>CM042157.1:77235543-77243680 GCA_023376005.1 Doryteuthis pealeii
ATAAGGATCTTCAGGGTTTCCGAGAAAAAACAACACGTGTAATCGACTGCCATTAATCAATATCTAGATTAATCCAGTAGATTTAAACCTAAAGATCTCATGGTGAAACTCGAGTAGGTTAATACCGTGTACCTTTATGTATATATATATATATATATATATATATTGAGTAAATTAAATGAATCCGTGAGTGGTTTGAAGTGTTGAACTTGTACTTTTAAGTGAGACAAAGATCAAGTTCAGAAGCCTTGAATAATAATAATAATAATATAATAATAATGGTGATGATAATAATGGTTGGTTTGATAATGACTCTTCTTCTAATTTTAAACTTATACTGTCAATAATTTGGAGTTCAAATGCAAACTATGTTCACTTTGATGTCTCATTTATTTAGAAAAATTAATGGTTGTATTTGTTTAGAATAAATGAATTATTCATTTTGGATCTCTCTCTCTCTCTCTCTCTCTCTCTCTCTCTCTCTCTCTCTCTCTCTCTCTCTCTCTCTCTCTCTCTCTCTCTCTCTCTCTCTCTCTCTCTCTCTCTCTCTCTCTCTCATACTTTTCTCTTATTTTTATTTTTTTATTTTTTTATTTTTTTGTCTTCTGCTGTTATTTTTTTGTCTTTTCTTCTTTCTCCTCTTTTCTCTTCTCTCTTCTTTGTCTCTCTCTCCTCTTTTCTTTGTCTATCTCTCTCTTTCTTTGTCTATCTCTCTCCTCTCTCTTTGTCTATTCTCTTCTCTTTGTCTATCTCTTCTTTGTCTATCTCTCTCTCTCTCTCTCTTTGTCTATCTCTCTCTCTCTCTCTCTTTGTCTATCTCTCTCTCTCTTGTCTATCTCTCTCTCTCTTTTGTCTATCTCTCTCTCTCTTTGTCTATCTCTCTCTCTCTCTATCTCTCTCTCTCTCTTTGTCTCTCCTCTCTCTCTCTCTCTCTCCTCTTTGTCTCTCTCTCTCTCTCTCTTTGTCTCTCTCTCTCTCTCTCTTTGTCTATCTCTCTCCTCTCTTTGTCTATCTCTCTCTCTCTCTTTCTCTCTTTGTCTATCTCTCTCTCTCTCTCTTTCTATCTCTCTCTCTCTCTCTCTCTTTCTATCTCTCTCTCTCTCTCTTTCTATCTCTCTCTCTCTCTCTCTCTCCTCTCTCTCTTTCTCTCTTTCTCTCTTTGTCTATCTCTTCTTTCTCTTCTTTGTCTATCTCTCCTCTCTTTCTCTCTTTGTCTATCTCTGCTCTCCTCTCTCTCTCTCTCTCTCTCTCTTCTTTGTCTATCTCTCCTCTTTGTCTATCTCTCTCTCTTTGTCTAATCTCTCTCCTCTTTGTCTATTCTCTCTCTCTCTCTTCTCTTTGTCTACTCTCCTCTCTCCTCTTCTCTTTGTCTTTCTCTCTCTCTCTCTCTCTTTGTCTATCTCTCTCTTCTCTCTCTCTTTTTGTCTATATCTCTCTCTTTCTCTCTCTCTTTGTCTATCTCTCTCTCTCTCTTTCTCTTTGTCTATCTCTCTCTTCTCTTTGTCTTGTCTATTTGTTCTCTCTCTCCTCTCTTTTTGTCTTTGTCTATCTCTCTTGTCTTTGTCCTATCTCTCTCTCTCTCGTCTTTGTCTTTGTCTCTCTCTCTTCCTCTTTGTCTTTTTCTCATGGCTTGTCTATCTCTCTCTCTCTTTTGTCCTTTGTCTATCTCTCTTTTTGTCTTTGCTGTCTCTCTTTGGTCTCTCTCTCTTGGTCTTTGTCTCTCTCCTCTTTGTCTTTTGTCTCTCTTCTTTGTCTTTGTCTCTCTCTCTTTGTCTTTGTCTATTCTTCTCTTTGTCTTTGTCTATCTCTCTCTTTGTCTTTGTCTATCCTCTTCTCTCTTTCCCTCTCTCTCCTCTCTCGTTCTCTCTCTCTCTCTTGTCTCTCTCTCTTCTCTCTCCTGTCTCCCTCCCCATCTTTTGTCTCATCTCTCTCTCTCCCTCCCCATCTTTGTCTCTCCCTCCTCACTCTCTCCTCCCCCTCCCTCCTTCCTCTTCCCTCCTCCTGCTATCTCCCTGTCTCCCTCTCTCTCTATCCCTCCTCCTTTCTATCCCTCCCCTCTTTCCCTCCCCCCGTCTCCTCCCCTCGCTCTCTCTCTCTCCCCCTCTCTCCTCCCTCCCCCTCTCTCCTCCCTCCTCCCATCCCTCTCTCTCCCTCCTTCCTCTCTCTCCCCTCCCTCCCCCTCCTCCCTCCCTCCCTCTCTCTCTCTCCCTCCCTCCCCTCTCTCTCCTCCCTCCTCTCCCTCCCTCCCTCTCTCTCCCCTCCCTCCCTCTCTCTCCCCTCTCTCCTTCCCCTCTCTCTCCCTTGTCTCCTCCCACTTTGTCCTCTCTCTCCTCTCTCTCTCTCTCTCTTCTCTCTCTCTCTCTCTCTCTCTCTGTCTATTCTCTTCTCTTGTCTATCTCTTTCTCTTTGTCTATTCTCTTTCTTTTGCTATTTCTCTTCTTTGTCTATCTCTCTCTCTTTGTCTATCTCTCTCTCTTTGTCTATCTCTCTGTCTCTCTTTGTCTATCTCTCTGTCTCTCCTTTGTCTGTCTCTCTGTCTCTCTTTTGTCTGTCTCTTCTCTCTCTCTGTCTCTCTCTCTCTCTGTCTCTCTCTCTCTTTGTCTCTCTCTCTCTCTCTCTCACCCTCTCTCTCTCACCCTCTCTCTCTTCACCTCTCTTTGTCTTCCTTCCCTCTCTTTGTCTCCCTTCCCCTCTTTGTCTCTCTCCTCTTCTCTCCCACTTTGACTCTCTCCTCTCTCTCTCACCACTTTGACTTTGTCTCTCTCTGTTTCTCTCTCTCTCTCTACTCTCCTATCTATTTTAGTCCTATTTCATTCAATTAAGAATTTTATGCAGTAATTCAAGTTATTATTTCATTCCCCTCTCCCCACTGGATTAGTAATTAAAATATTGATCTGATCTTAAAAAACAGAACAAGGTTATTTATAATAAATAAAATTTAAGATTCAAATATTTCCATTCATCTAAAATGTATTAAAAAAAACAACCAAAAAACCACCTAACCCACTGTTGCATTGTGGACATGATTTACTCAATATTTTTTTTAAAATGGGTTTATTGATTGAAAAGCAACAATTACTTTAACCCTTAAAATGCTAAATATTCATTCACTTCATTACTTGCCAATACGAAAATGAATTTAAAACAACTCTTTATTCATCTGAATTGTTAAACACATTTCCATTATTACAACAATTAAAAAAACAAGCCCTGTTGTAACCACCAGACTCTCAGTACACACATATACAAAGAATATCAGTTTTCTTTATGAAATAAATATTAAAAAATAAAATTTGCATATGATCTCACAGTGTGATGGCAAGTGAAAACAACAGTGAACAATAAGGAAATGGCTGGGGAAAATCTAAATGTTTATGCTGGTCTTGTTTTTTAATAATAAGATTTTTTAGGAGTGAGAGAGATAGAGAGCAAGTTTTTAGGGGGGGGGGGGGCATACAGATTTTTTAGAGGAGAGGGAGAGAGAGAGCATCACAGATTTTGAAGGAGAGGGAGAGAGAAGCATACAGATTTTTAGGGGAGGAGAGGAGAGAGAGCATAACAGATTTTTAGGAGGAGAGAGAGAGAGCAATCAGTTTTTTTTTAGGGGGGAGAGAGAGAGCATACAGATTTTTAGAAGAGAGGAGAGAGACAGATTTTTAAGAAGAGAGAGAGAGCATACATAATTTTTAGAAGAGAGAGAGAGCATACATATTTTTTAGAAGAGAGAGAGAGCATACATATTTTTAGAAGAGAAAGAGAGAGAGCAATACAGATTTTTAGAAGAGAGAGGAGAGGGAAGAGCATACATTTTTTAGTAGAGGGAGAGCATACATATTTTTAGGGAGAGAGAAGGGAAGCACATATTTTTTAGAGAAAGAGAGGAGAGAGCATACAGATTTTTTTAGAAAGGAGAGAGAGGAGAGCATACAGATTTTTAGAAAGAGAGAGAGAGAGGAGAGCATACAGATTTTTAGAAGAGAGAGAGGGAGAGCATACAGATTTTTAAGAAGGAGAGAGAGAGAGCATACAGATTTTTAGAAGAGAGAGAGAGGGAGAGCATACATATTTTTAGTTGAGAGGAGAGAGAGGAGGGAGAGCATACATATTTTTTAGGAAAGAGAGAGAGGGAGAGCATACATATTTTTAGAAGAGAGAGAGGGAGAGCATACATATTTTAGAAGAGAGAGAGAGGCATACATATTTTTAGAAGAGAGAGAGAGGGAGCAATACATATTTTTAGAGAGAGAGAGAGAGCATACATATTTTTTTAGGAAGAGAGAGAGAGCATACAGATTTTAGAAGAGAGAGAAGGAGCATACATATTTTTAGAGGAGAGAGAGAGGAGCATACATATTTTTTGAAGAGAGAGAGAGAGAGCATACATATTTTTAGAAGAGAGAGAGAGAGATACATATATATTTTAGAAAGAGAGGAGAGAGGGAGAGGGGGCATACAGATATTTTTTTAGAAGAGGGAGAGAGAGAGAGCAATACCATATTTTTAGAAGAGAGAGAGGGGAAGAGCATACATATTTTTAGAAGAGAGAGAGAGAGAGCATACATATATTTTTTTATTTTTAGAAGACAGGGGAGAGAGGAGAGAATACATTTTTAGAAGAGAGAGAGAGGGGAGCATCATATTTAGAGAGAGAGAGAGGAGAGCATACATTAATTTTAGAGAAGAGGGAGAGAGGGAGAGCATACATAATTTTTAAGAAGGAGAGAGGAGAGAGAGAGAGAGACAGAGCATACATTATTTTTTTAAGAAGAGAGAGAGACCGAGCGAAAGCATATACAGATTTTTAGGGGGGAGAGAGAGGAGAGCGCAAACAGTGTTCTTTGAGTTTTCCAAACAATTCAATGGCACGAGGCTCAGTAGTTACTGCCTATGGTCTTATAAGATGTGTAGCACCATTTCTTTCCTCCTAAAAAAAAAAATCAGCGCTATCAGCTGCAGCTTTAGAATACACCAACTGCACATCTAAGGCCACCTGTGATGCTTAAGGATGGAACCCTGGTGATTGAGTAGTTCATGACATGCAACACTCCAACTTGGACTTTACTTAGGCTAGATGGGGGGTGGCGAGGAAGCCTCTCTATGATCAATCGGTTGGTCATATCAAGCCCTAGCATCTATACGATTGTCCCAACTCTATTGCCCTTTTTATCATATATGTGGTAGAAGGCGGTGGTTGAGGATCTTAATATCCTGTGTATGGCATTAAACTCTATCTGATGGTGAGGTTCCAATTTTGGAGCTCTGGGAAATGTGGAGTACTACATCACCAATACTCCCAGGTCCACTCTGACCCAGAGTGGTAGTACCCGTTAGGGTCCCATCCATAATCCAATACCTAAAAAAAGATAATTTGATTTTTTCCAAAAATAAAATTTAATGGGGCTTAGAAATGCAACAGGTAGAACGGCATTTGTCCAGCAGTGGTACACAGCCAGTTTGACATTTTTGTTTGTTAATGATAGCTCAATGTAAGGCATTTTCCCTGTTAGCTGCTCATGTTAATGTATAGAAACATCTCTGGTGTAGGATTGTGTAGTTTCTTTGTTTAATGGATACAACCTTGTGAGTTATTTAATGCCAAAGCATCCTTGTAGAAGAACAGTAGTGGTACTATTTAACCCAAACATGGACTCACCTATCCAATTTGTTTAGTTTCTTTGTTTAATGGCATAAAACCTTTGTGAGTTATTTAATGCCAAAGCCATCCTGTTGAAGAACAGTATGGTACTATTTAACCCATAACTGGACGAAATAGAGGGTTCATGTTTTTCCTAAGGTATTAGTCCAAAAGTGAATGCAATAGTTCTATTAGAGTTCAAATTTGCTTATTATGATGTTGCAGTCCAGCTCTCTTTCACTTGCAGGATTGTTTAAAGGTTTTTTTTTACAAAATATCATAATTAAAAGTGAATAATTTGTTTTTATTTGTTGTATTATGACAACACAATTGCTGATCAATTTTATTTATTTATTTATTTATTTATTTATTTTATTTTTGTCTTTTTTTTTAATAATTAATTGACTTGTTTGAACATATCCTTATTTTGCAAATTTTCTGAAAACTCTTCAGGATTAAAATGATCAGATCATATGATTTAGGCACCCCTTTTGCTTTGCTGATTCATAAGTACATTTTTTAATTAATTTACACCGTCAACATCCGGTTGTTTGTTAACAGACGATTTTTAAATTATAAAACTAACGCCAACCCCTAACAAACAACCGGATGTTGACAGTGTAAATGAAAAAAAAGTACTTATGGAATCAGCAAAGCAAAAGGTGTGCCTAAAGGTCATATGGTCCAAATGATCTGGCCTGTGAAAGGGTTAAGCGGTAAATAACCAATTTCACTTGACATTAATATAAGAGTTTTTTTTTAATTTTAATGAGTACATTCAAAACAAATTTCTTTCTTTTTATGAAAGTAATTTTTTTTTTTCTCCTAAACCAGACACCAGGATTTCTTTTATTATTAGGTATTACTTATTACTACTGCACTTGTTGGTGGGGCTTAGAAGACACTCCCTTGATGGGGTTTGATACTAAACTGCATCTGATGGTGAAGTTAAACAGTTTCATCTGATAATTGCATAGGCAAAAAACTAAGTCACCAAGCACCATTGACTCTGTGTCTATGCTTTTCAAAACTTAGATTTACATACTTTTTCACTGATATTAAGTACACTTTATTTTATAGATCTAGCAAACCATATAACTATATATATATATATAATATACACACACACACATTTCTTATCTAGTATGTATACTGTTAAACCATAATACTATTTGGGAGACTTTTCTGCCATAGGGGAAGTGAGGAAAAATGCACTAGTGACATGGTTGACATTTGTTTGAATGAAATTATTTTCTGGTATCCAAGTGTCTTCAACTGAATTCTATATATCTATAGTCAAGGCACCTGGCTAATGAGTTTTTATTTGGGAGGTTAAGCATGGGACGAATGTGCTTCAATTTAGAAGCATTAATTGCTTGATTTTTTTTTTTTTTTTTTTTTTTTTTTTTTTTTTTTTTTTTTTTTTTTGGATTTTTTTTTTTTTTTTTTTTTTTTTTTTTAATAAAATTTATTTTTTTTTTAAAATTTGAAAATTTTATTTTATATTTATTGCACTGATGCTAACAGAAAAACGTTCTAGTCGTAGTAAGCAAAATTCAAGAAAAGGTCTTTTGGCAATCATCAGCTAAGGTAACTGGTTCAAACAAGCAGGTATTTAATTTCTCTTCACCTTTCTTTTTTTCTTTGCTTCACTTTCTCTCTCAGGTTCCAAGAAAGTCCGCTCCTCTGCTTACTCTTACTTCTTTTTTCTCCCTCCTCCTCTCTTTCTTTACCTGCTTACTCTCTTTCTTGTCTCTTTTTTTTTTTTTTTTTTTTTTTTTTTTTATTTTTTTCTAATTTTTTTTCTTGTTCCTTTTTTTTTTTTTTTTTTTTTTTTTTCTTTCTTTTTTTCTTCTTTTTTGTTAATCCTTTTTCTATATCCTTAAATCTTGTCAAATATTAACATTAAATATTCTTTTTTTAATTTATTTTAAAATATTGATTTTTTTCAATAGAAGGGGTGCTGGCCTTGGTCTTGCCTGCAAGATTAGTTTCCTTTTTCATTAAGTTATATTACTCTTGCATGATTTAAAACATTCTGAAATTAATCAAGGTTTAACATTAGATAAATCACTCCTCTGGAAAAGAAGGCTTATTACTGTTTTGTATAACAGAAATAATATAATATCATGCAGTTTCCCCTTCCAACATACTTAGTCATGAGGTAATCTTTGGTAACTATTGACAATAACTTTATATTGACTTGTAAAAAAAGAAATGTTTTAGGAGGGGGGGGCAAGATGACAATAGTTCCTTCCCCTCCTTTCTTATCACGAAAAATTTGTTTTTTTTTTTTTTTTTTTCTCTTTTTTTTTTTTTTTTTTTTTTTTTCCTTCTTTACCATCCGTTTTTTTTTTTTTTTTTTTTTTTTTTTTTTTTTTCTTTTCTTTTTCTTTTCTTTGGTTTGCCTGGCTAGTTTTCCTCCTTTGTGGTGTCCCATGTTCATTCATTTTTACACAAAAATTAATGTTTCAATGATTCTTCAAAAAATTTTTCGAGGCC
>CM042157.1:77243780-77256280 GCA_023376005.1 Doryteuthis pealeii
AGGAGGTAAGAGATGAGATTTAATGCAGTAATTCAAGTTATTATTTCACTCCCCTCTCCCACTGGATTAGTAATTAAAATATTGATCTGATCTTAAAAAACAGAACAAGGTTATTTATAATAAATAAAATTTAAGATTTAAATATTTCCATTCATCTAAAATGTATTTTAAAAAAACAACCAAAAAAACACCTAACCCACTGTTGCATTGTGGACATGATTTACTCAATATTTTTTTTTAAAAAAAATGGGTTTATTGATTGAAAAGCAACAATTACTTTAACCCTTAAAATGCTAAATATTCATTCACTTCATTACTTGCCAATACGAAAATGAATTTAAAACAACTCTTTATTCATCTGAATTGTTAAACACATTTCCATTATTACAACAATTAAAAAAACAAGCCCTGTTGTAACCACCAGACTCTCAGTACACATATACAAAGAAAATATCAGTTTTCTTTATGAAATAAATATTAAAAAATAAATTTGCATATGAATATCACAGTGTGATGGCAAGTGAAAACAACAGTGAACAATAAGGAAATGGCTGGGGAAAATCTAAATGTTTAGTGCTGTCTTGTTTTTAATACAGATTTTTAGGAGGTGAGAGAGATAGAGAGCAAGTTTTTAGGGGGGGGGGCATACAGATTTTTTAGAGGAGAGGGAGAGAGAGCATACAGATTTTTAGGGGAGGAGAGAGAGAAAGCATACAGATTTTTTTTAGGGGGGGAGAGAGAGCATACAGATTTTTTTAAGGGGGATAGAGAACACATACTATATTTTTAAAGAGAGAGAGAGCATATTTTTACATATTTTTAGAAGAGAGAGAGAGCATACATATTTTTAGAGAGAAGAGAGAGAGCATACATATTTTTAGAAAGAGAGAGAGCATACATATTTTTAGAGAGAGAGAGAGAGCATACATATTTTTAGAAGAGAGAGAGAGAGAGCATACATTATTTTTAGAAGAGAGAGAGCAATACATATTTTTACAGAAGAGAGAGAGAAGCATACATATTTTTAGAAGAGAGAGAGGAGAGAGCATACATATTTTTTAGAAGAGAGAGAGAGAGCATACATATTTTTAGAAGAGAGAGAGAGAGCATACATATTTTTAGAAGAGAGAGAAGAGAGCATACATATTTTTAGCAAGAGAGAGAGAGAGCATAGCATTTTTAGAAAGAGAGAGGAGAGAGAGCATACAGATTTTTAGAAGAGAGAGAAGAGAGAGCATACAGATTTTTAGAAGAGAGAGAGAGAGAGAGCATACAGATTTTTTAGAAAGAGAGAGAGAGAGAGAGCATACATATTTTTAGAAGAGAGAGAGAGAGCATACATATTTTTAGAAGAGAGAGAGAAGCATACATATTTTTAGAAGAGAGAGAGAGCATACATATTTTTAGAAGAGAGAGAGAGAGCATACATATTTTTTAGAAGAGAGAGAGAGCATACATATTTTTAGAAGAGAGAGAGAGCATACATATTTTTAGAAGAGAGAGAGAGAGGATACATATTTTTTTAGAAGAGAGAGAGCATACAATATTTTTAGAAGAGAGAGAGAGCATACATATTTTTAGAGAGAGAGAGAGAGAGCATACATATTTTTAGAAGAAGAGAGAGAGCATAATTTTTTAGAAGAGAGAGAAGAGAGCATACATATTTTTAGAAGAGAGAGAGAGAGAGAGCATACAGATTTTTAGAGAGAGAGAGAGAGAGCATACAGATTTTAGAAGAGAGAGAGAGAGAGCATACAGATTTTTAGAAGAGAGAGAGAGAGAGCATAGCAGATTTTTTAGAAGAGAGAGAAGAGAGAGCATACATATTTTTAGAGAGAGAGAGAGAGAGAGCATACATATTTTTAGAAGAGAGAGAGAGCATACATATTTTTTAGAAGAGAGAGGAGAGATTTTTAGAAGAGAGAGAGAGAGCATACATATTTTTAGAAGAGAGAGAGAGCATAACATATTTAGAAGAGAGAGAGAGATACATATTTTTTAGAAGAGAGAGAGAGCATACATATTTTTAGAAGAGAGAGAGCATACATATTTTTTAGAAAGAGAGAGAGAGAGCATACAGATTTTTAGAAGAGAGAGAGAGAGCATTTTTTAGAGAGAGAGAGAGAGCAATACATATTTTTAGAAGAGAGAGAGAGAGCATACATATTTTTAGAAGAGAGAGAGAGAGCATACATATTTTAGAAGAGAGAGAGAGAGCATACATATTTTTAGAAGAGAGAGAGAGAGCATACATATTTTTAGAAGAGAGAGAGCATACATATTTTTAGAAAGAGAGAGAGAGCATACATATTTTTAGAAGAGAGAGAGAGAGCATACATATTTTTAGAAGAGAGAGAGAGCATACATATTTTTTAAAGAGAGAGAGAGAGCATACATATTTTTAGAAGAGAGAGAGAGAGCATACATATTTTTAGAAAGAGAGAGAGAGCATACAGATTTTAGAAGGAGGAGAGCATACATATTTTTAGAAGAGAGAGAGAGAGCATACATATTTTTAGAAGAGAGAGAGAGGGAGAGCATACATATTTTTAGAAGAGGGAGAGCATAACATATTTTTAGAAGAGAGAGGGAGAGCATACATATTTTTAGAAGAGAGAAGAGAGAGCATACATATTTTTAGAAGAGAGAGAGGGAGAGCATACATATTTTAGAAGAGAGAGAGAGGGAGAGCATACATATTTTTAGAAGAGAGAGAGAGAGAGAGCATATTTTTAGAAGAGAGAGAGCATACAGAATTTTAGAAGAGAGAGAGCATACATATTTTTAGAAGAGAGAGAGCATACATATTTTTAGAAGAGGAGAGAGCATATATTTTTAGAAAGGGAGAGCGAGAGAGAGCATACATATTTTTAGAAGAGGAGAGCATACATATTTTTAGAAGAGAGAGAGCATACATATTTTTAGAAGAGGGAGAGCATACATATTTTTAGAAGAGGGAGAGGCATACATATTTTTAGAAGAGGGAGAGCATACATATTTTTTAGAAGAGGAGAGCATACATATTTTTTAGAAGAGAGAGAGAGAGCATACCATTTTTAGAGAGAGAGAGAGAGCATACATATTTTTAAGAAGAGAGAAGAGAGCATACATATTTTTAGAAGAGAGAGAGAGAGCATACAGATTTTTAGAGAGGGAGAGCATACATATTTTTAGAAGAGAGAGAGGGAGAGCATACATATTTTTTAGAGAGGGAGAGCATACATATTTTTAGAAGAGGGAGAGCATACATATTTTTAGAAGAGGGAGAGGGAGAGCATACATATTTTTAGAAGAGAGAGAGGGAGAGCATACATATTTTAGAGAGAGAGGGAGAGCATACATATTTTTTAGAAGAGAGAGAGGGGAGAGCATACATATTTTTTAGAAGAGAGAGAGAGGGAGAGCATACATATTTTTAGAAGAGAGAGAGAGGGAGAGCATACATATTTTAGAAGAGAGAGAGCATACAGATTTTAGAAGAGAGAGAGCATACATATTTTTAGAAGAGAGAGAGAGAAGAGAGAGAGCATACATATTTTTAGAAGAGAGAGAGAGAGAGAGCATACATATTTTTAGAAGAGGGAGAGCATACATATTTTTAGAAGAGGGAGAGCATACATATTTTTTAGAAGAGGGAGAGCATACATATTTTTAGAAGAGGGAGAGCATACATATTTTTAGAAGAGGGAGAGCATACATATTTTAGAAGAGGGAGAGCATACATATTTTTAGAAGAGGGAGAGCATACATATTTTTAGAAGAGAGAGAGGGAGAGCATACATATTTTTAGAAGAGAGAGAGAGAGGGAGAGCATACATATTTTTAGAAGAGAGCGAGAGAGGGAGAGCATACATATTTTTAGAAGAGAGACCGAAAGCATACAGATTTTTAGGGGGGAGAGAGAGAGAGCGCGCGCAACAGTGTTCTTGAGTTTTCCAAACAATTCAATGGCACGAGGCCCAGTAGTTACTGCCTATGGTCTTATAAGATGTGTAGCACCATTTCTTTCCTCCTAAAAAAAAAAATCAGCGCTATCAGCTGCAGCTTTAGAATACACCAACTGCACATCTAAGGCCACCTGTGATGCTTAAGGATGGAACCCTGGTGATTGAGTAGTTCATGACATGCAACACTCCAACTTGGACTTAGGCTAGATGGGGGGTGGCGAGGAAGCCTCCCTATGATCAATCGGTTGGTCATATCAAGCCCTAGCATCTATACGATTGTCCCAACTCTATTGCCCTTTTTATCATATATGTGCTAGAAGGCGGTGGCTGAGTATCTTAATGTCCTGTGTATGGCATTAAACTCTATCTGATGGTGAGGTTCCAATTTTGGAGCTCTGGGAAATGTGGAGTACTACATCACCAATACTCCCAGGTCCACTCTGACCCAGAGTGGTAGTACCCGTTAGGGTCCCATCCATGAAATCCAACCAACCTAAAAAAGATAATTTGATTTTTTCCAAAAATAA
The DNA here is from genome assembly GCA_023376005.1 of Doryteuthis pealeii. Taxonomy (NCBI): domain Eukaryota; kingdom Metazoa; phylum Mollusca; class Cephalopoda; order Myopsida; family Loliginidae; genus Doryteuthis; species Doryteuthis pealeii. The sequence continues at coordinate 77,248,255 of CM042157.1, forward strand.
AATTTAATGGGGCTTAGAAATGACACAGGTAGAACGGCATTTGTCAGCAGTGGTACACAGCCAGTTTGACATTTTTGTTTGTTAATGATAGCTCAATGTAAGGCATTTTCCTGTTAGCTGCTCATGTTAATGTATAGAAACATCTCTGGTGTAGGATTGTGTAGTTTCTTTGTTTAATGGCATACAACCTTTGTGAGTTATTTAATGCCAAAGCCATCCTTGTAGAAGAACAGTAGTGGTACTATTTAACCCAAACATGGACTCACCTATCCAATTTGTTTAGTTTCTTTGTTTAATGGCATACAACCTTTGTGAGTTATTTAATGCCAAAGCCATCCTTGTTGAAGAACAGTAGTGGTACTATTTAACCCATAACTGGACGAATAAGAGGGTTCATGTTTTTCCTAAGGGTATTAGTCCAAAAGTGAATGCAATAGTTCTATTAGAGTTCAAATTTGCTTATTATGATGTTGCAGTCCAGCTCTTTCACTTGCAGGATTGTTTAAAGGTTTTTTTTTACAAAATATCATAATTAAAAGTGAATAATTTGTTTTTATTTGTTGTATTATGACACACAATTGCTGATCAATTTTATTTATTTATTTATTTATTTATTTATTTTATTTTTGTCTTTTTTTTAATAAATTAATTGACTTGTTTGAACATATCCTTTATTTTGCAAATTTTCTGAAAACTCTTCAAGGATTAAAAAATGATCAGATCATATGACCTTTAGGCACCCCTTTTGCTTTGCTGATTCATAAGTACATTTTTTAATTTACACCGTCAACATCCGGTTGTTTGTTAACAGACGATTTTTAAATTATAAAACTAACGCCAACCCCTAACAAACAACCGGATGTTGACAGTGTAAATGAAAAAAAAGTACTTATGAATCAGCAAAGCAAAAGGTGTGCCTAAAGGTCATATGGTCCAAATGATCTGCCTGTGAAAGGGTTAAGCGGTAAATAAACCAATTTCACTTGACATTAATATAAGAGTTTTTTTAATTTTAATGAGTACATTCAAAACAAATTTCTTTCTTTTTATGAAAAGTTAATTTTCTCCTAAACCAGACACCAGGATTTCTTTTATTATTAGGTATTACTTATTACTACTGCACTTGTTGGTGGGGCTTAGAAGACACTCCCTTGATGGGGTTTGATACTAAACTGCATCTGATGGTGAAGTTAAACAGTTTCATCTGATAATTGCATAGGCAAAAAACTAAGTCACCAAGCACCATTGACTCTGTGTCTATGCTTTTCAAACTTAGATTTACATACTTTTTCACTGATATTAAGTACACTTTATTTATAGATCTAGCAAACCATAGAACTATATATATATAATATATATATATATATACATACACACACATTCTTATCTAGTATGTATACTGTTAACCATAATACTATTTGGGAGACTTTTCTGCCATAGGGGAAGTGAGGAAAAATGCACTAGTGACATGGTTGACATTTGTTGAATGAAAATTATTTTCTGGTATCCAAGTGTCTTCAACTGAATTCTATATATCTATAGTCAAGGCACCTGGCTAATGAGTTTTTTTATTTGGGAGGTTAAGCATGGGACGAATGTGCTTCAATTTAGAAGCATTAATTGCTTGATTTTTTTTTGATTTTTTTTTTTTTTTTTTTTTTTTTTTTTTTTTTATAAATTTAATTTTTTTTTAAATTTGAAAATTTTATTTTATTTTATTGCACTGATGCTAACAGAAACGTTCTAGTCGTAAGCAAAATTCCAAGAAAAGTCTTTTGCAATCATCAGCTAAGGTAACTGGTTCAAACAAGCAGGTATTTAATTTCTTTCTTTCTCTTTCTCTCTCAGGTTCAAGAAAGTCCTCCTCTTCCTTTTCCTTCTTCTTCTCCTCCTCCTGCTTTTTTTTTTTTTTTTTTTTATTTTTTCTAATTCTTTGAAATATTAACATTAAATATCTTTTTTATTTTTCAAAGGGTGCTGGCCTTGGTCTTCTGCAGATTATTCTTTTTCATTAAAGTATATAACTTGCAATTTTAAAACATTCTGAATTAATCTGGGTATGTGATACTAAACTGCATCTTGTGGCAAAGTTCCAATTTTGGAGCTCTGGGGAGTGTAGAGTACCCCTTAATCACCATTAATCGCAGGTCCAATCTGACTCGGAGTGGTAGTACCTGTTAGTCTCCCCATCTATGGGTTAAATAGAAAAACATGAGTTGATAAACAAAATTGTATTATCCATTAGGAATTGATTTATTTCAAAACTTTATCGGCATTAAATGACCCACCGAGGTTGATATGCCGTAAAACAAAACAAACCAAACTGTTAGTCTCATCTATGGGTTAAACAGACCAAAAATGAGTTTCAAAATAATGTGTTTAAGAAAAAAAAATTGAATACCCAACAAGAATAAATAAAAAAAATACTAGGTATAAAATAGGTTGAATAGGAAAAAAAATGGCATTAAAGATTGACTTTTAAAAAATTCAAGCATGGATTGAACAAAACATCTTCAGCATAAAATAATCCAACCAAATAACCAACCAACCAACCAACCAACCAAAACAAAATGTAGTCAAAAATATATATAAATCTTAACGAATGCCTAAAAACTACACTTATGCTGCTGGCGCTAGTGAAAATGCGATAGACTCCCTCACTGCCTGGCTGATACTGACATTAGGCCACCCCAACGACTTTACTTATATAAAAAGAATTATTAGATAGATTGAAAAATTACAAAATAATCTGGATTCTGTTGTGTTCAACAAAATTTTATTATATATATATATATATATATATATATACACACACACACACACACACATACACACATGGACCACTATTATATAATATTATAATAGTGAGCCGTGAGATATAAATCTTTTTTTTTTCCTTTTCTTTTTCTTCTGTGGTACGGTTTTCTCTTGAGAACTTCTTGGTCTGGTCTCCTTACAATAACATGGGATTTTTCATTTCTTTTTATTTTCAAATTCCTTTTAATGAAATTGTTTAGAGTTTTGATATATTCATATAGATAGAGGAAATTATATATATAATTAAATTACTACAAGCTGAAGATCTAGCAAACACCATGTGTGACATACAGAAACACTGGACATAGGCTGAAACGGCTGTCCAGTGTTTCTGCATGTCACATGCTGTGTTTGCCGGATTTTCTGATTGTGGTAATTTAATGATATATTCATGTTCCCTACTTTTTGACTGGTTATGGGTATAGATCTTTTTGTATATCTTCTTCATTCAAACAGGATTGCTGAGAAAAATCTGTTTACTTTGGTGGCAGAATCAGAATTGTATTTTGAAAGTTAAAACTATCAATAAAGTTTGTCCTAGAAAATTGTAGAATAATTATTGTGGTGTACGTGTATTGAAAAAGAAAGAGGGGAAAAAGAAATAGGAGCAAACAATGGTTGAGGTTTGGAGGAGTGGGCACACAACGAGCTGCCAGTAACTTGACCGAGGAATGACCCCGGAAGGGGAATTGAAAGTAAAAACGGAAGTTCCAAGTGTTGACTGGAAATGACGTAATGACGGGTAACAAGCAAGAAGAAAATCGTCCTCTTTTCCTTTCGACCGTAGGAGGGGTCAGACGGACTCCTGGTCCCTAGTGTTGGGACAGCGATAGAGAAGTTGATACCATGTTAGAAGGTAGAATAAATTAACCATACCCTCTCTCTTTGTCTCCTTGTCTTTCCTTCTCTCTCTGAGGAAGAGTCCACACGCTTGGGAATAAATACTCGCGACTATACAACTTGCGTGTATGTTGTTCCTTGACCTAACGGCTACTAACAAGGACAACTACTACTAAAACTTGAGTTGGTTCATACTACATATATCGTTCTGGAGTTTGCCACAAATAAACTTTGGTACTGTGACCACACCATTATACTACAAAATGGACTATGTATTACTTTAATCCAGGGATCACCAGACTTTTTTCTCAGTGGGCCGGATAATTGAAAAAAATAACGTGTGCAGGCCACATTATTATCGTGAATTGAGCAAAAATAATAGATTATATATATATATATATATATATATATATATATATATATATTCATGAAGATAATTAAAAAAATAAAATTTAAATGATAACAGCATGGTTTTTTTGGGGTTTTTTTTTTTTTTCATTTGATATTTTAGACATTAGATATAGTAGACATTAACATTTTTTTTTTTCAGAGTAGCTGGATCAATCCAAGGTCTATTTTTTTACATGGGGATTTAAATGGGGCATCCAATGAGGATTCAATTCGCAATTCAGTAATAATGGATCTGCGGGACTAACTTTTTTTTTTTTTAAATCCCCCTCTACCCAGGCAATGCCGGTTAGCCACTGCTAGTATATATATATAAATAAAAGCTAAAACTTTTATTTGTCACTTCATTCAACTATATATATATATATATATATATATATATATATATATATATATATATATATATATATTTTGGAGGATATGTGCTTAATTGAAGTCATACCTAATTTTGAAAATTAATTAGTTAATAATTAATGAATTTAGGTGGGCATATATGTTCAAATGTATGGCTTAACAAATTGAGAAAATGTCAATCCCTGAATGTACATTTCAACCTATTAGGTCTCATCATCAAGGTTATAGACATGGGAGACTACTCAGTGTGTGACTCGAAACTTCGACTGCCTAGCTGACAGTTTCGAGGTTTCGAGTCACACACGGAGCAGTCTCCCATGTCTATAACCTTGATGATGAGACCTAATAGGTTGAAATGTACATTCAGGGATTGACATTTTCTCGATTTGTTTAGCCATACATTTGAACATATATGCCCACCTAAATTCATTAATTATTAACTAATTAATTTTCAAAATTAGGTATGACTTCAATTAAGCACATATCCTCCAAAAATTGTCGGCTTAAAGCCATATCAAATAAACACATTGTTTATTTACTTACTCTCATATATATATATATGTGTGTTGTTATGGGTACCATGGGAGAAAGTTAAATATTTGTTTTTATTTTAAGAATTTTTTACAAATGTTTTACGTATAGGCTATTTCATATTACATAACTTGTGCAGTTATTTATGTGCAAAAGAATGTATAGACTTTTATTTGACATGATTTCTTTCTTTTTATTAATCCAACAAATTCTGCAAATTTCTCTTTATGTATTGTCAATAACATTTTTTCTTTTCTTTTTTATTAATGAAGATTAATATTCTTTTTTTTTTTTTCTTTTTTTTTTTTTTTTTTTTTGAATGATTTACTACAAATTTTTGCTAATATTTTACACCCCTCCCCCCTTTTAAAATACCTCATTTCAGTGACTTGAAAACAGATCCTTCCTTTCTTATATATTTATGCTTTCTCTTCCTTTTTCTATTTCATTTGTTTGATTATTTTCTTTAATCAAATATTCCTCTTTTCTTTTCTTTTTCCTTTTTTAACTCTTTCCATTTTTGGCTGCAAATTTTCTCCTGTGAATTAAGGAATTCTATCAAATCAATATCCAAATATTAATACACAATCTCTTCTCTCTCTCTCTCTCTATCTCTCTCTCTCTTTGTCTCTCTATCTCTCTCTCTCTTTGTCTCTCTATCTCTCTCTCTCTTTGTCTCTCTATCTCTCTCTCTTTGTCTCTCTATCTCTCTCTCTCTTTCTCTCTTTGTCTCTCTATCTCTCTCTCTTTGTCTCTCTATCTCTCTCTCTTTGTCTCTCTATCTCTCTCTCTCTCTCTCTCTCTCTCTCTCTCTCTCTCTCTCTCTCTCTCTTTGTCTCTATCTCTCTCTCTCTCTCTTTGTCTCTATCTCTCTCTTTGTCTCTCTCTCTGTCTCTCTCTCTTTGTCTCTCTCTCTCTCTCTCTCTCTCTCTCTCTCTCTCTCTCTCTTTGTCTCTCTCTCTTTGTCTCTCTCTCTCTTTGTCTCTCTATCTCTCTTTGTCTCTCTATCTCTCTCTTTCTATCTCTCTTTCCATCTCTCTCTCCATCTCTCTCTTTCCATCTCTCTCTTTCCATCTCTCTTTCCATCTCTCTCTTTCCATCTCTCTCTTTCCATCTCTCTTTCTCTATCTATATTTTCTCTATCTATATTTTCTCTATCTATATTTTCTCTATCTCTCTCTCTCTCTATCTATCTCTCTCTCTCTCTCTCACCAAACTACACCTCATGTTAAGGCTCCAGTTTTGGATATGTGGGGGAGTGTGGAGTACCCCTTCATTGACATTAATCCCAGGTTCAGCCAGACCTGGAGTAGTTGAGGATCCAATCTAATCAAATAGATCTGTTTGCAAATCATTCATATTCAATAGGAATACTTTATGCTATACTAGTAGCAACTACCTGGCGTCACCTTGGTAGAGGAGAAAAAAAAAAAAACAATATCTACTTTGTCGTTAACTGTTTTATTTTTATAGTTTCCTCCGGGCATAGATACACACAACTGTCCTTTATATATGTATAGATAGATAACTGCAAATTATTCGTATTAAGAACAGTTACTTGAAGCTATGATTGTTTACTAAAGATTACTATCAGTTACTTGAAACCATTATTATTCGATGTAAATAATTTCTTAAAACCTTTATTGTAATTACTCCTAGGTCCACCCTGACCCAAAGTGGCAGTACCTATTAGGGTTTTATTTGTATTCAATAGGACTGTGTGCAAAAAAAAAAAAACAAATAACCTTTTAAGAAACAATTAAACCTAAAATGTAAATATAAATATACAATGAAAACAATTCCTAAACCTTTTGGCATAAAATAACCCTAGACAGGTTGACATGCCATTAAAATCAATGAACTTGTAGTTTGAACAGATGCCTTAGCTTATTTTGAACATAAGGCCACAAGTATCGGGGCACCGAGTGAGAATCAAACTCACTAACAATTGTCTGTTAGTCTTGCTGAAATCAACCTTGGTAGTAATTGAGCTAGAGGTTAACTCTTAACATGTTCAGAATTTTCCAAGTTCAGAGCCCAATTCCTATTTGTCAATAAATGGCTAAAAATGGACTTTTCATTTAAAGTTTACCTGTTATTTCCCTCAAATCAAAGACTTCTAAATATGTTTAATATTACATTTAAACAAAAACTATCATTTGGGATTGATTAGGAAAATGAATGTGACTTCTGGCCGGGTGGAATGAGGTGGTATAGGACATTAAGAGTTAACCATTACACTATGATAAGGTGCCTGACCTCATTTTACTGTTGATTGTTTTTTGTTTTTGTTTTTCAGTCATTTTGTATTTATAAAAAAAAAAAAAAACATCACTGACAAAAAATGTCAGTATTGTCAACATTTATAAAAATTGTTTTCATAACTCAGATTTGAACATTGATCAAAGTTTTTGTGGTTATTTCCTAGTTGAGTAACATGATATTACAGGGTGACCCAGAAAAAACAGAACCCAAATTATTTATTTTCCCATTAAACTAACCCCAACCCTAAATCCCCTTAGTTGAGTAACATAATATTACAGGGTGACCCAGAAAAAACAGAACCCACAAATTTTGTAATAAAACTGTTAATTTTAATTATTTTTTATATTTTTTTAAGTCCAACAAGGGTTAGGGTTAGTTTAATGGGGAAATAAATAATTTGGGTTTTTTTTTTCTGGGTCACTGTAATATCATGTTACTCAACTAGGAAATAACCGTTTTTGTTTTTTGTTGTTTTTTATATTATTTTTATTATATTAAATCATATTTTTAAAATGTTTTTTATTATATATTCTTTTATTATATTTTTTATAATAATTCTTATATTTTTTGTTATTAAATATCTTTTTTGTTTGTTTTTATTTTTCCAGGAAGACTGGAATATGGTTCGGCATCCAGAGATTTCTGTTGCCGCCATCGATAATGGCCTTGCGTTTCCGTACAAACATCCAGATGAATGGAGAGCATGTAAGTCAATTATAAGTAAACAATGGATAAGTTGGGGGGTGGGGGGTGTAGACAATTTTAATTTCATCTTTCAATTAAAATTTGGTTCTTTTTTGAATGTTCATTG
>CM042157.1:77261280-77361280 GCA_023376005.1 Doryteuthis pealeii
TAATTCTGTGTTTTCTTTCTTTTTTGCAGCATGACAAAGGATTTGATAAGGCAACTTTTGAGAAGCAAATGTCTGTCATGAGAGGCCAGGTGAGTCAGATAAAATTAATAACTAGACCTCTTGTAGTAGTGGTAGTAGTATAACTTGAGATAAAAAAATCTCCCTATATTCCAAGTGGATAATTCAAAGCCATGTCTTTTGTAAGCCTTTTCATGCTGTTGAGTAGAAATCGTTTAAATAATATAGCTTCTTTTGTTGCAACATCTTTCAACCAAAAGAATTTGCAACACCTCCCACCCAAAAAAAATAATTTGCAACACCTTAAACAAATAAAAATTTGCAACATCTTAAAATGAAAAATTTTGCAACATTTAAGATGTTGCAAAATTTTTCATTTAAAAAAAAAAATTTGCAACCTCTTAAACCAAAAAAAAAAAAAAATTTGCAACCTCTTAATAAACCAAAAAAAAAAAATTTGCAACCTCTTAATAAAAAAAAAAAAAAAATTTGCAACCTCTTAATAAACCAAAAAAAAAAAATTTGCAACCTCTTAATAAACCAAAAAAAAAAAAAATTTGCAACCTCTTAATAAACCAAAAAAAAAAAAAATTTGCAACCTCTTAAACCAAAAAAAAAAAAATTTGCAACCTCTTAAACAAAAAAAAAAAAAAAATTTGCAACCTCTTAAAAAAAAAAAAAAATTTGCAACCTCTTAAAAAAAAAAAAAAAATTTGCAACCTCTTAAAAAAAAAAAAAAAAAATTTGCAACCTCTTAAACCAAAAAAAAAAAAAAATTTGCAACCTCTTAAACCAAAAAATTTCTTTACATTCAATGTTATTTTATTTTTTTTCCTCTACAGATTCTAAATTTGACCCAAGCACTTAAAGATGGCAAATCGCCTGTCCAGTTAGTCCAGATGCCTGTGGTAACTGTTGAACGTAATTCCAATCTGGGAGGCTACCCTCGACATCGTAGTGACAGTGACACTTTTACACAGCGGTTTGCACACAGGGCACCTTTCTTCTCTTGGTGCTGACACCTCCTTCATAAAAATAAATTTTAAAAAATGCACAAAACTACCAAAAAAACTTTTAAAAAAACAACAAAAAAAACAGAATCAACCATTTTTAAGTGATATTTTTCTCCCAACTTCAGTGTAAAAAAAAAAAAAAAAAAAATCAACAAAAAATGGGGGAAAAGATTTTAACAATTTTAATACATTTTTTTTTGTTACTTTTGATTATTTTATTTTTTCTTTAATTTCTCTTTTCTTTTTTTTCTTTCTTTCTTTTTTTTTCTCTTTCTCTCCCCCTTTTGAAAAAAACACTACATGTATTGAAATTACCTGTTGTGAGTGTGTGTGTGTGTTAGGAGGGGGGGGCAATGAATGTTGTGTCAATTTTTCTGTTGGCATTGGATTGTTGAATTAAGGGAAAGAGAAAAAGAAAAAAAAAATGTCATAAATTGGAAATTCTCAATTTCTCTATTTTCCTTTCTTTCCTTTTTTTATTTTTATTTTTTTTTTTATTCTTTTAAATTCCAAATGGCAAAAATAAAGATCGTAGAAAATTCTGAAACAATAAAACACCAAATTTATCTTCATTTGTTGTCTCATTAAACTCTTTTTTTCTTTTTTCTTTTTATGTATTTTTTATTATTCTTTGTATTTTCTTGTTAAATCAAAATGGCTTTTCTATGCTTATTATTAAATATCTCACATAACGATAAAAGAAAGAAAAAAAATCAGTTGTATCATCAATAATCTCTGTGCGGACATTATGGGCCATCTAGATTAATGCTTCTCATAACCAGACTGGTGCAGGTCTGTGGAGTACTACCCTCAAATGATCTACATTGGGGAGGCTCCAGCGGAACGAAAAGAGACGCCTTTCATAATACCGTGGCAACACTGGTCGCGGTTCCGGCTTAGAGGCTTTCAGCCGTTATCGCGCGGAGGCAGCTTGGCACCACCGCTCATTCGAGCCGTTGCTCCGATTCCGCGGTTCCTCTCGTACTGGACGGGATAGCCGTGGCCACGGTCAACGTAACACACGTGCCGATCAGTAGGATAAAACTAACCTGTCTCACGACACAAGATTTTTAAAAATTGGTATAGTTTTGAAGATCAGAGAAAGATCCGTGAAAAGATTATGACTGGATCAGAAATCCTTTTGTGATATCACAGCAGAACTTGTCAAATGTATTGGAAGACCAATTGCTGGAACTTACTGCTGACGGTAGCATGACGATAGCCTTCACATCTGCAGAATCTTTTGTGTTTCTAGATCAAAGCAAGAGCCTGAACTCGCTGAAATCACTCAATATGCTTCTCCTATTTTCATCAACGTACCTATGCGAGGCTGATTTTTCAACAATGAGTATATATATTTACCAACCCCTCCGCACGAGCAGGATGTGACACAAGGTCAATTTCTTAAGCAGAGTTCAACAGGTTTGAATTCAGAGTTTTTCTTCTCCTAGACTGGTTGCCTAACCAAGGTTAAAGAGCCCGGTCTGCTCTACTATTTACCCATAGCTGGAGGGAGAGTAGGATTCATACCTTTCCCAAGGGTATTAGAGCTAAGTGAAATACAATTAGCACGTCCAGGATTTGAACTCGGGTCGACGAGTCCATTTCCCATGACTTTAACCATTACACCATGCGCTTCCAATAATGAGTATAAGGAGTGTGAAGTACAGGAACAATTTGGATATTGGAGAACCATTTTCTATGGCATTCTCTTCTATCAAGCTGAGTTGAAAAATAAGAAGCCGTCTCACTGTTCCCATTGACTATACATTAGAGTTTTTAAAAATTCTTTAATTTTATACACCGATCTGTGCATCAATCAAAAAAAGATGTCAACCAGGCCGCAACTTCCAAAAGTTTGAGAAGAACTAATCTAGATGATTTACCAAGATTGATGGCCGATAGGAACAGATGGCACGAAAGTCAAGGAAATTTGTTCTAATCTCAAGGTTCTTGGTTCGTTACCAGCCCTCGCCAATTCAGTGTATGAGTAGCACAGGGATCTGTGCGGTAACGGAGCTGATGGTATGTGTGGCGCTCCACCTCAGGTGCTAAAATAATCTCCTTGTTCTAGCGCTAGTGAAAAGGGGATAGACTCCCTCGCTGTTTGGCCGATACCGACATTAGGCCGCCCCGACGACTTTACTACATATTTTATACACAATGCTGAAAAAAAAAAAAAGAAAGAAAAAAAAGTTGTATCAGTAATAAATTGTGCGGACACTGCATGCTATCTAGACGACTTATCAAGAACGATGGCCAATAGGAACAGATGGCAAGAGAGTCAAGGGAATCTACTGTTGTATTAATAAGCTCTGTACGGACACTGCATGCCATCTCAATGACTTAACAAGAATAATGGCCAATAGGAACAGATGGTTTTCTATGCTTATTATTAATAACTTCATACAACAAACAGTAGGATTGCATCCAACAAAGCCATCATCAGATGATGACTCTTGGGTTCAGGCATGGTTTCAGGGCCAAAACATCATTACCACTAACCCAGAGCACCCCCAGCAGTATCTCACAATACCACCAGACTTTGTTGGTTTGTTGTCACACTGTGGGATTGCCATATCCACGCTGATGCGGTTAGAGCTTTATTCTGGATCTTTTTGATGTATTTCCTCTTGTCTGGTTGAGAAAGACCAGTTTAGTCAAAAATGCAAAGGTTGGATTGTTAATAAATCCTCGGCATCCGACTTTGATAGGAAATACATCCATTTCTGACACATTGTTCTCGTAGATCTTCATATTTTTCCAATTTACACTAATGTGCCCAGTCAAGATTTTCCGCAAGAAGGACTTAACTCAATGATGAAAACTTTTTTTATTTTTATTAACAGACCAGATGACAATATCAGGACGCTTATCCGTTAACATTATTTCAGTTGGAAATACGAGTTGATGTTCTAAATCACATATAATGTGCCAGTCCATGCAGCCATCAAACAGTGACAAAATGTGCCTATTTTTATGTGAAAGTTTCAAAATGTTTCCTTCTTTAACAAAATGTATTGCTTTGTTGATGTTATTTACAGCTTTATTTGCAGTCTCACAACATCTCTTCGACGCCTCCACAAAAATCTCAAGGACTTCATTGTGCCTCCACGTGTAGCTTCTTGGAGAATACTCGCATCCAGTGAGAATATGTTTCAGGCTAGCAGTTTTCCCACATGCTCTGCATAGATCGGACCTAGCTAACCCCCAGACATGTAGGTTGACTTGTGTTGGTGAGATGTCATAGACTGCCTTTATAAGGAGACTTTTTAGGATCTATATGTCTGATGTAAATCTATACTTATTATATATTTCATACACAATGCAAAAAATGGAAAAAAACTGTTGTATCAATTAAAATCATTAACAACAAAAGTGTAAAAATAGACGTATATGTATCCTTCCGTAACCTATAGTAATGCATTGGTAATTGCATTTCATTTAACGCTAATATCCTTGGGAAAGTATGAATCCTACTCTCCCTCCAGCTATGGGTAAATAGTAGGGCAAACTGGGCTCTTTAACCTTGGTTAGGCAACTGGTCTAGGAGAAGGAAAACTCTGAATTCAAACCTGCTGAACTCCACTTAAGAAATTGACCTTGTGTCGCATCCTGCTCATGCGGAGGGGTTGGTAAATATATATAGGGATAAAATAACCCCAGACGGATTGATATGCCATTAAATTCTATCAACCACTATCCTGACTCAGTGGTTTAATAGATCTCTACTCTGTCAGTAACGGGACATTATTGATTCAACGAAACCTATGACCTTTTGGCACCCCTTTTGCTATCTCGATTCACAAGGACATTTTTTTTATTTACACCATCAAAATCCGGTTGTTTGTTACCAGACGATTTTTAGGTTGTTTTTTTTATTTTTTTTTTTATAAAACCCTAACCCTAACCCGATTTTAAATTATAAAACCCTAACCCGATTTTGACGGTGTAAATGAAAAAAATGTCCTTATGAATCGAGATTCCAAATGGGGTGCCTAAAGGTCATATGGTCCGATTCAACTTGTGTGTTATGCAACTGTCTAATAAACCTTAAGTTTTACTTGCTGTTTAGGATAATCATCTTCAGAATGTTTTTATTTCAGGATGATTCAATAAGTAAAGAGACCAGATCCAAAATTTTGGGTCCAAATACTTCAAAAATCAATTGAAAGTTGATTGATATTCTGCAAGGCCATCAACAAAACAGGAGGACAGCCAAAAATGTTTGGGGGGGGAGGGCATCAATCAAAGAGAATCTGACACGGATGTGGATTCAACCATTTTGACAATCTCAATTGTTCTTTATGCCTCTTTTCTTTCTTTCTTTTTTTTTCTTCTGTAATGTAGATCATTTCAGCTGTTTATTAGCCCTACCATCTAAGTTTGGTTCACTGTTGAAAGTGATGTTTTTAGATCAGGGATGAGATTAAGGAGAATACAAAAAGGCAGCAATATGAGAGGAGCAGGGCACTAAAGCACCTAGGTAGGCTAAATTTTTTTTTTTTTTTTTACAGTCATTATCATCATGCACCTTGGTTAAAAATGAGACCGTCTAAATCAGCCAATGAAATGCAAAAATGTAAATCCTGATTATTTGGTGTCGCTTATCCGCCAAATTCTTATAAGTCTGTCACCTTAGCTAATAATGGACAATTTTTATTATAAAGTAAGAAAAGGAAATGCTACAGAGAAAAAAATATAAGAAAGGAAGAGTAGGGGGAAAGATAGAGGGGATGAGTGCACAAAAGCGACAACACTAATCTGTTTCGATTGAGCATAATGAAAAGGAATAAAAAAAAAAAGGGAGTGGCACAGTTAAATCAAAAATGTCAATATAATATATACCTGACATAGTGAGTTATTTTGCAATGCAAGGGGAGGTAACTTTCATTACTGTATCGCCTGCTTCATTAAACAAAATAGTTTAAGATTAAGATCTGAGGGAGATAACTCGCAACGGAAAGGTTTCTCGCTAGCTTTATTGTGTACAAATAGACAAATGATAATAATTTAATTCTAATATTGTTGTAGACGATCTTATTACATAGACGGTATATATACTTTGAGGTGGAGTCTATGATTGTGTCTCTCACACGAAATCTCCTTTTCTGTAGTTTATTCATCAATGGCTGTTTCTGTGTTTCTTCTTACTTCTTCATGGTTTGATCCGTCATCCATCATCAGATCTAACTTCTTATAAAGAAATTGGATCCTTTTTCTTGTTTCTCAATCTCAAATGTGTTTGTTTGTTTGTAGTTAACAAATTAAATGTGAACCACATTTTCATTTCTTAAATCTTTGAACAAACAAACGTGTGCGAGATTATTTAATTGTAACTTAACATCATGACTACTAGCAACACACTGACTATCCCCCACACCTATAATAATAATAATATAATATTAATATAATAATAATATAATAATAATATAATATATATATAATATAATATAATATATAATATAATATATAATATATATAATATATAATATAATAATATAATATAATATTATATAATTTAATATAATATTAATATAATAATATTAATATAATAATAATAATATAATAATAATAATATATATAATATATAATATATAATATAATAATATATATATAATATATATATATTAATATATAATATTAATAATATAATAATATAATAATATTAATAATAATATATAATATTATTAATATAATAATATATAATATTAATATAATAATAATAATATATAAATAATAAAATGGCCCAGTTTAGCTCAGTCTGTAGAGTGTTCGGCTGGGAACCACAAGATTCCTGGGTCGATACCAGCCCTCGCCATCTCAGCGTATGAGTAGCACAGGGATATGTACGGTAAAGTGAGGAGCTGATGGTAGGTGTGGCACTCTACCCTAGATGCTAAAATAATCTCCTTGGTCTAGTGCTCGTGAAAAGGGGATAGACTCCTTATACCGACTTTAGACCACCACTTTACTTTTATAATATATTATAATTATAATATTATTATTATTATTATTATTATAGTATAATAATAATAATATTATTATTATTATTGTAATAATATTATTATTATTATTGTAATAATATTATTATTATTATTGTAATAATAATATTATTATTATTATTGTATTATTATTATTATTATAGAAATAATATCATTATTATTATTATTATTATAATCATCAAATTCATTAAAGGATTAAAAGATAAAACAATTTGAAATGTAAACTTTAAATATATGTATTTAAAATATAAATATATATATTATATATATATATATATATATATATATATACTACCAGTTATGTATTTATTAAAACTTGTTTTAAAAAACAATGAGGACTGTCTAATGTTGCATGTTCAAATTTCGAGTGTATTATTCTATGTTATGACAATTCTGGGTAATGTGATGTAAGCAGTGGCGTAATTTTTGTTACAGACAAAAACCGGAAGCGAATCTCCATTATTAATAGATATTAAATGATCCAGGGGGAGATAACTGTATTACTTCACCCCAATATCCATTTTAATTTTATGTGCAATAAAAGACAGTCATCACTTTATTCGAGCTATATAACTTAACACTGGTTCAGTTGGGGTGAAGATTCTTTAGTATTTATAGGGAATTCATTCAGGGGGAGATAACCTCACAAATACACAGTGAAATTGACAAATCCAACGGAAAATACAAAGGTATGAATCCACCAAATTACTGACATTTACCCACCTCCGCTGTCATGATCAGGATGTGACACAATCGATTTTTCAGTGGAGTACAGCTGGTTCATGTGTTTTAAACAATATAGAGACATTTCCAAACTGGATGGGAACTGCTGAAATTAGTAGACCAATTCACATACATAGGTAGCAATATCTCATCTACAGAAAGTGATGTCAATACACACATAGGAAAGGTATGGACTGATATAGACAGATTATTGATCATATGGAAATCTTATTTATCTATAAAGCAACAATTCTTTTAAGTTGTAGCCATATCAATGCTAATGTATGGCTACACCACTTGGACTTAAATGAAATTCTTGGAGAAAAAGCTAGATGGAAACTGTACAAGGATGCTGCATGCTGCCTTGAACAAATCCGGGAAGAGCCACCCTACAAAAAAGAAACTGTATGGCCACTTACCTTCTATCACACAAACCCTCCAAGTGTTACATAATTTATGAGCAGTTATAGATTATGAACGTACCTGTAGTTAAAATTTTGGGACCATATGACCTTTAGGCACCCCTTTTGCGATCTCGATTCATAAGGACATTTTTTCATTTACACCGTCAAAATCCGGTTGTTTGTTAACAGACGATTTTTAAAGTTTTTTTTAATTATAAAACTAACCCCTAACAAACAACCGGATTTTGATGGTGTAAATGAAAAAATGTCCTTATGAAATCGAGATTGCAAAAGGGGTGCCTAAAGGTCATATGGTCCAAATTTTGAATTAGGGTCCATTAATTTAGAATAATGGGGTCCATAATGAATTACCAGACAGTTATGGATGGGTAATAACCTTTCGATTTGACCCCTTGAAAATGCGCCATTACAGACGCGTGAGAATAAGTTTTAGTTTAGTTTAGTTAGTCAGATGCAATGCAGATTTCAGAGCAGGTAGACCTATGAGTCATTGCTCTGTCATTTCTCCCCCGACCGCGGTGGAATCAAATTGGCAGAGTTGAAAATAAAGCTTGATCAAGAAACAAACAAGTCTTGTTGTATTAATTAAATGTTAAAACAAGCAATGTCCAGCCCTGCACAAAGAAGAATCAACCCCCCAGCAGAGAAGTAAGCCCAACCAGAGAACATGGTGTCCAGACAAGTAGTCGAAGTAAGCAGAATAAGTAAGACTTAACTATTATCATCTAATATATCTAATGGTTATTTTTTTTACTAGCCATTGCATGAACTTCGGTTTGTGTGGCTTCCCTCATTAAGAAGACCTTGCGTCACACCCAAACCTAGTGGGAGGTTGTGGTAAATACAATTACTTCTTTGTTGCCTTGACAACCTTTGCTACTACTTTTTTGTACCAGAAACAGAATTCAGTTATTTCCTATAAGTCTAACATGATCAAAGGGGAACCACTCTTGACTGATAAGTTTATTTATTTATTGATCGACTAAGAAAAAAGAAGACGGGTTTAGGGTTAGTTTAATGGGGAAATAAATAAACAATTTATCAGTCAAGAGTGGTTCCCCCTTTGTTCATATTAGACTTATAGGAAATTACCCAGAATTCTTTTTAAACTTTAAAATGAAATGTGCATTTTTACATTGTTAGGAAAAATGTTCTGAAAATACTTACCTGTAATCTTTGGAGGGAGGAAAAACCTGAAGAGTACCTTGATGATGATTTTATATTTATTGTAGCTTGTTGGAGTATTTGTGATATAAGGTATGCTCTAATTCCCCACCTGGATTTATAGACTAGCCAAGGTCACGTGGTTTACTCCTCCAACCAATCAACAAGCCATACTGCGTGGCTGATACATTACTTAAACACTGATACTTGCCACAGTTCACTTGCAATCATTGAGGAGGAGCTTACGTCCATTGAAGAAGGAACTGAGGATTCTTTACCAGAAGAAACAAAGGATTCATTATCAGAGGACTCTTTACCAAGGATCCAATTCCACTGAACAAGCGCTCTTGCTTAAGCCTACAGGATGGCAAAACATATTGTAACATAGCTATTAACCTTTATCTCTTGTTGGATTGGTTGACTAAGTAATAAATGTCTTATCTGCTAGTTCCTCACCACTTTTCTTTAGGTATTTGTAAGTAATCAGGGCCAGCTGGCAGCGAAGGGATGTTGGTTTCTTTTCTTAACCTCATATGTCTTGTTATAGTAGTTAACTTGCTTCTCAAGGTCGCAACAAGGCACTGTTGCAAATTCAATCATCTTCTACAAATAAGGGCTGGTTTACTTCAGTCATTAGAGTGTTCGGCTGGGAACCACAAGGTTCCTGGTTCAATACCAGGCCCTCGCCAACTCAGTGAATGAGTAGCACAGGGATTTGTGTGGTAAAGTGAGGAGCTGATGGTGGGTGTGGTGCTCCACCTCAGATGCTAAAAACAGTCTCCTTGATCTAGTGCTAGCGAAAAGGGGGTTATTTCCTATAAGTCTAATATAAACAAAGGGGAACCACTCTTGACTGATAAATTATTTATTTATTTATTGATCTACTAGGAAAAAAAGACGGGGGTTTAGGGTTAGTTTAATGGGAAAATAAATAAATAATTTATCAGTCAAGAGTGGTTCCCCCTTTGATCATGTTAGACTTATAGGAAATAACTGAAAAGGGGATAGACTCCCTCGCTGTTTGGCTGATACCGACTTTAGGCTACCCCAACGACTTTACTTATTTTTCTTTACTCTACAAATAAGGTAAGTTGAAGTTTTCCTTTTTAGCCTAAGGTTGCAGGTATATTGATGTGATCTATCTCGTCTTTTGATTTGGTGGTTTGCTTTTTAGCCACAGCATTTAATGCTATTGGGAAAGTTATGAATCCATCTCATCTCTCCTCAGATATGGATTAATAATAAGGCAAACTATCCTCTTTAGTCTTTGCCTGGCAAACGGTCAAGGAATAGAAAACTGAATTGAATTCATTTAGAATATGTGATCTTATTAAGTTGTTGTTTCACTCCAGTTCATTAACTGTGACAGTCATTTGGTCTTTATTCTTAGATAAGAAGAAACATATAATGACGTTTGTTTTGCGTTACAAAAAACGATTGAGGGTATCTGTAGATAAGTTCTGTGAACAAGGGGAGGTAACTTTCATTATTGAACCACCTACAGGGTTAAACAAAATTAGATTATGATCTAAGGGAGATAACTCGCAACAAAAAAGGTTTTTCAATGGCTATATTGCGTAGCTAGAAACCGTGGTAATAACAACAACATATGCAATCGAAAAGTAGGGGTTTTTTTTATATGAGAGAGCAATGCATTGAGGGTAAGTGGGTAGGGATATAAGACACCCATTTATGTGAATAATATTATTATTATAAAATATATTATTATAGAATAATACACATTATTAATATATTATGATAAAATAATTATAATACTATAATAATAATAATAACAACATATCATATCATAATATAATATATATTATCACAATAAAATTATAATATAATAATATTATAAGGATAATAATATAATTATAATAAGTAATGATAATATAATTATTAGAAAATTATTGGCTATTTCTTATAACTCCAACATAAACAAAGGGGAACCACTCTTTACTGATAAATTATTTATTTATTGATCTACTAGGAAAAAAGAAGTTAGGGTTAGTTTAATGGGAAAATAAATAATTTATCAGTCAAGAGTGGTTCCCCTTTGTTTATGTTGGAGTTATAGGAAATAACCAAAAATTCTTAGTAAATGAAAAAAGCAGCTTTCTTTGTTATTGACTGGTAATTTTATTTTTTATAAAAAATGGCTGTTTTATTGATTCATAAGGAAGCCATTTAAAAAATAAACTTCTAAAATCTGAAATTAAAAAGCAATTCAAAAATATACACACAAATATATAACATTCTTCATATCACATCACCCAAGGTTTAAATTTACCAAATTACTGCAGCAATGCGCAGGTCTACAGTAAAATCTCATAATAAATTCCTGATGAGAATATCAACAATGAAATTTGGTAAATGTCCAGAGTGTTTGCATTTATTTATTTTTTTGCAGTTCTTGTGGCTGGGAAAACCTTCCAAATTTAAACATAGTGTCGTCTATAACATTATTTCTATCAATATATTTTCTTGATAACATGTCTGTGCGTGGTTAAATAAAAAATAGAACAACTGAAACTTACTTTTCCATCACTCCTCTCTTTCATTGCAAAAATTTCCTAATTTAACTATTTAGAAGTAAAGAATAAAATTACAGTTATTCCTTCTTGTTAATAGATTTCTTTTAAGATTTATCCCTGTAATTTTCACTCATATTCATTAAGATAAATCCAAACAATTAGAAATCAATAATTCTTAGCCAGTATTTATTTTTTCAGGTCAGTTAACTTAGAACCACATATCTTTCAGAATCTGTGTTATGCCTCAAAGATATGTGGTTCAAATTAACTAACCTGAAAAAATGTAACAGTTTTTAAATCAAATAACTAGTGCATTATATCTTTCATTCATTAAACACTGAAAATTTCATTAAATTCGGTTAATTCCCTGATTTTTTTTTTTTTTTTTTTTCTTTCAGCAGGGTGACATACGATGGTGGAATTTAGGTCCATTAAGTTCAATTTAATCCTGTGTGTCTTTGCAATTTTTCGATTCTAAATCTTGTGATTGTTTCTTGTCTAGCATCATTTGAAGAGATTTCCACAGGGCAATGATATTGGCTGCCCCAAAACCTGAAGCACCATTTCTTTGGATCACTTCTAAAAAGAATGTGTCTTTTTCAAATAAGGGTTGAGTGAATTTCTGCATTAGGTACCTGCAAAAATAAATTTAAAAAATAAAATAAAATAAAATGAAACTGGTTTGTTGGTTGGTTTTGAAGGCTATCATAATGCAAGTGTAAAGAAAAAAGAAGGTAACTATGGTGTTTGTTAACCTGTGATTTATTCTTAATATTTCTAGATAAAAATCTCTTCCGCAGAAAATCTCCAGAACTGAAGTTTTTGCTAGTGACTGTCCATTTGATTCTGTCTCATGCCTTCCAAACTGTGCATTTGTGTGTGAGAGCCTGTTCAGTTTTTGATTATAATTCCAGATCTGGCTCGCCCTCTGAGCATAATTTTTTTTGTGTGTTTACTAACAGGACCACCTGATTCTCTTTTGTTTTTGTTTTTTGTATATGTGGGTGTGATTAATCAATATTCCAAAATTTGGCCTAACCTTTTTTTTTCTGTTGTTGTTATTAGTGGTCTGTTTGATTATTTATGGGAGTTGTGTGTAATTTTTATGTCTATCAAAATCACTTGTTGCCCTGTTGTATGTGTGTATAAAATAAAACTGTTATGATTATCTTTTTACATTTTTTTCATTGTCTAGTGAGCTGGTAATATGTATTACACACACACATAACAACTATGAATTAAGATTTAGAAACAGAATACAAAAATAATTAATCTAAAACTTATGTTTTTTTTAAACTGAATACAATAAAAATCCAATCTAAAAATACCAACATTATCTTATTATAAAGAAGATTGTGTGTTTTTCTGTAACCAAAACTATTACTACTCAAGTCACAATTCCCTTAGTTTATGTCACATTCTCCATGATTTTATTTTTATTTAATTATTAATAAAATTGTTTTACATTATCAATACTGTTGGCTTTATCTACATACTAATAACATACAATTGTATTTATACATACAACAAAATAGCAATTTAGTGTGAACGGGAAGGCTAATTTGCATATTAATATTAAAAAATTTTATTTTTAATAAATATTTGCTTAGTATTATTGATTTCTAATTGTTCAGTTTTATCTTAATGAATATGAGCGAAAATCTCAGAATAAATCTTGAAAAAAATCTATTAACAAGAAGAAATAACTGTAATTTTATTATTTACTTCCTATTTTAACTAAATAGTTAAATTTAGCAATGAAAGATGGAAGTGATGGAAGTGTAAGTTTCAGGTATTTTTTCTCTTTTTTTTATTATACCCTCCTCTGTTTCAAATCTTTATACCTGCATTCTTATTTAGTTTCATTAGCCTTTCTAATTTAATATAATATTTTATTACATTATTACTTAAATCCTTGCACCTAGAGGGTGCATATATTTGCTAGTTAGAAATAATGTCTCAAAGTAACATGATCAGATAGATGTCTTAGGAAGGTTAGAGAATTAAACAGCCAAGACACATTTTTGACTAAGATTTCTTTCTTTTTTTATTTAAATTTCAAATTATGATATACTTGCTTTTCATTGCGAAACTATTCAAACTATTAATACTAAAAGGTATCTCTTTTACTTTAAAGAAAAAATAACATGAGTATGAATGCCCAATCAACAGATCATCTCTCCCTCCCTGCAGCCTCACCATTACGTGCAGTTTAGTTTTATACCTAGGACAGCTCTAGGGGGGGGGGCTAAAGTCAGTATATTCTAAGCCTCGCCAACAGAATGAATGAAGAAAAAAGACTTGAAATTGACTCTAAAACAAAAGACTGATTCTACTTACTTTGGATCTTCATCTTCCTTATTTTCCACATCAATTAAAATCCCAAGTTTTTGGAACTTTTGTAAACAATCTGTCAGATTACAAACTTTCAGCAGGGGTTCAATCTGTAACAGAGGAAGTTAACATATAAACAAAAATTTTTTAAAATGCCATGGTAGATGCGAGGGGTGCGGATATTTTTTTTTTAATTCCATTTTATTGAAAATAACCAATTATAAAACAGATTTTCATCAGTCAATATTTTTTTTTTAGAGGGAAAAAAAATGAAATAAACATTTTGAAAAAAAATTGATAAAATAATCTTAAAAACGTGAAATTAACAACCTAATATTGTGGGGTTTTTAGCAGAGAAGAGAATTAACACAATAACAGCAGTCTTCAATATTTGAATCCTTATGTCAAGCCATTTAAGGTTTTGTTGGAGTTAGAATGAAAAATCGGTTATTTCCTATAAGTCTAACATAAACAAATGGGGAAGCACTCTTAACTGATAAATTATTTATTTATTGATCTACTAGGAAAAAAAGAAGGTGGGGTTAGGATTAGTTTAATGGGAAAATAAATAAATGATTTATCAGTCTATAGTGGTTCCCCTTTGTTTATGTTAGAGTTATAGGAAATAACCGAAAAATCTACTATAGTAAAATGACACGTATTTGTAATATATTCATTTGCAGTCTAATGGAGATAACTTAAATTAATCTTGAGTTACTTCCCTTGAACAACATGCAGGTTAACTCAGTGCAGTGTAGTTGTTAGCTAACCATTATGACTGGAATGAGTTTAGCCAAATCCTATCTTCTAATATCTATTTATGAGGTCTTGTGCCGGACTAAACCAAATTCACTCAATTAATGGTAAGAAATTCTATTTCAAGAGAGGCAAATGTTGTTTTAAAAATATATAAAACCCTAATAAGACCTCATATAGAATATTGTACTCAGACCTGGACTCCAGTGTCTAGACATGGAAATTGGAGGGTAATATTGAGATTGAAAGACATACAAAGAAGAGAGACAAAACTAATAAAAAAATTACAATTACAGGGAGAGTTTAGGATTAACTACTTTAATAGAAAAATGAATGATAGGTGATCTAATTGAAACTTTCAAATTGATAAATGGAATTACTAATTATGGTAGATATTTTTTTTAATGTTTTTCATCAAGCTGGAAACTGTGTTCTTTAATCTTAGTATAGCAACTGGTCTAGGAGAAGGCAAACTCTGAATTCAAACCTCTTAAATTCTGCTAAAAAATTGACCTTGTGTCATGCCTTGTTTGTGTGGAAGGGCTGGTAAATAAATACTCACAAGGCAGATTTCAAAAACTAAATCTATTAACCAATTGGATTTTTTTGCTAATAGAGTAATATATTTTTGGAACAAATTGCCTAATCAGATTAAAAACAGCAATAGTGTAAAAATTTTGAAATAGAATTGCATAATTTCAGGAATAAAAGGTAGGAAAAATAATTTATGAGGGTGTTGGGAGACAAAATGAAGTGGCCTTCCTTGTCACAGGGTTTTTAAGAACTCTCACTTATGGTCACATGACAAGGTAAACTCTAGAATCTTTCTTATTTCTCTTCAAACTGGAAATTTACTACCAATGCAGATTTCAAAAACTAAGTCTATCAACCAATTGGATTTTTTTGCTAATAGAGTAAAATATTCTAGGAAAAAATTGCATAAGCAGAGTTTAACAGGTTTGAATTCAGAGTCTTCCTTCTCCTAGACTGGTTACCTAACCAAGGTTGCAGCGCCCATTCTGCCCTACTATTTACCCATATCTGGAGGGAGAGTAGTTGGATTTATACCTTTCCTAAGGGTATTAGCGCTATGTGAACTGTAGCTTCGTCCAGAATTTGAATCGGGTCGCTGAGTCCATTTTCTATGACTCTAACCATTAGACCACGCACCTCCAACTAGTAAAAAGGAAAGATGCCCAAGGAGGCATCTTCTAAACAAAATAAATTTTTTTTAAAAACCTTAAGAGTGTTGTTTGTTTGTTTTGTTTTGTTTTACGGCATATCAACCTCAGTGGGTCATTTAATGCCGATAAAGTTTTGAAATAAATCAATTCTTAATGGATAATACAATTTTTTTTATAAATACATTTTTCTATTTAACCCATAGATGGGACCCTAACAGGTACTACCACTCCGGGTCAGAGTGGACCAGGGAGCAATGGAGATGAAGGGGTGCTCCACATTCCCCAAACCTCCAAAACTGGAACCTCAACATCAGATAGAGTTTAACGTCATTCCCAGGACATGTAAACCCGCAGCCACCGCCTTCTAGCACCCATATGATAAAAAGGGGTTGGGGCTTGCCATAAGGGCAATAGGGTTGGGAAAATCATATAGGTGCTAGGGCTTGACAAATGCAGTTTAATAAGAGTGTTGTGTTAACTTACCTCTGTATAATAAGTGTAAGGGGGTTCAACAAACTGGACCCTTTGACCTTTAAGCCAATCAACAGTATCAAGTATTGTGTTTGTAAGCAGACCAATATGTTGGATTCCAGGACCCCCATGCTCATTCAAAAATGTGTCCACTTGATTTGAAGCTAAAAATAAAAAGATGAATCAAATACAAAAATATAGAATTACAAAAATTATCAACTCTCAGTTTTATCAAGTTGTTATCATTATTTTACTCTTTAAGATTTTTTTTACACTAGTTCTAACTTGTGGTTTTTCACTGGAGGTTGAGTGACAGCAAGTCTCCTTGACACTCCAGGACTTTTCTAATTATTCTAGCTGATCTTAACAGTGCTATAGTCTCCAATCATTTTAAACGGATAATCACTCATAGATTTATTATTGAAGTTTTAATAAGAAAGTTAATTTGATCATTATAAGACAAGGACAATGCTTGGTTTCTACAGCATGTCAACACTTGTTGGGTTATTTTATGTTGAAGTCAGTTGAATGATTATAGTCTTTAATTCACAATCCCTTTAAACTGTTAACCATTTCAATACTTAGTTGTAATATCAATGTTTTAAGAGCCAATCAAATAATGTAGTTCAAAATCATTTAAACATTTAAACACTTCATAGGAAGTTTTCCGGCATATCAACCTCTTTCGGATCATTTAATACCAAATCAAGTCATTTTGGTTGGTTGTTTTGTTTTATGGCATATCAACCCTTTTCGGGTCATTTAGTGTAGAATCAAGTTATTTTGATAAACAAAGAACTCGGGTTGTTTACAGTGTCTGCTGTGGCTTAAGATTTCATGAAATTTATGACTTTAAGGCATTATTAAAGGGTTTTTTAAGTGTTCATATCACTGCCAATCCTTCAAACTTATCTTTCCTTTAAAATCATTGAATTCAATGCATTGAAATCTATCAAAAAATCAAATTAATTCCACACCTAAAATTTTAACGACATTGTGGATTTATAACACTATAATAGGTGATTAAAGTTCTCATATCTCTGCCAATTCTTAGAATTGACTGCTTTCTTTGTCATCAAAATCAATCAGAAAAACCAAACATATCGAAACTTTAAACACTTTCAAAAATAGGTGATAAAATGAGTTTGAGATGAGACAACCAAATAACGCTGAGATTTTAAAATCTAACAGTTAGTTATGAAATATATGGGTTATCCTCTACAGGACCGGAAGCAAGGGACTAGCAGGGTGGGGGCTACGACCCGAGAAATAATCAGAACAGTAAAGGTACTTAAAGAGGGTAGACTGAGAGAACAGGCCAGACAGCTGCAGGGACGGCAGACAACTACTGACCATCACAGACCCCCCCCCAATTATGGGTGAATGAACATAGCAGTAGACCCAACAACGAAAGAGCCTACAGCCAGAATTCTTAACCCCCAAAAGAACTCTACAAAAAGATAAGTGTGTTACGAATTGTTACTTTATATATACTAGCAAATATATGCACCCTCCGGGTGCAAGTATTTAAGTTTTGATATAATAAAATATCATATTAAATTAGAAAGGCTAATGAAACTGACTAAGAATGCAGATAAAAAGATCTGCAACAGAGGGGGTATAATCGAAAAATAGAACAACTTTGAAACTAACTATTCCATCATTTTCCATTACTCCCCTGTTTCATTGGTAAATTTAACTAATTTAACTATTTAGTTAAAATAGGAAGTAAAGGATAATATTACAGTTATTTCTTCTTGTAAATAAATTTCTTTTAAGATTTATCCACGAGATTTTTGTTTATATTTCTTAAGATAAAACCAAACAATTAGAAATCAATAATACCAAGCACATATTTATTAAAATAAAATTTTAAATATCAATATGCAAATTAGCCTTCTCGTTCATCTCTAAATCGCTATTTTGTTGTATATATAAATACAATTGCATGTTATTAGTACGTGGATATGGTTAACAGTATTAATAATGTAAAACAATTTTTATTAATAACTGAAGGTTTAAAAGAATGAAATCATGGAGAATTTGACGTAAATAATTAAGGGAATTGTGACTTGAGTAGTAATATAGTTTCGGTTACAGACAGATAAACACACAATCTCCATTATAATAAGATATATATATATATACATATATTTAATATACCAAACTTATTGGTAAATCCTCCCGGTGAGAAAAAAAACCAGCAAATAGTTTGATTGTAAAAATATACTACCAAACATCAACCGGGGAGAAAAAAATTCTTTTTGGAAAAAAGAAAAGACCAAGATAATCGTACCAACAAAAAATAATCTATTGGTACAATATTTTGGCCAAAAGAAAAAAATATATATATACTCATATGAAACCGCCAGGAGACTAAAGCTAATAAATAAAAAGTGCTCAATACCTAAGTAGAGCAAATAATAAAGATCTGAGTGAGATCCGACTCAGATCTCAGCCCTGAAGAGCATTAAGCAAAACTTTTAGTAGGTTCATCTGACTCATTAGATTTATCTTTATATATATATATATATATATATATGACTTAAGACCGCTGAAGCATTAAGTTTTAGCAACCCTTTCGCACCAAATAAACCCCTTTTAAAATACTATCCTTGTTGTGTCTTTGTTCCTTTCTTATGACAGAATTTCTGTTAGAGTTACTTCTTAAATTGGGTTATTATTTTATATGAAATGAATAAAGCAGAACTTCTCTAAGTAATCCATATACATCCCAGGGAGAGAATTCCCTCATCATAAAAGAAAAATCCTGACAACATTTTCATAGTTATTTTACTAGACTTTGTTAAATCTCCTGGAAAAGAGGAAATGTTCAATTATCCCGTGGACTTATGAATACCGCATGAGATGGACCATTTTATCTATTGTAGAATTGAAAAGATGATTGAAAATAAATTATTCTGATAATCTGTCAAGAAAAAAATATGCAACACTCTCCTATACAAGGGATATTAAAACAGTTAAAATCCCCTTCGCATTTTGTAGGTGACGATAGCCTAGCGGTTAAGGTGTCTGACTGACACTGAACCGATCAGATTTCAATCCCGGCTGTAGGTAGCTTACAAATGTCTAGCCACACTGAAGAGACTTGATAAGTTGAAACACGTCTGTGAATGACATTTTATATATATATATATATATATACACACACACACACACATACACACACACATGATGTACCGGCTTAACAATGTTGGTAGAGCACCCAGCCAGTAATCGTAAGGTTCCTGGTTCGATGCTGGTCCCCCATCAACTCAGTGCATGAGTAGCATAAGTTGGGTAATCTGATCTGTGCAGTAAAATGGGGAGCTGACGATAGGTGTAGTTCTCTACCCTAGCAAAAATAATCTCCCTGGTCTAGTGCTAGCAAAAAGAGGATAGAGACGCTCGCTGTCTGGCTGATACCGAAAATAGGCCACTCTGCCAACTTATATATATATATATATTTTCGGTGTGGGCATGCTCTAAAAATTTCCGATTTATTATTTAGAAAATCGTGTTCCGAGCTTGTAGAATTCACAATTTTTCAGTGGTGCACAATGAGCATTTCTTTGATCCGTTTACATATGGTTTCAATTGGTCCAATATTTTCCATTCTGTTAAATTGTTTTTCCTGTTTTTTATATTTCCATACTTTGTTGGATAGCGCTGTTACGTTCCTTTTGTTTTCGTGTTTGAAGGATGTTAAATGGTTGTAGTAGCGTTGTTTAAAACTACCTTGCACCATCCCTACGTAGTTTTCGCTGACTATTGGTGACTCTAAATAAATAACTGTATTGGTGACTATAAATAAATAAATAAATACAGCTCTTACAGAAGTAATTGAGCACTTTATAATCATTTCTCCAATAATAATAACAAAAAAATTAACTATATATATATATAACATATATATATATATATATATATATATATATATTATATATATATACACACACACACACACACACACACACACACAAAATTAATATTGAATCTGCCTGAAGAGGAAGAGCAGGAAAAAAAGATTTTTTGTGAAATGTCACCAAAAGTAAAACTTAAATTGAAAATGTTTATCAAGCTTTGTTATCCTTTATTTCTTGTATTTTTTGTATTTTTTTCCTATCTTATCAGATAAGAATAAAAGTGACAAAAACATGACTTGGAAAATATTTAAGTTGGGTCGGAAATTCACCTGACAGTGGCTCGCTAAAACATAGCATAAATTAAAGCAATGGTATGGATGACATAAGATCAAAATTACAGAAAATATCTTCTGTAATTCACAATTTCAATATTACAAATAAAACAAACAAGTAACTTTTTCGTTTTTTTCAATTCCTTTTAATTTTACATTGGGTACTTAAGTGCCGCAAGACCATTTGAAATGTTTCATTTTTAAAAATAGGTGAAATAAAATGGGACAAATAAGAAATCAGTGATTAAGCAACACCAGATAATCTGTATTCACATTTTTGCATTGCATCGCATCTTGGATGATCTGGACAGTCTCATTTTTAACCAGAGGGTGTTACGGGATGTTAACAGACGGAAGATTTAGGAACAATCATATTAATATATATGTATTTTTTATTACTGAAAATGTTTATCAAGCCTCATCTCAAAAATTCAGAGAACCATTTATGTTTATCTCACCTGAACCAGGTAAACTTTCAGCAATCACAAAGAGAATATTGTTATTGGAATTGTCGTCTGTGTTTTTGATGTTTGTGCACAGACCAACTTCAGCACATTTCCAATATTCAAACGCTTTCAATCGAAGGGCAATTCCAGGTAGATTAATCACAAACCCTTCAGTTTGGTCTTCATCGCTGATTAAAACATAAACAGAAAATTACAAAATAAGTTGAAACAAATAAATAAATAATAGTGAAAGTAATATAATTGGGAAAAAAAAGAAAGAATCAGATGTGACTAGAAAGTACACACACACACACACACACACACACACACAACAGACTACTGCTTAATAATAAAACAAAAAAAAGGTAGGCCAAACCTGGAATGATAATAAGACACTGTTGGACAGATGCACACACATAAACACATACTCACAGAATTTGGAAGGGTAATTTATGAGGAAGTGCATCCCGGTCTCCTGCCTCAAAAATTGCTACCCGGTGACTATTAAAATAATGATCCAGCTCAGTCTATTCAAAACTATCCATCTTCATATCTATCTATCTATCTATCTATCTATCTATCTATCAATCTCAATTTGTTCATATTTATCTATAATACTTTAAATACTAAGATTTTTTTTCCTGTTTGTTTAATGTCTTGTTGTTAGTTTAAATAAACAAGAATTACGACAAAAAAAGATGCGACCCCCCCCCCAATACATTTACTTGTCGAAAATATCTATCTATCTCCATTTGTTCATATCTATCTATATTATTTTGTTTGTTTATCTATCTATCTATCTACCTCAGTCTATTCCAAACTATACATCCATCTTCATATCTAAACAAGAATTACGACGAGCTGGGGTTGTTATTTTGATAGTCACCGGGTAGTAATTTTTGAGGCAGGAGACCGGGATGCACTTCCTCATAAATTACCTTTGGAAGATATAAGACACAAAACAGAATGGACAATTCCTAGCAACAACTCCAGACTTTTAGAAATCTTCTGGCGAGGAGATATTTATCTCGAAATATTAGGAATAAATCAAAAGGTAAACAAACAACACCATAGTTATCTTATTTTTCTTTACACTTGCATTGTGATAGCCTTCAAAACCAACCACCAAACCAAATATGTAATGTTATATACAACATTTTATCCTTCTTAAGTGAAATAAAAATATATCAAAAATTATGAATCAGATATAAAGTTTTATATTTTCTTGATACTTTGTATTAAAGGTTACATGCATATAAGAACAAATAAGGACAAACACAAGGACTTCAAATACACATTTGGACAGTGCCAAATCTTTATTACGAGTGTCTGTCGACTACTGCTGCTATCAGTCAGTTATATAGAGAGTAGGAAGTTGCAGTCATTGAGTAATGGTGTGAGTCAGCTCTTTGTAAAGGGGGATAATGCTATATATATAACAAAGTACATCCACGAAATACATCTGCAAAAATACACCTGTAAAAGAAACTTGAGTACCAACTTTTATCTCACACTTTAGCGGTTTTTGGCATTGAATAATCCACAGGGTTATTATAAACAAACCAAACGAAATGAAGTTAATGAAAATTATTTGAAGATATAAAGAACTTGAAACATAGAAACTTTTATCAAAATGACTTGTTTCGGCATTAAATAACCCGAAAAGGGTTGATATGCTGTAAACCAAACCAAAGCATAAATAATATTGCATTATCATTTAATAAAAGGAACTGATAAATATATCAACCCATTTTATAACATACTAGCAGAGCTAACTGGCGTTGCCCGGGAGTTAAAACTAAATATCTTATCTATATTTATTTATAGATTAACAAAAATTATTTTTTTTGATATATTTGTTTTATTATCTTTTATTCATTATATATTCTAGTTTCGAAGTTATTTTTATTATTCTTGTTTGTATTTTTTGTCTTCTATTTGCTTTTTAGTATGTTTGTAATTTATGAGGAAGTGTGTCCTGGTCCCCTGCCTCCGAAATTGCTGCCTGGTGAATTTTAAAATAACGACCCCAAGCTTCGGCGTCACATCGGTGTTACTTGAAAGAAAACAACCAACTTAGAGCTTTAAATGTATTTTAGGGTGGGGGGTCTCTTTTTGTCTTAATTCTTGTTTATTTATAGAAATTTGTCGTAATTCGTGTTTATTTATCGTAATTTGTCGTAATTCTGGTTTATTTACCATAATTTGTCGTAATTCTGGTTTATTTACCATAATTTGTCATAATTCTGGTTTATTTACCGTAATTTGTCGTAATTCTTGTTTATTTATCGTAATTCTTGTTTATTTATCGTAATAAAAGAAGATCTTAGTATTTAATAGATAGATAGATATGAAGATGGATAGTTTTGAATAGACTGAGATAGATAGATATGAAGATGGATAGTTTTGAATAGACTGAGATAGATAGATATGAAGATGGATAGTTTTGAATAGACTGAGATAGATAGATAGATAGATAAACAATAGGTAACACCTATTTTACCCCGTGAAATTTACCTCCCCCCTATATTTAACACAATGAAACTTGCAGAAGCTTGGGGATTTATTAAAATCAAATTTTTAATATCAATAAGCGAATTAGCCTTCTCGTTCACACTGTAAACCACTATTTTGTTGTATATATAAATATAATTGGATGTTATTAGTATATAGACATGGTCAACAGTATAAATAATATAAAACAACTTTATTAATAATTTAAATTAAAATAAATTCATGGAGAATGCGATGTTAATAACTAAGGAAATTATGACTTGATTAGTAATATAGTTTCGGTTACAGACAGGAAAACACACAATCTCCATTATAATAAGATATTTTATTCATTTTATTTTTTATATTTTATTCATATTCTATACTTTTTATTATTTTTTATATTTATATCTTTTAAAAAATTTTTGTATTTTATATTTTTTGTATATTTTTTAAATATTTTATTTATATTATTTTCTATATTTTTTGTATATTTTTAAAATATTTTATTTATATTATTTTCTATATTTTTTGTATATTTTTTAAATATTTTATTTATATTATTTTCTATATTTTATTTATATTTTTTATTACCTTTTTATTATTTTTATATTTAAAATTTTTTTTATTTATGTTTTATTTATTTTACATTCTACTTTTTGTATATTTTATTTATATCATTTTTTATTTCTATTATTTCTATTTTATTAATTTCATATTCTATTTTTGTGTGTGTATATATATATATATATATATATATATATATATATATATATATATATATGGGGCCGGGTTAGCTCAGTCGGTAGAGCGTTCGGCTAGAAACCACAAGGTTCCTAGTTCGATTTCGGTCCCCGCCAACTCAGCGTATGAGTAGCACAGGGATCTGTGCGGTAAAGTAAGGAGCTGATGGTAGGTGTGGCGCCCCACCTCAGATGCTAAAAAAACAATCTCCTTCGTCTAGCGCTATTGAAAAGGGGATAGACTCCCTCGCTGACTGGCTAATACCGACTTTAGGCCGCCCCGTTGACTTTACTTACTTATATATATATATATATATATATATATATATATTCATATAGTCACTTGATAAACTTTTGATAAACTGTTGATTCCTTTTTTTTTTGATAACTTTTGATAAACTGTTGATAAACTTTTGATAAACTGTTGATAAACTTTTGATAAACTGTTGATTCCTTTTTTCTTGATAACTTTTGATAAACTTTTGATAAACTGTTGATTCCTTTTTTCTCTTATGAGAAAAATGCTGCATATTCCAGTTAGTTGACAATTGTCAAAATTTTTTTAGCCCAGCCAAGCCCAAAGAGTGAGGTATTTCCGTTTATTCATAGATACATAAATAGCATTCTCTCATTTTCCACCCGTGACAAACATGAATAGGTTGTTAGTTGGTTGATTGGGTTTTCCCCATTGGTTTATTTCATGCTGAAGACATTTTGTTTTCTTGATGGATACTCAACTTTATAAACACATTTTTAAAACTTATTTTTTTTCTATTTAACCCATAGATGGGACACTAACAGGTACTACCACTCCGGGTCAGAGTGGACCTGGGAGTAATGGTGATGAAGGAGAACTCCACATTCCCCAGAGCTCCAGAATTGGAACCTCACCATCAGATAGTTTAACATCATATCCAGGACATAAGACCCTCAGCCACCGCCTCCTAGCACCCATATGATAAAAAGGGTTGGGGCTTGTCATAAGGGTCATATGGCTAGGACAATCATATAGGTGGTATGGTTTGACATGACTAGCCAATTGATTGGAGGGGAGCCTCTCTGACTGCCCGTCTAGCCTAAATAAGAGTCAAAGTGTAGTGTTGCATGTCATGGACTGCTCAGCCACCAAGGTTCCATCCTTAAGCATTATGGGTCGCCACCCACACCCAACAGGTGGCGCCATTGGGGTGGGGTCTTACTCCTCTTCAGAGGTGCAGTCATATTCTGAAACCTGAGACAAGGCTATACATGAATAGGTACATGTGAAGCAAGAACTAAAGAATACTTGTTGTCACTTGATCTCAGAGATACCAAACAAATACTAGGTGAGGTAATAATGTTCATTGTACATTCATATTAACAGTTTTTGTGTAGTGGTTTCTTAAAAGGCCCTATCGAATACAAATCATTTTTAAACAGGTTCGAGACGTGTGGTGTAATGGTTAGAGTCATAGGAAATGGACTCTAAACTCTATACTTTGCAGGCTGCCTCAGGCTGGGATCGGAATTAGACTGATTTTTCATCAGTCAGAATCTCTACCAACTGGGCCATCAGCACAATCCACATTAAGGAAGGGAATGTATTGATATAAGTATATAAGTATATACATAAATACATAGGAAGCGCGTGGTGTAATGGTTAAAGTCATGGGAAATGGACTCGTCGCCTCGAGTTCAAATCCTGGACGTGGTAATTGTATTTCACATTAAGGAAGGGAATGTATTGATATAAGTATATAAGTATATACATAAATACATAGGAAGCGCGTGATGTAATGGTTAAAGTCATGGGAAATGGACTCGTCGCCTCGAGTTCAAATCCTGGACGTGGTAATTGTATTTCACTTAGCGCTAATACCCTTGGGAAAGGTATGAATCCTACTCTCCCTCCAGCTATGGGTAAATAGCAGGGCAGACTGGGTTCTTTAACCATGGCTAGGTAACCAGTCTAGGAGAAGGAAAACTCTGAATTCAAACCTGTTAAACTCCGCTTAAGAAATTGACCTTGTGTCGTATCCTGCTCGTGCGGAGGAGTTGGTAAATATATATACATAAATACATACATAAAAGCAACTAAGTGAGTTTGATCCATTTTAAGGAGAGCCTTGCAATTTTAGCGTAATTCGCAGCCACCAGCAAATTTATATATATATATATATATATATATATATATATATATGTAAATAAATGGAAATTAATCCGACAGAATGAATTTAACATTTTGAAAAAACAATTAGTAATTATTATCTGTTGACAGAATCTGTTTCGACACCTTAGTAGAAGGGTCATATTTTTGCTCGTTGATGATGACCCTTCTACTAAGGTGTCGAAACAGATTCTGTCAGCAGATAATAATTACTAATTGTTTTTTCAAAATGTTAAATATATATATATATATATATATATATATATATATATATGTAAGGTATCCAAATGACTGGTAGTAAGGGATGATTCCACCTGGATCCTCAAAATATCACTGTATAACCATACTGTATGCTCCTGTAGGTGCAAACATATTTATACAAGGATTTTTATAAATCCCTAAAGAGAGCTCAATGTATAATAATAATCAATAAAATAGATCAAATTTTGTGATATCCGTCTGAAGTTGTCAGCCTCTTAAAGAATTTTAAAAAATTTTTAAAAGCCTTTTGAGGTTTTGGTTGAAATAAATTTATTACAGAATGACAGTATGTTAAGTT
Source organism: Doryteuthis pealeii (assembly GCA_023376005.1). Taxonomy (NCBI): domain Eukaryota; kingdom Metazoa; phylum Mollusca; class Cephalopoda; order Myopsida; family Loliginidae; genus Doryteuthis; species Doryteuthis pealeii. The sequence continues at coordinate 77,288,493 of CM042157.1, forward strand.
TTTTCTTTCTTTGAAAGTTATACATACATATATATGAGGTTAAGTAAACAAACAAAATGTGTTTATTTTTATATGGCTTTAAGCCGACAATTTTTGGAGGATATGTGCTTAATTGAAGTCATACCTAATTTTTGAAAATTAATTAGTTAATAATTAATGAATTTAGACGGGCATATATGTTCACATTTGAACATATATGCTCGCCTAAATTCATTAATCATTAACTAATTAATTTTCAAAAATTAGGTATGACTTCAATTAAGCACATATCCTCCAAATATATATATATATATATATATATATATATAATATAATATAATATGGCTGGTATATTCATAAGTGAACAGAGGATAGAGTGTTTATATCTAAATTAGGGTAGCATGGACATGGAATCAATGGTGCTTGGTTACTGACAGTTTCTCTAATCATATAGGTGAGAAACTGTCAGTAACCAAGTGTTGCTGATTCCATGTGCACACTACCCTAACTTATATATATATATATATATATATATATATATATATATATATATATATTAGGCTGACACCCCAGTGATTAGAGGCTCTGAGTGATAAAAAAATCGGTCAAGATTTGATCCCAGCTGGAGGCAGCCTGCTAAGTCTAGCCGCACTGAAGGGATGTGATACATCGAAACAGGACTGTATGTGGATGACTATATGTATGCTTCCCACCTCTGGTGGGTTGAGCTCTCTGGAATGGAAATTCACTGATGGCTGCCAAATATGCTTAAGTTGCAAGGCTCTCCATAAAAAAATAGATTGAGCTCTCTCAGGCAGTCTTTACGTATGTATGTATCTATCAGTAAAATTCTCTTCTGCTAGTGGGTTAGGCTGATAGCCTGGTGGTTAGAGTCTCTGAGTGATGAAAATTCAGTAGAGTTTTGATCCCGACTGGAGACAGCTTGCTAAGTCTAGCCACACTGATGAGATATTATACTTCGAAACATGACTGTATGTAAATGACATATACAGTGATGCTGATAGCGTTTTGATTTAGTGCGTCCTAGGACGCACATATTTGCTTTTAATAAATCCCCGGGAAAATTCATGGGTCCCAAGTTAAGCCGTCTAACTCCTACCTTGTAACCTATCCTGTGTAATTAATTTCTAAGAAAATATTGAAATGTATTTACAGTTAGCTTGAAATGGTGGGTGGAAAAAAAAGAAAAAACACTGGGACGCATGGATATGATTTTACTGCGTTCTTTTAGATTTTTGTGTGCCAGGGACGCAGGACGTGTACCTATCAGCATCTCTGCATATATATATATATATTATGGACTCTCTCGTCGATTTCGACGCATGAGGGTTCGTACAATGAACACCCACACAGTGATTTGTTTATAGTGGTGAAGGCTTGTGTTGGACCATCCACACTTTTTGGCACAGTCGATAGGAAAGAATTGGTGCATCAAGGGTTGCCACAAACCCAATCAACGACCGACCTCAGGAATTTTGAATTCAGAGTTATCCCTCTCTTAGACTGGTTACCTACCCAAGGCTGAAGGGTCCAGTCTGCCCTACTATTTAACCCATAGCTGGAGGGAGAATATATGGATTCATACCTTTCCCAAGGGTATTAGCGCTATGTGAAATGCCAACAGCTTCGTCTAGGATTTGAACTCGAATCGACGAGGCCATTTTCCATGACTCTAACCACTAGCCCACGCGCCTATATATATATATATATATATATATATATATATATATATATATATATATATATATATATATATATATATATATCTGTGATTGAGCACTGTATTTTCTTTGTTTCATCGCAAAAGAAATTTTGTTTTTACATATACTATATATATATATATATATATATATATATATATATAAAAGCCAGATAAAAGTAAGTTTGAATCTTTTGTCCCATTCTTTTTTAAACTAACAATTAAATTCCAAAATTACACCTTCAGCTAGCTACAAATCATCCATATTTCTTTAATCTTTCCTCGCTTTGTCAGTGGGGTTTAGAATACGCTGACTGTATTCCCTGCAACAAAAAAAAGGTGTATCCTATGTATTTCAATAAACAGGATCTGATTGTGAGGCTCCAGTTTGGGAGCTCTAGGGAGTGTGGAGTAACCCTTCATAGCCATTACTCCCAGACCCACTTTGACCAAGAGTGGTAGTACATGTTAGGGTCCCATTTATGGGTCAAATAGATCAGTTTGTACTAGATAGGAATACTTCGTATCATATAATCATGTGCAAAAGAACTCTTTTTAAAAAATACACAAAAAAAAATGTAGATATAAATAAACAAAGTATGCAATTTCCTAACCTCTACGTATAAAATAACCCCAATCGTGTTGTCATGCCATTAAAATCAATTAGTTAATCTTTCCATTCCCCAACGACTAAGAAAGTGTCGAGTTATGGCGTTTATTTAATTTAACTGAAGTTTCGGTACTAATGCAGAATAACGCGCAAGAGATAATATTATTAGATTACGTATAAAAAGCATTACATTTTTCGGAAATACCCGAAACCTGTTAGGGTTAGTGTTCGTGTTCGGCTACTTCCGAAATTTCCGTGATCTAATGCTATGTATACGTAAATAATAGCAATTCTAATGATATTATCTCTTGTGCGCTATTCTGCATTTGTGCCGAAGTTTCTACTTCTCATTGTTAAAAAAAAAAAAAAAAAAAAAAAGGGACGGCCACAGGTCACCTTGACAATAGAGGCTGGATAGATTCGGCGGAATTTTCGCCTCTGCGGGACTTAACTTACGTGTGGGTCTCCACATTCAACCCGGTCGTATTTACTCTCGTTAAAAGTCAAAACAATAATTAGGACCAACATTTCGGTGCGGCAACACTTCCCCCTTTCTTTAAACTTTTATTTAAAAAGATAAAGTCATTTATTAAAAAAAAAACAACAAAAATTCTTAATAACAGAGCCTAACTAAACTTACTACGTATTCTTTTTTTTCTTCTATGAATTTCTTTATAATAACAAAATAAATCACGTTAAAAAGAGCACATCTTAAAAATAGAAGTAATTTAAAACTCGAGGTGGGCCAGGAAAAAAAATTTACAATTAAAGATCATACATTTTTTTTCAAATTAGTCTAAAAAAATCATAAAAATCACAAAGTAGTTGTTTTTTTTTAGTAGAATTTCAAAAATCCCTGTGCAAATATTTTATTAATTAAATAAATCAATTCGCAACTGTATAAATTTTAAATTATAGAATTCTCCCATTTAAAAGAATTTAAAACAAATATTTTTTGCATGTGATTTTTTAAAAGTTTTCCCTCTTCATAATGCAAAATAAATTACGTTAAGTTTCATTCATTTTTCCTGAGTGTTGTTGAATTTTAATTCATGGGGATGGGGTAAAAAAATACGTGAAGTTTTGACCATACTTACAAAACAACAACCACTATGAAATAAAAATGAATAGTACTTACGAATTGACATTAAACCTTTTCATACCAAAACATTGTTCATACCATTGAAGGACATTTATTGAGGTCCCAGCACGAACAGCAAAAGTAATATGATCAAAGTTTGTGAAAAAAGATGTGTTTTTGTCGACAAGAGTCTTTTCTTTTTCTTCCGTCTTTTCTCTTTTGATTTCTTTTTCTTCTGTCGTTATATCAATAAAATTCGGCAAAAAATGTCCCCGATAATTTTGCCTATCTATCAAAGTATGCATTACATTACCAACACAAGAGCGTATCGTGGCCAAAGTAACCGATCCGTGGTCATCGGAGATCGTTTGAAGTGGCCGGACAAAAGTGACCCCACATTTCTGGAGATGATCCACATGTCGATGGATGTCGTTTATGGCCAGAGACACATTGTAAACAGAACTTGGGGTTTTTCTGTCCCAACTGATAAACCCGCTCCCCAAATCGCAAACTGTGGGCCAAGTTACGTAAGGGTCGTTTTGCATGAGAAGATCCAAGTGTTCAACATTGTTCGGTTCTTTTCTTGGGGTTGCGTAGGTTATAAGAAACTGTATGTGTTGGTGGTTGTGGTCTGCTTTTATCAACCACTGTTGACAATAAGGGGTTGTTCTGTATGCCGAGCGGCGAAGCCCGAATTTTGAACAAAAATCCGTCACAAATTCATCACCATCTTTCGTAATCCAAATCTCAATGTGATGAACAACTTGTTCCATTATGAGAGACGTTTTCTTATCTTTCTTTTGAATTTTACACTTTAATTCAGACCGGACCCAATCAGACGTTTACATAAAGTATTATTATTATTATTATTTTATATTCCAGATGTACGAAGTTTTAGTTAGAGGTTGAATTACATATTACAAAACAGCAGGACTTTAAAAATAGGAATAGCAATAGCCTAACTTAAAAGTAACTGAACTACAACTACTACTTTGTCCCACAATAGCCTAGAATTAGAGCAAGTATCAGTTTCTTTCCTTAGTCTTAGTAAAATGCATATTACGAAATAATTGCCAAATAAACTAATATTTTAAAATATGTACCAAACGATATAAAAAATGACAACTTAATTATGTAGGTTTGTTCGGGATGTGCAAAATTTTAGCGGCTTAATTATATATTACTAAACAGCAGTACTTAAAAAAGTCTTCCTTAAATAATTAACTGAACTCAAACAAATATTGCTATTAGTATGACTACTACTACTACTTGGCCGCAACAATTTGGAATTAGAGTATTAGGTTTAAGGTTGTTTCCCAGGGGAAATGTATATATTTAATGAAGTAATTTCAAAATAGAGACTAGTCTTTTAAAATCTGTAGCAAACGTAATAAAACGACTTAGTTCTATTGTGCATCATACGAATGCTGTCCACGGCACACAAAAAACACGTGTTGTGTAAAAATAATAAAACCCCTTCTTTTTCCTGGGAAAGGGCATATTTTCAACATTACAGTGAGCTCATTACTAAATAAAAGTTATACAATTTAATTATGAAGTTGTTTTTTTTTTTTCTTGTTCAACAACAAATTAGCGTTCGTATTTTTCTTGTTCAACAATGAATTAGCGTCGACGAACTTCTACAGGTGAAAACGGTGTTAGTTTCGGGAATTACCCACTGTTAAAAGTTTCCGAGATCTATAACAATCGCTAATAAAATATTTATTTAAATTTTGTCACTTAAATAATGCTTATAAAATTTTGTCACTTTAATAAGGCCTATAAAAATAAGATGGATACGTGAGACTTTTCTTTAAACAGATTATAATGTCATTAAATCTATGCTTGATTCTGCAACAAATACAACCTATATTTACATAAAATATTGAATTTATTTATTTTCTTGACCTCCCACCAGGACGAATTATAATAGATAATGGCAATAAAATCGTCTGCTACGAATTTTAAAAGCAAATTAATAATAATTAAACCTATTATTTAAGGTCAAACTTTGTCTAAATCGATATGTAGTAACATAATGACCATCATTAAAAAAAGAAAAATATCATTACATATGCAGTTTATTTTTCATAGATTTAAAACCATTTGTTTTGGTCAATTTCGACGCGATCCTCCATTCTGTCTATTTTTCAATTGTTTTACGCGTTTGTTTACAATTTTAATGTAACATTAGCGATTGCAAAATTTACCAAAAAATCAGGTAATTATCCGATTTTAATGAAATGTTCAGTATTGATTTATCAATTAATGAATTTTATAATACATCAGTTATTTTATTTCAAAACTTTAATTTAGTATTTTTGCCATGAAAAATTAATATATAAAATTCATTTAAAATGTGAAAAGCATGATGTTAAGTTTAAAATGTTATATTTTTAAATTCTAGAAATAAATATCTACTTAATGCAAACCGTATTTTTTTTAGACGAAAGTAATAAGTTTTGAAGAAAAACTCTATTGAAAATGTAATCTTTAAGCAGAAAAAATATCAATGTATATTTTTTTCTTTTATAAGATAATAGCTGTTATAACAGAGATAGTGTAGAGGCCTTGTTGTAGAGGTTCGCAAAGAATATTAAATAACGAATAACAATATGACACAGTTAGGCAGAAAATACGGAGAAATAATAAAACGAATGCATATGATTATAAAATAACAAATAAATTTATTCAAAGAATAAATTTGCGATAATATGAGAAATGTTCGAAAGGAATAGTGTAGGTGATATGTGTAATGTAAAATGTAAAAGTTCTTGTGTTAAGTTTGGAAAAGTTCGTTTGGATGTGGGCAGAAATTAGAATCAAATTTGGATACACGACCTGCTGGAAACGGATTCTTGATGTAGGTAGAACGAAGTGGTAAGAATAATGGTAGTAGTGGTAATTGTGTTGAGGCAGGGGAATCGTCGTTCGAACACCTGTTTCTTGGTCGTTGTTCTATCTGGCAGCGAGACGAGATCTCTGTGTTTGTTTGTCGTTGGGTATGTCCGGTTTGAGTGTGAGGTGAAGTCTGTCTCGTCTGCTAGCGAAATGAATTCTGTCCTCTATGATAGCGAAAAGGGTTCTGTCTATTTCTTGATTTCTTCTCCATCTTTTATAATCAGGAGATAGGATCAAAAAGTAATTAACTTTTTGGCGCAAACGCGCGGACGTAGTAGAAAACAATATCTAGCCAATCGATTCTGATTTTTGTGTAAACAATTGGTTTAATCACTTTTCCTTAAATCTTTGGAAAAGGATTTGTGTTCGTGTGTTTGGTTTAATTACTTTTCCATAAGTTTGGAAAAAGGATTGTGTTGTATGTTTATTTTAATTTCTTTTCCTTGAGTTTGGAAAGAGAAATGTGTACGTGTATTTATTTAAAAATATAGAATTGTATTCTATAATAGATATCTCTTATGATTCACAATCCTTATTCCACATTACATCCACTCGCTAACAAAACAAATTAAAACACAAGTCGGAGAAAACAAGCGGAAGTGAACCCAACGGTACCCTACCACGAAGTGACCAATTTAACATGGATCTGCGCATAGGCTCAGAAATAACTTCCGGTCGAAGGAACAATATTGATAAACAAGAAAAATATACTCTAATTAATGTTTTTCAACCAATGAAAAACCTCCCCGGTAAACGCTCCAAAAGCATATCTGGAGCCTATCTCGTCACTACATAAGTCTGGCATTGGAGTACCATAGCCAGTTGACCGAGGGCTCCCAAGCCATTAGTATCGCTTGTCCGGCGGGCAGGATCAAAGAGCCGCTTCATCTACCCACTACCACGCACACCCGCGTCCACTCAACCGACTCAACCTTGCTTCAACTCTATACCACGGCCGGCACGATACCCTTACCTTCCCTGACCACCACGGCACTACCCACTACAACTCACTAGGCCACTGGGCCCTTCCTGACTTATTACCCACACCAAGTGACTACGACTATCATCAATCTTACCAACGGACGCCCGTCTACTCAAGCCACCGTATCAACTTACATCGTACCCCACTCGTGCTACCAGGAACTACAACTACCATCACTGGTCCATCTATCCAATACAACTGACTGGCCACTGAAAGCCTCCTGGCGTATTATCATTCGATACCCACACCTCACTGCACCTCGCGACCCCGGACCATTCCTGACTTACTCCACTCGGCCATTCCAGAGATTACTACTAATTCTTCTTCTGACGACAACACCAACATTTTCAACCTTGTTTATTTTTAATAAACGATTTAACCAAAACCTTCTCGTCCATTATTTCTTCTTTGCAATCATTATATATCATAGCCAATTAAATAATTATCGAAATGAGTAAAAAAGAAATCTCCAAAAAATTAATTATTTATTATTTTTTTACATTTTATTTTTCAATTTTCGGTACTTATTTTCTCATAGAAAAGCCACCGTAAAAATTTTTTTTTGGTTTCTATTCATAACTTTGGTCTGTTATACCAGAGAGAAGATATCTCTTATGATTCACAATTCTTACTCACAAAATACACCTCGCTAGCATAAAACATCAAAACTCAAGTCGGAGGCAACAAGCGGAAGGGAACTCAATGGTACCCTATCACGAAGTGACCAATTCGGCGCAGTTCTGCGCATAGGCTCGGATTGAGTTACGCTTGAAAGGAATTCCAAAACAAACAAAAAAATAATATTGTAAGGAATCCGGATTTTCAGCCAATGAAAAATCTTCCCGCTAAACACCCCAAAGGCATTCTGGAGCCTACATCGTTAGCATATAAACCCGGGCATTTTTGAGGATCGCCAGTTGACGGACGGCCTCGACGCCGAGAACCCACCAGACGAGCAGGATCAAGGAACTGCTACGCACCCACCACCACGCACGCCCTCACCCACCCGGACACTCAACCTTACTTCAACACCTCACCGTAGCCGGGCGACATCCTTATCCCCTTGACCACTACGGCGCTACCCACTACAACTCACTGAGATATTCCTGACTTATTTCCCGCACCAAGTGACCGTATCCACTACAACGGTATCCTACCGACACGAACTCAACTCCCTCGGCCACTACTACCTTCCCTGACCATCACTATTCCACTGGGACATTCCTGACTTGGTCCCTACACCAAGTGACCATATCAAATCACAAACTTCTACTACCTCACGCCTCGCACCAGGCCAAGAGAGATTCCTGACGTATTATCATACGATACCCACACCTCACCGACCCCACGGCCATTCCTGACTTACGACCCCTCGGCCACTCCAGAGAACTACTACCATTATCTACGGCGACAACAACAACGTTTTCACACTCGTTATTTAATAAACGATTTTTATCCAATCCTTCTTGTCCATTATTCTTCCTTGCAAACCATACGCTTTTACGGATATCTTAAGATATATCAGGTCTTTTATTTATATTGTGATTAGTACAGAAAACTGACCAACTCGCCAAAAATGTTACTCCCCCAACATAAGGGGTGGGGGGATCAAAATTAAGTGACCTGAAAAAAATTTAGAAAGTTTTGAAATAAAATAAAAACAATCCATTAAGATCATTCATTGATAAATAAACACTGAAAATTTCATTAAAATCCGATAATTCCCTGATTTTTGGTAAATTATTTTCTGTAGGGGGGGGGCTAAAGTCATTTGGTAAAAAACGCATTTTAGGCTCATTTTGCCAGTACCTAAATTATAAGTACCTCCAATTTGCCCAGTGAAATTTATCCCCCTCCCCCTATATTTAACACAATGAAACTTGCATAAAGATCAATAATATATTGAACATTTTTTGTCCATTCGAAAGAAGAAACATTAAAAGAACTCCTGGTGATTTTTTTTATGTTGAGGTTGGATATTCAAAGTGTTGCATAATGGAAATAATGCGTGAAATAACAGAATTTACAATAGGTAAAAAATAAGGTGAGGAGATGGACACACACAAGGTACTCAACAATGGTTTATTACGAACTGATTAATTTCTTACAAGGGTTAAAAAAGCGGGAACAAACATTGGGCGGAAGTGGGAGGAGTCTGAGCTCCTGCTGATGTCACATCAAATATATTTATTAATAGAAATATGAACTGTCGCGAATTTTTCCTCGTTCAGAAAAATAGCGAACGTAGAACAAATGACGTCATCAATAAAAAAAAAAGGGTAGGGAAAAATGAAATGAAATGTCTTATTTGATAATGAAATAAAATCTTTATTATACAAATTTCTCCACTCAAGGAGGCAAAAAGAAATATAAACAATTTAAATTAAACAAACTTGCATAAATTTCCCATGCACGACCAAACAAAGATTTAGGGGTCGAGTAACAAAATACAAAAATACAAAAATAAGATAAAAGTGTATAAAAAAGGTTTACACTTACAGGAACAGAAAGGGTATTAAACAATAAAATAACCCTTTAAAAAATCAGTTTCTCTCGCGCCGGAGAGACAAACAGTTCCACAGAACTCACAGTTCTCTTAAAATTTCTCGTTCCTTTTCGCCAAGGACTGAGGCTCCCGGCTGTAGAAATAACAGCTGACCGAAAGATAAAACTTCTTTCAGTCACTTGTACTTTCTCGTGAAAGAACAAGGCTCGCGGATGAAGTATAGGGCTGGCTCTTCTGCGCTGGTATCTTTCACTTTTCATTCGTCGTCGTTCGTTTTTTCTTCAAAGGGATGGACACTCCAACAACAATATTTCTTCCGTGGTTTGAAGAATATGCGAGGAAACCGCGACCTTTTTCGCCAAAGGATATGAAGAACCGTTTTAGCTCTCCAAGGAATTCTGCTGGGTTGCAACTGCAATAAGCCCTTTTTTCAAGCAAGGTTCTTCTCCGAACCCGGCGAATGTCCGTTTTAAAGCAGCTAAGGGGTTCGTCTCTCAGTGCTTATGACGGGACAATCTGCTAGTTGCGTCCGCACGCTTCGCTTCCCACTTCCAAAGAGAAAGATTTCAGCGGACACGTGATCAAACCAGGTCCAGACAAGGCGCCATTCACAGTAGCTCCCTCCTTCGTTTTCGCAGCAAAAAACGAAACGAAACATAGAGAGACAGACCAAAAGGGAAAAAAAGGCATGCAATATACCACAAATGTTTTTTTAAATTTATTTTAAAAGATAAAATTTCCAATAGAACTTATAAAAATCTTAACATTTTAAATTCGGAAATAATGAAAATTATGAACGAAAACAATGCTTACATTTTCGCACCGTTAAATCAATGGAAATTTAATGTAGCCAAAAACAAGTTACGACTAGAGGCTTTTAAAAAATCTATGAAAAATCAATTAATGGTCCAATTTTCACGAAAATTTCCATGGTTACTTACCTTTTCATGAAAATATGTTTGAAATAGGTTTTTCCTAAAAATATATTAGGGGATATTTTTACGAGGTCTACCCCCATATTTTATTTTATGAACCCACAAAAAATGAACCCACAAAAAAACGAATTTTACTTTTTTTTTCTATAAAGATAAGAGTCTGAATAATTATATCAGAAGATTCTTATAAGTTTCTACACGGGAGTTTGTTTGTTTTTTTTTAGTAAAGGAACCATGAATACAGAATTCTGCTAAAAAATATCAATAAAGAAGCTGACCCTGTTGTAAAAAAACCGACTATTTTACTTATTTTTCAAGATAACGGTGAGTAATTTTTCCCCAATCGAATAATTTGATCTTTGGATTAACTGTTTTTCTTTGTAACAACTCTTTATGCTCGTTATTTTGCGAGATTTTTTACAAAAAGTTCAAAAATATTTACGTTTCTTTCTTCAATATGGCCTAAATTGATCACATGACGTATTTTAGTGGTACCTAGCGAATTAACATAAACTCTTTTTAACGTGGAGAGTACACGCATAAACCGAACCTCCAGCAATGGGTAGTGCAAAAATGAAAAAGAAAAAATAGCATTCCCATTGAGGAGCGCCTCAGGTATCGAGCAATAAACTTGGCCCTTATTTTTTGGACAAGCGACGTGCTTTTTCTTCTAAAGTATGGATGATCAAAAGCGTAATAATCTGTGTTAATAGATTCTCGGAAAGGGTTATTTCTAAGAGTCCAATGAAAACCATAGAAAAACATAAAGATTAAAATAGTATCATTTAGTTAAAACCCTTTTTTTTTTTTTAAATCTAATCAGTAAAATTTATTTATTAAATATTTTCACATTAATTAACAAAAGTCACTTGCAGTGAGTGGAAGAGTTTAATCTAGAGATGACAATTTTGAACCTCAAAAAAAAAAAAATTAAACTAATTTTTTTTCTCTCTTTTATTAATCCACTATACAGGAAGCGAAAGTAAACATTTTAAGTTTGATTAAACCGAAACAATTTGAAATTAATATTTGTTTTATTTTTTTGTCATGCAAAAAACGGATTTTACTTAGTTAAAAGTTAAAAGCCAGTAATATTTAATAAATATCTTATTATAATGGAGATTGTGTGTTTTTCTTTCTGTAACCGAAACTATATTACTACTCAAGACACAATTCCCTTAGTTATTGACATCACATTCTCCATGACTGCATTTTTATTTAAACCTCAATTATTGATAAAATTGTTTTACATTATTAATACTGTTGACCTTATCTACATACTGATAACATGCAATTATATTTATATATACAACACAATAGCGGTTTACTGTGTGAACGGGAAGGCTAATTTGTATATTGATATTAAAAATGTGATTTTAATAAATATGTGCTTAGTATTATTGATTTCTAATTGTTTGGTTTTATTTTAATGAATATAAGCAAAAATCTCTTCAATGAATCTTAGATGAAATCCATTAACAAGAAAAAATAACAGTTATTTTATTCTTTACTTCCTCTTTTAACTAAATACTTAAATTGGAAAAAATAACAATGAAAGACGAGAGTTATGAAAGAGTAAGTTTCAGTTGTTCTAATTTTCGATTATACCCCCCTCTGTTACAAATCTTTTTATCTGCCTTCTTATTTAGTTTCATTAGCCTTTCTAATTTAATACAATATTTTATTACATTAAAACTTAAATACTTGCACCCGGAGGGTGCATATATTTGCTAGTGTATTTAAAGTAACGTTTTACTTATTTCGAAAAAGAAATGTTTTATAGTATTTTAAAAATATTTTAAAAACATTATTGAACATGATAATTCAAAGAAAAGAAAAATTCGACACAACTTTTCGCAAAAAATTGAACGATTTTTAATGTTAAAAATGAATTGCATATGTAATAAATTATTACATATGCAATTCATTTTTAACATTAAAAATCGTTCAATCACACAAAAGATTGAAAATCTCGTAAAAATTAATTTCTTAAAAAAAAATTTTTTTTTGTTGACAATTTAATAGAATATAGTACATACCAATTATAAAAGCAAAAAAAAGTTTTCAAATATTAATATTATGACATTTTTTTGCACTTTTTATTTCCGATTTCATTAATTTTTCCTAAAAAAACTAGACCTTGTACATTCATACAATTTCATTGATATAGTTATTCAGACTCTTATCTTTATAGAAAAAAAGAAAAATAATTTTTCTGACGCGTCATTTTTTTTTATCTCATAAAATAAAATAGGGGGGGGGAATAGACCTCGTAAAAAATATTTCCCCTAATATATTTTAGAAAAAAACTATTTCAGATATATTTACATCCAATGGTAAACATTTATGGAAATTTTCGGTAAAATCAGATTATTAATTGATTTTTCATAGAATTTTAAAAAAGTCCTCTTATCGTAACTTGTTTTTAGCTACGTTAAATTTCAGTTGATTTAACAGTGCAAAAATGAAAACATTGTTTTTCAATCATAATTTTCATTATTTTCGTAAGCTGATAAAAAATTTAAAAAATCATCAGGAGTTTGTTTAATGTTTTTTCTTTCGAATGGAAAAAATCTTTTCAACAAAATATTATTTTTTCTGCAAGTTTCATTGTGTTAAATGTAGGGGGGGTAAATTGCACAGGGTCAAATTGGTGGTACCTAGTAATAATATATATTTTTTTTAACGGTAATACTTTTTTGGTACGGCCAACTGCCTGACGCTCGAGTCCAGCCAATTAGCCCATAGATTTTTATAGCCCCGCCCACAGATTTTTATAGCCCCGCCTACAAATCTTAATGAAAAGAAAGATCGTACTTTTCAAAAGTAGAGTCATATATTACTTTTAAAACGTAATATTTTTTAGCTTAGAAAATTGAAAGTTTTAATTAAAACAACTTTGAATCATGTAAATTTAGAGTTCTACAAACATTTTTTCTTTAATTATTTGAATATGCACGAATCTTTACATTCCTTTTTTTTTTTTTTTTTACAAATCAAACAATCATTTCATGTTTCCCCTCACGCAATAAATTTTAAGAACATCTTTGAGTTAAAACTTATTAAAACTATTATAATTATTAAACTTATTAAAAACAAAACAAAAATAAATAAATTACGTAAATTCTGAAATTTATGAATTGAAAATAATTTTTAAAGTAAAAATGGTACATAATTTGGAATTGTTTTGTTTTTGTGTTTTAATATTAAACGTAATAGCAGCATGTGCCAGCCTCGTAACGTTTTGATTTGCTTTGGGGGATGGGGACAAACTTGTTTTTCATTTAAATCATTAAATAATTTTGTTTAACTTTTTAAAACTTTAAAATTTTATGTTATTCGATGTTTTCTGGTTTTAAATTAGTAAAAAAAAATTAAATTCAAATGAAAAACTAAAATATTTATACACGCTTACAAATCTTAATGAAAAGAAAGATCGTACTTTTCAAAAGTACGGTCCTATTTTACTTTTAAAACGTAATATTTTTTAGCTTAGAAAATTGAAAGTTTTAAATAAAACAACTTTGAATCATGTAAATTTACGGTTCTACAAACATTTTTTCTTTGGTTATTTGAATATGCACGAATCTTTACTTTTTTTTTGTTTTGTTTTGTTTTTTAGAAATAATCAAACAATCATTTCATGTTTCCCTCACTCGATAAATTTTAAGATCTTTGAGTTAAAACTTTATTAAAAACAAAACAAAAAATAAATAAATTACGGAAATTCTGAAATTTATGAATTGAAAATAATTTTTTAAGTAAAAATGGTACACAACTTGGAATTGTTTTGTTTTGGTGTTTTTTTTTATTTTTAATATTAAACGTAAAAAGCAGCAGTTGCCAGCCTCGTAATGTTTTCAAAAGTACGACCACGAAATCATGTAAATTTAGGGTTCTACAAACATTTTTTTCTTTAGTTATTTGAACTAGCAAATATATGCACCCTCCGGGTGCAAGTATTTAAGTTTTGATATAATAAAATATCATATTAAATTAGAAAGGTTAATGAAACTTAATAAGAATTCAGATAAAAATATTTGGAACAGAGGGGGTATGATTGAAAAATAGAACAACGTTGAAACTAACTCTTCTACCATTTACCATTACTCCCGCCTTTCATTGGTAAATTTTCCTAAATTAACTATTTAGTTAAAATAAGAAGTAAAGAATAAAATTACAATTATTTCTTCTTGTCAATGGATTGCTTTTAAGATTTATCCCCGAGATTTGTTGCTCATATTCATTAATATAAAACCAAAAAATTAGAAATCAATAATACTAAGCATATATGTATTAAAATCACATTTTTAAGATCGAAATGCAAAGCCTTCCAATTCACACTGTAAACCGCTATTTTGTTGTGTATATAAATACAATTGCATGTTCTTAGTATGAGGTTTAAATAAAAATAAAATCATGGAGAATGTGATGTAAATAACAAAGGGAATTGTGACTTGTATAGTAATATAGTTTCGGTTACAGACATACAAACCCACAATTTCCATTATAATAAGATATGCACGAATCTTTACATTTAAGAAGATCTTTGAGTTAAAAAAAAAATAAATAAATTACGGAAATTTATGAATTGAAAATAATTTTTGAAGTAAAAATGGTAAATAACTTGGAATTGTTTTGTTTTTGTGTTGGTTTTTATTTTTAAATATTAAACGTAAATACCAATTTAAAAAAAATAATTTTGTTTAACTTTGTAAAACTTTAAAATTTGGTAAAAAAGAACAAGTTCCTCGTATATTCCGACCATAAAATAAAATAAACAACCTTCATTTTATGTCCGTGTTTTTGCTATAAATGTTTTATTTTTTTATTTTTATTTTTTTTTCACCCGTTATTTTACAATAATATTTTCTTTCTTTATTCTAATATTCACTTCAATATGTATATTCTAAAAGTTTCTGTTTTGTGAGAATGGTTAGTTTTTACTATATCGGTGGCCTCGACTCGAGCGTCAGGCAGTTGGCCGTACCAAAAAAGTATTACCCATTTTAATTCTTTTTTTTTTTTTTTTTTTTTAATAGCCGACAGTAGCAGCCGATTTTTGGGTAACCCTCGGTTAAATCAATTGAAATTTAATGTAGCCAAAAACATGTTATGACTAGAGGCTTTTTTTAAAAAAATTCTACGAGAAATGAATTAATAGACCGATTTTCACGAAAATTTCCATAATTGCTTACCTTTTGATAAAAATATGTCTGAAATAGTTTTTTCCTAAAATATATTAGGGGAAATATTTTTACGGGGTCTCCTTCCCCTCTATTTTATTTTACGAAATATGAAAAGATGAACCGACAAAAAACGATTTTTACTTTTTTTTTCTATAAAGATAAGAGTCTGAATAATTATATCAGAAGATTTTTATAAGTTTCAATGCGTTTTTAGTAAAAGAACCATGAATACAGAATTCTGCTAAAAAATATCAATACAGAAATGTTGTAAAAAACGGGCTGTTACACTTATTTTTCAAGATAACGATGAGTAATTTTTCCCCAATCGGATAATTTGATATATGAATTAACTGTTTTTCTTTGTAACAACTCTTTACGTTCGTTATTTCATGTTTGCGAGTATTTAAAAAAAAAAGTTTTAAAATATTTACGTTTCTTCATTGGCCTAAACTGATCACGTGACCTATGTTGGTGGTACCTATAGGCTAAGAAATAGAACAATAATATTTTTTTTTTTACTATTTTACATTGCCTATTTACCTATTTGTATCATTTTTATTTATTTATTTACTTATTTTTAGAAACCTATGTAATTTCTAAGAAATCTATTGGGAGTGTATGTGGGTGCGCGATTGTGTCACGTGACACAATTTGTGAAAATTTTTACTTTCAGTTTTGTTGTTTTGTAAAGACGTCAAATCCAAGGAAGTTATATTGAACAACTTTCCCGATCGGTAATGTTTTAAAAGATTCCTTTTTCTTTTCTTTTTTTTTTGTTTAAATTTTTTAAAAAAAGAAAAGATTCTTACATTTTGTTTGGGTTGGGTTTTTTTTCTTTTTTGTTCAACTGAATATTAGTTTCCATAATTGTAACAACGTAAACTTTGAAAACAATTCAAAAACGGAAGAAAACGAAAAAAATTTTAAACTAATGGCCAGTTCTGAATTTTGGTTTTTTTTTGTTTTTTTGTTGTTGTTAGCTTCTATTTTGAGTTTATTTTTAAGACCTTCTAAAAAGATTAGTTGGAGAAAAAAAATCAAGTTAATCTTCATTTGATATATCACACGATGTTTTCCTTCAAAAGATTTTTCACCAAACTTGTAAAAATAAATGTCAACTAAATGATCATCATAGCAAATAAAATCTGTTTACTTTTCATATAAGTTATGTAATTATTTTACAAAAAAAAAAATCTGTAAAAATTGAATTATTTATTAGTTTTATGTGTTTATTTTACACCTGAAAAATTTTCACGAAAATTTCCATAATTGCTTCTTACCTTTTGATGAAAATATGTCTGAAATAGTTTTTTCCTAAAATATATTAGGGGAAATATTTTTACGGGGTCTCCTTCCCCTCTATTTTATTTTACGAAATATGAAAAGATGAACCGACAAAAAACGATTTTTACTTTTTTTTTCTATAAAGATAAGAGTCTGAATAATTATATCAGAAGATTTTTATAAGTTTCAATGTGTTTTTAGTAAAAGAACCATGAATACAGAATTCTGCTTAAAAATATCAATACAGAAATGTTGTAAAAAACGGGCTGTTACACTTATTTTTCAAGATAACGATGAGTAATTTTTCCCCAATCGGATAATTTGATATATGAATTAACTGTTTTTCTTTGTAACAACTCTTTACGTTCGTTATTTCGTGTTTGCGAGTATTTAAAAAAAAAAGTTTTAAAATATTTACGTTTCTTCATTGGCCTAAACTGATCACGTGACCTATGTTGGTGGTACCTATAGGTTAAGAAATAGAACAATAATATATTTTTTTTTACTATTTTACATTGCCTATTTACCTATTTGTATCATTTTTATTTATTTACTTATTTTTAGAAACCTATGTAATTTCTAAGAAATCTATTGGGAGTGTATGTGGGTGCGCGATTGTGTTACGTGACACAATTTGTGAAAATTTTTACTTTCAGTTTTGTTGTTTTGCAATGACGTCAAATCCAAGGAAGTTATATTGAACAACTTTCCCGATCGGTAATGTTTTAAAAGATTCCTTTTTCTTTTCTTTTTTTGTTTAAATTTAAAAAAAAAAAAAGAAAAGATTCTTACATTTTGTTTGGGTTGGGTTTTTTTTTAATTACTTAACCATTTATTTTGACTATTTATTTATCAATTTATACTTTTTAAAAAAAGTATAAATTGATAAATAAATAGTCAATTTTTTAAAAAATTTTGATAAATAAATAGACAATATTTGATAAATATATAGACAATTTTTCATGGAAAATGAAACTAACACATTTCCTAGAAAAACTAGGAACTAAATATTTAAAAAAAAACATTTAATATTTAGTTCCTAGTTTTTCTAGGAAATGTGTTAGTTTCATTTTCCATGGAAAATTGTCTCGCGTAGGATTTGTGTACATTTAGTTGTAATGAAAAGTAAATGAGACGCTAACCATCTACTTGACCCTCAGAGTAAATTTTAAAAAAAAAATCGAATAAATGAATTTGATTTTTAGAGGTAGACTAGTAATAATAGGTACATAGAAATCGCAAAGGGAGGTAATAAAAAAATTAATTAAAAACTTTTTTTCAAACTATTACCAAAAATCAGGGAATTGTCCGATTTTAATAAAATTTTCACCAAATTATTCATTAATGATTTAACTTTATAATGAATAGCTTATTTTTTTTATTTTTTAAAAAGTTTTTTTATCAATTCATAATGTTGGGTGGCGTTTTGACCTTTGGTCATTTGAAGAAAAAAAAAATTAGTTCCAAACTTTTACATTTCTAGAATGATCAAATCCTGAAGAACAGATAAAGAAATAAAAAAGATAAAAATTCAATACCCGAAAAAAAGTTATTTAAAATTTATTTTCTTAAAACTCAAAAATGAATTTGTGTGTGTGTGTGTGTGTGTGTGTGGTGTGTGCGCGCGCGCGCGCACGCGCAATACTTTTCTTTGATTTGATGCAAGAAAAGTATTTTCACTAATTCAATTGGCCTATTTTTATTCACTTAAAATTTTAGAATAGATTTTAAACGTCTCTAGAAGGTGGTATATTGAACTTGTTATTTAAACCCTAGATAAAGCTTTATTTGATCTATCTAAAAATGTAAGTTTAAAATGCCCAATTTTACACAACATATTTTCGGAGATTTTTATATATTTAAAAAAATATTACTAATGATTGTTCTTTTTCTTTGGTGAGGATTGAAAAAACATAAGTTATCCCCCTTTTTTCATAATAGCTGGATTTTTAATCTGGGACCTCGACACTTTTTGTGTTTTCATTTTTTCTTATGTGTTTTAGCTATGCAGTGTAACTTTGTTGTAGGAAATTTTTTAGGTAATCTGAACATTAGGTACATAAATGAGAGTATCCTCCCCTTGTATGTTTCACTTTGAGGAAGCTGTTTGTTTTGGTCGGCCATTTTCATTTTACCATAAATCTACACTGAAAATACAAATTTGTTTGAATCAATACAACTGCATGTTTTAACACGAAAATATCATAAAATGTGTTCTTAATTATGCTTGCACATTATTTGAAATGAACTTAATTGTTATTAAGAACACATTTTATGATATTTTTGTGTTAAAACATGCAGTTGTATTGATTCAAACAAATTCGTATTTTTTTCAGTGTAGATTTACAGTGTCCAATAAGCACCCTATTTTAGTTCCACCGTAAATCTACACTGAAAATACGAATTTGTTTGAATCAATACAACTGCATGTTTAAACACAAAAATATCATAAAATGTGTTCTTAATAACAATTAAGTTCATTTCAAATAATGCGCAAGCACAATTATGATATTTTTGTGTTAAAACATGCACTTGTATTGATTCAAACAAATTGGTATTTTCAGTGTAGATTTATGGTGGAACGAAAATGGCCAACCAAAACATGGCTTCCTCAAAGCAAAATAAACAAGGGAGGGTTACTCTCATTTATGAAGCTAATGTTCAGATTACCGATTGTTTTTTTACTGAGGTTGATTGTAAAAAGAATTAGACTACGCTGTAGTTCATCTTTCAAATAACACACATAATGAGCAATGCACAATGTGTCAACCGTAACGCACCAACTACCATGTTACTACCAACTACAGCAGGTACTTTCCCACGGTTTGAAAACCCTCAGTCACATGTTGCAAGCTATTGTATACGTGTTTTAACGGTGTTGTCATATTTGAAGTTATTTCCTCCCATCACACTTTTAACCTGCCGTGTCTCTCCACCAATAATGTTATTTCCTTCAATTTGAGATCCTTAATACAAGGGTTAATAATGATAATAATAATGAAATTTATTGTGTACAGTGCTCAGGTTAGCATTCCCAGTTGATTTTTTTATTTGAGGTTATTGTTGGTTAATCACATTAGTTATATAGAGCTGTGTAAATGGAGTTCAGAACCGTTTGAATTATGTAAATATCCCCAGTGGTTCAAAAGTTATGAGAATTTAAAGCCCCGAAATTGGGGGTACAAATGTGGACATGATTTTGTTTCAAAAATATGTCAAATCACTAGGTACCACCAGACCGTTTAGGTCATCATGAATAAAACGGAAATAGATATTTCCGAACTTTGTTTATCAAAAATCTCGTTAAAAAAAGATCGTACAGGGTTGTTACAAAGAAAAATAGTTAATTCAAAGATCAAATTATCCGATTGGGAAAAATTACATCGTTATCTTAAAAAATAAACAAACCTATCCATATTACGTGCGAAAGGGTAATTTTCAGGCCGCGATTTAGAGAGAAAGAAATACATATTATTACTCTCTTACAGTTATGCATCTAAGTACGGATGGGTGTAACGGACAAACTTTTTTAGCCAAATTTTTTCTATTAAAATGAATAAAATCTTTAAAAACTTTAATATTACAATTTAAAATGAATAAAATCTTTAAAAACTTTAATATTACAATTTACTATGAATAAAAACTTGAAAAACTTTAATCTTAAAATTTCGCAGTGAAATTGACGTTAAAAAATGTCTTCGGTTTTAGTATTAACTCTTAAAATCGAAAATAAAATGAAAATTTGAATATTTTTTCTAAGAGAAAAACTGATAAAACAATCATTCAATATATTTTTATTCTAATTGGTCGTAAAAGTTAAATAAAATATTTTTTTACGCTCAGAAAAACAAACTTTAGTTACCGAGAAGCGTCTCGTCATATGTCAGTTTTGCTCTTCCGTACATTCTAAGAATCACACATTACTATTCAACAATAAAAATTACAAATTCTTTTAAAAATATTAATCGAGCACGGATCGGACCAACTTTTAGTTCACCTGAATTCTAAAATTCATGTTTTTAAATATCCGTGAAAATTTTGATTTTTTTCCACAGGAAAAAAAAAATATTTAATTTATTTCACGCAGAAAATAAAAATATTTAATCACACAAAAGATTGAAAATCTCGTAAAAATTAATTTCTTAAAAAAAATTTTTTTTTTTTTTTTTTTACAATTTAATAGAATATAGTACATACCAATTACATAAGAAAAAAAAGTTTTCAAATATTAATATTATGACATTTTTTTTGCACTTTTTATTTCCGATTTCATTATTTTTTCCTAAAAAAAACTATAATTCGGTACATTATACAATTTCATTGATATAGTTATTCAGACTCTTATCTTTATAGAAAAAAAGTACCAAATTTTTTTTCCACATCATTTTTTTTTATCTCATAAAATAAAATAGGGGGGGGGTGATAGACATCGTAAAAAAATATTTTCCCTAATATATTTTAGAAAAAAAATATTTCAGATGTATTTACATCCAATGGTAAACATTTATGGAAATTTTCGTGAAAATCGGACCATTAATTGATTTTTCATAGAATTTTTTAAAAATCCTCTTATCGTAACTTGTTTTTAGCTACGTTAAATTTCAGTTGATTTAACAGTGCAAAAATGAAAACATTGTTTTTCAATCATAATTTTCATTATTTTCGTATGCTGATAAAAAATTTAAAAAATCATTAGGAGTTTATTTAATGTTTTTTCTTTCGAATGGAAAAAACTTTTCAAGAAAATATTAATTTTTCTGCAAGTTTCATTGTGTTAAATGTAGGGGGGGTAAATTGCACAGGGTCAAATTGGTGGTACCTACAAATCACGGACAAAAAAAAAAAAAAGAAATTCAGTGATTTCTTCACCGTTTCTTTATTTTTGGAGCAATTTTGATACAATTTGGTATTCTTATGTAAAATTGTATGTTCTTTCTGATTATGCACTCAAATTGTATATATCTCTATGCTTTAACCCATTATTTAGAGAATAAGAGATACAGATAGCAGCGATTTTGGGTTTTTTAAAAGTTTAACACCCAATTATTCAACATTTTCATTATAATACTGCATGTATATACATGTATAGTATTAAGTCAAATAAATGACATCACTTTGAAGAAAAATAAAACATTTATTGCAAAAACACAGACATAAAATGAGGGTTCAGTTTATTTTATGGTAGGAATTTACAAGGAAAAAGTTAAGGATTACTGACTTTAAAACATAGCTTAAAAAAGTTCAGAAAAAAAAAAGTAATTTCGTTGTTGCGAAAATTTCCATTAAATACGATAATTATCAAACTTTTTTACGTGTGAATCTTAAAATTCTCATGCCAAAAATTAATGTTAAATAAATATTGGGTACTCAAAATCCGGCTAAATTCTTATCAAAATCCCATTATATTACAGGGTGACACAGAAAAAAACAACAAAAAAACAACCCAAATTATTTATTTTCCCATTAAACTAACCCTAACCTCCCCCCAAGTTAAAATTAATAGTTTTTTTACAAAATTAGTGGGTTCTGTTTTTCCTGGGTTATAGTTTGTTTTGAAATGTACGATGCCCAAATTTTGAAATGTACATTTACAAATTTTGCTTGTTTACATTTCTTGTAATTTCAAGTTTTTTTTTTTCCAAAATTCAAACGAACGTAAAAAATAATTCAATTGTTAAAAACACATAAAAGTTAAATATTTAGAAAGATTATGTTTTTTTTATTTTCATAGGTAAAAATATTTTAAAAATTGGCGATAGAAATAAGCGATGAATTTAAACTTTATTGTGTATTGCCTGTCTACTTCGGCTTCGCCTAGCCGAAGTAAACAGGCATACGTCGTACGGCTCGTCGGACAAATAAATTTGAGATTTTCTTTTCAAAATACAAATTTTTGAATAAAAAGCCGAAGAACTTAACATTCTTCAAATTTTACAAATTTTATATCAAAATAATTCTGAAACTTTGTAATATCATGGACAGAGTGTGTCTTTTTTGTTTATCATGCTCATTTTGAACAAATAGTCTTGGAGTTTGCACTATTGTAATTTTACTTCCACGGGTCCTAGAAACAAAAAAAAAGCTCCCTTTTGTACTTCCAGGTGTCTTCTAATTGAATGCAAAATTTCAAGAATATTGATAAAGATTAGCCACTTAGATTTTCCAAAGAAATGTAGAGTGTAAAATGTATTCTCGGAAAAAAATTCCTATCACGCATTTTCGTTTTTTTTTAAGCAAAATACGTTTTTAACTCACTGTAAAAAAATATTCAATTAATAAAAACACATACAAATTACATATTTAGAGAGATTATTTTATTTTATTTTCAACCATATGAATATTTTTAAGATTGAACAATAAATATACGAGAAATTGTGATTTTAAATCAATACGGTCCTATTTATGACGTCAGTTGACAGGCTGTTTTTACAACCGAAAGTAACGTAAATTCGAGGTTTTTCTTCAAAATCAAAACTTTCGGATCAAATGCCGAAGCACATCGCAATCTTTAAATTTCACAAATTTTATAGGAAAATAATTTTGAAAGTCTCTAAAATTACAGACCATGTGCATCTTTTTTGCGTCTTTCATATTTTTTAAACAAATAACCTTTAACTTTGCCCTCTGATATTTTTGTTTTCACGGACCCTAGAAACAAAACAAAAAAACCCGTTTGTACTTCCAGGTGTCTTCTATTTGAGTGCAAAATTTCAAGAATATTAATAAAGATTACCTACTTTGATTTTGAAAAACAAAACAGCGTGTAAAATTTATCCTAAAAAAAAACTGTCGTATTTTTGTTTTCAGCTGTTCGACCGAAAATACGATTTTAACTCGCTGTAAAAAATAATTCAATTGATGAAAACCGATAAAAGTTACATATTTAGGAAGATTACTCGATTCTCTTTCCAACCATATAAATCTTTTTAAGATTGGTTAAGAAATACTCGAGAAATTGCAAATTGAACTGATTAAGGTCGCAAATTTGAAAATGTCAGCGTTTTTCAGCTAAATGCTTGTAATGCTACTCAGGTGCACCACAACTCATCAAAGTCTCATGTCAAGTACACAGAATAATGTAGTGTCAGGAACATGAACAGTTTACAGTAGTAATATGCATGTATGTGTACAGTGCACAGGTGCACCACAACTCATCAAAGTCTCATGTCAAGTACACAGAATAATGTAGTGTCAGGAACATGAACAGTGTGCATATGTATGTGGAGAGTGGCATCAGGTATAGTGTCGGCAGACTACAGGAAGCATGGAGGCTTTGAAAGACTCAGTGCTTCGGCAGCCTACAACAGACGCGGGCAGTTTATTCCATGTCTCCGCAATTCTGAGCGTGAAAAAATGTTTCCAAAAGTCACGTGAGCAGTGCTGTTTTCTGACTTTGTAGGTTCAAACGTCCAAGGTACCAGTAAATGTATTTAAAAACTCTATTGAGATATGAATTAATTTTCATTTTCAGTGCGTTGTAAAAAGAATTAGACTACGCTGCAAGTTCATCTTTCAAATTACGCAGTGTGAGCAATGCACAATGTGTCAACGTGCCAACTACCATGGGTGTTGCAAACTAGCATGTACCAAAATATTGCAAAACTTTTGACTCACTAATGTAGATATGAAATCGCGTGAAACTGATTGACAAGACTTTTAGCTATGATTTTACAAGTGTTGAATGATAAAGAGAAACAAATTTTATGGTATGTTTATTACCAGTGTAGGAGTTATTTTCGTATTTGTTTGGGGAGTTGTCTGCCCGTTTAGTTGGTTCCCGCTAGAGGCCTAGTGTATTTAAGTGGCTGATTTGAACTTCTTTTCTCTCTTTGCCTGCTGCTCGACCTACGAGACACAATGAGGTAGTCTTATGACTACCCCTTTCTTGTTGGGGCTTCGGCCCTTAACACTGGCCACTCACTGCTAGTAAGTCTCTTATACGATATATGACTATCCTTTAGTCATGTATCCGTAACTACGTTTTTATGTACATTTAGGTATCTCTTTGATACCTAAATATCTTGTATTTTACCATTCATGAATGTGTCATTATCTCTACTCTTGTATATGTATCTATGTACTTTATGTACCCTGTTTATTCTGTGCTGTTATATAAAATGTTTTGTCCCTCAACCTGTGTCGGAGTTTGTTTGCGTTCCAACGAGTTATGACTTTGTCATAACCTTTGAACTTAAACCAGCAACCATTTGGTTACTGTACTTCAAGTTTCGTGCAACATATCTTTTTGGTTGCTTTCGCGGCATTATGGCCCAGTTTAAACTTGTAAAGCATAAGTTCCCAAATTAGAGTACATTGTACGTTCATTCAAATCACTCACAAATGAAGCCATGCACAATATATCAGCGCACCAACTACCACAATACTAGCAATCGCAGTGGGTACCTATTAAGTGCTTTGGTCATGTGATGTACACGCTGCCAACTAGCATGTACCAAAATATTGAATGAGTCAAAAGTTTTGCAATACTGGCAGCTCCAGATGCTTTTGCAGAGGTTGTTGAACCACACTGGACTGTGAGATTTTAAGCTCGCATGATACTCTCCCAATGCTACTCACCGGATTTGTCTACATAGCTCCATGATTTTTGGCCTACCTGACTTTCCCTTGTTGTCGAGGTTCTTGTAATCTGAGGAAAATTTCTTCAACCATCTTGTTACTGTACTGTGATCAACTGTGTCTTCACCTTTCACATAACAATTGTTTTTGGTTGCTTCCGTGGTGTTATTGTCCAGTTTAAATTTGTAAAACATAAGTTCTCGAATAAGACTATGTTGTCTTTTCATCTATGCATCTTTTAAATCCATTAAACTAACCCTAAACCCTAACCTTAATACCATCTTCTTTTTTCCTAGTAGATCAGTAAATAAATGATTTATCAGTCAAGAGTGGTTCCCCTTTGTTTATGTTGGAGTTATAGGAAATAACCCAAAAAACTACTCTATTGGGATGAGAAAAGTTTTGCAATATTTTGGTATGTGTGAGTTTGCAGCCTTTGTTTATGTTAGACTTATAGGAAATAACCGTTTTTTTGTTAAATTGTGTATGTATTTTAATGGTGTTTTCATATTTGAAGTTATTTCACTTCCACTGAACTTTTAACCTGCCATGTCTCTTCACCAATACTGTTGTCTCCTTCAGTTTGTGATCCCTAATACAAGGGTTCAGATATCCAACTAACAAGTAAATGTATTTAAAAACTCTGTTGAGATATATGTTAATTTTCATTTCAGTGTGTTGTAAAAAGAAGTTTGTTAGTACCGGCTAGAGTACGACCGAGACAAAATTATGGAATGCACAGAGGAGCACGGTGAAATGACATCTCAGTTTATAAAAATCTCTTCCGCAGTTTCGGATTTCCTGAAAATTCATGATGATATTGCAATATCCTGCTTTAGAGATGCATTCAAAGAACAAGTGCACTTAATAGTGGTCCAAACAGAAGAATTATATGTTATGTGCTCTGAAAAAACTATGGACATTATAAAAAATATTTTAATCAATGGACCTATGGAATTAACTCATTCTCCTGAGGTAAGATCTTTGATAACCAAGGACAGTGCATCTTGGCTGACTTTCACCAAGTCTTTGACTATGGAATATACCTGCGCCATCTACACTGAAGCAGATTTCTCCAAGACTTATGTGTTTGTAGCCCCACATGACTCTGAACCAGTATCGGCTAAGATCATAGAATTTCTACAATTTGATCAGACTAAAACACTCCCAGAAAATAAGATCTCTGAGGAATCTTCATCTGTTATTGTGTACAAACCATTTGTGGATTATCTAGAAAATTATGAAGAAATGTTATCCATTTTGGAAAATAGTAGACCAAGCTCTCCAGGAACACCCTTTATAAAAATTGACATAAGCAAAGAATCCCTGAAAATTCTAAAATCAAAACTGGAAACCGTGACCAGCCAAAGTTGTTTCCTAAATGTGTCAAAAGCAAAATTCTTTAAAAAATTTAAAGAAGAAATATTGTGCGATATTTACAGAGAGTATCAGATAATTGCAAATGTATTTGAATCTGATTTATCAATGAATAGTCTGGTGCTCACTCCGAGAACGGATCTGATTTGTGTTGTTTGTTCACAAACTGATTGCTGTCCAGTCGACAACTACATTGATTTGAAATGCAGTTTTTCATTCACTCAAACAGGTAAGGTTTTAAAATTTCTACAATATCTCATTACTTTGATTTTTCGTATTTTTCTGAAAAGTAAGTTTATTATTAAAAATAAAATTATATATATATATATATATATATATTATATATATACACACATTATTAAATTTTTCTGAAAAGTAAGTTTGTTATTAAAAATAAGATATATATATATATATATATATATATATATATATATATACACACATACAGTTGTTTCCCCAGATCATAAATAAAAACCCTACAATCTATTAAGAAACATTTGTTGGGACCCATGAATTTTCCCAGGGACTCATTCAAAGCAAATATGTGCATCTCAGGATGCAGTTAATCAAAAAGCTATCAGCATCACTGTATATATATATATATATATATATATATATATATATTGAAAAAACAAAGGATGTTTACAAATGCACGGGCTCATCAGGAGAGAATGTGCAAACCGTTTCGGGGCCTTAATATATATATATATATTATTAAATAGTTAAATAATTTGAATTAGTTAAAGTACAGAAAACAGGTTTTCTCGGATCTTCATATATATATATATATATATATATATATATATATATATATATATATATGTGTGTATATTTGAGTGACTTTGAAAGAAAAGTAAAAAATAAAAAATAAATAAAAAATAAATTAGAATAAAATAAAATAAATTAAGGTAGATAGGAACATATGAAGAATAAATAAACTACTAAATAAATGACCTGGGGTGGCCCATTTAGCTAAAATCTGGAATAGATTGATTTAACAGAAATTCCTAACAAATTACTGACAAGTAGTCAAATATCTTTTTTATTACCCTACAGCTGAGCAGACAGGACAATATATAAAAATAAAAAAAAATTGTTTTCAAATGCCTTAAAAGTAATAAGGAATTCATTATTCGCATCTGATGAGTCGGGAGAATTAGACACTTTGTCTAAGCTCCCCGAAATAGACTATAATGCAAAACCTCTAAGTCTTTTGTTATTTCTTTACTTATAAATTTGCTCTGTGACTCTAACAATAAGAGCACACATTGAGCTCTCAAACTGCGACAGGTTGTTTAAAAAAACTCCTATGTCGTAAAGAAGATTTCTCTGGACTTTTGGATTATATATATATATATATATATATATATATATATATATAGTAGAAAGGTATAAATATATAACCTAATTAAGTTAACCTTAATCAATTTTTCTATTAATTCATTATGATTAACTCCAATGTTCCATTTTTTGTGAAACTTAAGTAGGTTATCTATCTATACCTTTCTAATGCATCTGCTCTACTAATGTATCAAGCACTTTTATATTCTTTATAACCCCGACTTATTCGGTTAATAATTGTATCGACGGTTGAAGTTGTGATTGACTTGATATTCTATTCCCTGGTAAATCATCTTCTTTATTATATATATATATATATATATATATTATATATATATATAGTATTGGCCAGAATGGATGACACATGATTTTTTTCCTGCACATTTTGATCATGTAGTCTTCATTCCTTTTGCACATGATAGACTCATTTTGATTGTTCAAATTAGATGACAAATTTATTTTCCAATTGAAGAGTATTTAATTTTTATTGCACATTCTCGTTCAGGTGGGCTTTAGCTGTGATATATAGCGATACAAAGTGTGGTCTCTAGGCATAGTGCCTAGAGACCACACTTCGTATTCACAGCTAAATCCCACCTGAACGAGAATGTGCAATAAAAATTAAATACTCTTTGATCAGAAAAACAATGTGTCATCCAATTTGACCAAACAAAATGAGTCTATCACATGCAAAATGAATGAACACTGAAAAGTACAGAAAAAAAAATCATGTGTGTCATCCATTCTGACCTATACTGTTGGCATCCTTCCGTCTGCTAAAGATGATAGCATAATATACACAATTTTTTAAAAATTTAAGAAAAAATTTTTTTTTTAACTGCATATGTGTTAGTAGCTGAACAGGCCAATTTTTGAATGGCAATCTCTGGCGCAGTGACTACAAACAAACATTGATGCTTCTGGAGTTGCTGTTGTCTCTCCTTCCTTAACTAAGTTGGAGTTGGAAATGACTCTAAGCAGGGCATTCATCGAAATATTAAAATTGGTATAGTCCACAATGAGAGCTCTATGTACAATAATTGGGGAATTATATACAGAGCAATACATTTAGCAAAGAAAAGGTTTAAATACCAGTTATATGAACAGTCATGAATTTATTTCCACCAATATTAACCGGCTTCATCAGACTGCGAATCCAACGAGACTATTTGTGTGGGATTTGCTGCTAAAAGCCAATGAATACATATCTAAAAAAAAAAATATTTTTGTTAAAAATAAATGAAAAAAGGCCGAGTTCAAATATTAAAACATACAAGTGTCACTGTCACTTTCAATTATAGCCATGTGTTGATTGAAAGCAGGAGAAGGCAAGAGGAAAGACTCACTCCCTTTCATTGACTGAGTTAGCAGCACTTTGGACCGCATGATAACATGCCTGCACTATGATGTAATCTCTTTAAATGTATATCTAAAATCAAACGCGTTAAAAAAAGCATTATATTCAAGGGAGGTAACTTATATTAGAAAATATTGTTGTTTCCCTTTAACTGGTGAAAGATGACTAGAAAATAAATAAAGGAATTTGAAAAGATATATGATGTATAAAAAACATTTTTTGTCAAACATATTTTATTGGGTTATTTCCTATAAGTTCAACATAAACAAAGGGGAAACACTCTTGACTGATAAATTATTATTGATCTATTAGGAAAAAAGAAGACGGGTTTAGGGTTAGTTTAATGGGAAAATAGATAAATAATTTATCAGTCAAGCATAGTTCCCCTTTGTTTATGTTGGAAATAATCTTTTATTGATGGTAACGGACCTGAACTTACAAATATTAATGATTTTATCTTAATTCAATTTTCTCCAATGGTTAGTAGTTTTTCTAAAACTTGATTTTTTCCTGTGACTTTTTCTGCTATCACCAAAAAAAAGTATTGTTGACTATTGAACATTTCTTGTGGTTGACTGTGAATTCAAGGGTGTGAATTTTCACCCTAGTCTACCAAACAGATGTTAGTGGAATTTGAAATGAAGTCCAATGTATATATTTTTAATTTCTCAACTGAGATTAATACTTTTAATAAAAAAAATAAAACTCTAAGGAAAACATAATACATTAATTAATTTATAAGGTTGTTTTGTTGTTTTTTTAATTAAAGGACAGTCAAGGTGCACGTGCACAACACAGTCAAGCTAATTAAGTCACTTTTAGGGTAGAAGCATTCTCTACCCTGTGTTAAATAAAACCTTGTTAATTTCCAACAACCTGGTCTTGCATTTTCATTCAGTCTTCCAACACATGTGAGCTAGTTAAGTCACTTTTAGGGTAGAAGCGTTTACCCTGTGTTAAATAAAACCTTGTTAATTTCCAACAACCTGGTCTTGCATTATCTGTCAGTCTTCCAATACATGTGAGCTAGTTAAGTCACTTTTAGGGTAGAAGCATTCTCTACTCTGTGTTAAATAAAACCTTGTTAATTTCCAACAACCTGGTCTTGCATGTTCATTCAGTATTCAGTATTTTATCAGTATGTAAAAACATAACAGGGTGGGGGGGGTTGTTTTGTTATTGTTTGTTTTGTTTTTTTGGGGTTTTTTTGTATTTTTGTTCATACTTTATTTATTTTGTAGATGATATGGTTGCAAATGAAACTGTATCTGGAATGAAAATAAGAAAGTACAAAACCTGGAACCTGCCGTTTAACCAAAAACTTGAAGTTGAGTTTTCACTAAAAGAAATGGATGAATGGGCAATTGATTTTGGCAGTGTCCTTGTAAGATGCTTCCAGATTTTGGATGATGCTAATGGCTTCAGTTCTAGAATTACTGGAATTCACTTACAAGCTGGAAATCTTAAAATAATAAACAAATTCTGCTGTGACCTTGTTGAAACATTACAAACGATGGATCAGATATCTCCTGATAATTCTTCAGACAAATGTATATTTGTTATGGTAGACACGGCTGAGATTCAAGCAAAAGTTACAGAAATCATTACAGAGTTGAAAAATGAGGAAATAAAAAGGATGGAAGGTAATTGTATTAAACTTGTTTTTATTTCTCTGAATTTTTCAGATGAGGCTTGATAATTTGGATTATTTGGACTGTTGTCTTCATCTTCATTGTTATCTGCACAACATATATGTACAAACCAGAATATGAAATAAGACGCATCAAATTTTCTGGCATTTTTGAATAGTGCTACAATTTATCTGGAAACAGGTACGACTTTATATTGGTGATAATCACCGGTCTATCAGAGATGAGCTTTGAATAAAATAATTAAAATGTCTTTACGTTCGCTGGCATAAAAGAAGCCCATGACGAAAACGATACTTAACAAATGCAATTCGTGCTTCTTCTCAGCGAGTCATTTATTTCTCTGAAGATTGTATGGAATTACCAGAGAATAGACTTTAGAATAAATTCTGATAACTTGACTTTTGAATAGAAATAATTTGCTTGGATTCGAGCACAAATTTCTAATATTACCCTTAGAAAAAGAAAAAAAAAGAAAAAGAAAAGAGAATAGACAGAAGATTCAAAAGCCGACAAATTCTTTGAACAATCCAACACAAATTCAACAACTACAATTACTTCAGGAATTCCTCGATTACAGACATCGCATCTTGGGGTTCTAACTACCGTCAAGTTAGTAGACGAGAACAACAGGCAAGCTGTAACTTAAATACAGTCCTTGCATGCTGCTGGCATAATGCAAAGTGATGGCTGAAGAGCGGGTACTTATCCATGTTCTTACTCACCCTGAAATCCAACAGCCAATCAGAACTCAGGAACAATCCAAAGCTCCATATAAGCCACCTACCAAACTCTAGTTTTAGTCTTGCATTCATCTTGTAACAGAGTTGAATACTTTATACAAAATCCAACATTGTCGAACTCAAGAAACAAGATAAGAAGGTTCCCAAGTTCAAAGAGAAGGTTCCCGAGTCCGACAAGAAATACCTGAAGAAGGCTAGAGGGCATATCAGCCAAAATATTGTGTAGATAACAATTAAGATGAGGACAATAGTCTGAATAATCCAGATAATATAAACTTGTATTGTATGAATTTGTATTATTTATATTTGTATTATTGTATAATTTTTTAAATTGTATTAAAATTGCAATTTTTACTGATATTTTACTCTTTAACTATTTCTTTTTGCCTGGATCTTTTTGATAATTTGTATTATTTAGATTTTTCAGACTGTTGTCCTCATCTTTATTATTATAGACAAAGCATTATCGAGGTGCATGGTGTAACAGTTAGGGTCATAGGAAATGGACCTATCACCTGAGTTCAAATCCTGGACGAAGCTGTTTGCATTTCATATAGTACTAATATCCTTGGGAAACTTATACATCCAACTACTCTCCCTCCAGCTATGGGTAGAGCAGGTTAGGCTCTTAAACCTTGGCTAGGCAACCAGTCTAGGAGAAAGAAAACTGAATTCAAACTCTTAAACTCCGCTTAAGAAATTGACCTTGTGTCCCATCCAGCTCATGTGGTGGGGTTGGTATATATATATATATATATATATATATATATATAGGAAATAAATATTTTTAGAAAAAACAAACACATGATGTTATAATTCACTGACAGAAATCTGTTTCGACCTTTTATTAAAGTGGTCTTCATCAAGAGCGAGATGTGTGTGATAGAGAGACAGTGTGAGTAAATCGTTACAAAACAAACGTGGTACAAACGAGCAGACTGCTTGTGTGGAGCGGTTGGTGAATATATATATATATATAATATATATATATATATATATATATATGAAAGTATGCAAACAGTTTGTTTGATATGGCTATGCCGACAATTTTGGGGAGAATATGTGCTTAATTGAAGTCATACCTAATTTGAAAATTAATTAGTTGATAATTAATGAATTAGGCGAATATATCTGTTCAAATGAAGAGCATAAACAAATTTGTTTATGCTCTACATTTGAACAGATATATATATATAATTCACTAATTATCAACTAATTAATTTTCAAATTAGGTATGACTTCAATTAAGCACATATTCTCCCAAATGTGTATATATATATATATATATATATATATGAAATAAATATTTTTAGAAAAAACAAACACATGATGTTTAGCAAATTATAACATCATGTGTTTGTTTTTTCTAAAAATATTATTTTCATACTGTCGGATTCACTTCCATTCACTTTTTCATATATATATATATATATATATATATAATATAATATAATATAATATAATAAGATAAATATATAGAGGTTTTACATATCTATTTATTAGGTGACAAAGGAACATTCAAACCATATTGGTTTCATGCGATGCATTCATCAGGTGAAGATGTTTCAAATGTTTTCAAACATCTTCACCTGATGAATGCATCGCATGAAACCAATATGGTTGTGAATGTTCCTTTGTCACCTAATAAATAGATATGTAAAACCTCTATATATTTATCTTATTATATTATATAACAGCTCTATTTTATATTGAGCACTCTACCAATTAATACTGCCTTTGGTACACCATTCCAGCAAAAGCTGAAATAGTGACCATCTCACACTACAGTATATATATATATATATATATATATATATATATATATACACACACACACACACACACACACACAGATGATAGGTATGCGTCTTGAGTCACTGACGCATAAAAATCTAAAAGGGCACAGAAAAGTTGTATCCATGCATCCCAGTGTTTTTCTTTTTTCTCCCCCCCCCCCCCACATTTCCAGCAAACTGTAAAATGCATTTTAATATTTTCTTGGAAATGAATGACATTGTATGGGGCTTTAGTTGTTCATAGATAAAAACTCTACAATTTATTAAGTTGAGAACCATCAAATTTCCCCGTGGCTCATTCAAATCAAATCCATGCATCCCAGGACGCACTAAATTAAAAAGCTCTCAGCATCACTGTATATATATATATATATATATACATAAAGATGAGGACAACAGTCTGAAAAATCTAAATAATACAGATTATCAAGCTGCATCTAAAAAATTCTGACATGATTTTATGTTTTGTTTTTACTTCATTTTTTATTTTTTATGCCACAGATAATATTATACGTGGAGCGATTCCAAAATCTTCAAGCAAACCTACAAAGGAAATCCATAAGGACAAACCAGTGCTTTGGATCCAATTTAGTGATTTTTCTTGTACACCTGAAAATCTAAAAGCAGCTGTTGATACACTAATGAACAAACTAACAACGGTAAGTTATTCTTACTGTTATATACCCCACAGATGCTGATAGGTGTAGTAAAAACAGAACCATTGCTTAAACTTTTGAAAAGCTTTATTTCTCTTTATAATAATGAAATTAATTGTGTACAGTGCTCAGGTGCACCACAACTCATCAAAGTCTCATGTCAAGTACACAGAATAATGTATTAGTGTCAGTAACATGAACAGTTTACAGTAGTAATATACATGTTTGTGTACAGTGCTCAGGTGCACCACAACTCATCAAAGTCTCCTGTCAAGTACACAGAATAATGTATTAGTGTCAGTAACATGAACAGTTTACAGTAGTAATATACATGTTGTGTACAGTGCTCAGGTGCACCACAACTCATCAAAGTCTCCTGTCAAGTACACAGAATAATGTATTAGTGTCAGTAACATGAACAGTTTACAGTAGTAATATACATGTTTGTGTACAGTGCTCAGGTGCACCACAACTCATCAAAGTCTCATGTCAAGTACACAGAATAATGTATTAGTGTCAGGAACATGAACAGTTTACAGTAGTAATATACATGTATGTGTACAGTGCTCAGGTGCACCACAACTCATCAAAGTCTCATGTCAAGTACACAGAATAATGTATTAGTGTCAGGAACATGAACAGTTTACAGTAGTAATATGAATGTATGTGTGTGTGCATATGTATGTGGAGAGTTAATTTCTTAAGCGGAGTTTATCAGGTTTGAATTCAGAGTTTTCCTTCTCTAGACCGGTTGCCTAACCAAAGTTAAAGAGTCCAGTCTGCCCTACTATTTACCCATAGCTGGAGGGAGAGTAAGATTTATACCTTTCCCAAGGGTATTAGCGCTAAGGGAAATGCAATCCAGGATTTGAACTCGGGGCGACGAGTCCATTTCCCATATATATATGTATATATATAACTTTCAAAGAAAAACAACAAATCATTATCCCGTTATATTTTATTTCAACCAGAAACTAAAAAATATTGAGTTCTAGCCTCATCAGATGGGTTTTACAAAATAAAAGATTTTAAAGACCCCAGATAGAATCATCTCTTACTTACCAGTCATTTGGATTATCTTATATATATATATGTATGATAATAATGAAATTTATTGTGTACAGTGCTCAGGTGCACCACAACTCATCAAAGTCTCCTGTCAAGTACACAGAATAATGTATTAGTGTCAGTAACATGAACAGTTTACAGTAGTAATATGCATGTATGTGTGCGCGTGTGTGCATATGTATGTGGAGAGTGGCATCAGGTATAGTGTCGGTGGACTACATGAAGCATGGAGGCTTTGAAAGATTCAGTGCTTTGGCAGCCTACAACAGACGCGGGCAGTTTATTCCATGTCTCCGCAACTCTGAGCGTGAAAAAAATGTTTCCGAAAGTCACGTGAGCAGTGCTGTTTTCTGACTTTGTAGGCATGCCCACATGTGTTAGAAAGATGGAGATCAAAAAGGTGCTCAAGGTTGCTGTTGTTAAGATGATTAATGACCTTATGAGCGTTTACCAGGACAGTTGCCAGATGCTGAAGTTTCAATGAATCCATTCCCAGGGCAGCGAGACGTTCAGAGTATGGCAGATGCCTGATGGAGGGTATTGGCTTGGTTGCACGTCTCTGTACAGTTTCTAGGAGGTTAATAGTCATAATAATAATGGTAATAACAACTAGCAGGACCTGTGGATATACCACAGTATGATAATTCAATTATTACATTTGATATGTTTACTTAAGAGATATTGCCATATATATATATATATATATATATATATATATCACTAGCGTAGACCTCCAGTCAGCATATCCCACAGCCCCATCTGACAAGGTGGATATAAATTTGGAGGAAAGTGTAGAGAGTGAACGTCAAAATCAAATCCGGAGCTGGAGTCCCTAAAGGTGGTGTGATGTTGAGCTTCAGTGCTATCCATCAATTCCTGTGATACTATCATTACCAAACTGTTGTTTTTTTCCTTGCCTTTTCTTGGGACCACTGTAGCAATGTGGAAAGAGGGGATCTGCTGCTTGGGTGACAGCTCATCCTCCATACAAACCCACCTAGGCTATTGCCAGATGCCGTCAGTCAGATCGTAGTCAGAGTGCTACTTTTATACAGACAGCTATCCAAGGGGAGGTAATTAAGGTGAATTTATTAGTACAATAGGTATACGTTTTGCATCTCTGACACAAAATTTTAAAAGGATGCTGTAAATTCGTATCCATGTGCCCCAGTGTTTTTTCTTTTTTTCTTCATTCACCATTTCAAGCTAACTGTAAATACATTTCAATAGTTTCTTTTAAAAAAAAGGAAATACAACATGATGTTTGAAATCTATTTGTTTCAGTTATCAAATGAATGGACCATAAAAACAGACTTTTTATTTCCAGTAATAATTTATTTTTCCTTATACCAACGAAAACCCTGATGAAGGTCTATTGAAACAGACCGAAACACTGCAGCGTGGGTGAAATAAACATTATTCATTTATAAATTTATGTTTTTTCAATTTTTTACAATATTACATACTGTCGGATTCACTTCCACCTTTTCTTCACACACATACACATATATTGTGTGTGTGTGTGTGTGTGTGTGTGTGTGTGTGTGTGTGTGGAGAGAGAGAGAGACAAAGAGAGAGACAGAGAGAGCAAAAAGATTGTTGTAAAAAGGACAGAAATTCAATGGAAGAAATAAAGTTAAATGTTTTTTTTTTTAAATACTTTTTTGTGGTAAAAGTAAATAAATAATTTGTCCCCCCTAAATATCTAATTATTATTACACAAGAAATGAATGGCTTCCTTAGAAAGGAAAAATACTAAATTAAAAGCTCAAACCAAACTTGAAACAAGGAAAAATATAACTGAAATTGATACTGAAACCAAAATTGCCAAACCGCTCAACTCTATTGTTAGTAATTTACAAATTATGTTTTGTTTTTGTTTTTGATATAATGAATATGTAAATACCTTGGTACCCCCTCACTATAATCTAATTGGACAGTGTCATGTATAAATAGTCGACACTGTGTTGGTCCTAGACTTAATGCCTCCAACCCGTCTTTCGGGACGGGGGTCCAGTGCGCTTCAGCCACTGGACCGGTGAGATGGTAAATTATTAGCGTCGATCCCAAAGGGCCATCCCTCCAGGCAATACCTTCCCCCCTTGACTTAAAGGGGCAGGGCTGGGTTTATTGCTCAGTGCCTGAGGCGCACCCCTTGAGGGGGAATGCCGACGGGATCGACGCAATTTTTCTACCCGCCACCCATGAGTCTCGGCTTGTGGGTGGTCCCACATAAATAGGGCCTTCGTGCCTGACTCGGTACAAGTGGAGTACTGGGAAAATAAACCTAATGCCTACAAGCTAAACTTACTCGCTAGACGACACCACGACAGATGGATTGCTATTCGACATACCAATTACTACTGCGATAATGTACCAAATACCAACTTCAGAATATATCCCTTAACCCGGATATATCAGTTTTTTTCCACCTATTTTCCTGATGGAAGAAAATTATATATCCACAAGTGCCAAAATTTAATTTTATTAAAATCTGAAAGTATTTTTCAACCGTGTTTCCTTGAATATGGTTATGTTACATAATCAAGGTTCCTAGTTCGATACCGGTCCCCGACAACTCAGCGTATGAGTAGCAAAGGGATCTGTGCGGTAAAGTAAGGAGCTGATGGTAGATGTGGCGCTCCACCTCAGATGCTAAAAAAACAATCTCCTTGGTCTAGCGCTATTGAAAAGGGGATAGACTCCCTCACTGACTGGCTGATACCGACTTTAGGCCGCCCCGTCGACTTTACTTACTTACATAATCTATGCAGTTGTATAAGATTATTGTCAATCCCCTGTATTTCTAAAGGGATGGCCCTTTTCATATCACGGGTGGGAATTTCCATGGAATATTACAGAAAGCCCGCAAAATACGTGAAGTCACGGGGGATCTGTTTGGGTCCTCAGTTTTCAGTTGGACGTCAGGCAGAGAAGATGTACTGCCTTAACTGGAACTCATCTGCATACACACGCTATGTTTAGTTAAGTAAATAAAAGCTTAAGAAAATAACACGGTTTTGTGGTTGGTGAATGTCTTGGTAACAAGACTGATCTAGAAGAAGAAATGAGTTTTCAGTTGGACGTCAGGCAGAGAAGATGTACTGCCTTAACTGGAACTCACCTGCATACGCGCGAAATGTTTAGTTAAGTAAATAAAAGCTTAAGAAAATAACACGGTTTTGTGGTTGGTGAATGTCTTGGTAACAAGACTGATCTAGAAGAAGAAATGAGTTAAGTGCGACCGACCACCAAGACAAAGTCCAGACGCTAGAAGAGACGCTAGAAGAAGTAAGAAAGTAAAGAAAGGGTATACAACATTTGTTCTGTAATGATAGTACTACACTGAAGAATTTCAGTTTTATAAAAAAATTCTTGGTGTGTTTCTTGGTGTACAGATGTGTTGTATCCGAGATGTAGGAATAACAGAAATGATAATAAAAACAGGGAAATTGTTAACAATAACAATACTTGTTTTATTTATTCTTCACTGACAGGGAATACAGTGGATGGGTTTGGATTAGAGTTCTTGCTTGATGTTAGGATACGCGTGTCACCTGTTCGGTTCTGATCTGCTGTGCAGTCTTTTTTTCTCCTCCTCTTAGAGAGTACAGTTCGAATCATTAGGGGGAGATAACTCTCCCTAACAAGATGAAACTGGAAAAAATTGTTTGTTTGGTTAAACCGCCCATCTCTAGCTAATTATAATGTTATCATAAAGATTATAGGGTGTAATAGTTAGAGTTATAGGAAATGGACTCGTCAACATGAGTTCAAATCCTGCACAAGGCTGTTTTACATTTCACATAGTGCTAATATCATTGGGAAAGGTATGCATCCAACTACTCTCCCTCCAGATATGGGTAAATAGTAGGGAAGACTGGGCTCTTTAACCATGGCTAGGTAACTGGTCTACAAGAAGGAAAACCCTGAATTAAAACTGTTAAACTCTGCTTAATAAATTGACCTTGTGTCACATCCTGCTCATACAGATGGGTTGTGTAAATACATAATTTTAGCATAAAACTAGTAATTTAATGATTATGTTTTTTGGGGGTTTTTTTCCACCTATTTTCCAGATGGAAGAAATTTATATATCCACAAATGCCAAAATTTAATTTTATCAAAATCTGAAAGTCTTTTTCTACCATGTTTCCTTGGATATGGTTGCTCTGCAGTAATAGCAGTACACTGAACGGTTTCGGTTTCGGAAAAAAAAATCTTGGTGTGTTTCTTGGTGTGCAGATGAAACTGTAAAAAATCGTTTTTTCAGTTCAACCACCTATCTCTAGTTAATTATAATGTTAGCTTAAAATTAATGATTTACTAATTTTTTTTTTTTTTTTTTTCTAAACCTATTTTCCAGATTGAAGAAAATTATATATCGACAAGTGCCAGAATCCACCGCTGCAAACTGGAAAGTCTTCTTTTTTTCTATGAAAAGGAAGTTACTGAACTCGTTCCTGACATCATGGCTCAATTAGAAGAATCTGAAGAAATTATTGTTCCTGTTGTGTTTCCTGGAGATTCTCAAAATAGCATACAGCAAATATTCAAGAAACTGCTAAAGAACATTCCAAAAAGACTGATTGATGTTAAGAGCGTTCAAGATAAAATTCTTTTGAATAACATCATCTCAGATTGTAATCGGAACTTTTCAAATGTGAAATGTA
The DNA here is from genome assembly GCA_023376005.1 of Doryteuthis pealeii. Classification (NCBI taxonomy): domain Eukaryota; kingdom Metazoa; phylum Mollusca; class Cephalopoda; order Myopsida; family Loliginidae; genus Doryteuthis; species Doryteuthis pealeii. The sequence continues at coordinate 77,328,917 of CM042157.1, forward strand.
CTTATCGAGAAGAGAGATCTAACATTTTCCTTGAAAGTTTGAATTCAGAAGATATTTTGAAAACAGAAAGATACATTAAGGAGGAGTTAGGCCTGCTAACCGATCAGGAGAAACTAACCGATAAAAAATCATCTGAAGGCCTTGGAGCTGCTTTGGAATCAGACAAAGTACTCGATGTCGTAAATCGCTTCACTTTCAAAGTTCTTTATAACGACATCTTGACAGTTGATGCAGAGGCTATTGTGTGTCCTATTTCTTGCCGTCAAACTCAGAATTCACGTATTAGTGATTTGGTTTTTAATCAAGCTGGTCTCAGAGTGAAAAATGAAGTAATGGCTCACTATAACCAATATTCAAATAGAATGTTGCCTGAAGGAAAAGTAATATTTACTTCTGGTGGTAGCCTTAAGTACAAATTAATTATCTATGTGTGTTGCCCAATGTACAACAATTCGAAAGGCGATGATAACATCCAAAAGATATTAGTTCAGGCCATAACTGACGTGCTCAGCATTGCTGAAAGACATGGATTACAATCAGTAGCTCTTCCCACTATTGGTGCAGGTGAGTATTGTTATATTCATTAGCAAACATATCTTCTGCTGGGTATAAGTTTTAAAATAATGAAATATATTAAATTAGAAAGACTAACAAAATTAAATAGGAACAAATATAAAAAGATTGCATTTATTATAATTAGATTTGAATTGGTTTCTATATAAAATCATTCATAGGATTGATTTTAATATGTTGGAGAATAAAGCAATAATATTAGAGATCAATAACACCAAGTAATTATTTATTAAACTCGGTTTTGTTAAAACCAGTATGCAAATTGACCACATTATATATTGTATAAATCTTTATTTCTTAGTGATATATAAGATACATTGCAGGTTTTTAAACACACTAATAACATGGGCTGTTTTGAGGCAAATCTAACACAGATTTTGATTGAGACATCATTTATGAATAAGATTTATTCTATTTATTAATGATTTTGACTATAAATTAAATACTCATTGATAAACTTATGCAGTTCCTGAGGGTATTGTTACATGGGCAGTGATGTAAATTTTGGTTACAGTTATCAAATCTCCATTATGATAAGATAAGACTGAAAATAAATATAAAAAAATAATTATTCATTTTCAATCTTTTTTTTTTTCTAATGACTTTTTTTTTTTCTTTCCTAATTTTCTTTTGCTAATTTTCTTCCCTATCTATTATAACTTTATTCCACAAGGGTAGATGGTTTCCCTTTTCCTTCCATATATGGTCAGCCATACCCGACTTTTCTATTTCCCTTCAAACCACTGCTTTTTGATGTTCCTCTAGTCTTACTTTTAGTGGACAACATGTCCTGCCTTTCTATAATTTGTCACAACTGCATAGGATGGAATATACACAAATTTTGCTCAAAAGTCATATATATATATATATATATATATATATATATATATATATATATATATATGTGAAAATAAAATGGAAATTAATCCGACAGTATGAATATGATATAATGAAAAAACAAAAGATGTTTACAACTGAATAGGCTCATCAGGAGAGAAGTGTGCAAAACCGTTTCGGGGCCAATCTCTCGGTGGGCCGGTGTTGCTTTTTAAACCGTCGAGAGATTGGCCCCGAAACGGTTTTGCACACTTCTCTCCTGATGAGCCTATTCAGTTGTAAACATCTTTTGTTTTTTCATTATATCATATTCATATATATATATGTATATATATATGTATGTATATATATATATATCCAAAATGATTTCCCAGGTTGAATCATTGCTCTGCTTCGATAGACAAAGGAAACCTAAAAAAATGTCAGAGGGTACAACTGTTGCGTAGCGCCTTCTTCGCTACTCTGAATTGTATATGTTGCTCATATACTGCGGGTATTTTAACGGGTATCTTATGGTGAGCCATACCCGACTTTTCTATTTCCCTTCAAACCACTGCTTTTTGATGTTCCTCTAGTCTTACTTTTAGTGGACAACATGTCCTGCCTTTCTATAATTTGTCACAACTGCATAGGATGGAATATACACAAATTTTGCTCAAAAGTCAAAATATCCAAAATGATTTCCCAGGTTGAATCATTGCTCAGCTTGAATAGCAAAGGAAACCTAAAAAAAATGTCGGAGGGTACAATTGTTGCGTAGCGCCTCTTCGCTACTCTGAATCGTATACGTTGCTGGTATACTGCAGGTATCTTAACGAAGACACAAGACATGCTGTATGTAGTAGTTTTGACTTTATTTCTCTTCTCGGCTGTGGGTGGCGAACGTGACAATGACTTGACCGAGGGTTGACAATGACTTCTACTGCTGCTGGGATGACTAGCGTTGTTGAGGTAGGGGGGTGGCTGAACCTCACTGCCCGCTGGCAGCGATGGCCCGTGTCGACGGTCACTCCTTATGCTCTGTTCGCCGTCTCCTGTCTGACTGTCCAACTGCCTGCTTGGCTCGACCCTCTGGCTTTTGTATTGACGACCGCCTACGCATCTTTATCTTCTGATCTGATAACTATTTCCGAACTTATTGTTACCCTCCTTCTTTTGTTCGTTTTACCGGTAAAAAAGTCCTTTGTTATTTTTGTCGTCTTTTCCTTGCTTTGTTTAATTTAACCGGAAATTCATATTTCTGTTTGTAAAATATCCAACACAACAACCGAAACGTTGTGTTTAAAAACAGAATGTTTCGGTTGTTGTATTTATGATTAAGATGAGAAAAATGGTCTGAAAAATCAAAATAATATAGATGAAGCCTCATCTCAAAAATTTTTATCTAAATCTTTGAGATGAGGCTTCATCTATATTATTTTGATTTTTCAGACTGTTGTTCTCATCTAATAATCTATTAATAATGGAGATTCGCTTCCGTTTTTTGTCTGTAACAAAAACTGCGTCACTGCTTACGTCACATTACCCAACACATAATCCAACGTCATAACATAGAATAAATATACTCAAAATGTGATCATGCAACGTTAGACAATCCTCATTATTTCAATAAATAGATGCCCGGCTTTATATATTTATATATAGATTGTTTTATTCTAATATAATATTTAAAGTTATCGGAACTGTTTCCATTTTAAATTGTCTTTCTTTCTTTCTTTCTTTCTTTTTTACTCCTTGAATAAATTTGACTATTTTACATACCTAAGGTACACACAATTTTCAGCTCCTATCCACTCAGGTAATATCTTTCAAAAAATTATTTTTATATCGCCCGGAGGGCGTCTTTTTATTTTGCTAGTAATAATAATGAAATTTATTGTGTACAGTGCTCAGGTGCACCACAACTCATCAAAGTCTCATGTCTAGTACACAGAATAATGTATTAGTCTCAGGAACATGAACAGCGTACAGTAATAATATACATGTATGTGTGTGCGTGCATGCATATGTGTGTGGATGGGAGTATGAGGTATAGTGTTGGCGGACTACAGGAAGCATGGAGGCTTTGAAAAATGAAGTGTTTTGGCAGCCCACAACGGATGCCGGTCTTAATCATAATATAAAAACACAATGTTTCGGTTGTTGTATCCTCCTTTCTTTATTTCTCACTTTGTCACAAAATATTGGGATATTATGAGTCATTCATAGGATTGACCCTATTACAACAAATTCCAGGGATTTTAGGGGGCAGATTCTTCTTCTGTTATTTGTAGCACATAACCAAATGTGGACCACCATTGTTGAACCACTCTTGTTGATAGTGGAATGACAACATAGGTGAGGAAAATGCATTTATCAGTAAGTAAAATTGTCAGGTCGACCTAATGTCGGTATCAGCCAGACAGCGAGGGAGTCTATCCCCTTTTCACTAGCACTAGACCAAGGAGATTATTTTAGCATCTGAGATGGAGCGCCACACTTACCATCAGCTCCTCACTTTACCACACAGATCCCTGTGCTACTCATACACTGAGTTGGTGAGGGCCGGTATTGAACCAAGAACCTTGTGATTCCTAGCCGAACACTCTACCGACTGAGCTAAACTGGCCCTAATTTGAAATAAACTTGTTGGGATTATTCTTCAGTGATGACCCCGGGTCATGGAAGATTTTGGGTCTTATTAGCATCATATCTTTTCATCAAGGTGACTAGTCCTGTTCTCAAACAAGTGATATCTTACAGTTATGTAGCTGAAGGGCCATGCCAATGCTGAATCAAATCTATCGGCAAAGTTCTTCATTCTTTTTTTCTTTTTCCATTCTTTTTACTTTTTTCTCTTTTCATTCTTTTTTTCTTTTTTTTTTCTTCTCTTTTTTCATTATTTTTTCCTTTTTAATTTTTTCATTCTATTTTCTTTTTTTCATTCTTTTTCTTTTTTCTTTTTTCCATTCATTCTCCTTTTTCTTTTTTCATTCTTTTTCTTTTTTTTCTCTTTTTTTCATTATTTTTCCTTTTTTCTTTTTATTCTTTTTCATTTTTCTTTGTTTCATTCTTTTTCTTTTTTCCTTTTTTTCATTCTTTTTTCTTTTTTTCATTCATTCTCCTTATTTCTTTTTCATTCTTTTTCTTTTTTCTTTTTTTCATTCTTTTCTTTTTTCTTTTTTTCATTCTTTTTCTTTTAGGTTTTTTTTTTCATTCTTTTTTATTTTTTTTTTTTCATTCTTTTTATTTTTTCATTCATGCTTTTTCCTTCTTTTTTTCTTTCCTATATTTTACATATAACAGAATTCAGACAAAAAATTCCATGCCACTAAGTTGATAATTAATTGTTTTTGTTCTTTCTTTTTTCCTTTTTTTTTTTTTTTTTTTTTTTCTTTTTAACAGGAATCTTTGAAATTCCATTTGATTTGTGTTTGGAATCATCTTTGGTGGGGATTGAAGATTTCAGGAATCAAAATTCAGTTCATCACCTAAAAGTGATCAATTTTGTTGATTATCAAGAAGACTTTTGTCGTTTGATCATGAATTTCTTGAATATTTACCAGGTTCCTTTTCAACATAACCTGAAAAAGAAAAATGAAGGAAGTATGGAAAATCTGATTGATATGTATCAATGCCAGAATAACTTCCCAAATTCATTTAAATTCACACCAGATGTTACCCATGATGAATTAGGAGCAACGGGACTACAAGAAATGATACCGGATTTCTATACAGACGTTACCCATAATGAATTAAGAGCAACAGGAATACGAGAAACGATACCGGATTTCTATCCAGAACTTACCCATGAGGAAATAAGAGAAAAAAGAATAAGAAATTTACTACCGAAATCGGATTTCAATCCAGACATTACCCATGATGAAATAAGACCAAGACGACTAGAAGAAACAATACCAAACATTACCCATGATGAAATAAGACCAAGACGACTACAAAAAACAATACCAAATTTAAATCGAGACCTTACCCATGAAATAAGACCAAGACGACTACAAGAAACAGTACCAAATTTCAATCGAGACCTTACCCTTGATGAAATAAGAGCAATAAGAGTAAGAAAACTAGAACCAACGGAACCATATTCCAACCCAAACATTACTTCTGATGTATTAAGAACAAGTGAATTACAAGAAACGATAAAGGATGACAGTCCATACCTTGCTTATAATGAATTTAGAACAACTGAACTACAACAAATGATAACAGCCCTTACCAATAATAAACCAAGAAGACGACAAAAATAATACCATTTTCAAAGTAAGTTAATTTTATAAACATCAAAATTTGAATAAGTATCCATTCTTCTAAGTTTTTCGAAAAAAGCACCCCACCACATCTAAATTTTTTTTATTTTGTCGCAAAAATTTCTTAGGATGATTTATTATTATTTTTTTTAATACAGCAGTGATTTAGATTATTCTATAAAGCCAAGGCTATACTTGAAAGGGAATGCTAAAGTCAGAGACCGGACACAAAGTCAGGGATCATCTTAGTATAACTTTATATTAAAAATTGACCCCCCACCCTCATAAAACCTAATAAAATAACTTGAATAAAACATTGCATAATTTGAATCTCCACATTTCATTATTTAATAATCTATATATTAATACTGGTGTTCCTAAATCTTCCAACTGCTATCATCCTGTAACACCCTCTAGTTAAAAATGAGACCGTCCAAATTGTTCAGGATGCAAGGAAAAAATGTAAATCCAGATTATTTGGTGTCGCTTAATTGCAGATTTCTTATTTGTCCCATTTTATTTCACCCAATTTTAAAAATGGAACATTCCAAATGGTCTTGCGACACTTAAATACCGAACATAAAATTGAAATGAATTAAAGTTACATGTTTGTTTTATTTGTAATATTGAAATTGTGAATTACAGAATATATTTTAGTAATTTCCAACCCAACTAAGATATTTTCTGAGCTTTTTTTTTAGTCACCTTTTTGTCAGCAAATTAATGTAGATATTGCCCCCCCCCCCCGATTTTTATCGTCAAATCAATGTAGTAAAATAATAAAATTCAAAGGCCATACAATGCGTAAAAAATAAAGACAAAAAGATGTTTTATATGTCTAATCAATTTCAAAGCAAAGCTTTATCATCAGAGTGTATTTTCAGAAATGACGTGCTTATGTTTTTTTTATTTGTGTGGTTATAATTTCTCTTCTTATTTCCTTTTCCTCTCCTTTTTTTTCTCTTCTTCTTCTCCTCCTCTTTCTCTCTTTTTTTTTTTTTTTTTTTTTTTTTTTTACCAGATGTCAGCCTTGTTCTCAACAAACTTTTAAAAAAGAAAAAAAAAAAAAAGAGAGAAATTATTATTACTTCCCCTTTGTGTAAATCTTAAGCTTTCTGAAAGTATATATAGTTCCCCTTTATTTATGTTGGAGTCATAGGAAATAACCTGTTTATGTTTATCAATAATAAAAACAACTGACAAAATATTTTATTGATTGTCAAATTAATCGTCCAAAACGAATTTGAATGTGCTTGTAATACGAGTAAGTAATTGAGAGTTACTCCCCTGTTTTATTATTACTTCCCCTTTGTGTATATCTTAAGCTTTCTGAAAGTATATAAACTCCCAAGAAAACTGCAACTGTATTATAAGTAGAATAAAGCTTTCTCAAGTCCGACTGTGTGTATTCATTTATTATTACAGTGCTTTTACAGAATAGCGCCACCTATGAATCTGATTTGCTATGTGTTTTCTGTCCTTTCAGCTCGGTACCGTGTCCAGTGTGTTTCAAACCAGTTACCAAACCAAGGAAATTTGATGACTGCAAACATGTATATTGCAATGCATGTATAATAGAATATATTGAAGTTATTGGAAAAATGTGTCCACTGTGTTTAAACATAAGACCACAGCCACCAGGAGAAATGCAGGTTAGAGTATCGGAAACACATCTGCCTGGATTTGAAGATTGTGAATCCTTTACTATTACCTATGAGATACCTAACGGCATTCAGCAGGTATTTATTCATTTTTAGTTGATAGAAGCAACTGAGTTCAAATTAAAATATGTCCGGGTATATAAGATGAATGGTTTACAAAGGTACTTGGGGGACTAGCTCTAGGGTAGGTCAATTTTTGAACTGTAATGTCTCCAATATGGCAAAAGTTGCAAATTAACTTAAAAATTATTTTTCTTCAAAACTTTGCCTTCATTTGAGGAAATTGATTTCAATCTTTTAAAAATGTTATCACTGTTACAGGTTAATTATTAGGTAAAAAGCAGCATATCGGAGGTGTCAGTGGTGATGGCAGACATATTTTAAATTTGAATTCTAGTTATAATATTTTCTTCAGTTTGTATGAAATGACAAGCTTTTCTGTTTTAAATATTGAAATTGTTAATTTTTCTAACCAATTTTTAGGCTAAATGTTGCAAAAACGAAGATTTTTGGAGCATTTTAGCAGACAAACTTTGATACTATTTCCTCAAACAATGGTGCAAGTAAGAGATCTAGTTTTTGGTATCAATATTCATTATACCATCACACAACTTTCGCTATTTGAGAGAATTTGATATTTTTAAAAAGTGAAAAATTAACCTACTCTATTGGTGACCCTAGCTGAAATCCTTGATGAGGCTGTTTGCATTTTGTAACGTGGCGGTATCTTCACCGTACCAAAACGGATATGTGTAACGTTCTAATATCGATATATGTTGTATAGCGGGTCTTGTCAATGTGCCTCCAAATTCACGACACTAAAAAGGTGTTCGGCACGTGGCGGTCATCTTGTCAATAAAAAAGTACAACGCGAGAAATATATCGTCACAAGCTGCTTAGCTTTTATTTCCAGGCTAGGCTCGTCTCATGGGTTGTGTCGGAGAGGAGGGAAGGCAGAGAGAAAGAGAGAGAGGACACTGTTAAATTACGGTGATCCCACACTAGGGACCAGAGGCCCGTGCGTTCCCCTAGGCCTCGGAAAGCAAAAAGAGGCCAGTATTTTTCTTTGTCGTTCCACATCACCACATGACTTCCAGTTCCGGTCAACACCCGAAACTTCTGGTTGACATTCAATTCTCCATTCGGGGGGGGGGGGGGTCACGCCCCGGTCAAACTCACGACAACCGTTTTGTGCTCATCACTTTTTTTAAAAACCTTTACTATCTCTTATTTCTTCTTCCTCCTTTTCTAATAGTAGTCCTCGCAAAACTCAGGATATTCACCATCTCGCTACAATTTCACTTTGTGTTAATGATTTTAGGAAAGGCATGAATCCATCCATTCTTCTCCCAGCAATGGGTAAATAGTAGTACAGATTGGGTTATCTTTGGTTAGACAACCAGTCTAGGAGAAGGAAAATTCTGAATTCAAACCAGCTTTACTCCGCTTAGATATGGCAGAGTGGGTGAGTAAATACATACATATACATATAGTATACTATATACATATACATATAGTATACTATATAAATAGTATACTATATACATATACATATAGTATACTATATAAATAGTATACTATATACATATACATATAGTATACTATATAAATACTATGCTATATACATATACATATAGTATACTATATAAATAGTATACTATAGATATGGCAGAGTGGGTGAGTAAATACATACATATACATCTTCTATCTGTCTTCTATATATATCTCAAGGAGATTGTTTTTGCATCAGAGGTGGAGTGCCACACCTACCATTAGCTCCTTACTTTACCACACAGATCCCTGTGCTACTCATATGTTGAATTGGCGAGTTAGTATAAACCACATAATTATTAGAAAAAGGAGGCCCACATGGTTTTATTGTTACCATTGTTGGAAATGGACACAGCTATACGAGTTCAAATCCCAGATGAAGCAGTTTGCATCTCACATAGTCTAATACCCTTAAGAAAGGTATGAATCCGACTATTCTCGCTCAAGCTATGGATAAATAGTAGGGCAGATTGGGTTCTTTAACCTTGGTTAGGCACCCAGTCTAGAAGGATAGCTGAATTCAAACCTGTTAAAATCAACTTAAGAAATTGATTGTGTGTCACATCCTACTCATACAGAGGGCTTGGAAGATATGTATATAAAAGGCAGTTTTTGTGTATGTATGACTGGAGAAAACTACGAAAAGAAAACAATTAATGACAAAGTAAATATACATACACATTCACTATCTACGCCTTTTGAGCAAAACTAATAAAGAATTCTCCTGCCAGCAATGAGTAAATAGTAGTAAAAAGATTAAGGTGGGGGGGTGTCCATGTTGAATGCAGGTATGTTTATGGTTGATAAGGCCTATGTGGCACAGGCAGATTGTTTTTCTCTCAAATGGTCAAGAAAATTCAAGTGTGTTAAGTTTTTAACTTTGGAATGGGTAGGGTTAGTTTCTTTGGATGAGGCGGGGAGGTCTATGTTTTGGATGAGGTGTGGCTTAGCTTGGGGCAGATTCCTTGGGGAAATAGTTGTAAGAGTGTATATACAAAATGAGCAGAATTTAAAGGCTAAAAATAATAAAAAGAAAAAAAAGAAGAAAAGAAGAAAGAGAAAAATAAAGATAACAAAATAATAGCTAAGCCACACCTCATCCAAAACATAGACCTCCCCGCCTCATCCAAAGAAACTAACCCTACCCATTCCAAAATAAGACACCAACCCTCCCTCCCCTAAATTGATAGATATAAAAGAGACGTTACTTTGGGAAATTCTCAGTAAGAGTCATGTTCTTGTGATTACCTGAAGATGCCGTATTAATACGGTTGAAATAAATTATTGTAATGAAGCAAGTTCAGAGTTTTTCTTCATTTACTAAATTTCTTGCTCTGTCCTTTTACTCACTGGTATTAGGCACATTGAGCTCTCCTTATGGTCTACCTGCATAAGCTTGGTTAAACCATACATGGAAAGACCCTAACTACGGATATATATATATATATATATATATATATATATATATATATATATATATATATATATATTTAAATTTAAATTTGGCCAGTTGAAAAGGGCTTAAAGTAAGTGAGTCCTGAGGTATGGAATCCTTTGGTAAGCGTATAAGTCCTATCCTGCGTATAAGTCCTATCCAGCGTATTGTTAAAGGTCCAGTGATTTAATCCTATGTCCGTCGTCCACGAAGGTTCAAAGTAGTTATGGCCAGTACTGTTGGTTTAAGTATTATATCAGCAGCAGAGTACTGCCAGTGATTAGCCAAGAGAGATCACATGGTTCTTGCCGAGTGTATAAGTAGAAGTGGGCTTTTAACACATGCCTTATATTAAAAAATCTCGGGCACCTCGCGTGGTGTAATGGTTAGCAAGCTAGACTCGCAAACCATTATCAGTGAGTTCGATCCTCACTAGGTGCCCCACACTTCTGGCCTTGTGCCACATCTAAGCTAAGCTTAGTAAATAACTATATTAAAAAATCTCAACACACCCCCTATTTTGATATAAGGTGGGTGATTCTATGGTGTTAAATATGGGCTGTTTGATGTCAATATTTAATAAAAGTGTTCAAACATTTAAAGACCATAAAACAATCAAGCACATGGCATAGAAGACAAAACTCTTGATTAAACAAACAAAATTGTATTAACAAAATGTATACAAAAAGGCAGCATTGAATACTGGGCGTGGTTCAGCCAAAAGTTATTTTTTTTAAAGTTCAATGTAAAATGTAAGATGATATTTCACAATTCACAAAGTGAGAAAGAAAGTATAAAGTTTTTTTAGTCACAATAATCATCAGTCAGGCAATAGTTGTACTGATATTTAGTTTGTCTCTTAAAGCAATAATTATCTAAAGAGAGAGAGAGAGATAGATAGTTCGTACCTTCTGCATTAAAAGTTCTTAAAACATGTGACAAGGATTCTCTTAGGCAAGCAAAATCTTTCTGCTTGAAAATGAAAAAATCTGGGTATTTATAGAATCCAGGTAGGCTCCGCGAGGCTCCATTCCATAATTTTTCTTATTAGGCGGGAACGCCTCTGATTGGTTGAATTTTATGAATTTTATTTTAATTTTTCTCTTTTACTAGGGTGCGCAATCCCCATGCGCATACTACCTATTTTTGTCATTCGACTTCTGTCCGTTGAAGCAAGAACTTCCGACTCGCCACAATTCTATTCAGAAATATTAAATCATTTCATTCAGAAATATTAAAATTTATAATAATCATTTCATTCAGAAATATTAAAATTTACAATCATTTCATTCAGAAATATTAAAATTTACAATCATTTCATTTAGAAATATTAAAATTTATAATAATATTATTTTTGTTTTATTACTTCTAATCCTATTTTTATTAATCCTATTAATCCAACTTTTAAACTTTTTTTTCTTTCTTTTTTTTTTTTCCTGCAGATGATCCACCCTAATCCTGGCAAAATGTATACTGGAATCAAAGCAAAAGCTTACTTACCTGCTAATAATCAAGGCAGCTGTATTCTGAAGATGCTACAAAAAGCTTTTGAAAGTAATCTTATATTTACCATCGGTGATTCAATATCTAAAGGAAAATCTGATACTGTCATCTGGAATGGAATTCTTCATAAAACAAAGAAAGAGGGAGGACCATTATAGTAAATATTTCTTATATTTTTTACTTATTTTATTTATGTATTATATTATATGCATTATATGTACTAGCAACAGAAAACACCCTCCGGGCATCGTAAAAATTAATTTTTGAAAGACATTGCCTGCTGAGAGGGTGGAAGTTAAAAATTCAATGTCAAAGTGTTTGTATCATAAGTAAGAAAATCTTCATATTTATTAAAGGAGTAAATAAAAAATAAAACAATTTGAAATGAAAACTGAGCCCTGTCCCTCTCAAATAAAATGTTGCGTGCATGTAATAATCAAACAATTATTTTGAATATTTTCCGCATCAATTTTACAAAATCATAGGTATTTATTTATTTGTAAACTTTTTAGTTAACTTCTTGTTACTGTGAAAAAAAAAAAAAAAGGTCGAGAGTAAAAAATAATTTTTAAAATTGCTTACTCAAATTTTGGGAGTATATAGCATAAGAATATTGTGACGTAAGCTGTGACGTAGAGCTATTATGTAGTTTTTGTTACAGACAGAAATACAGACAATCTCCATTATTAGTAGATTATATTATAAATATGTATTATAAATAATTTTATTTATGTATGAGAGTAAAATGTGGAAATCAATCCAACAGTATGTAGAAAAATATAGAAAAATACAAAGTTTTCCAAAGTATGAATATTTGGTTATTTGCTATAAGTCTAACATGATCAAAGGGGAACACTCTTGACTGATAAATTAGTTATTTATTTTCCCATTAAACTAACCCTAAACCCTAACCCCGTCTTCTTTTTTCCTAGTAGATCAATAAATAAATAAAAGATTTATCAGTCAAGAGTGGTTCCCCTTTGATCATGTTAGATTTATAGGAAATGACTGGATATTTATTATTGATGGTAATGTCAATACTATAACATTTCAGTTTTTGTAACCTTCTTCATTACATGTAGTGAAATCTTAATTTCACCATGAACCCGCACCAAATATTACCAGACAAAAAACTGAAGAGACCTCTTCAAAAATATCAAGCCAGAAGACATTTTAACCGGTTATTTCTTATAACTCCAACCTAAAAAAAAGGGGGAACCATTCTGAATGAATTTTATCTGTTAATTAATCTACCCATTATTTTCCCATGGCAAAGTTTTGAAGAAAAATAATTTGTGAGATAATTCTTTATGTTAATTTACAACTTTTGCCACATTGGAGACATTACAGTTCCAAAATCGACCTACCCTAGTCACCAATTCTATTTCCTATGACAACAACTATTCAGTATATATTACTAATCTATATTTTTCTTCTTTTCAGCTATGGTTATCCTGATCCTTCTTATTTGAGTCACGTACTGGCTCAATTGATAGAGGCTGGAATTACTCCTGAGAGTGTTGCATCCGAAGTAATAAAAGACAAAATCAGAATGACAGCCTTCTCCTAAGAAGAACATTTAAAAATCCAAAATTATTTTTCAAATCAAAGTTGATTTAATATTCACTTATATCTCATATTTTTTACTAAACTTACACCTGTACATATACTTACTGCTACTCAGTTTGTCCATTTTCTTTGATAACTGTTATGTTTCACTTTATAATCAAATTTTATTGGGAAATCATCAAATTGCTACAAATGATTTTAATTCATTTCTATGAATCAGAAAGCAAGCAAACACAAATGGGGGGAGGGATTTTCTATGGATATATAAAGATATATTTTAATGTTTAACCTGGATACTTTTACAAGATTACAAGGAATGCATTTTTTTTTTTTTAAATATAAGGTGGAAATTTTCTTCTTTTTTTTTTTTTACTTGGGAAATAAGGCATTTCTTATGCAGAGTATGGTGCACTTAAACATGGAACTTTTTTTCTTTTCTTTTCTTTTTTTCTGCCTTCAATTTCTGTTGTGAGGTTTTAAGGGGTCAAAAAAAAGAACAAAACAACGAGTAATGAAAAGTAAAAAATGTATTAACAGAAAGTAGACAATACAATAGAGAGATGTGGAAATTACGTCCGACGAACAGAGTTATTGGCTTGCTCCTAAGCCACAATTATCCCTGTTTATTTATAGTAAGCTGTTGGCGCATTCCATTGGTCAATAGGGTGTATCACCTATAACAATTTCTGAAGCAATCATCCCTGTTTGGCTGCCTTTCTGCTGTTATATTAATTCCTACAAGGAATAATGGAAATTGTCTTGTAATCTAAAATCTGCCTTTTTTATTTCTCTGAATGTTTGAGATGAGGCTTGATGATTAGTATTATCTGCATTATTCGGACTCTTGTCCTAATCTTCATTGTTATCTGTACACTGCTGGAGGGCATATCGGCCAAAACGTTGTACAGATAACAATGAAGATGAGGACAATAGTCCGAATAACGCAGATAACCCTACCTTTTTTTTTTCTTTTCTTTTTTATTTATAGAAACAAAACCACTCAAAATATATAGAAAAAATGAAAAGCCCCAAAACAAATCTGACTTTAAAATTGTGGAGTTCTCTTAGCAGTTTAACTAATGAGAAGAGAGCTCCCTTAAAGTTCAAAGAAATTTTTGTAATCTATACATATATAAAGGGCAGTTGTGTGTATGTATGTCCGGAGGAAATTACAAAAATAAAATGGTTAACAACAAAGTAAACATATACACATTCACTGTTACTGAGTCTAGATTTGTTGTGCAAAAATTATAAAGATTTGATTTATATTTGCAAAGATATTTAACAATTAAAATAGCATTAAAATAGCATTAAAATTCTACTTAAAAATTAAAATAGCATTAAAATTCTACTTAAAAATTAAAATAGCATTAAAATTCTACTTAAAAATTAAAATAGCATTAAAATAGCATTAAAATTCTACTTAAAAATTAAAATAGCATTAAAATAGCATTAAAATTCTACTTAAAAATTAAAATAGCATTAAAATAGCATTAAAATTCTACTTAAAAATTAAAATAGCATTAAAATTCTACTTAAAAATGTCTGTGAATCTCAAAGTTAAACAAATCAATATGGAAGTGCAAAACAATCAATAATTGATTATCCCAGGTATTCACAGATAGGCGTTTTGAACATTTTTAAAAAATCACAAGCATTAGCATTCTATCATTGAAATTAAATTTACAAGCCCAAAACGCTTCATTCACTGTGTGACGGCCGCCCGAGCTAGGAAATGAGTAAAGACAAAGTCGACTGCTGAAGACACTTTTATTTGGGTAAATACAGGAGTTGTCACCTATCCTCCTGTCTCGCAACTGGTCTTCAACGTGAAACTACAATAGAATACAAATAGACTATGTAGTTTCTCTAATACAACTAATAAAATCGAAAAAGAGGAGGAAAAGTTTCAAGCATGTATTTACCTTCTTGTCGCCTCAAATCCTGCTGCTAAAAGAATTCAAAACCAGCGCCATGCAAACATGTGACTTTTACCGGTGTCAAACGGTGCCTGTACCCACGCAATAGGATGGCCGAACAAAACAAGGGAGATAATTATCTTGCATTTACACACTGGTAATTTCCCATTTTCAATGAGTCTCAAGTACTTTCATTTGATTGTAAAATTTCACTTTACAAAACTAATACTGTGAGAAATGTAAATGAAACAGTTTTTGGCATATTTACAAATGAAACAAATAAACCTAGATTTTTATTTTATTTTTTCCTTCAATTCTGTGTATATATATATATATATATATATATATATATATATATAATCAATGGTAATATTATGGGTTTACACTCATAACCAGTCGTGAAATGGTTGAGACGTTAAAAACCAGTAATTTGCTATTACTGGTTTTTAACATCTCAACCTGTGAGAAGACCTGTTCTGTACTCTGCTCTTTCGATGTACTTGTCTAGATCCCAACGTTGTGAATTATGTACTGGCCGAATTTAAAGCACGAGTCGGAAAACAGGCTCACAAGGATTAAGAACAAAACAACAACAACAACAAGTGTAAACAAGACACGGATGGAAGAAGATTGTGTGTGATGCTTTCGCTGTCTATCCAGCTGGCTACTACTGCTGCTATCCCTACTGGCGAACTTAACCCTTCAATCCCCGGGTGCTAACTAACTTAGGGCTTGAGTTTAGTTGTATTTATGTCAAATTCCCTTTCCCCAAACCATCTTCTCCGGACCACACAAATAGCCAGGACTTAAATAAATCGCCGACTTCTAGTCGCCATTAACCCTTAAAATTAAAGTACTTAAATATTTTTCCAGACAATCCGTCTTCAATATGTTGATCATTAATTTTTTCAAAAGAGAATTTCTCCTAAAAAATCCTTTTTGCTTTTAATACCTGGGTGCCTAAGATATTATCACCAAGTGGTCCCATTTCATGGTGGCATACAGGTCTCTTTAAACTTTACGACCTAATCTTTGGATTCGTAAAAAGGTCAGCCACCCACCCCTTTTACTTATGCCGGACCTTAACCTACTCTCTTTCTTATTTATTTATTTATTTATTTATTCTGACCATGTTCGTCTTCAACCACAGTATCACAAACCATTGGACTCGTCTGATGATTGGATTACCATGAAACTTCAAGTTATGAGTGTAAACCCATAATATTACCATTGGTTATAAATCTGCTCTGCTTTATTAGCATTGAGCACTTTTTCATGCCAATACTTTTCTCATTTTTTCATTCTCTATTCATTATATATATATATATATATATATATATATATATATATATATATATATAATGTATGTGTGTGTTAATAAAGTGTGTTAGAAAGTGGTTAATAAAAAAAATCATGGCTTAAAATAAATTTAAATTAGGACTTATCAAAAAATGGCTAAAAATGGCCTTTTCATTTAAAGTTACCTGTTATTTTCCTTAAATCAAAGACTTCTAAATGTCTAACATTACATTTAAACAAAGGCTATCATTTGGGGCAGATTAGGAAAATGAATGTAACTTCTAGCCAGACGGAATTATGTGGTATAGGATGTTAAAAGTTAACTTTGTGTTTTTTACAAATTTTAATAATATCACCAAGGGGAATGTAAAAATTTTTTTTTTTTCATTTAACTCTGAACATCCTGTAGAGAATTCTAGAGCCCCATTCCTATAAAGATTTATCAAAAAATGGCTAAAAATGGCCTTTTCATTTAAAGTTAACCTCAGATATTTCCCTTAAAATAAAGACTTCTAAATATGTTTAATATTACATTTAAACAAAGACTATCATTTGCGGCAGATTAGGAAAACAAATGTGACTTCTGACTGGATGGAATGAGGTGGTATAGGATGTTAAGAGTTAATATTTTAAATATGAGACAATATTTTTTTTTATTTTCAAAGTTATTTCATGTCTGTGTACTTTTTATTCTAAAAAATAATACTCAATAATAATTTGAATCAATAAAAAAAATATTCAATTGTCTATGGTTTGAATTGATGGGTTTCTTTTATAATTACTAGCAAATATATGCACCCTCCGGGTGCAAGTATTTAAGTTTTAATATAATAAAATATCATATCAAATTAGAAAGGCTAATGAAACTGAATAAGAATGTAGATAAAAAGATTTGGAACAGAGGGGGTATGATTGAAAAATAGAACAACTTTGAAACTATTCCATCATTTTCCCTTACTCCCGTCTTTCATTGTTAAATTTTCCTAATTTAACTGTTTAGTTAAAATAGGAAGTAAAGAATAATATTAGTTATTTCTTCTTGTTAAGGGATTTCTTTTAAGATTTATTGAAGAGATGTTTGCTCATATTCATTAAGATAAAACCAAAAAATTAGAAATCAATAATACTAAGCACATATTTATTAAAATCAAATTTTTAATATCAATATGCAAATTAACTTTCCCATTCACACTACAAACCGTTATTTTGTTGTATATATAAATACAATTGCATGTTGTTAGTATGTAGATATGGTCAACAGTATTAATAATCTAAAAACAATTTTATTAATAATTGAGGTTTAAATGAAAATAAAATCATGGAGAATGTGACGTAAATAATAAAGGGAATTGTTACTTGAGTAGTAATATAGTTTCGGTTACAGACAGATAAACACACAATCTCCATTATAATAAGATTTCTTAAATTTTACATAATGAAAATAAATAAATAATTATTTTAAATTTAAATACAGTTGTTTTATTTTAATTCAATTATTTTATTTATCTTTATTTTTACTGTTTTTATTTTTGATATGTTTTGTTTTGTTTTGTTTGACTGCATATCAACCTCAGTGGGTCATTTAATGACGACAAAGTTTTGAAATAAATTTATTCTTAATGGATACTCAATTTTCCGATAAACACAATTTTTCTATTTAATTTTCTGGGAGCAATGGCGATGAAGGGGTGCTCCACAGTCCCCAGACCTTCAGAACTGAAACCTCACTATCAGATAGAGTTTGACGTCATTCCCAGGACATGTAGACCCTCAGGCACCGCCTTCTAGCATTCATATGATAAAAAGGGTTGGGGCTTGCCATAAGGGTAATAGGGTCGGGACAATCATATAGGTACTAGGGCTTGACGTGACCAGCCAATTGATCGGTGGGGGCTTCTCTGACTGCACGTTTAGCCTAAGTAAGGACCGAAGAGGAGTGTTGCATGTTATAGACTATTTATCCACCAGGATTCCATCCTTAAACATTACGTACCACACCCACAGCCAACAGGTGGACCCATTGGGGGGATTTTACCCCTCTGCAGAGGTGCAGCCAGTGTATTCTGAAGTCCCAGCCAACAGGGCTTTTATTTTTGGTATGTTTTGTTTGTTTTTTTTTTTTTTTTCTCTTTGAAATATAATATCAATTGAACTAATCACCTCATTTAAATCTTTTTTTAAGTTGTAAATTATTGAATTAGAATATTTCAAATTTGCATATTTCCATTACAGTATCATATTTTTCTCCAATATAACCAATGGGGCCACCTGTATGGTCGTGGGTGGCGACCCATGATGCTTAAGGATGGAACCCTGGTGACTGAACAGTCCATGGTATGCAACACTCCTCTTTGGATTCTACTTAGGCTTGACAGGCGGTCGAGGAGGCCCCCTCTGATTAATCAGCTGGTCATATCAAGCCTTAGCACCTATATGATGGTCCCAACCCTATTGCCCTTATAGCAATTCCCACCTCTTTTTATCATATAAGTGCTAGAAGGCAGTGGCTGAAGGTCTTCATGTCCTGGGAATGAAATTAAACTGTCTAATGGTGAGGTTCCAGTTCTGGAGGTCTGGGAAATGTGGAATACTCCTTCATCAGCATTACTTATCAGGTGTACTCTGACCCAGAGTGGTAGTACCTGTTAGGGTCTCATCTATGGATTAAATAGAACAAAATGTGTTTTTAAAAAAATGTGTTTAAAGAAAAAAATTGATTACCCGTGAAGAATGAGTAAAAAACATCTTCAGCATAAAATAACCCAATAAGGGTTGACATGCCATAAAACCCAACCAACCAACCAGAAAAGATGGGATCATATTTCATAGCTGATGACTGATTAATGATTGTTTGCCAATCACAACAAATAGATGTATATGTGTGATTTTCGTCTCTAATTAAAACACAATATCAAGGAATCTTCTTGTGAATGTGATCTGGGTATTACTGTCAGCAATGATTTACGTTGGACGAAACACATCTCCAAAATTGCCAAAAAGGCCGAGGGCGTCCTAGTGTCACTCAGCAAGACCTTTGTCAGCCGCTCACCGGCTATCTATTTGAAGCTGTACAAAGCTATGGTACGGCCACACTTGGAGTTTGCATCACCAGTCTGGAACCCCTATCTTTCTCAGAATATTAACCTCCTAGAAACTGTACAGAGACGTGCAACCAAGCGAGTACCCTCCATCAGGAATCTGCCATACTCTGAACGTCTCGCAGACCTGGGAATGGATTCGTTGAAACTTCGGCGTCTGGCAACTGACCTGGTAAATGCTCATAAGGTCATTAATCATCTTAACAACAGCAACCTTGAGCACCTTTTTGATCTCCATCTCTCCAATACACGCGGACACGCCTACAAAGTCAGAAAACAGCACTGTTCACATGACTTTCGGAAACATTTTTTCACGCTCAGAATTGCGGAGACATGGAATAAACTGCCTGCATCTGTTGTAGGCTGCCGGAGCACTGAATCTTTCAAAGCCTCCATGCTTCCTGTAGTCCGCCAACACTATACCTGATGCCACTCTCCACATACACATGCACTCACATACATGCATATTACTACTGTGAACTGTTCATGTTCCTGACACAACATTATTCTGTGTACTTGACATGAGACTTGGATGAGTTGTGGTGCACCTGAGCACTGTACACAATAAATTTCATTATTACAACAGAAAAAATTTCCATAAATGTTTTTTAAATTTTTTTAGATATTTTCAGTAGCTTTAAAACAATCAGATATTCCACAAACATAAAGTTATTTACTAAGTGTTGTAGAGTAGCTAACATCCCTTCAGCACTCTACCAGATGGACTGGCTCATAGCCTTAAAATCCTCTACGATTAAAGTGGATTAACAAGCTGAATAATATTCAGACTGACTTTACTGCATTTAGCTATATCACATTTGACCCTCCTCTATTTAGTGTAAGTTTTGTCTTGTTAATTGTTTGTATTTATTTGTTCTGTGTCTGTATGTATCCGTTTGGCACCGGATGCTGGTGCTAAATAAATGTATTAAGCACTGTGTATCATTCTACCTCAACAATACAACACTAAGCTTAAGTAAACATATCAAATGTTGTAATAATTAAATTATCATACTGTGGTATAGGTTATTTCCTATAAGTTTAACACAAACAAAGGGAACCACTCTTGACTGATAAATTATTTATTTATTTATTGATCTACTAGGAAAAAAGAAGACGGGTTTAAGGTTAGGGTTTAGGGTTAGTGTAATGGAAAAAAAAATTATCAGTTAAGAGTGGTTCTCCTTTGTTTATGTTAGACTTATAGGAAATAACTGTGGTATATCCACACGTCATGCTAGTAGTTAAATTATTAAAAAAAGAAAGCATATCAGTTGTCAAAATAAAATGAAAACGGGGGTTAGGGTTAGGGTTTAGGGTTAGTTTAATGGGAAAATAAATAAATAATTTATAAGTCAATTATTAAAAAAAAAAAGAAGAAAAGTATATCAGTTGTCAAAATAAAATGAAGACGGGGTTAGGGTTAGGGTTTAGGGTTAGTTTAATGGGAAAATAAATAAATAAATAATTTATCAGTCAATCATTAAAAAAAGAAAAAAAAAAAGCATATCAGTTGTCAAAATAAAAATGAAAACGGGGTTAGGGTTAGGGTCTAGGGTTAGTTTAATGGGAAAATAAATAAATAATTTATTAGTCAATTATTAAAAAAAAATAGTTTAAAAAAGTATATCAGTTGTCAAAATAACATGACCCATTATACAAATAATAACAATTTCAAAATACATAACATGACATTCCTATCTAACCATGAATTTAGGTATTTTTATAAACAATGAAACTGGCTTTGTAAGCTATTTTTTCATCACCCTATTGCTGGTGCTGTAGAATACACCAACTAGGATTTACTTCGTGGCCCACATGTACAGATTAGGCACAAGGCTCTATTCATGTGAGACCACCCACAAGCCAAGACTCATGGGTGACTGGTGAAAAATTGCGTTGATCCCGTCTGCATTCCCCCTCAAGGGGATACCTCAGGCACTGGGCAATAAACCAGTCTTGCCTCTTTAAATCGAGGGAGCAGGTATTGCCTGGGGAGATAGCCCCCCCTTGGATCAACGCTGTTAATTGTAGCCATGGTCTAGGGTAGAAGCATCTGGAACCCCGCACTCTGCAGAAATCTTAAAGAAATCTTAAGGAATACTTTATAGGTTTTATGGGGCTGTTATGTTTGTTTGTACTGTTATCTTGTCCTCAATAAAGCTGGTTTAATATACATATATATATATATATATAAATGATAATGATATATATATATATATATATATATATATATATATATAAATGATACCAAAAACTAGATGTCTAACTTGCACCATTGTTTGAGGAAATAGCATCAAAGATTGTCTAGTAAAAGGCACCAAGATGCCTCATTTGGTATAATAAATACTGATATCAAAAATTAGATGTCTTACTTGCACCATTGTTTGAGGAAATAGCATCAAAGATTGTCTAGTAAAAGGCACCAAGATGCCTCATTTGGTATAATAAATACTGATATCAAAAACTAGATGTCTTACTTGCACCATTGTTTGAGGAAATAGCATCAAGATTGTCTAGTAAAAGGCACCAAGATGCCTCATTGGTATAATAAATACTGATATCAAAAATTAGATGTCTTACTTGCACCATTGTTTGAGGAAATAGCATCAAAGATTGTCTAGTAAAAGGCACCAAGATGCCTCATTTGGTATAATAAATACTGATATCAAAAACTAGATGTCTTACTTGCACCATTGTTTGAGGAAATAGCATCAAAGATTGTCTAGTAAAAGGCACCAAGATGCCTCATTTGGTATAATAAATACTGATATCAAAAATTAGATGTCTTACTTGCACCATTGTTTGAGGAAATAGCATCAAAGATTGTCTAGTAAAAGGCACCAAGATGCCTCATTTGGTATAATAAATACTGATATCAAAAATTAGATGTCTTACTTGCACCATTGTTTGAGGAAATAGCATCAAAAATTGTCTGCTAAAATGCACCAAGATGCCTCATTTGGTATAATAAATACTGATATCAAAAATTAGATGTCTTACTTGCACCATTGTTTGAGGAAATAGCATCAAAAATTGTCTGCTAAAATGCACCAAGATGCCTCATTTGGTATAATAAATACTGATATCAAAAATTAGATGTCTTACTTGCACCATTGTTTGAGGAAATAGCATTCTGCTAAAATGCACCAAGATGCCTCATTTGGTATAATAAATACTGATATCAAAAATTAGATGTCTTACTTGCACCATTGTTTGAGGAAATAGCATCAAAGATCGTCGACTAAAATGCACCAAAAATCCTCATTTTCGCAACATTTAGCATAGAATTTGGTTAGAAAATTTAGCAATTTTAATATTTAAAACAGAAAATCTTGTCATTTTATACAAAATGAATAAAATATTATAACTAGAATTCAAATTTAAAATATGTCTCCTATCACCACTGACACCTCCGATATGCTGCTTTTTACCTAATAATTAACCTGTAACAGGTAAAAGATTGAAATTTATTTCCTCAAATGAAGGCAAAGTTTTGAAAAAAAATATTTTGTGTGGTTATTTTTTCATGTTAATTTGCAACTTTTGCCACATTGGTGACATTACAGTTCCAAAATCGACCTACCCTAGTCAGCAATTCCATTTCCTATGACAACAACTATTCGGTATATATCACTAATCTATATTTTTCCAAAATTGACTTACCCATAAATTGCTCATAAATAACTAGAGGTAAACAGATCAGCTGTTGCAAATAGCAAGTGTTGTGAAGCTATTGTTGATGACTTCATTGGATTTCAGTTATTGACTCAGTGCACAGAATTTTTAGGATGACTTCTATGCTAATTTCAGCCAACATACGAGAGTTAGTCAAAAAGTAATGCCATTTTGTTTAGGACAGGTATAATAATAATAATAATATATATATATATATATATATATATATATATATATATATATATATATTATAAGTACTCAGGACCTGAACTTTGGTGGACTTATCCACGAATTCCACCCAAACATTAAAAAGTTGGCCAGAAAACTCGAAAAGATCAAAAATAAAATTGTTAAACAGGAGATGTGTCTTTTGTTTAATTCTACATGTATAAATGAAAGAATGCTGTCCAAATACACGCAAATATTGAAAAGAATAACGTAGCGTTCAACCGTTATTAAACAACCATAACAGAAAAATTACAGAAACACGCATAACCTATGTATATATATGTGTGTATATATATATATATGTATATCAATATATGTATTGATCAAAGCCTGAAGAAGATACCAGAATATCTGAAACACGTGTTGCGTATGTGAAATAAAAAGAATAAAACATTTTTTCTGAGAACAATACATTTTGCGGACCTTCTTCTTTTTTTTATAAAATATTACATTTTCTCCCGTTGGAACCAGAACAACATTTTTATATATATATATATATATATATATATATATATATATATATATATATATGTATATATATATATATATATATGAAAGTGTACAAACAGTCTGTTTGAGATGGCGATAGCCAACAATTTTTGTGCTTAATTGAAGTCATACATAATTTGAAAATTAATTAGCTGATAATTAATGAATTGGGCGAACATATCTGTTCAAATGTAATTTGTAAGCAAATCGAGAAAAAGTCGATCTCTGTTAGCCACTTTTCATCAAGATAACGTGTCAATTAAGAAAAGTGGCTGACATACTGCTTGGAAACCAATGGTAACAATTGCACCTTAAATGTATTGTACACAATAATGAGTAAATATACAAGGGTGAATAAAAAAGTAATGCAATTTGTTTTAGGACAAGTATAATTACCAACACAGGAACATGTATCATACATCAAAATGAAGCTGGTCCTGTGTGGATCACATCCCTACTTTTCCACATAGTCATCGTTTCTCTCAATAGCAATGTTTCACCTTTGAATGAGAGCATGTATCCCTGCCCCATAAAATTCTGTTAATTGTTCTTTGAGCCATTTCTTCACTAGAGATTTCACTTCCTCATCACTGGAATAATGTTTGCCTCTCAAACCCTCTTTCATAGGCCTGAAGTGATGATAGTTTGAGGCAAACATTATTGACTCACTGTTAGGTAAACTTAACAAAAATTGAGTTGATCCCCTTTGCTTTGTCGAAAAGTGGGTTTTTCCGCCATCTTACTTATGGATTGGCATTTGTTTAATAAAACCTTGTTAATTTTATAGCAACCTGGTCTTGCATTATCATTTCAACCCTCCATATTTTATCTGTATGTTAAAAACATAACACTCACCCTGATAACGAATCCTTTTGTTATTCTGGTAATCGTATAAGTCCTTCCTGAGTATTGGTAAAGATCTGGCAATCCTATGTCTGTCCGTCCTCAAAGAGTGCAGTTTTAATTATGACCAATGTGGGGGGTTTAAGTATTCTATCAGGCCAGTAGTATTGATAGTGATTGGTTACAAGAACAACCTACGTGACCTTGGCTAGTCTATAAATAGAGGTGGGGAATTAAAGCACACCCTATATCACAAAATAACTCCAACACCCCTTTTGCGATCTTGATTCTTGGGAATCTTTTTTCCATTTACACCGTCAAAATCCAGTTAATTGTTAACAGATGATGTTTAGAGTTTTTTTTTTTTTAATTATAAAACTTATCCCTAACCCTAACCCCAACCCCTAACAAACAACTGGATTTTGACAGTATAAATAAGAAAAGTGTCCTTGTGAGTCAAGATCGTGGAAGGGGTGCCTAAAGGTCCGAAATTTGTTACCTTTTTTATCTACAGCTTCCACAATCAAAAAAGGATATTTTAAATCATGGATAAAGTTGGCACGAAATTATTCAAAGATTATTTACAAGATAAAATTGTCTATCTTGTGATTCTACACTCCGTAAAAGATTCATGATAACATATATACACACACACACACACACACATTACACACAAATACATACATACATTACTAATATGTTCTTAAACATTAACCTCTTAATGACGTTTATTAACTTATAAATCCTCAAACATATGTTTCCATGTTGCTAGCTTAATAATAACACTAATTCAAAAGCCCATGGACTCTACTTGTGTGGGGATTTAAAAAATACAAAAATAAAAGAAAAGAAAAAGAACAAACTCCCATGAGGCCTTTCACCGGAAATACCATCTGCACATGTCCGTCAAAAAGGACTGACTCCCTACCCCCAAAATAATACCTTGGTAATTTTGAACTGAGGCCATAATTGGGTCTAGTTGATCCTATTAGCCAGGGATATTTTCCCTCGCTACAGGCCACTATGATCTGATCAATAAAGCCTAAGTCATAAAGCCACCTTCTGCCTTTGTCTCTTTCCTTCCTTGTGCCTTTTCATTCCTAAATTCCATTTCAGCATACCAGCCCACAAGAAGAAAGAACCAAGCTTTTATTGGGGTTAAGATACCAGTACCAACAAACATAACATAGCCCCATACTTGTCACAGTTATAATACTGTTGTATATATTTCAAGTAAGAGCTTGTATCTTAAAAATTTGATCTGATTAGAAAAAATGAGTATGATTTTTGGATTCAACGTAAAAAAACAGCCTTAAAATCAGCAGTTATATATTTAGCCTAGAAAACATTGCAGGCCAGTGTAATAATTAAACTTTTAATAGAAATACTTTTGTTCTGATTAAGATTAATTGAAGAGAGTGAATTTAAGTTTCATTACCATTCATATATATATATGCACACACACATAAAAGCACATATATATTGCACACACACATATATATGTGTGTGTGCTTATATAAGTATGTACATACAAACAAAATCTATCTATCTGTATATATATATATATATATATATATATATATATATATATATATATATTTACCAACCCCTCCACATGAGCAGAATGTGACACAAGGTCGATTTCTTAAGCAGAGTTTATCAGGTTTGAATTCAGAATTTTCCTTCTCTTAGACCGGTTGCCTAACCAAGGTTAAAGAGCTCAGCCTGCCCTACTATTTTACCCATAGCTGGAGGGAGAGTAGGATTTATACCTTTCCCAAGGCTATTAGCAAGATGTGAAATGCAAACAGCTTCAGCCAGGAATTGAACTCGGGTTGACGAGTTCACTTTCTACGACTCTAACCATTAGTCCATGTGCCTCCATTTTATATATATATATTGTTATAACGCGCTTAGCGAATAATAAGACGTGTAGCCCAGTTGACGTTAACTGCGAGAAGAACCCACTTCCGCCTTTTATTTACAATAATACAAGGTGGCTGAAACAGTACTTCCGTTTCATACAACAATGTTATAACCGGTGCTTCCGGGTCTTAGTATACCACAATATATATATATATATATATATATATATATATATATATGTGTGTGTGTGTGTATGTGTGTGTGTTTGTGTGTGTGTATCAATGAGGTGTATGTAAAAAGAAATTGATTAAAAAATAAATATTTACTGAATAATTTTGATATTTCGGACTGTAAGTCCTTATCTCTATTGTGCTATGTATAAACACAATGTTCAGACCACTGTAACCTCGGGCTCTGTTTAAGTATTTTTTTAATTACCTTAAACTTTGTGTTTATACATACCACAATAAAGATGAGGACAACAGTCCGAAATATCAAAATTATTCAAATCAAGCATCATGTTATGAATACAGATGAAATTTTATGGCTTATTGATTTCATAAATTTGTATCTTCTCAACTGTTTATGTATCATTTCCCAGTTAGGTTTGTTTGTTCTTTCCCCGGTACTCAAAAGAGTACTGGAAGTACTGTCTGCAATAATATGTAGATCTCACTGCGCAATTCCTTTTATCGCCGACCTTTCAAGGTCAATTTCAGTCTTCGTAACTTTTTTAAAAAGTTTCATACGAGTACTATGGCTAGTATAGGGCCAGTTTAGCTCAGTTAATAGAGCACTTGACTAGGAATCGCAAGGTTCCTGGTTCGATACCAGCCCTCGCCAACTCAGCGTATGAGTAGCACAGAGATCTGTGCAGTGAAGTGAGGAGCTGATGGTAGGTGTGGTGCCCCACCTCAGATGCAAAAATAATCTCTTTTGTGTTTTGTTTTGTAAAAACACAGATTTTCCGACAAATTAGGTATACCTATACTTTTCTAATATACAGGTACTCTCATAGAAATATTAACATCTTTTTTTTTAATCAGTTTAAAAATGTTAACACCCTTATAGGAATACATTTAATATATTTTCAAACAGTCTCCACATGTTCACCATCCCTGTCAACATATGCTTAGAATCTCCCACAGGTGATTTAAAAAAAAAGATGTTAATATTTCTATGAGGGTACCTGTATATCAGAAAAGAGGATAGACTCCCTCGCTGTCTGGCTGAAACCGACGTTAAACCACCCTGACAACTTTACTTTACTTACTATGGTTAGTAATCATATAAATGTGGAATTTTATTTAGTTTTAAAGTTCACAGTTTAAGTTAATGTTTACTAAACATTAAATGTTTACATTAATATCAAAGAAATTAAAAACAAATTATTTTGTGACAACTCTAAGGAAAACAAACACATATACACACAAATACATACCACATGGAGGCGTGTGGTCTAATGATTAGAGTCGTAGGAAATGGACTCGTCAACACGAGTTCAATTCTTGGACGAAGCCGTTGGCATTTCATCTGGTGCTAATACCCTTGTGAAAGGTATGAATCCAATTCTCCCTCCAGCTATGGATAAATAGCAGAGCAGACTGGACTCTTTAACCATGGCCAGGTAACCAGTCTAGGAGAAGGAAAACTCTGAATTCAAACCTGTTAAACTCCGCATAAGAAATTGACCCTGTGTCGCAACCTGCTCGTGCGGAGGGGTGGGTAAATATATATACACACAAATATCTTGTCATGGTCTTCATTTTCATAGAAAAGAGTTTCTCACTCTAAAAGTGTGCTCTGCCTCTGCAGAGGGGTAAGACGCCCCCCCCCCTCCAATGGGGCCAAATGTTGGCCATGGGTGGTGACTCGTGATACTCAAGGACAGAACCCTAGTGGCTGAGCAGTCCATGACATGCAACACTCCACTTTAGCCCTTATCTAGGCTAGACGAGCAATTGGAGTGCCCCCCCCCACTGATCAATTGGCTGGTCATGTCAAGCCCTAGCACTTATATAATTGTCCCGACCCTATTGCCCAACCGTTTGTATCATATAGGTGCTAGAAGGTTGTGGCTGAGGGTCTTATTGTCCTAGGTATGACATTAAACTTTATTTAGTGGTGAAGTTCCAGTTCTGGAGGTGTGGGAATGTGGAGTAGCCTTTCATCACCATTACTCACTGGTCCACTCTGGCCCGGAATGGTAGTACCTGTTAGGGTTCCATCTATAGAACAAAAGTACCCATCAAGAATGAATTAAACAAAACGTTTTCAGCATAAAATAACCCAATGGGTTGACATGCCATAAAATCCCACCAACCAACCAACAAAAAAAAAATAAAAAAATAATTAACACAGCTTAACGTCAGGCACAGGGAAATTAACCCAGTCCTGCCCCTTTAAATCAAAAGGGCAGGTGTTGCCTGGGGTGATTGCCCTCTGGGATCAACGATGCTAACATGTAAAGTCCAGCGGCCAAAGCTCACTGGACCCTCAGTCGAAACCAGAATTTGACATGTTGGACATGTCTACATGATATTTTCCACGTACCCCACTTGTACGGGTCAGGCACAAGGCCCTATTTATGTGGGACCACCCACGAGCCGAGCTCATGGGGTGGCGGGTGAAAAATTACTTTGATCCCGTCGGCATTCCCCCTCATGGGGGGCGCCTCAGGCACTGGGCAATAAACCCAGCCCTGCCCCTTTAAATCAAGGGGGCAGGTGTTGCCTGGGGGGGATGGCCCCCTTGGATCGACGCTATTAACTCGTAAAGATCCAGGGCCGAAGCCACTGGACCCCCACCCTTTTGGGCGGGTTTACATACTAATAACATGCAATTGTATTTATATATACAACAAAATAGCAGTTTACAGTGTGAACAGGAAGGCTAATTTGCTTATTGATATTAAAAATTTGATTTTAATAAATATGTGCTTGGTATTATTGATTTCTAATAGTTTGGTTTTATCCTAATGAATATGGGCAAAAATTTATTCACTAAATCTTAAAAGAAGTCCCTTAACAAGAAAAAATAACTGTAATTTTATTCTTTACTTCCTATTCTAACTAAATAATTAAATTAGGAAAACTTAGCAATGAAAGACGGGAGTGATGAAAGTAATTTTCAGTTGTTCAATTTTTCGATTATACCCAACTTATCTGCATTCTTATTTAGTTTCATTAGCCTTTCTAATCTAATCTAATATTTTATTACATTAAAACTTCAATACTTGTACTCAGAGGCTGCATATAATTGCTAGTAATAATAATAATCTATTAATAATGGAGATTCGCTTCTGTTTTTTTTCTGTAACCTAAACTACGTCACTGCTTACGTCACTCTACCTAAAATCGTCATAGAATAAATACACACAAAATTTGAGCATGCAATGTTGGACAGTCCTCATTGGTTTTTTAAACAAGTTTTAATAAATACATACCTGGTATTATCTATCTATATATAGTTTGTTTTATTTTAATATATATTTGAAGTTATCAGAACTAAGTTTCCATTTCAAATTTTTTATTTTTTACTCCTTCAATAAATTTGTTGATTTTACTTTACTGATGATACAAACTCTTTGATATTAAATTTTCAACTCCCATCTCCTCAGGTAATATTTATTTTACGTCGCCCAGAGGGCGTTTTTTTTATTTTGCTAGTAATAATAATGATGATGGAATTATTGCATACAGTACTCAGGTGTGCCACAACTCATTAAATTCTCATATATAGTACATAGAACAATATACTAATGTAAGGAAAATGAACAGCTTACTGTCATAATATACATGTATGTGCACATGCATATGGGTATGGAGGGGGGGATATCAGGTATAAAGTCGTCGGGGCGGCCTAATGTCGGTATCAGCCATTCAGCGAGGGAGTCTATCCCCTTTTCAATAGCGCTAGACCAAGGAGATTATTTTAGCGTCTGGGGTGGGGCACCACACCTACCATCAGCTCCTCACTTTACCACACAGATCCCTGTGCTACTCATACGCTGAGTTGGCGAGGGCCAGTATCGAACCAGAAACCTTGGGATTCCTAGCCAAACGGTCTACCAACTGAGCTAAACTGGCCCTAATTTGAAATAAACTTGTCTATCAGGTATAGTTTTGTCAAATTACAGGAAGCATGGAGGTTTTGAAAGATGCAGTGTTTCAGCAGCCAACAAAGGATGCAGGCAGTTTATTACATGCTTCAGCAACTCTTATCATATTTTTCTGTGTAGCATGTCTTTTTTCGTCCTTTTTTTATTTTTTATAATGAAAACAAAATGGTCCATTATTTAGCTGAGGTGACAATCATAAGAAATAAGAATTTGGTAGATAATCAATACCAGATAATCAGGATTTACTATTTTGCATTTCACCTTGGACAATTTAGACAGTCTCATTTTTAACCAGAGGGTATTGCAAGATGATAACACTCATACAAATAAGGAACATGATCATTAAAGTATAGGTAGATTATAAAGTAAAGTCGTCAAGGTGGCCTAAAGTCGGTATCAGCCAATCAGCGAGGGAGTCTATCCCCTTTTCACTAGCATTAGACAAAGGAGATTGTTTTTGCGTCTGAGGTGGAGTGCCACACCTACCATCAGCTCCTTACTTTACCGCACAGATCCCTGTGCTACTCATACGCTGAGTTGGCGAGGGTCAGTATTGAACTAGGAACCTTGTGGTTTCTAGCTGAACGCTCTACAAACTGAGCTAACCCGGCCCTATAGATAGATTATAGTTATCAAATAATAATCAATTTACATTCTAAAACAACTTTTGGTACTCTTGAACTTTGTCGACCATTTCACTTTCAAATTTTGTTTTTGGTTGCTTCCCTTTGGAGCAGTGTTAAGTGATTTTTTTGTATCCAATATTTATAGCTTGCAATAGTTTTTCTACCACTTTTTTCATAATTTTTAATACTTTTTGTACTTTTTTCATTATTTTTTTAATACTTTTTGTAATTTTTTCATTATCTTTTTAATACTTTTTGTAATTTTTTCATTATCTTTTTAATACTTTTTATACTTTTTTCATTATCTTTTTAATACTTTTTATACTTTTTTCATTATTTTTATACTTTTTGTACATTTTTCCTTATTTTTTATACTTTTTTCATTATACTTTAATACTTTTTATACTTTTTTCATAATCTTTTATACTTTTTTTTTCATTATTTTTTAATACCTTTTTCATAATTTTTTATACTTTTTTTTCATTATTTTTTAATAATTTTGTACTCTTTTCATAATTTTCATAATTTAAAAAAATACTTTTCGTATATTTTTCATAATTTTTTTATCATGAATTTATTGGTCTTGAATTACCTTGTTTGGGACAAAGCAGGAGATGTGAAATTCCTACAAGATAAAGATATTCTTCACATAAATTGAAAATGTGATGCTCAGAACCAAATGGTTTTAAAATTTTTGGACAAGGGGGATACATGGACACGAGTATTAATATATAGACAGAGATGCTGATAGGTATGCATCCTGCGTCCCTGGCACACAAAAATCTAAAAGGACACAGTAAAATCGTATCCATGTGTCCCAGT
>CM042157.1:77371280-77391280 GCA_023376005.1 Doryteuthis pealeii
TATATAAACACATTAAATATCAACTGGTTCTTGCTTTTTGTGCAAAAACTCAATCTCAAAAACAAACAAATCAATGCACCAGGGTGTTTCCCACCCCTTCTACCTAGGTGATGCTGGGTAGCTGCTTCTAGTACATAATAATTCAATGTGCATAGATGTTTTTTTTTTTTTTTTAAATACACGTACTCAAGACATTTAAAATACAAAAAAAAAAAAAACAACAAAAAAACTGAATACCAAAATTTTATATTTATTTATTTTGATACAAACATTTGCTTAAAAAAGAGCAAATATAATTAAATGCTGCAACAGCTTTCTTGTAGGAAAATGCTTTAAAATAGCAAATAAGTTGAGATATACCTATTATTTAAAAAATGAAAAAAAAAAAAAAAAGCCAATAAAAATTTAAGTAAAAAATGTGTAAGTCCATTCATTATGGCTAACTTTATAAGTAGCAATAATGATAATAATAGATCACCTGGGATTTGGAGGTGGTTAAAAAAAAGGGGAAAAGAAATTTATCTAAAATGAATAAAAGCTACTATAAAAAAAACAAAAAACACCCAAACTTCTATATCAGTAATAATTAGTAGTAATTGTAGTAGTTTTTTGGGTTTAAAAATTTTTTTTTTTCATTATACTAAGTTTTACTTAGTATAGAACACAGGACTTAGGTCACTTACAGATATCTGCTGTTATGAAGTGGTCACTCATCTAAGTACTGAACAGGTTCACCACTCCTTAACTTTGGTGATCTGGGCAGGAATTTTTGCTTTTAGTATGACTAGACCACAATAGTAGTAGGTGTAATTACAGCCTTAAATAATATAAAAAGAAAAATTAAAACAAAAAAAAAATTTGTTCATATTTAGCAAAAAAAAATAAAAATAAAAAAATGACATAATAAATATTCTAAATTTATTTTTTGGAGGGAGAGTGTCAGCATTTTTTTATATTCTTGTAAGAAAAAATTTTTTTTTTTCTTTCTTTTCATTATTTATGAGGTACCATTGCTACTTAAATAAGCTTCGTATTTTTTCTTTTGGGCATCATAGAGCTTCTGTAATTTTTTTAAGGCGGATTTAGGAAGTTCTTTACCTGTTGCGTCATGAGTTGGGATACCATTATCATCAAATTGGGAATACTTATCTGTTTCCGATTTAAACAGTTCGGATGGAGGAATCTTCCTCTGGGCATTTCGACTCGCTTCCGCTGCTTCTTTCTCCCTCTTTTTACGTTCTTTCTCCTCTTGTTTTTTCTTCTCAATCCTTGCCTTCTCTTCCATTTCTTTCATCAATGTCTCCCTGTCAACTAACTTGATGACCGATTGTTGACCCTCAAGGTCCTCAAGACGCACACCCAAGTTGGGTAAGATTAAGTCACGAAGATTATCACAAGCTTGAAGGATCTCTTTCGGCTCTTTTTTCTCGCGAGCTAATTGTCGTACGGTTTCGCGGAAATCAGACAGGGCTGTTAGATAAGGCATTACCGTTTCTTCCATGTTACCTACCCCGAGCCCGGCCTGTGGGAAACCGATCGCAGTATCGTCTTTGATTGCTCCAAAGATCCGAAGCATTTCTGTAATATATTCAGCAATATTAACAAGAAGCATGCGGTTACTCTCCTTGGATAACCTCGTCTTGGAAATGTACTGATTTGTAGTTGTAACTAGATCTCGGATACTATCCAGGGCGGTCCTTGTGTCAATTGAGTCACAGAGAGCAACATGAACTTGGCTGCGCGTGTCCAGGTATTTTTGATTAAGAGCAACTTCACCTTCACCCCATTTACTGAAAGAAGCACACCCATGACTGGGGAGGTTGCGGAGAACATCTTTGACAGTAAGGAAGAACTCATTTATGTGTTTTTCGTAGGTGAGAGCTATCTCCATAGTATTGTCACTATAATCTAAAGTGTCTTTCCAAGAATGGAGAAGAAAAGCGAACCGTAACTGGCAGGCGGTATGTTTCTGCAATGCATCTTTAATTGTGATGAAATTCTTTAAGGACTTTGACATTTTGCAACCCTGGATGGTCAAGTGTCCAGAATGGAGAAAGTAACGTACCCAGTGGTCATTACCAAAGCAAGCTTCGGCCTGAGCCAGCTCATTGTCATGGTGGGGAAATTTAAGATCAACCCCACCTGTGTGAATGTCCAACGACTCACCAAGTATAGCACTAGCCATGACAGAGCATTCAATGTGCCAACCAGGTCTTCCGTTCCCCCAGGGAGATTCCCAGCTTGGTTCACCCGGTTTGGACGCTTTCCATAGAGCAAAATCATTGGGACTTTTTTTCTCAGATAGTCTGTCCTCGGAAACACTCAGATCCCCTTCACCCTCTTGCAGAGCATCCTTATCACCGAATGCCTCTGGGACTAATTTAGCATAGAAATGGTCCGGTGAATCACTGAATTTCATTGTATCAAAATAAACAGATCCCCCGGATTCGTAAGAGAATCCTTTGTCAATAACTTTTTGAACAAAATCAACAATTTCGGGTACATACTCACTAACTCTAGTTAAGCAGTCAGCCGGCAGTACATTCAGTGCTTCCATGTCGTTGTGAAATTCTTCCTCCCATTGCTGAGGCAATTCTGAGAAAATGGCATTATCCTGAACCTCCGACCCTTTTTTCTTGTCAAGAAAATCAGCTAGAATATCTTTCGCCGCAGGAAAAAGCAGGTCGTATTTTTCACAATCGGGGATATCTTCGGGGAGATCTCCATTCGAAGTTAACATAGACTGGAGTTTAGCGATTATTTTTTCCATCATAGTTTTCTTATCTTCGTCCTTCTCTGTTTCCATCTTCGAAATGTAAACAGTCAGGGCGGTATTAACATCCTCTAATACCTGTGAATAGGTATCTCTGTTTTGTGACGTGTACTCTTTTAAAAGGTGGTTCTGCCGGGCTCTCTTTATGATTTTATCATCAATGTCTGTGATATTCATACAGTAGAATACATCGTATTTAAAATAATTAGCCAACACCCGGCGCATAATATCAAACGATATATACGATCGTGCGTGGCCCATATGTGATGCATCGTAGACAGTTGGGCCACAGCTGTACCATAATACAGAGTTCCCATTCTGGGGGCTAAACCTTTCTTTCTGTCTGGTCAAGCTATTGTACAAATAAAGTTGGGACTCTGTTTGATTTTCAGGGGCAGTCCACGCTGGTTGGCAACGTTTATTCCGTGAAGCGTTAGAAGACATAGCTGTTGCCACAGTAGTAGACAAAGCAATATAACGGAGATCGTCAACAATCTGATGCAATAAACACTGAAAGGAAGTAGGCGGCAGCCGGCGTGCGCAAACGAAAAAGAGAAATGAGTAAAAGTCGGTTTCGTTTCGTTAAATTTCGTTTCGGCCAATCTCTTCAACTATTATACTATAATATAATAGTTTCTTTGCTACTCCCTATATTATAGTTTGTTTCAGTTGAAACTTATTTTTAGGTATGATGATATTGTCGGATAAATTCAAATTTGGAATTTATTCCTATAGAACAAGAAAATTTATAAATTAAGTATCGATTTTAAAAAAATCAAACGTTTAATTAATTCCTGTAAAAATTAAAGAGAAGAAACAAATAATAATTAAATGTTATAAATAGTATTTATAACATGTGATAATGTACAGAAAGAAGTTATATATATATATATATATATATATATATATATATATATATATATATATATATGTGTGTGTGTGTGTGTGTGTGTGTGTGTGTGTGTGTGTGTGTGTGTGTGTGTGTGTGACTTTTACAAATTTGTAAAATCTATCTGAAGAGGCTAGACTCATTTTGAGTTTCTGGTTGAAATATATTATAACAGACAAATGACGGTTTGTTAAGTTTTTCTTTCTTTGAAAGTTAAATATTGCTCTGTATATGATTAATTTATTAGTTATTATACATTGAGCTCTCTTAGGGATTTATAAAAACCCTTGTATGAATATATATAGTGATGTGCAAAGAAGTGCAAAGGGAGGTAATTTTTTTTTTTTTTAATTTCTTAATTTTAAAACAATTACCAAAAATCAGGGAATTGTCCGATTTTAATGAAATTTTCACCAAATTATTTTCCCACGACTTAATTTTATAAGGATTAGTTTATTTTATGGAAGAAACTTGAAAAAATACTTTTTTTATAAATTCAGAATGTGTGTGGTGGGGGGGTTGACCTTTGACCATTTGAAGAAAAAAAAATCCCGGTCCCTAATTTTTACATTTCTTGAAAGATCATATCCTGAAGAATATATAGAAAAATAAAAAAATAAAAATATAAATTCAATAACCTAAAAAAGTGATTTTAAAATTTAAAATTCATTTTCTTAAAACTCAAAAATAAATAATGTAGCAAGTTTTTTTTTTTCATAGTATTAAAAAATGTAGTTTTCTTTAAATTGATGCAAAAAAAATTATTCTATCTAAGTTAAACTGAGTTTTTCACTACCTTAAAAATTCAAGGTCCATTATATATGTGCAAGATTATTATGGACTAACTATCAATTTTAACCAAAAGATAGCCCAGAATTTTTATCTTTGAAAAAATCTAAGTTAAAAACCATGCATAACCTGGCAACATATTTTAAAAGAATTAAAACGATTTTTTAAAAATCGTCAATTTAAATTATGGAAGCCTAAAAGAGCCATTTATCTTGCTCTCTAACCACGTGATTTTTGAACGAATTCAACGCATCTCACAAGTTTGTGAACGAATTCAACGCATCTCACAAGCTATTATAATTCATTCATAAAGGAAGACTTTATTTCAAAAAGTACATTGTTCTTATTTATTTATTTATTTTATTTTTTACATTCCTTTCAAAAATAGTAAACTGGAAATTAATACCTAATCTAATTAAAATAAAAAATAAATTATTGAACACTGAAATTAAACTGAATGTTCTTAAAAATATATTTTACACGAATATTTTTATTGTTATACTGACACTAACTAGTAAACATTTTTGTTGTTATATTTTAAAAAAAACAAAAAAAAAAAAAAACAAACAAAACAACCACAAACAATAACACTTTAACACTAACTATTAAACATTTTTGTAGTTATAATAAATAAACAAAAAAAACCCAAACAAACAAACAACCACAAACAAATAACACTTAAAGTCTTGTTAAATTTGGCTGTTTTCATGTAAATTTTCATTCGCGTTAACAGAAATTATTGGCAAATGAATTCTTTTTGTTTATGAAATTATTCGCTATTGAAATTTTTAAAGTTTCCTAATATCGTTTATTCTGTAATTGGTCAGTCTGGAATTTTTTTCCGGTGCTAAAACCATAATTTTTATTAATTAACAGTATTATTAAAAAAATTGTGGCTTCTGTTTTTTCGGCAAAATATAACTTTATACATAAAGTTTATAAACAGCGATTTTTTAAAAATATGTTTCGTCATTAAATTTTCATTCAAGAAATGTAAAATTAATTTTCCTCAAAAAAAAAAAAAAACTTAAACATTTCTTCGTGTTTGTTTTTACAAAAAAAAAAAAACAAAAAAAAAACAAAATACCTACCACTTTATCTTTACTTTAAATTAAAATTTAAAGTAAAGATTTATTTCAAATATAAGATCTTAATTCTTGATATACCGATCATTTCATTAAATTCGGATTATTATTTTAATTTTGCTGATTCTTTTTTTAAATTGTTGTGCTTAACAAATAAATTTTGTTCATGATTTAAACATTTTCCGTTTTAAAGTAAAAAAAAAAAATGAAAACAAAAAAAATGATTTTACGTGTTTTTTTGTTTTTTTTAACACTTAGCGCTTTTTTCTTAAACTAAAAATTAATCTTTACTTTTTAATCATAATTGACGCAATACTTTTAAAATTCATTATTCAACAATGTTTAACCGAAGTTCAAATCTGGGTATTTGAAACATACGAAATAGAATTATGTCACTCTAAATAACATTGGGCCTCCATATCTTTTTTCACCTATCGTAAAAAAAAACAAGAGAGTTCTAATCTTTAGAGACAGGCGTTCTAGCCAATCTCTGCACATCCCTAAATATATATGTTTGCACCTTCAAGAGCATAGTGTATGGATGTACAGTGAGATTTCGATGATCCAAATATAATCATCCCTTACTTAACAGTCAAGTGGATTATATTACACACACACACACACACACACTCTCTCTCTCTCACACACACACACACACACACACACACATATATATATATATATATATATATATATATATATATATATATATATATATAAATGAAGGAAGAATCAATACAGTGATCCCATAATAAATTTATTTCGACGAAAATTGGGGCCCATATAAATCTAAGTTGATTTAAACCAGCTCCCCAAATTTTTTGCCTCATCAGATGGGTCTCAATTCACTTATGGACAAGCATATCACAAAAAAAACAAAGAGCTGAATATATATAAATTCAAACAAAAACAAAAAATAATAAAAATATATATATATATTTTTAACAGTGTAGGATTGTAACCATAGAAACAGGAAGTGAATGAAAAAAAGAGATACATCTTAAGGTTGATTCCTAGGTCATCCAGACAGACAAAAAAGTGACATGACAGAAAAAACAGAGTAGTATATTAAAATATAAATAGACAAGTAAATAAAAAGATTTTAAATTTAAACATTAGAGTATAATGATGTATAAAAGAAAATACTAGATAAGATATAAATAATAAAATAAATTAATAGTACGATAATAAAAATTAAAATTAAAATTAAAAAATAATAAATAATAGAAAATAAAATCAATTAAAAATAATAATACTAACAATAAAAATAATACTCAGAAGAGTCCTGGAGACCTGAAGAGACTTGCTGTCACTTGACTCCAGTGAAAGACCATCAGCTAACACTGATGTGAAAACTCAAAAGGAGTAATAATAAAAAAAAAATGAAATAATTGAAAAAATATATAAATGAAAATAAATCATAATATGATAATAATTAAAAATAATTAAAAATAATAATAATATATAATAATAATAAAATAAATAATAAAATAAAAAATAATAATAATAATAATAATAATAATAATAAGTATAATAATAGGATAAATTAAATAAATAATAATATATAATAATTTGAAAAAATATATAAATTACAAATAATCATAATAATATAAAATAAATTAAAATTAATAATAATAATAATAATGATAATATTGAGATAAGTAAAGATAATAATAATAAAAATAATAATAATAATAGTAATAATAATAGGATAAATTAATTAAAATAATAATAATATTAAAAATATTATTAATAATAAAAATAATAAAATGAGATAAGGTAAATAATAATAATAATAATATTAAAAATAAGAAAAAGTAAATAATGATAATAATAATATTAAGGTAAAGTAAATAATAATAGTATAATAATAATGAAAAATATGATAGGGTAAAAATTATAATTATAATAAAAATAATAATAATAAGATAGGGTAGAAAAATATATAATGATAATAAGAAAATGAATGAATTGAAAATAATATAATAATAATAATAATAATAATAATAATAATAATAATAATAATATAATAATAAGTAAATTAAAAATAAAAATCATAATAAAAAATTTAAAATAGAAATAGAATAATTTAAAATAAA
Source organism: Doryteuthis pealeii (assembly GCA_023376005.1). Lineage (NCBI taxonomy): Eukaryota > Metazoa > Mollusca > Cephalopoda > Myopsida > Loliginidae > Doryteuthis > Doryteuthis pealeii. Next base: position 77,378,916 of record CM042157.1, read on the forward strand.
TTAATAATAATAGAATGAGATAGATTAAAGATAATAATAGTAATAATAAAAATAAATTGAAATAATTAATATATATATATATATATATATATATATATATATATATATATATATATTATATATATATATATTAATAATAAAATAAAATAAATTAAAGATAATAAATAATAATCAAGATAATTAGATGAATTAAATTACCGATAAAAATAATACAAATAACAGTAACAGGTTACAAATAATACATTTTGAACAAGAAACCATTCCTCAGAACACACAACTCTAATCATTAACTTCCAGTCTTATAGGATTATACTAATTTGAATTTGTTTTTATGTCTACATTTAAAAATCAATTGATTTTCTTTATTGAGTAATTGGCCAGTGGGTCTATATTTCAGGATACATATCTTCTCATCCAGACAGAGGTTACACCTACCTTTAAATCCATTTGGGGTGGAAGATTGCTTGATAAATTCCCATTTTATGGAAGGCGTTAAGCTTCTGTCTTTCAGAAAGGAAGTGAATCCGACGGACAGTATGTAGTATATTAAGAAAAATGAAAAAAACACAGGTTTAAATGGGTTAAGTGGTGAGTTTATTGGCCGACGCTGCAGTGTTTCGATCTATTAATTAGATCATCTTCAGGGCATAAGATAAGAAATTATTTATCACAGAATAACGAGAAAAGCGAGTGGTAATCCTTGTCATTCAGTCTGTTTAAAATTTTTTTTGACGTTTGAAAAAGGAGACGGTTTTGAAATATGACATCAAATATTCTATTTTATGACATGAGTATGGGACGCTGTAAGTGTGTGTATCGAAAGGAAACATTGTGCATTTTTTAGGTATGTGGTTGTGTGTTTAAACCTGTGTTTTTTCATTTTTCTTAATATACTACATATATATATATATATATATATATATATATATATATATGTACCGCAGTTACCATTAAATCCACCAAGCAAATAAGTATACAATCTTATTTACTTCAGGATTTTTTCACTAAAATTGATTAAAGAGCTACAGAGACGATTAAAATTGAATGGTATAAAATCTACCAACTGAAGTTTCTCACAATAGCGCAAATAATAATGATAATGATGATGAAATTTATTGTGTACAGTGCTCAGGTGCACCACAACTCATCAAAGTCTCATGTCTAGTACACAGAATAATGTATTAGTGTCAGGAACATGAACAGTTTACAGTAGTAATATGCATGTATGTGTACACGTGTATGCATATGTGTGTGGAGAGGGGCATCAGGTATAGTGTCGGCAGACTGCACGAAGCATGGAGGCCCTGAAAGATTCAGCCTTTTGGTAGCCCACAACAGGCGCGGGCAGCTTATTCCATGCCTCCACAATTCTGAATAATAATGAAAAAATGTATAGAAAATTACTTGGTTTACTAATAATGACTCTTTCAGACAACTGTCCAGTAAAAAATTAAAGAGAAAAAGCAATAATAACAATAATATATATATATATATATATTACCACACACACACATACACACAAATACACACACACACACACATATATATATATAATTTTCTCATCTTCCTTCCATATATATATATATATATATATATAATATATATAAGTATATTTTGGCAGCATTTTTTTTCTTTTAAACATGTTTTTGTTAAACTCTACTGACAATTCTTGTCGGACGAGTTTTTGATATTAAAAACATGGCCAGACAGTTAGAAAGGATCGAATAAAAACACCAAGGGGTGTTCCTAAAAAATAAAATTTTAAAAAATCACTGAAAATTTATGTATTACAATGTTTTTAGGGAATTTTTTTTTTTTAAATTCAAAATATTTTTTTTTAAATGTAATCCTGAATTTTTGAGTGTTTTGAAACAATTTTATGTCATAATATTGACATTTTTTTGTTGAATTCAGAATTCATGTTTTTTTTACTAAAAAAAAAATCCCGTATAGAAACTTGTAAAAATCTTCTGATATAATTATTCAGACTATTATCTTTATAGAAAAAAAAAATTAAAAATCATTTTTCATCTGTTTATTTTTTTCAGATTTCATAAAATATAATGTAAAAAATATTTCCCCTAACACATTTTAAGAAAAAAAACTATTTCATACATATTTTCATCAACAGATGAATAATTACTGAAAATTTTGTGAAATTTGACTATTAGTTGATTTTTCATAGAATTTGTTAAAAAGCCGGTAGTCATAACTTGTTCATGGGTTACTTTAAATTTCAATTGATTTAACGGGTGTGAAAATGTAAACATTGTTTTCGTTCATAATTCATTATTTCCATAAGCTGAATTTTTAAAAAAAAATCATCAGGAGTTTTTTTAAATGTTTCTTCTTTTGAATGGTCCAAAATTTAAAGATAATAATAACCTTTATTCAAGTTTCATTGTGTACTTTGTATTATACACAATGCTCAGCAAGTGTTATGTTGTAAATAGAATATTGTTGTCTACCAAAAGTTTCACTGAAATCCAGTTTGAAAATAATAATAGTATTTGTTTGTTTTGTTTGTTTTTTTTGGGGGGGGTTTATATCCCATTTTTTTTAATGGCTAAGAATTTGCAAATGTTTTAAAGGATTTTTTTCTAAAACATTTTTTTGTATGTAATACAATTTCAAATCAGTTTTTAATTGCTTGATGAATTAGAAATACATTGTAATTTCTTTCTTTCAATTTTTTGTACATGACAACAATTCAAATCCAGTTTTTAATGTTAAAAAGAAGCTGAGAATCGAAAATTTAAATTCTTTGTATTGCAATATCTATTTTTGCTTAAACTCAAGATAGTATTTTAAAAAACATATTGTTTTAAAACGTTTTCATTAGTTCTCTAAAAATTAAGATTTTTTTTTTTTACCATTAGTATTAATGACAAAACAACTCGTTTTTATCATTTTTTTATTTAACTTTAATATATATATATTCAACCCTGTACTGGTGAATATTTTTTAAATATTTACATGATATTTTTATTTACATCTAAAATATCATTTTTTTAAAAATGTAAACTTGTATTTTTAAAACAATTTTGATTTTTCTAGAATTTTTTTGTGCAAGACTACAATCTAAATTAAAGTACAATTTAAGAATATGGACAAAATTTGATTTTACAGTAAAAAGTTAGTCTGAAAAAAAAATCACACTTCATATTATCGGCTCTCCAAAGCAAAATGTTTTAACACGCTGTAAAAAATAATTCAATGGATAAAACACATACATTACATACTTAGAAAGATTATTTTCTTTTTTTTTTCTAACCAAATAAATATTTTAAAGATTGGACAAAAAAAAGAATTTGGTTTTACGTTAAAATTTAGTCATTAGCGGACATTTTGAATGACTGCTAGCCAACAGGCAGCTGATATTCTTTCTTTCGTCTTCTTCTTCTTCTTCTTCTTCTTCGGGCAGCTGAAATAGGCAGCAGCTAAGCCCCTGCTGATACACCCAGCAGCAGGAGCAGCTTACGATACTTTCCGAAAATCGTTTGATTTTGGTTTAATATATTAAAATATTATTAATAATAAAAATAATAAAATGAGATAAGGTAAATAATAATAATAATATTAAAAATAAGAAAAAGTAAATAATGATAATAATAATATTAAGGTAAAGTAAATAATAATAGTAGTAATAATAATGAAAAATATGATAGGGTAAAAATTATAAATTATAATAAAAATAATAATAATAAGATAGGGTAGAAAAATATATAATGATAATAAGAAAATGAATGAATTGAAAATAATAATATAATAATAATAATAATAATATATAATAATAATAATAATAATAATAATAATAATAAAGTAAATTAAAAATAAAATCATAATAAAAAATTTAAAATAGAAATAGAATAATTTAAAATAAATTAATAATAATAGAATGAGATAGATTAAAGATAATAATAGTAATAATAAAAATAAATGAATATAATTAATATATATATATATATATTATATATATATATATATAATATATATATATATATATATGATATAATAATAAAATAAAATAAATTAAAGATAATAAATAATAATCAAGATAATTAGATGAATTAAATTACCGATAAAAATAATACAAATAACAGTAACAGGTTACAAATAATACATTTTGAACAAGAAACCATTCCTCAGAACACACAACTCTAATCATTAACTTCCAGTCTTATAGGATTATACTAATTTGAATTTGTTTTTATGTCTACATTTAAAAATCAATTGATTTCTTTATTGAGTAATTGGCCAGTGGGTCTATATTTCAGGATACATATCTTCTCATCCAGACAGAGGTTACACCTACCTTTAAATCCATTTGGGGTGGAAGATTGCTTGATAAATTCCCATTTTATGGAAGGCGTTAAGCTTCTGTCTTTCAGAAAGGAAGTGAATCCGACGGACAGTATGTAGTATATTAAGAAAAATGAAAAAAACACAGGTTTAAATGGGTTAAGTGGTGAGTTTATTGGCCGACGCTGCAGTGTTTCGATCTATTAATTAGATCATCTTCAGGGCATAAGATAAGAAATTATTTATCACAGAATAACGAGAAAAGCGAGTGGTAATCCTTGTCATTCAGTCTGTTTAAAATTTTTTTTGACGTTTGAAAAAGGAGACGGTTTTGAATATGACATCAAATATTCTATTTTATGACATGAGTATGGGACGCTGTAAGTGTGTGTATCGAAAGGAAACATTGTGCATTTTTTAGGTATGTGGTTGTGTGTTTAAACCTGTGTTTTTTCATTTTTCTTAATATACTACATATAATATATATATATATATATATATATATATTATATATGTACCGCAGTTACCATTAAATCCACCAAGCAAATAAGTATACAATCTTATTTACTTCAGGATTTTTCACTAATGATTGTCAATTTAAATTATGGAAGCCTAAAAGAGCCATTTATCTTGCTCTCTAACCACGTGATTTTTGAACGAATTCAACCGTTTGTGAACGAATTCAACGCATCTCACAAGCTATTATAATTCATTCATAAAGGAAGACTTTATTTCAAAAAGTACATTGTTCTTTTATTTATTTATTTATTTTTTACATTCCTTTCAAAAATAGTAAACTGGAAATTAATACCTAATCTAATTAAAATAAAAAAAAATAAATTATTGAACACTGAAATTAAACTGAATGTTCTTAAAAATATATTTTACACGAATATTTTTATTGTTATACTGACACTAACTAGTAAACATTTTGTTGTTATATTTAAAAAAAAAAAAAAAAAAAAACAAACAAACAAAACAACCACAAACAAATAACACTTTAACACTAACTATTAAACATTTTTGTAGTTATAATAAATAAACAAAAAAAACCCAAACAAACAAACAACCACAAACAAATAACACTTAAAGTCTTGTTAAATTTTGGCTGTTTTCATGTAAATTTTCATTCGCGTTAACAGAAATTATTGGCAAATGAATTCTTTTTGTTTATGAAATTATTCGCTATTGAAATTTTTAAAGTTTCCTAATATCGTTTATTCTGTAATTGGTCAGTCTGGAATTTTTTTCCGGTGCTAAAACCATAATTTTTATTAATTAACAGTATTATTAAAAAAATTGTGGCTTCTGTTTTTTCGGCAAAATATAACTTTATACATAAAGTTTATAAACAGCGATTTTTTAAAAATATGTTTCGTCATTAATTTTCATTCAAGAAATGTAAAATTAATTTTCCTCAAAAAAAAAAAAAACTTAAACATTTCTTCGTGTTTGTTTTTACAAAAAAAAAAAACAAAAAAAAAAAAAATACCTACCACTTTATCTTTACTTTAAATTAAATTTAAAGTAAAGATTTATTTCAAATATAAGATCTTAATTCTTGATATACCGATCATTTCATTAAATTCGGATTATTATTTTAATTTTGCTGATTCTTTTTTTAAATTGTTGTGCTTAACAAATAAATTTTGTTCATGATTTAAACATTTTCCGTTTTAAAGTAAAAAAAAAAAATGAAAACAAAAAAAATGATTTTACGTATGTTTTTTTTTTTTTAACACTTAGCGCTTTTTTCTTAAACTAAAAATTAATCTTTACTTTTTAATCATAATTGACGCAATACTTTTAAAATTCATTATTCAACAATGTTTAACCGAAGTTCAAATCTGGGTATTTGAAACATACGAAATAGAATTATGTCACTCTAAATAACATTGGGCCTCCATATCTTTTTTCACCTATCGTAAAAAAAAACAAGAGAGTTCTAATCTTTAGAGACAGGCGTTCTAGCCAATCTCTGCACATCCCTAAATATATATGTTTGCACCTTCAAGAGCATAGTGTATGGATGTACAGTGAGATTTCGATGATCCCAAATATAATCATCCCTTACTTAACAGTCAAGTGGATTATATTACACACACACACACACACACACTCTCTCTCTCACACACACACACACACACACACACACACACACATATAATATATATATATATATATATATATATATATATATATATATATATAAATGAAGGAAGAACTCAATACAGTGATCCCATAATAAATTTATTTCGACGAAAATTGGGGCCCATATAAATCTAAGTTGATTTAAACCAGCTCCCCAAATTTTTGCCTCATCAGATGGGTCTCAATTCACTTATGGACAAGCATATCACAAAAAAAAACAAAGAGCTGAATATATATAAATTCAAACAAAAACAAAAAATAATAAAAAATATATATATATATTTTTAACAGTGTAGGATTGTAACCATAGAAACAGGAAGTGAATGAAAAAAAAGAGATACATCTTAAGGTTGATTCCTAGGTCATCCAGACAGACAAAAAAGTGACATGACAGAAAAAACAGAGTAGTATATTAAAATATAAATAGACAAGTAAAATAAAAAGATTTTAAATTTAAACATTAGAGTATAATGATGTATAAAAGAAAATACTAGATAAGATATAAATAATAAAATAAATTAATAGTACGATAATAAAAATTAAAATTAAAATTAAAAAATAATAAATAATAGAAAATAAAAATCAATTAAAAATAATAATACTAACAATAAAAATAATACTCAGAAGAGTCCTGGAGACCTGAAGAGACTTGCTGTCACTTGGACTCCAGTGAAAGACCATCAGCTAACACTGATGTGAAAACTCAAAAGGAGTAATAATAATAAAAAATGAAATAATTTGAAAAAATATATAAATTGAAAATAATCATAATAATGATAAAATAAATTAAAAATAAATTAAAAATAATAATAATAATAATAATAATAATAATAATAATAATAATAATAATATTAAGTTAAAGTAAAGATAATAATAATAAAAATAATAATAATAGTAATAATAATAGGATAAATTAAATAAAATAATAATATAATAATTTGAAAAAATATATAAATTACAAATAATCATAATAATAATAAAATAAATTAAAATTAATAATAATAATAATAATGATAATATTGAGATAAAGTAAAGATAATAATAATAAAAATAATAATAATAATAGTAATAATAATAGGATAAATTAATTAAAATAATAATAATATTAAAAATATTATTAATAATAAAAATAATAAAATGAGATAAGGTAAATAATAATAATAATAATATTAAAAATAAGAAAAAGTAAATAATGATAATAATAATATTAAGGTAAAGTAAATAATAATAGTAGTAATAATAATGAAAAATATGATAGGGTAAAAATTATAAATTATAATAAAAATAATAATAATAAGATAGGGTAGAAAAATATATAATGATAATAAGAAAATGAATGAATTGAAAATAAAATAATAATAATAATAATAATAATAATAATAATAATAATAATAATAATAATAATAAAGTAAATTAAAAATAAAAATCATAATAAAAAAATTTAAAATAGAAATAGAATAATTTAAAATAAATTAATAATAATAGAATGAGATAGATTAAAGATAATAATAGTAATAATAAAAATAAATATAATAATAATAATATATATATATATATATATATATATATATATATATATATATATATATATATATGATAATAATAAAATAAAATAAATTAAAGATAATAAAATAATAATCAAGATAATTAGATGAATTAAATTACCGATAAAAATAATACAAATAACAGTAACAGGTTACAAATAATACATTTTGAACAAGAAACCATTCCTCAGAACACCACAACTCTAATCATTAACTTCCAGTCTTATAGGATTATACTAATTTGAATTTGTTTTTATGTCTACATTTAAAAATCAATTGATTTCTTTTATTGAGTAATTGGCCAGTGGGTCTATATTTCAGGATACATATCTTCTCATCCAGACAGAGGTTACACCTACCTTTAAATCCATTTGGGGTGGAAGATTGCTTGATAAATTCCCATTTTATGGAAGGCGTTAAGCTTCTGTCTTTCAGAAAGGAAGTGAATCCGACGGACAGTATGTAGTATATTAAGAAAAATGAAAAAAACACAGGTTTAAATGGGTTAAGTGGTGAGTTTATTGGCCAACGCTGCAGTGTTTCGATCTATTAATTAGATCATCTTCAGGGCATAAGATAAGAAATTATTTATCACAGAATAACGAGAAAAGCGAGTGGTAATCCTTGTCATTCAGTCTGTTTAAAATTTTTTTTGACGTTTGAAAAAGGAGACGGTTTTGAAATATGACATCAAATATTCTATTTTATGACATGAGTATGGGACGCTGTAAGTGTGTGTATCGAAAGGAAACATTGTGCATTTTTAGGTATGTGGTTGTGTGTTTAAACCTGTGTTTTTTCATTTTTCTTAATATACTACATATATATATATATATATATATATATATATATATATATGTACCGCAGTTACCATTAAATCCACCAAGCAAATAAGTATACAATCTTATTTACTTCAGGATTTTTTCACTAAAATTGATTAAAGAGCTACAGAGACGATTAAAATTGAATGGTATAAAATCTACCAACTGAAGTTTCTCACAATAGCGCAAATAATAATGATAATGATGATGAAATTTATTGTGTACAGTGCTCAGGTGCACCACAACTCATCAAAGTCTCATGTCTAGTACACAGAATAATGTATTAGTGTCAGGAACATGAACAGTTTACAGTAGTAATATGCATGTATGTGTACACGTGTATGCATATGTGAGTGGAGAGGGGCATCAGGTATAGTGTCGGCAGACTGCACGAAGCATGGAGGCCCTGAAAGATTCAGCCTTTTGGTAGCCCACAACAGGCGCGGGCAGCTTATTCCATGCCTCCACAATTCTGAATAATAATGAAAAAATGTATAGAAAATTACTTGGTTTACTAATAATGACTCTTTTAGACAACTGTCCAGTAAAAAATTAAAGAGAAAAAGCAAATAATAACAATAATATATATATATATATATATACACACACACACACATACACACAAATACACACACACACACACATATATATATATAATTTTCTCATCTTCCTTCCATATATATATATATATATATATATATATATTAGTATATTTTGGCAGCATTTTTTCTTTTAAACATGTTTTGTTAAACTCTACTGACAATTCTTGTCGGACGAGTTTTTGATATTAAAAACATGGCCAGACAGTTAGAAAGGATCGAATAAAAACACCAAGGGGTGTTCCTAAAAATAAAATTTTAAAAAATCACTGAAAATTTATGTATTACAATGTTTTTAGGGAATTTTTTTTTTTTAAATTCAAAATATTTTTTTTTAAATGTAATCCTGAATTTTTGAGTGTTTTGAAACAATTTTATGTCATAATATTGACATTTTTTGTTGAATTCAGAATTCATGTTTTTTTTACTAAAAAAAAATCCCGTATAGAAACTTGTAAAAATCTTCTGATATAATTATTCAGACTATTATCTTTATAGAAAAAAAAATTAAAAATCATTTTTCATCTGTTTATTTTTTTCAGATTTCATAAAATATAATGTAAAAAATATTTCCCCTAACACATTTTAAGAAAAAAAACTATTTCATACATATTTTCATCAACAGATGAATAATTACTGAAAATTTTGTGAAATTTGACTATTAGTTGATTTTTCATAGAATTTTTAAAAAAGCCGGTAGTCATAACTTGTTCATGGTTACTTTAAATTTCAATTGATTTAACGGTGTGAAAATGTAAACATTGTTTTCGTTCATAATTCATTATTTCCATAAGCTGAATTTAAAAAAAAATCATCAGGAGTTTTTTTAAATGTTTCTTCTTTTGAATGGTCCAAAATTTTAAAGATAATAATAACCTTTATTCAAGTTTCATTGTGTACTTTGTATTATACAACAATGCTCAGCAAGTGTTATGTTGTAAATAGAATATTGTTGTCTACAAAAGTTTCACTGAAAATCCAGTTTGAAAATAATAATAGTATTTGTTTGTTTTTTGTTTTTTTTGGGGGGGTATATCCCCATTTTTTTTAATGGCTAAGAATTTGCAAATGTTTTAAAGGATTTTTTTCTAAAACATTTTTGTATGTAATACAATTTCAAATTCAGTTTTTAATTGCTTGATGAGTTAGAAATACATTGTAATTTCTTTCTTTCAATTTTTTGTACATGACAACAATTCAAATCCAGTTTTTAATGTTAAAAAGAAGCTGAGAATCGAAAATTTAAATTCTTTGTATTGCAATATCTATTTTTGCTTAAACTCAAGATAGTATTTTAAAAACATATTGTTTTAAAACGTTTTCATTAGTTCTCTAAAAAATTAAGATTTTTTTTTTTTACCATTAGTATTAATTACAAAACAACTCGTTTTATCATTTTTTATTTACATTTAATATATATATATTCAACCCTGTACTGGTGAATATTTTTAAATATCTACATGATATTTTTATTTACATCTAAAATATCATTTTTTTAAAAATGTAAACTTGTATTTTTAAACAATTTTGATTTTTCTAGAATTTTTTGTGCAAGACTACAATCTAAATTAAAGTACAATTTAAGAATATGGACAAAAATTTGATTTTACATTAAAAGTTAGTCTGAAAAAAAAAAATCACACTTCATATTATCGGCTCTCCAAAGCAAAATGTTTTAACACGCTGTAAAAAATAATTCAATGGATAAAAACACATACAAATTACATACTTAGAAAGATTATTTTCTTTTTTTTTTCTAACCAAATAAATATTTTAAAGATTGGACAGTAAAAATCAATAACCAAATTTGGTGTGTTTCTTAGTTAGAAGGATATTAAGGTGTATGCATAATGTCAGATCTGAGTGACCTCCCGTTTTGGAGCTATACATCGACATATAGCATATATAACAGGTACTACCACTCCGGGTCAGAATGGACCTGGGAGCAATGGTGATGAAGACCTCCAGACCTCCAGAACTGGAACCTCACCATCAGTTAGAGTTCAACATCATACCCAGGAAATGAAGATTGAGGAAAGTCTTCTATTCAGAAGAATTTCCTAAACTAAACAACAAAAATTAACTGATTTTGACAGAATCAATCTCAGAACAATACGCTTTGTTGCTCTGTGATCCTGAAATCCAGGAAATCAACCATTTTTATGTCGAGAGATGATAACTGAAGTTTCCGTATTTATATTTAGAAAACATGAGATAAAATGATGATGGGAAGTTAACTTTAATAATTTTAAAGGATATGAAAAAGTTGTTTGTTTGTTTATTGATTTTAATGGTATATCAACCCGTCTGGGGTTATGTCATGCCTAACGGTTAGGAAGTTATACATATCGTGTGTTTATATTTATACATTTTAGTAATTGGTTTTAAAAGTGTGTTAGCATTATTTGGGATTCTGTTGTATGGTATTGATTTGTTTCATGTCTATATTCTATGGTATAATTTTATTTCCCTAAAAAAAAGAGAGAATATCCTCCATGTTGACATTTTCAAACAGATCTTTCATATTGTTTGCTTTAGAATAACGGTTTCTGATGTGAGAAACCTGCATTCCATGAATAAGTGTTTAACTGTCAAAGGTGTTTGACATGTTCCACATTGTGGTTGTTGTTCTTGTTTGAGTATATTGGAGTGCGTTAGTCTTGTATGACCAATGCGTAATCGGGACACAATGACTTGTTCCTTTCTAGACTTCCTTAAAGTTGGTCTCCAGACTCCCAAAGTCGGTTTGATTAGGAAGAGTTTATTGTGGATGTTTTATTCAGTGTAAAAGTGAATAGATTACTTAAAATAGGTTTTCTTACTAAATGAATAAAGACTGAACTGTAACATAGTTTAGAATTTTAGATACAGTAAAACCAAAAAAATTTTGTTATTGCTTAGAATTCATAAGACCTTCCTTTACTTTATGAGCACAATTTCAAATTTGA
>CM042157.1:77393780-77447603 GCA_023376005.1 Doryteuthis pealeii
TGATAGACTTATAGAAAATAACCGCTATATTACCTGTGTCTATCTAGAGTAAATTGTCTTAGTACAATATATACATTTGAGTACTGCTTATACACCCTTTATTTTTTAGCCTGAGCATGTATTGATCTGTATATGTGATATCTTACTGTCATCCACCCACGTTAATAGGTGTACATTTAATTTTGAGTGGTTTGTAGCACAAATTTTATTTATAGTAAAATCAATTCCAATGCATTTTTATAGTAAAATCAGTCTCCAATTCATTTTTATTGTAAAAATGCGTTTTTATGGTAAAAATCATTTCCAATGCATTTTTATAGTAAAAATCATTTCCAATGCATTTTCATAGTAAAAATCATTTCCAATGCATTTTTAGTAAAAATCATTTCCATGCATTTTTATAGTAAAAATTATTCCAATGCATTTTCATAGTAAAAAATAATTTCCAATGCATTTTCATAGTAAAAATCATTTCCAATGCATTTTCATAGTAAAAATCATTGTACAATGCATTTTATAATAAAAATCATTTCCAATGTATTTTAGAGTAAAAAATCATTGTCCAATGCATTTTTATAGTAAAAATCGTTTCCAATGCATTTTTATAGTAAACATCATTCCAATGCATTTTTACAGAGAAAAAAAAGTGTTGTACTTTTAAAATCAATGGTATCCAATTATAATTAAGAATCTATTCTCTGACTGCTGTCATTTTTGTTTTGTTTTCTTAATTGCCAGTATTTATTTTCCTGACCTCCCAATATTGGGAGCCACACAAGAAGTAAAGCTCATGTGATGACAAGTGCAAAAAATGAATTGCTTGTATTAAATTTGAATGTCTGTTAATTTTGAGTTGTTTCCCTTTAATAAGATGTATTTTTAAAAATAAACAATAAAAGTAAAAAAGTTACTCATCATGATGTTACGCAATCAGCACAGATATCCATGACAATTTCTCGCCAACTTTCTCTATCATTCATTGTCCCTGGGAGGTCCTCTGCGCGGCATCCAGCATCCTCGCAAAGCTGGTCAATGTAGGTACTTGTCTTGTAACTTACTTGGATGGTTTGTGAGATAGGGTGTAGATGTCCGTGCTGCTTCCTTGTCAGGTGTTGTTTCCATGACTTGTTCAAGACTGCACACAGCATTCTTGTGCAGCTCCCATCAAGCTTATTCTCCAGGCTCCAGGGTCAATCATTAGATTGCCTTAAAAGGTTGGTCTTTTTTAGTGTGAGGCCTTTTTCTTTTATAGTATCTAATGATGTTTGGAGTATGTAGTCTAGGCATATTATAGATATATATGGTGCTAATGTATCTCCTTGTAAGACTCCAGTGGCTATATCAAAGAAATCTATGTCACCTTTACCATTGCTTTAGTGTCTTTGTAGAGCATCATTATAACGGTAACTGTTTCTTTTGGGAGACCATATGCTAGTAGTATTTGTTCCATTTTCCCTCTGTGTATGGAATCAAATGCCTTGGAGAAATCTACAAATAGCAGTGTTGCCTCTAGATTCTTTTCCCGAACCCCTTCTATGATCTGATGAATAGTCAGGATTTGAGAGGTTGTGGATCGATTTCTGTGGAATCCATTTTGGCTTTTTCTAAGGATTTTCCCAATTTCGGGTCGAATGCGATTAAGAAGAAGGGCATTATATATCTTAGTAGCAATAGCAGTAAGAGTTATGCCTCTGTAGTTCTTAGCAATTCCGAGGTCTCCCTTTTTGGGGAATGGGAGGATGCATCCTTTCGTCCACTTATCTATTCTATTTTGTCTGTATAATGCATTGCATAGCCTAAGCAGTATGTCATCGAATTTTCTTATCTTCCATACCTCAGGAGGGACAACAAGGTTTAAAATGTGTTTTTTTATTAAACATAGACACTGTCACACACACACACACACACACACATATATATACATATATATTAGAAAGAGATAATGAAGAAGATTTAGATTGAAAGGATAATAGAATTTCTATTATGCTTTCAATCTAAATTTTCATTATTTCTTTCTAATATATTTTTGCTCTGTGACACTAAGAATAGAGGACACATTAAGCTCTGTAAATTACGACTATTGAAAAAACTACTTCATCACAGAGGAGATTTGTTCACCCAATCTTTGGATTATATATATATATATATATATATATATATATATATATGTGTGTGTGTGTGTGTGTGTGTGTATATATATATATATATATATATATACATATATATACATATATTTGATTACCTGTCTGTGGAAGAATTTGAGTCCAACCGAATTAAACACCAAAAATTGAAGTGGGCTATTAGAAAGGGTAATTTTAAGCCCAGCAACATTCAAAGTGGAGAAGTTCCAACATGTAGTTTATGTGGAAGAGTATGTCTCTCTGGGCTGGCCTGGTGAGTCATCTGAGAAAACACAAGGATAGAGTATCAAATGCTACTGGCACCTAACTATAATGATAAAAAAACAAAAAAAACAAAACAAAACAAAAAAACAGGAAATGGTCTTACTCGAACACGAGTTGACAGCCATTATTATTATTATTTGATTACAACTGAAAAGTATGCAGTTAGTTTCTAGGTACATTCCACATCAACAGCAATTATATTAGTTCTAACATAGTTCTTTAGCACTTACCAGATGGTGTTTCATAATTTAAAGAAGGAAAGAAAAATTCCAAAAATGAAGTCTGTGTCTCTAAGGGACTCTATCAGCTTTCCTTTTTTCAATAAGTCTCGGAGAGTGTATTAAAAAAAAATGAGATTTCACTTCAGAAAATTGCTTAAATGTTTCAGAATCTACTTTATTTTTTGCACTGTTTTGATTTAAAAAAAATTTTTTTTTAGCATCTGAGGGTGAGCGCCACACCTACTATCAGCTCCCCACTTTTCTGAACAGATCCCAATGCTACTCATAAGCTGAGTTGACAAGGACCAGTATTGAACCAGGAACCTTGCAATTCCTAGGCAAGTGTTCTACCGACTGAGCTAAACTGGCCCTTTCAAAATATATGAACCCGAGCCACCTGGGTGAAAGTCAGGATTCCTAACCACTAAAGGGGGTGAAAAGGATAAATTCCTATAATCAATTTTTGATAATAATTCAAATTTTTTGAGGGTGGGTTTTTGAAATATTTTATGTTCATGAATTCTTATAGTGTGTGTGTTGTTTGGTTGTTGGTTTAATGGCATATGAACCCATGTGGGTTATTTAATGCCAAATCTTGTTTTTATATATATATATATATATATATATAGATTAGCAGCGGCTACCCAACATGCCTGGGTAGAGGTTTTTTTTTTAAAGTTAGTCCTGCAGATCCATTATTAATGAATCATGAGTTGAATCCTCGTGGGATGCCCCATTTAAATCCCTATGTAAAAAAAAAATAGACCTCGCATTGATCCAGCTACTCTGAAAAGAAATCTTAATGTCTACTATCTAAAATATTTAATGAAAAAAAAATCCATGCTGTTATCATCTAAATTTTATTTTTTAATTATGTTCACAAAATAAATAAAATCTCTATTATTTTTGCTAAAAAATCAAGCCCTGGTGATATTTAATGTGCATATATATTTACTTTGTCATTAATTGTTTTATTTTTGAAGTTTCCTCTGGACATACATATACACACAACTGCCCTTTATATATGTACTAGCAGTGGCTACCCGGCATCACCTGGGTAGAGGGGGATTTTTTTAAAGCAGATTCATTATTACTGAATCATGAGTTGAATCCTTGTGAGATGCTCCAATTAAATCCCTATGTAAAAAAAATGGACCTTGCATTGATCCAGTTACTCTGAAAAGAAATGTTTATGTCTACTATCTAAAATATTAAATGAAAAAAAAAATCCATGCTGTTATCATTTAAATTTTAAAAAAAATTAATTTAATAATATAAATCAAATCTCTATTATTTTTGCTCAAAATCCAAGCCCTGGTGATATTTAATGTGTATATATATTTACTTTGTCGTTAATTGTTTTATTTTTAAGTTTCCTCCGCACATACATATACACACAACTACCCTTTATATATGTATAGATAGATTTGTTTAGAGAAATAATTTTCATTAACTTCATGTCTATCAATAAATTGGTATGAAAAATTTTCATCAACTTCACTTGCAAAAGTATGCATCCTGTGGGTGTAAGTATTTAAGTTTTAATGTAATAAAATATCATATTAAATTAGAACGACTAACAAAACTAAATAAGAACGAATACAAAAGTATTACACTTATTTTAATGTTATTTTGATTGATTTCTATATAAAATTATAATAGGATTGTTTAATACTTTTGAGAATAACATGATAGTATTAGAAATCAGTAACAGCAAATAATTATTTATTAAACCCAGTTTTATTAAAATCATTATGCAATTATTCCCACCATATATTATGTAAATCTTTATTTCTTAGAGATATATAACACATAATTCAGATCTTAAATGCATTAATAATATGGGCAGTTTTGCGGCAAATCTAATTCAGCTAGACTTTAATAGAAATATCGTTATTAAATAAGATACTAATTAAGATTAATTAATGACTATTTCATAATCGTTGAGGATATAACTTAAATAACTAAGAAAATTGTGATGTCAGCGGTGACGTAGTTTCTGGTTACAGAAGACAATTACATAATCTCTATTATAATAAGATGTGTATTAATAAATACTGGTGATTTGATAAATAAATTTGATAAATACATGATGATATTGCATAATCTATGTGGTAGCATAGATTATTGACAAGCACCTGTAGAATAGGGTCTTCAAATCAGAATGTAGATGGGTAAATTTCCATTGGAAAAATACCAAATCGTTGGGTAAAAGCGGAAATCTTGCACTTCACGTGATTTAACTTAGTTAATTCAATTCCAGCCAAAATGTGACACAGTGCAGACGTGTGACTACGAGGCTATGACTCCCTGTGTGGTGAAACGGGCAATGAAGAAATAAAACCTTTGATCAAAGTAGTAACAAGTCTTGTTAATTAATTATGCATGACTTAAAAGATGCCCTTAATAAGAAGAGTTAGAATAGAAGAGACGACAAGAACTAAGAAGATAGAAAGAAGTAAAGAAGACTAGATGATCACACAAATGGCCGAAAGTAATGAGTTAGAAAGAAGTAACAATAAGGAACAGCCTAGACGATCGCATCATGGCCAAAATAAAAAGGAAGAAGATAGAGAAGAACAAGTAAGTCACGAATCTATCTGTCTGTCACTCTCTCTCTATGTTGGTCCACTCTCTCTCTATCATGCGAAGAACACTATTGTTTTAATCATAACGGTCGACAGTAATTTTCCATTCAACTCCTTGAATTTTGAATTTTCAATGAACTCAATTCAAATTCTAGCACACTACTTACACAATTCATAGGCTACCCATGGGTACATAACAATGAGGGGAATAGATAGATTCTTAATTTTCTGCTTTTTACTTGTTTGGTTGCCATCTTCCTTTGTTGGGCTGAATTCTTCCTTCTGAGCTGGGCAGTCTGTGTATTTCTTGTTGATTAATTAAACAAGCAAGACTTAGTTGTTTTTTTATTTATTTTCTATTACAAAACCCCAGCGCAAAAGGTTTGTCAAACCGCGCAGATGAGAGGCCAGCATTTTGAGAGCAATGATTCTTAAACGTTCGCTTTCTGTCAACAGCTGCTAACTAAAACTGATTACTGTCACACGCTTCTATAAACTGGTTTCAGAGGGGTCACGTAAAGGTCACCCTCTGCCAATCATAACAGTCGACAGTAACTTTCCATTCAACTTCCTCTGATTTTGAATTTTCAACGAACTCAATTCAAATTCTAGCTATGCTAATTACACAATTTATAGGCTACCCATGAATTATGTAACAGTTGACCCTCAGGCACCACCTTCTAGCACCTATATGATAAAAAGGGTTAGGTGTTTGCCATAAGAGCAATTTGAAGAATATGGTCAGGACAATCATATAGGTGCTAGGGCTTGACATGTCCAGCTGATTGATCAGATAGGGACTTTCTGAATACCCATCTAACCCAAGTGAGGACTGAAGTAGATTGTTAAGTGTGTGTGTGTGTTGGGGGGGGGGGGCATGTGTGATGCAGGTAGGGATCAGTCATGCATAAAAACTACAAACAAACAAAAAAAGGGAATGAAAAATAAAGAAGGAATATTTTTGAAGCAATTTTGATAAAACTTGACATTCTTATACACGTGGGGATTAAAATAAAATTAGAATTAAAAAAAATAACAAACTCCCATGAAAGTTGGAATCATGCTGGGCCCATAACCTGTAAAGTTTTTAAATGCCATCCTTGGCCAGCTGAAAAGGGCTTAAAGTAAGTCCTGAGTTATGGAATTCTTTGGTGAGCGTAGAAGTCCTATCCTGCATATTGGTAAAGGTCCAGTGATTTAATCCTATATCCGTCGTCAATGGACGCTATAGTAATTATGACGAGTACAGTTGGTTTAAGTATTGTATCAGCAGCAGAGTACTGCCAAGAGATAGGTCACATGGTTCTGGTCGAGTCTATAAGTAGGAGCGATGATCTAGCACACACCTTATATATCAAAAATCTCAACAGCCTTCAGACTGGAAGAACCCTCCGAGCATGTGCAGGAAAAAGGACCCACTTCCTACTACCAGGAAAATCTCTCGACCATTCGGACAAGGGCTTTAACTGGGAGCAGACACTATTACTAGACAGGAAGAAATTTCCTCTCCATGTGATGGCTATGACCCATGAATAAAGCCTGAATCCTAAAACTACCTTTTGTCTTTGTCTCTTCCTTTTCTTTCCTTGAATTCCTTTTCAGCGCGACCACCAAATATAATGAGGTGAAAAGGGTAGAATAATCATTAGTTCCAATTACAATCGATTGGTAAGATAAGGCAACAAGTAGTCAAAACTGAATACGAATCAGGGTATTTATGAAGCCTCATAACATCATAGAAACCAAGCAGCCAATCAGGACTCAAGGAATGGAATCACCCAAATACATGAATGGACTATTCTTGATTTCCATAAATACCAACTGTCTTGGCACTGGTTCAGTTGTGCTTAGCTAGTTGCTGTTGTTCAAACCAACAGTACACTAACTCACTTCAACATGGTGCTGTGAACAGGAAAACCTGTAGACATGCACCAGAAATAACCAGCGACTTTTAACTCTTAACATCCTATACCGCCTCATTCCGCCCGTCCGGAAGTCACATTTGTATTCCTAATCCACCCTAAACGATAGCCTTGTTTAAATGTAATATTAAACATATTTAGAAGTCTTATATTAAAGGGAAATAACAGGTAGCTTTAAATGAAAAGACCATTTTTAGGCATTTTTTGATAAATCCTTATAGGAATGGGGCTTTGGACTTAGAAAATTTTCAACAGGATGTTAAGAGTTAAACCAAAATATGAGTTGTACTAGCCTAGCTTGCTAACCATTACACCATATCATGTGCCCTAAATAAATGAGATGGGACCTTGTACTCACACAATAAACAGAGGATCTAATATAACTATTACACCCGGGATTTTGCCAATCCCCTCAGTTGTGGTATGTGACATATATATCGAAGTGAGGTGTGCATGTACATATGGGCAAGGCATAACTCTGGTCATTACAACCAGTGTCTTGAGGTGTAGGCGCGTGTATATTTTTTCTGCATTACCTGTGAAAACAAGAACATGCTTGAGAAAAAATTGGTTGGCATGTCAACCTATTGGGTTATTTATGCCAAAGAAGTTTTGTTTTATTCATTCTTGTTGGCGATTAAATTTTTAAAAACTCAATTTGGTTGGTTGGTTGGCTGGGTGGTTGGATTTTATGGCATGTTAACCTATTGGGTTATTTTATGCCAAAGAAGTTTTGTTTTATTCATTCTTGTTGGCGATTAAATTTTTTTAAAACTCAATTTGGTTGGTTGGTTGGCTGGGTGGTTGGATTTTATGGCATATCAACCTATTGGGTTATTTTATGCCAAAGAAGTTTTGTTTTATTCATTCTTGTTGGCGATTAAATTTTAAAAAACTCAATTTGGTTGGTTGGTTGGCTGGGTGGTTGGATTTTATGGCATGTCAACCAATTGGGTTATTTTATGCCAAAGAAGTTTTGTTTTATTCATTCTTGTTGGCGATTAAATTTTTTTAAAAACTCAATTTGGTTGGTTGGTTGGATTTTATGGCATATCAACCTATTGGGTTATTTTTTGCCAAAGAAGTTTTATTTTATTCATTCTTGTTGGCGATTAAATTTTTTTTAAATTCAATTTGGTTGGTTGGTTGGTTGGATTTTATGGCATATCAACCAATTGGGTTATTTTTTGCCAAAGAAGTTTTATTTTATTCATTCTTGTTGGCGATTAAATTTTTTTAAAACTCAATTTGGTTGGTTGGTTGGTTGGATTTTATGGCATATCAACCAATTGGGTTATTTTATGCCAAAGAAGTTTTATTTTATTCATTCTTGTTGGTGATTAAATTTTTTTTAAACTCAATTTTTTTATTGATTTAACTGATAGATGAGTAAGTAAGTAAATTCGTCGGGGTGGCCTAAAGTCGGTATCAGCCAATCAGCGAGGGAGTCTATCCGTTTTTCACTTGTGCTAGACCAAGAAGGTTATTTTAGCGTCTGAGGTGGAGCGCCACACCTACCGTCAGCTCCTTACTTTACCGCACAGATCCCTGTGCTACTCATACGCTGAGTTGGCGAGGACCAGTATCGAACTAGGAACCTTGTGGTTTCTAGCCGAACGATCTACCGACTGAGCTAACTCGGCCCATGTTAATTCCATGTTAAATCATCCAAGTCATGTCACCCGACCCCTTCAATTTTTCTAAAATTTTGTCAAAGTGTGGATTATGATAAAGTTGGATAATCCCCAAAATTTGAGCTTCCGATTTCAAAAATTGGTGGAGTTATGTCAATTTTTAGCTCTCCAAATTTGAGGGGGTCGAGAAAAATGGTGACCTTTTGTAACCTATTTTTCTCTGTAAAATGAATTCTAGAGCTTCCCTGGTGAAAGTTTGTTAAAATCACCTCTAAAGAGCTCTAATGGGCTCCAGGAGCATATAACATATATGTTATGTATATATATTTGGTAATGAGGATCATTCCATGTGTAGTTTAACCGTAGTCATACAGGTCAACCATAGTGAGAGTTCGATGTGCCTAGTACCAGTGACTGGACGGAGAGAGCAATATAGTGAATAAATGAATGAAAAAACTTTAAATTTGCTTCATTGTAATAATCTATTTCAACTGCATAAATGCAGCATCATCAGGCATAACCAAAAACATGGCTATTACTGAAAGAATTTCCTGTGAACTTGTGGGGATTAAATAAAACTAGAATAAAATTAAACTAAAAAAACAACAAACTCCCATGGGCCTTCTCCGTGCATGTGCGATAAAAAGGACTGACTCCCGACTACCAAAAGAACCTCTCGGCCATTCTAGTTTAGGCTGTAACTGGGTCTAGTCGCTCCTACTGGTCAGGGAGATATTCCCTTGCCACAGGCGACTATGACCGGTCAATAAAGCCTAAATCATAAAACACCTTCTGTCTCTGTCTCTGTCTCTTTCCTTTTCATTCCTTAAATTCCTTCCTTTTCAGCGCGACCACCAAATGAGATGGGGTTAAAAGAAAACCTGAGGAACATGCACCAAGAATATCCAGCTAAATCAAACCTTAAAACCCCCAAACCTCTTCCTACTCCATAAACTCAGGGGTTTCAATCTTTAAACTTGGTGGGAGGATGTTTCCGTTTAGGAGGGTTGGGTTGGGGCACTGGGTTAGATATTTGGATGAGGCCAAAGGAAAGTGAGGGAGGGACAGGGTATATGGTAGTTATAGAGGTGATTAATCATATCTGGTGGTGGCTTACGGCTGGTTAATACAATCTAAGTTCAAAGTTGAAACAAAAACAAAATAAAACCACAATAAATATAAATTTAAAACTCAAATAAAGTTCATAGGTGATAATTTTTTTCTTTATTATTAATGTTAATATAAACATTTTTTACAAAAGGGTTTCAAATTTCATATAGCTTAGGACCTCAACAGGTGAAAGTCTGGTCCAGGATCCCTCCATAGTAGTTTTTGCGTATAACAGGTCTTGCAAGAGTAGGGAACATTAAGCCTTAATGCTACATGTGGCCTTCCACAGTAGGGTAGGTTGATTTTTCACTTTTGAAAAAATATCAAATTCTCTCAAATAGCAAAAGTTGTGTGTTGGTATAAGGAATACTGATACCAAAAATTAGATGTCTTACTTGCACCATTGTTTGAGGAAATAGCATCAAAGATTGTCTAGTAAAAGGCACCAAGATGCCTCATTTGGTATAATAAATACTGATATCAAAAACTAGATGTCTAACTTGCACCATTGTTTGAGGAAATAGCATCAAAGATTGTCTAGTAAAAGGCACCAAGATGCCTCATTTGGTATAATAAATACTGATATCAAAAACTAGATGTCTTACTTGCACCATTGTTTGAGGAAATAGCATCAAAGATTGTCTAGTAAAAGGCACCAAGATGCCTCATTTGGTATAATAAATACTGATATCAAAAACTAGATGTCTTACTTGCACCATTGTTTGAGGAAATAGCATCAAAGATTGTCTAGTAAAAGGCACCAAGATGCCTCATTTGGTATAATAAATACTGATATCAAAAACTAGATGTCTAACTTGCACCATTGTTTGAGGAAATAGCATCAAAGATTGTCTAGTAAAAGGCACCAAGATGCCTCATTTGGTATAATAAATACTGATATCAAAAACTAGATGTCTTACTTGCACCATTGTTTGAGGAAATAGCATCAAAGATTGTCTAGTAAAAGGCACCAAGATGCCTCATTTGGTATAATAAATACTGATATCAAAAACTAGATGTCTTACTTGCACCATTGTTTGAGGAAATAGCATCAAAGATTGTCTAGTAAAAGGCATCAAGATGCCTCATTTGGTATAATAAATACTGATATCAAAAATTAGATGTCTTACTTGCACCATTGTTTGAGGAAATAGCATCAAAAATTGTCTGCTAAAATGCACCAAAAATCCTCATTTTCACAACATTTAGCATAGAAATTGGTTAGAAAATTAAGCAATTCAATATTCAAAGACAAAAAAGCTTGTAATTTTATACAAAATGAATAAAATATTATAACTAGAATTCAATTTGAAAAATATGTCTCCCATCACCACCGACACCTGCGATACACTGCTTTTTACCTAATAATTAACCTGTAACAATGATAACATTTTAAAAGATTGAAATCTATTTCCTCAAATGAATGCAAAGCATTGAAGAAAAATATTTTGTGAGGTATGTTAATTTGACACTTTCACCACATTGGAGACATTACAGTTCCAAAATCGACCTACCCTAATCCACAGTCTTGTGAACTGACCATTTAAAATTGCATACCCTCACCAAGGTGTCTCCTCATGGTGTAATGGTTAGCAAGCTAGTCTTGCAGATACATTATGACTGAAAAGTGAGTTTGATCCTTGCTGGATGCTGCATACAAGTGACCTTGTGTCACATTCTACGCATTGGGAACAGGTAAGGTAAATGCCTACCTACTTGCTTTTCAGTCGTAATGGATCTGTGAGACTAGCTTGCTAACCATTATACCACAAGAGGATGCCCTGGTTAGTAAACTAGTCTCACAGATCCATTATGACTGAAAAGTGAGTTCAATCCTTGCTGGATGCCCCATACTTGTGACCTTGTGTCACATCCTACTCGTGCCAAACAGGTAGGGTAAATGCTTACCTCCACTTTTTTTCTTTCTTTAATCCTTCTTTCTTTTGTTAATCCTTTGCTCTTTCTTTCTTTTTTTTCTTTCAGTAATGCTTCTTTCTTTCTGGAATCCTTTTTTCTTTCTTTTCTTTAATCCTTCTTCCTTCCTTCCTTTCTTTCTTCTTTTCTCTCTTTCTTTTCTGTAATTCTTTCTTTCTTCTTTTCTTTCTTTCTTCTTTTCTCTTTCTTTTCTGTAATCTTTCTTTCTTTCTTTCTTTCTTTCTTTCTTTCTTTCTTTCCTGTAATCCTTTCATTCTTTTCTTTTTTTCTTTTCTTTCTTTCTTTCTATTCTTTCTCTCAAAAAGCAATTTTAAAAAACTCATTAAAAGATTAATAAAGTTTTGTTTTGTTAATTTCTTTTAAGTAGCCAATATCAATTAAATTCAAACTAAGTTATTAACTAAAAGTTTAAATTTAGATTTTATAGTAATCATAATGAAATGATAAATTTCAAAATGGCCTTTAGACATGAAAAGGCTCCCTACCCCAGGAAAGTGTAAATAATCTTCTTTTCTTTTCTTTCCTAATTTTCTTTTGCTAATTTTCTTCCCTATCTATTATAACTTTATTCCACAAGGGTAGATGGTTTCCCTTTTCCTTCCATATATGGTCAGCCATACCTGACTTTTCTATTTCCCTTCAAACCACTGCTTTTTGATGTTCCTCTAGTCTTACTTTTAGTGGACAACATGTCCTGCCTTTCTATAATTTGTCACAACTGCATAGGATGGAATATACACAAATTTTGCTCAAAGTCATATGTATATATATATAATATATATATTATATATAATATATATATATATGTGAAAATAAAATGGAAATTAATCCGACAGTATGATATGATATAATGAAAAAACAAAAGATGTTTACAACTGAATAGGCTCATCAGGAGAGAAGTGTGCAAAACCGTTTCGGGGCCAATCTCTCGGTGGGCCGGTGTTGCTTTTTAAACCGCCGAGAGATTGGCCCCGAAACGGTTTTGCACACTTCTCTCCTGATGAGCCTATTCAGTTAAACATCTTTTTGTTTTTTCATTATATCATATTCATATATATATATGTATATATATATGTGTATATATATATATGTATGTATATATATATATATCCAAAATGATTTCCCAGGTTGAATCATTGCTCTGCTTCGATAGACAAAGGAAACCTAAAAAAATGTCGGAGGGTACAACTGTTGCGTAGCGCCTTCTTCGCTACTCTGAATCGTATATGTTGCTGGTATACTGCAGGTATCTTAACGGGTATCTTATGGTCAGCCATACCCGACTTTTCTATTTCCCTTCAAACCACTGCTTTTTGATGTTCCTCTAGTCTTACTTTTAGTGGACAACATGTCCTGCCTTTCTATAATTTGTCACAACTGCATAGGATGGAATATACACAAATCTTGCTCAAAAGTCAAAATATCCAAAATGATTTCCCAGGTTGAATCATTGCTCTGCTCGGATAGACAAAGGGAACCTGAAAAATGTCAGAAGGTACAACAACCAAAACATTGTGTTTTTATACTATGATTAAGATGAGAACAACGGTCTGAAAAATCAAAATGATATAGATGAAGCCTCATCTCAAAAATTTAGATAAAAATTTTTGGGATGAGGCTTCATCTATATTATTTTGATTTTTCAGACCATTGTTCTCATCTAATAATAATGATAATGAAATTTATTGTGTACAGTGCTCAGGTGCACCACAACTCATCAAAGTCTCATGTTTAGTACACAGAATAATGTATTAGTGTCAGGAACATGAAGAGTTCACAGTAATAATATACATGTATGTGTACGCATGTTTGCATATGTGTGTGTGGAGAGGGGTTATCAGGTATAGTGTTGGCAGACTACAGGAAGCATGGAGGCTTTGAAAGATGCAGTGTTTCGGCAGCCTACAACGGATGCAGACAGTTATTCCATGCCTCGGCAATTCTGAGCCAGATTATCATGTGTTATGGTAATAGTCATTAAGTAACTTGTGGTGAGCTGGAAGTTAAAGCAGAAATAAAATCTCAAAAATAAGAAGTCTGCACATAGGATCAGTGCAGGTAGAAAGAAAAAAATAGAAATATTAAAAATGATAATTTTCAATCAATCAGAAGCATTTGTGCCTAAAAAAGAAGTCTTAAAAAAAGACTGATTTCGATCCTAGCAAGTCCTATAAAAAAGTGAAGATTTTCAAAGAACAGTTCAGAAGACAAACTTATGCCTAATTAGTCCATGTTGCTCGACTCCGAAATATTTGCCTACAGCTGAAGGTATTACATTTTAAATCTTTCTCTCTCTAAAAGTTACTTCTATGCTGATATATTGAGCATTACCCTTTCTTTCTCATTTGGAGTTAACTCAACACTTTCTTTTTCTAATTACATGAACTTTTAAAAAAGCATATTCTGCAGGACTTTGATCAGTATTTTTGACTACTGTAATCTAATACACATATTAATTGTTGAATTTATGAGATACATGTTTTTCTGTCTTAATATATGTGACCTTATGGTGTGTTTATTGTAATTACCAATATATATATATCCACTCATTACAACCACCATAAATTATAGTAAAATATCTTTCTTTTTTTAAAATCAACAGAGATTATTTGTGTTGACTCAATAAACAGTAGCTTCATTTTCACTTCAGATGTGATTTTTTTTACCAGTTTTATGTATTTAAATATTCCCATCCATGAAAATAATGATGTAAGTCTTTTTATTTTCAATATATTTTCTCAACCCTGTTACTGGGGCTTTAGAATACACAGACTGTACCTCTGCAGAAGAGTAAGACCCCCCATAAAATAATCTTTCTAAATATGTAATTTGTATGTGTTTTTATCAAAATTATTTAAAATTGTTTCAAAAATATAAATAACAAAAAGACTATTATCGTTAAATCTTTGATAAACTAACAATTAATTTTTTTTTTAGTCCGGTCATGGACCAGGTACCTTTGCTAGTTCAATATATTGTTTTTTAACTTGCAATCTTAAACAATGAATCATTTTGATAACTCTGTCCTGTTGTTTCGGGCGTTAGAATATACAGAATGCACCTCTGCAGAGTGGTAAGACTCCTCCAATGGGGCCACCTGTTAGCCGTGGGTGGCGACACGTGATGCTTAAGGACGGAATCCTAGTGGATCAGCAGACCATGATATACAACACTCCACTTAGGCCCTTACTTTGGCTAGACGGATGATTGGAGAGGCCTCCTCCAATCAATTGGCTGGTCACATCAAGCCCTAGCACCTATATGATTGTCCCAACCCTATTGCCCTTATGGCAAGTCCCAACCCCTTTTTATCATATATGTACTAGAAGGCAGTGGCTGAGGGTCTTCATGTCCTGGGAATGACATTAAACTCTATCTGATGGTGAGGTTCCAGTTGTGGAATTCTGGGGAATGTGGAGTACCCTTTCATCACCATTGCTTCCCGGTCCACTCTGACCCAGGAGAGAGAGAGAGAGAGAGAGAGAGAGAGAGAGAGAGAGAGAGAGAGAGAGAGAGAGAGAGAGGGGGGATTTGAAATGTATTTATGTTAAATTTTGCAAAGAAGCAACTAGTAACTTAAATTAGGTTAAACATTCCCTTTCTTAGAAAGCTTACAAAATGATTTTAAAGTTTTGTCCAGCCGTATTTAATTATTTATTTTAAAAATGTTATTAGCTTTGCTAACTCACTTTTCCCTAATCTTAATTATCTACCCAGAACTGAATGGATGACTGAATGAGTGACTGAATGGGTGACCCAATGAGTCACGATTTGTCTCGTATATTTTTAATTTCTACACTGGGATTAATACTTTTAATAAAAAGGAAAATATAAATTAATACATTCATTTATAAGTTTAAAATAAAATTATAACTGAATCAATATGCAACAAATTTAAATCTCTCTCTCTCTCTCTCTCTCTCTCTCTCTCTCTCTCTCTTATATATATATATATATATATATAGTATATAACATATATATACTATATATAGTAAATAACACACACACATAAATATATTATATATATATATATATAATTGATGTTATATATATATATATATATATATATATATAGTATATAACATATATATACTATATATAGTAAATAACATACACACACACAAATATATTATATATATATATATATAATTGATGTTATATATATATATATATATATATATATATATATATATATATATATATATATTAATATTTTGAAGGCCAGTACAATGCGTATGAAAAATAAAAACAAAAAGATGTTTTTGTTTTTATTTTTCATACGCATTGTACTGGCTTTCAAAATATTAATATATTATAACATACTTAACAATGCTTCAAGCAAATTACCAATTGCTTTTATATATATATATATATATATATATATATATATATATAATTACATCAATTGATGGAATGCTGTCGTTTAATTTTTTTTAAACATAAATGAATTAACGTGTCGTATGAAATTATATTTTCCTTAGAGTTTGATTTTTTTTTAATTAAAAGTATTAATCCCAGTTGAGAAATTAAAGATACATTGGACTTCATTTCATATTTCACTAAAAATCTGTCCAGCAGACTATAGTAAAATTTACGCCCCTAAATTCACAGTCTACCGTTCAAACTATATTAGATCTCTAAAAATAAAAATGATATAGTTGTTCTCAGTCTTATATCATAGTCAACAACGACCTTTTTGGATTTCTCCTAGTCTTTTAGACGTAACATCCACTCACTACCATTAAAAGCAATCATTTTGATTATTATAAAAACAAAACAACATCGACGAATACAATGACGATGTCAAGGATTAGGAAAGACTTAGATCTCTTGTAAAAGACATGCTGTCACTTGATCTCAACCAATACACACGTGAAGAACACAATTGAACGCCAATGGGAATAATAAAGCATCATCATCATTATCATTTGTGTCGTCATCATCACCACCAACAACAATAACAATAACAACAACAACAACAACACTAATAAGCAGAAAGAAAGAGAAAAAAGTCTCTTGCAAAATAATAAACCTCCTATCTATATGGCCGCTTAGATTCGACTACTCCCTCCCCACCCAACTGCAATCACGTGACTCCGTACCAAACATAACGCCACCGCCATGGTGTTATGGATGGGCGCTGGTGACGTTTCCTTGCTTCACTTATGACATGAAGAACAAACTACATTCTGCACATTGCAAACAGAGTGATGACTCAGGTTGATACATTGAGTGCACAGGTTAGACTTTCAGTTTTTTTATTTTATTTTATTCGTACGTTTACAGAAACGTTATCATCAATCGAAAAAGAAAGAGAGTTTTCAAAACGATCGCTTTACATAGCTTCACTAAGTCATACATACAGTTTGGAGCAGAAGTAGAAGGGCAGTCAGTAATGTTATGTAATACTATAGACTGCCCTGTTAGTTTTGTTCCACCCTATATATTTTTGTTCATTCGTCGTATACATAATAACAACGTTTAGCCTATCAACAAACATGGCGATAGTTTTTAGTTAAGTAGTAGCAGTTGTTCATTTTTCTTGTCCTTTTTCTTAATCATGAAAAAGAAAGTAGTCACTTTGTTGTTGTTGTCAGTGGCGATGATAAAAAAATTTAAAAATTGGGAATCTAGTGTTAACAGTTTATCTTTTTTGTTTAAATTTCCGATTTCAATCATTATACTTTGTTTATTTTTCTCTGTCTAGTTATTTCGCCTTTTTCTTAACTTTCAACTATTTATATAGTGTAGAAAAATTGGGTGCAAATCGGGGTTCTGTTTTAGAACGTAATTTCATTATATAATGGTTCCCCATTTTATGACCACCTTGCATTTCAACCTCGGGTATGTCACCCTCTTCTTGGTGGGCGAAAAATCCTCATTTATTTACTGCCTGCTAATTGTTACGTTAGTGATAATACAGCTTTTCTTTTTTTAAATCTTTCTTTTCAATACTTTATTTTCTCATTCTCATTTTTGTGTCACCTTTTTTGTGAAACTAAACAATCCAAATAAATAATTGACCCAAAAATGTTAAGGAAGACACTCTGTGCATTTATAGACCTTTTTCTTCTGCTAGTATGTAACCAACTAGAAGACGAAAAAGATCTATGAATGCACGGGTCACTTTTTAATACATTTTGATAAATTTCGTTATTGCCATTTACAAACATTTTAAAATAAAATATTGTTTATGGTCACATGTTGAATAACCTCAAGAAATAAATTAAAACAAAACAAAACAAACAAAGCTGCTCTTAATATGAGATGTTGATTTTAATAGCAATGTCTAAATTATTAGATTTACGATTTATCTTTTGTCATTGTGAGCATCCGTAGAATAACTTTACTGATTTAAAAAAAAAGAAAACGGTACTCCTGTTATTTAGTCTGTGTTGGTTTAACGTTGTTAAATTTGTGTTTTATTTTTACTTCACTATCAAGGTTTTAAAATTCGAGATTTTTTTTTTTTTAACATTAAGAAAAGCTCGCACACTTGAAATCTATAATCGAAGAATATTTAGCATTAAGTTATTCTCTTTTCATTATTAAACACAAGAATTAATAAGATTACGTTTTTTTTAACTTGTGACACAATATAATGGGTAAATTTTCGCACGTACAACAATAAACTAATTCTTCTTTATTTCCTTATTCAATTGTTAATTTTTGAATCACCCCACCACTTAAAAAAAATAAATAAATAAAGAGTAGATTGTGAATTCAGGGGCGTAAATTTTTACCATAGTCTACCGGACAGAAGTTAGTGAAATATGAACTGAAGTCCGATGTATATATTTTTAATTTCTGAAAATATATACATTGGATCTCATTTCATATTTCACTAACATCTGTCCGGTAGACTGGTAAAAATTGACGCCTCTGAATTCATAGTCTACCAAATAAAGCAAGCCTGTTGCTTACCCGAATAATTTTAGCAGACACCAGTATTTGTCATTATTTGTAGTGTACATAGTTAACACTTTCGATTATTTTATGAGATGTATCTATTTCAGTAGTAGTAGATAATTGATGCAATTTTTACCTTCTTAAACGTGAATACTGACGATAATTAGTTTGCTGTAAGGAAGCATATCACCACTAAAAACACTCACCTAGTTGGCTTGAACTTTGCAAAAAAAGAAAAAACTAATAGTCTTATCGCTATTTCTTGAGCAATTCTATCAGTAAACGTAAGATATATTATTTTTAAATCCAATACATCTATTGTTGTATAATGGGGGAAAACGTAGATTTCTTTTTTTTTTTTATCTGATCGAGAAGTAATTTAGATTTTTCTTCCGTTGCACATGACCTGTTTACTATCCCCCCCTCCTCATTCACTTTTGTTTTTGTACAATAAAACTAACAAAAAATCTCATTTTTAAAATGTTGAGAAAAATAATGTCGATGATTAAGATACAACTTAAATAGCTAGTTATATCCAACCTATAAAAATTGTGATTTTTTAAATAAAGATCACTACGAAAATACTTTATATCGTTAAAAATAGAATTTACACTGTCCCTATATGACGTCATTTTACAATTATTGTTAGTGTGTGTGTGTGTGTGTTCTCCACATTATGGTTCTTAGAAATTAAATGTATAGAATGGTTTATTTAAGGTTTTTGTGGCCCTCTTCTTCCACGGATCTCAGTTCCAGTTAAAATCCAGTTCTTGATAATTTCAAACACTGTCTGGAACATATTGAATAAAACACTAGGCACCGAAAAGCGTAAAAAAATATTCCATTATAATTCATTTCTTTAATTATCGTAATTATTTGTATATAACACAAGCTCTTAATGTTGGACTAGGACATTTTGGGGGTCAAAAAAGTTCTCGAGTATAATACACATCGACTTTTTAGAATTTGTAGCCACTAAATTTAACCCAACTTTAACAGTTTTTAAAACTTTTTATCGGTTCCTACTGATTAGAAATT
The DNA here is from genome assembly GCA_023376005.1 of Doryteuthis pealeii. Classification (NCBI taxonomy): domain Eukaryota; kingdom Metazoa; phylum Mollusca; class Cephalopoda; order Myopsida; family Loliginidae; genus Doryteuthis; species Doryteuthis pealeii. The sequence goes on from CM042157.1 coordinate 77,413,543, forward strand.
AGAATTTATATAGTTTGCATTTTGTTTTGATAGATGGGTGACCATAAGCCATAGCAGGTACTGTAAGAAACCGAATATCAAATTGATTTGATTCGGCGTTAAACGATCCGAAAAGGGTTGATATACCGTAAAACCGACCCCCCCCCAAATAAAAACAAAATAAAAACAAAACAAAAAATAAAAACAACAAAACAAACATTTTGTTTTGAAACACAAAATTTGCATAAGATTTAGGACATGTACGGACATGTTCACACAAAGATGCATCAAGCTTACAGCGAAAATAATCTCACATTAAGAGAAACAAAATTATAAACAAACACACATTCCAATGGATATTTTTCTTGGAACGGCGTAAAACACATTAGTTCGGAGTATAACTTATTTTCAGTCTTACCGTCCTGAATATGTTTAGGTATATATGGCCAGAATACAAACCTCTAACTTTTGGTCTGAAAAATCTGGAAAAATAGTGCGTTTTATACACAATTAATTACGGTAATGAAAGAGGAAGAATTTATCTTTGTACTAATTTAGATACCAACAGTACAAGCTACTTTGTTATTTATTTATTGCTGTTTATTAGCATCAGTATTTTTGGATACATGTCAATTTTAGGTGCCCTTCTTCTTAACAACAAACCTAAACCATATTCAAATCTTATTTACCAATAAATCTTAGAACTACTTACTTTTGATATATATGCTGTGTGTGGAATCGAATTTTAAAATTATTCATTAAAAAAATCGGTAATTTATGAGGAAGTGCGTCCCGGTCTCCTGTTGCTGCCCGGTGACTATTAAAATAACGACCCAGCTCAGTCTATTCAAAACTATCTATCTATCTATCTCAATTTGTTCATATTTATCTATATTACTTTAAATACTAAGATTTTTTTATTCATGTTTGTTTAATGTCTTGTTTTTAGTTTAAATAAACAAGAATTACGACAAAAAAAGAAGCGACCCCCCCCCCCAAATACATTTACTTGTCAAAAATATCTATCTCCATTTGTTCGTATCTATCTATATTATTTTGTTTGTTTATCTATCTATCTATCTCAGTCTATTCAAAACTATATATCCATCTTCATATCTAACCAAGAATTACGACAAATTACGATAAATAAACAAGAATTACGACGAGCTGGGGTTGTTATTTTGATAGTCACCGGGTAGCGGTTTTTGAGGTGGGAGACCGGGACGCACTTCCTCATAAATTACCAAAAAAATCTTCAGAAATAAACATTAACGATTCTTGTTTTTGTCTCCTTTCTATCGAAGAGCAGGTCCCGATTTAGTCCTTAAGAATAATCTGGGCTAATGGATTTTGGGATCCTTTCATTATATATGTTTGCCCTCATGTCTATGAATCCCCCCCCCAAAAAAAAAAAAAAAAGAAGATATATCGAATTTAAAAGACCCACTCCAATTAGAGGGCCCTGTTGAGATTTTTTCTATATAAGGTGTGTGTTAAAAGTCCACTCCTACTTATAGACTCGGCGAGAACCATATGATCAAACTCTTGGCCAATCGCTGGCAGTACTCTGCTGCTGATACAATACTTAAACCGACAGTACTGGCCATAACTACTGCGACTTTCGTGGATGATGGACATAGGATTAAATCACTGGACCTTTAACAATACGCAGGATAGGACTTATTTGCTTACCAAAGGATTCCATAACTCAGGACTTACTTAATTTAAGCCCTTTTCAACTGGCCAAGGATGGCATTTAAAAACTTAACAGGCCCAAATACTCTAAATTTTCAAATTTGTTCAAAGGAACCCCATTAAGTATTATTTGGATTATTCGGACTATTGTCCTTATCTTTATTGTCATATGTATACAGATAATAATGATGAGGATAATAGTCCGAATAATCCAGATGATACTAATTATTAAGCCTCATCTAAAAAATTCAGAGAACTAGAACCCCACTAAATCTGAAAATAAACAAATCTCAAAATATATATTTTAATGCATCCTATCATGGTATAATGGTTAGCAAGCTAGTCTCGCAGATCCATTATTACTGAAAGCAAGTTCGATCCTTGCTGGATACCCCATACAAAAAATCCATCTTGTGTTAATCAGGCCTGGTGGGAGGTCAGGAAAGTAATGTATATTTTTTAGTTTTATCAGGAGGCAAGACTAGAGGGCCTTTGGGACCCCCTGGGCTGCAACCCTTATGTAAATCCGGCACTGCCTATGTTAAAAACAACAACAAATAAAAGATGAAAAAAAAGCAAACTTTTCATCTGTGAATGGATATTAAAGAATAAATAACTACCATTTCTCTGAATTTTTGAGATGAGGTTTAATAATTAATATTATTTGAATTATTCGGACTATTGTCCTCATCTTTATTGTTATCTACACTCTATCTCTGATTTTTTTAGATGAAGCTTGATAATTAGTATTATTTGGATTATTCGGACTATTGTCATCATCTTTATTTTTATCTGTACAACGTTTCGGATGTTTTAATAATTAACACAGCTTAACACCTGTACCCCAGCTATGGTTAGTGGAATGAGAACAGGATACCCCCGTGGATTGAATAAAGGGTTGGGTTCAAAGTTCTGTGATGGCTCCTGATTATGACAAGAAGGTTCCTGAGTTTGACAAGAAACACCTGAAGAAGGCAGGAGGGCACATGGGCCAAAACGCTGTGTATATAACATTAAAGACAAGTAAAAAATTTAAATAATACAAAATATCTTTGGTTTCATGCTATTTCATTTCAGCATTCATCAGGCAGACTCTGCCTGATGGAATACTGATATGAAATAGTATGATCATCTTGGCTGCTCTAGATAAAGAGACAGGAAAGAAAACTTTGGTTTATTTATGTGTTTTGGTTGTAGGGCTTTCCAATTGGTCACAAAAAAAAGTGGTCACCTGATCTGTTCACCACTGCATCTGTGCAGTAGGCATGTATAGCCCATTGAACATTCTATCTTTTGACTCTGATGAAAAGGGTCATGAATCCTGATGCTATTTGAGTTGTGTAAACATTATAAATTACTTATATTAAAAAAAAATAAAAATATATATATTTTATATATTTGATAATTTTGGCTCTTATTATAGGCCTGTTGATATGTTTGGTTGGATATCTATTTACTTTGAATATAGTTAAGTAGGAGGATTAAATGTCTGATACAAAACCTCCATTGCCAAGCGGCTTTACCTCATCCCAAGGAAGGGCTAGGGGAGTAAACCCTGAAAATAAATCAAGAGCCGGAGTCCATAAAGTGGTGTGATGCTGAAATCCAGTACTACCCAGCAACTCCTGCGACACTACCGTTGCCAAACTGCATTGGTTCCTTACCTTTCCTTTGGATCACAGTGGCAGTGTGAAGAGGGGAAATTTGCTGCTTGGGCAACAGCTCATCCTCTATATGAACCTGCCCAGGCTATGTAGTTCAAAAAAAAAAAAAAAAAAAATGGACACTACTCCATTGTCTCTCGTAGATGAAAGGATGTCAACAACCAGATAATGTAAAAGTAAGGTGTGTTTGGTTTATGCAGAATCTATTAAGATAAGAATTTCTCTAATCTCTTTATCAACTCTCATCACCAAGAGATAGTCTGAGAAATATACATAATAGTAACAGATGTATTCATTTTTAATATGACCTTTTTATTCTTTAAGAATGCCAACAACTGTGAGACTAAAGGAAGAATTATACAATAGATAAGACATATCAAACAGGATTAAAATTGATATATATATATATATATGAGAAGAAAATATTTAAAAAATATAACAAACACAGGATGTTATGATCAGGCGAAACAATTTTATGTATCAATACTTAAGTATTTCGGTATTATACCATCTTCAGGACACTGTTAAGTAATGTTTTTGTGAGGGACAAAATGAAAGAGGTTAAGTGTATAGTGAATGTGTGAATATGATGTTATTAACCGTTAATTTTTATATGTGCATTTGTTTCCATATATATATATTATTATTATTATTATATATTTTTTTTTTTTTTTTTTTTTTTTTTTTAAATTTAAAAAATTTTTTACTTCTACCGGTGTGGAAAAAACCCAGGTAATTCAGTTTTTCAAAATAAAATAAGAATTTTAAAATCTGACATCTGGGGAATAATTTAAAAAAAAAAAGAAAAGACCGGTACATCCATACTTTCTGAAAATAATCATCAGTACCGTAGTAACCAAAAGAAAAAACACCGGGTGAGTTTTCTAAGTTATATATGTAAAAAGTGCTCAATACATTAAGTAGAGCATGATTATAAGGACCGACATGAGTCAGACACTATCTACCTAGGTTTCACCCGAATGGTTCTTCCCACGAGGATTAGTCAAAAAGTAATGCCATTTTGTTTAGGACAGGCATAATTATGAACACAAGAACATGTATCATACATCAAAATGAAGCTGGTCATCTGTGGATCACATCCCTACTTCTCCACATGGTTACCGTTTCTCTCAATAGCAATGTTCCACCTTTGAATGAGAGCATGTATCCGTGCCACGTAAAATTCTGTTGACTGTTCTTTGGGCCATTTCTTCACTACAGATTTCACTTCCTCATCACTGTAATAATGTTTGCCTCAGACTATCATCTCATCAGCTCCATGAAACAGGGTTTGAGAGACAAACATTATTCCAGTGATGAGGAAGTGAAATCTGTACTGAAGAAATGGCCCAAAGAACAGTCAACAGAATTTTACGGGGCATTTCTTCAGTACAGATTTCACTCCCTCGTCACTGGAATAATGTTTGTCTCTCAAACCCTCTTTCATGGGGCTGATGAGATGATAGTCTGAGGCAAACATTATTACAGTGATGAGGAAGTGAAATCTGTAGTGAAGAAGTGGCTCAAAGAACAGTCAACAAAATTTTACGGGGCACAGATACATGCTCTCATTCAAAGGTGGAACATTGCTATTGAGAGAAACAGTGAATATGTGGAGAAATAGAGATGTAATCCACAGAGAACGAGCTTCATTTTGATGTATGATAAATGTTCCTGTGTTGGTAATTATACCTGTCCTAAACAAAATGGCATTACTTTTTGAATCAGCCTTGTAGATTAACAATATTATGTTTAACAAAGTGTATTTCAGTTAAGTTTAAACTCTTCATAAGCTAATTTCTAAGATATCTTATTATAATGGAGATTGTGTGTTTTTCTATCTGTAACCGAAACTATATTCCTACTAAAGTCACAATTCCCTTTGTTATTGATATCACATTCTCAATGATTTTATTTTTATTTTAAGCTCAATTATTAATAAAATTGTTTTACATTATTAATACTGTTAACCATATCTACATACTAATAACATGCAATTGTATTTATATATACAACAAAATAGCGGTTTACAGTGTGAATGGGGAGGCTAATTTGCATATTGATCTTAAAAAATTGATTTTAATAAATATGTGCTTAGTATTATTGATTTCTAATTGTTTAGTTTTATCTTATTGAATATGAGCAAAAATCTCTTCAATAAATCTTAAAAGAAATCCCTTAACAAGAAGAAATAATTGTAATATCATTCTTTACTTCCTATTTTAACTAAACAGTTTAATTAGGAAAATTTACCAATGAAAGACGGGAGTAACGGAAAACGATGGAAGAGTTAGTTTCAAAGTTGTTCTATTTTTCAATCATACTCCCTCTGTTCAAAATCTTTTTATCTACCTTCTTATTCAGTTTCATTAGCCTTTCTAATTTAATGATATTTTATTATAAAATTTAACTGAAATACTTGCATCCGGAGGTTGCATATATTTGCTAGTATTTATAGTTTAGACTACCTTCCTTTCAGACAGTAATTCTATAACATCTTTAAGCTGCATCGACATTTTTCTGATAACTCCTAGCCAAATGATATTTGGTTAGTAGTTACAGCAGATATTTGTAAAAAATCCAATTTTGGTACAAAACAACATTCATTGTGCTCCCCAAAACGAGGCTCAAGATTATTATCAATAGTTTATAAAAACCAGTATGCTAATCCATGCTACAAAGAATGTTAAATAGCAGTTTATCATTGATAGATTTTTTTTTCTCTCTGTCTCTTTTCTTGTTCAGTTAGTAGTGATTTCATATCCACTGTCAAAACAATTTTTGTATTACCTTAACACAGGAAAAATGTCACATTGTAGTGAGATTTTAGTTAGGGCAATAAAAGTTGTAGAATACTGTTAATTGTTATTCTGTGTTACTTTCACCCTTAGTCTTGATACCCAGTTCCTTAAGCATTGCACAATCCACTGTTCCACTGTCCAATAGTTAACAATCTGTAACAGTCATTTCCAGACTGCAGGTTCAATCCTGGCTAAGGGTGAAAGTAACACAGAATAACAATTAACAGTATTCTACAAAAGTTAGTAGTGATTTCATATCCACTGTCAAAACAATTTTTCTATGTTACCTTAACACAGGAAAACTGTCACATTGTAGTGAGATTTTAGTTAGGGCAATAAAAGTTAGTAGTGATTTCATATCCACTGTCAAAACAATTTTTCTATGTTACCTTAATTTTAGTTAGGGCAATAAAATTAAAATGCTATAACAGCAGTGATGCTGATAGTGTTATATACTTTATTTGTCTTATCATACCTTAACACAGGAAAACTGTCACATTGTAGTGAGATTTTAGTTAGGGCAATAAAATTAAAATGCTATAACAGCAGTGGAGGTGCGTGGTCTAATGGTTAGAGTCATAGGAAATGGACTTGTCGATCCAAGTTCAATTCCTGGACGAAGCTGTTTGCATTTAACATAGCGCTAATACCCTTGGGAAAGGTATGAATCCAATTCTTCGTACAGCTATGGGTAAATAGCAGGACAGACTGGGCTCTTTAACCATGGCTAGGTAACCAGTCTAGGAGAAGGAAAACTCTAAATTCAAATCTGTTAAACTCCGCTTAAGAAATTGACCTTGTGTTGCATCCTGCTTGTGCGGAGGGGTTAGTAAATATATATAACAGCAGTGATGCTGATAGTGTTATATACTTTACTTGTCTTATCATCTTTCGTATCTTGTGTAAATGGGTGTTCTTCTTCTAGTGTTTGGAACTTCGTCCTGGGGATTTCATGTCTGGTCTTCCATTAGGGATTTCTCGTCAATCAGAAGCCCTGGGTCATTAGTAGTTTTTGGATAAATAACCAAAGACTTAGATTTTCTTTATATCATCCAGACTAACTGTGCAGAGTGAGCATGGCCCAACCAGGTGCGCGCTGAGCGCGACTTACTATCTCCGTAGCTTGCCCAGTACTGACTTAATTAACTCTTTCAAATCAAAACTGGAAGAGCCCTTCTTTCTCATTTCTTTACTAATTCTCACGGTATTTCCCGGAAAAGGGATCAACACGAGTTTAACATGTGTCCATCAATCTTCCATGATATTGTACTCAAAATCTGCTTGCTGTAATTTTTAACAGCCATTTTAATTTCTACACTAACTGTACATAATTGTTAGGATACTAACAATTATGTAACAATAGCTTTTTAATTCCATGCATCCTGGGACACACAGATTTGATTTGTATACATCCCAGGAAATTTGATGGGTCCCAACTAAAGTTTCTTAATAAATTGCAGAGTTTTTATCTATGAACAACTAAAATCGTCTAACCTCTACCTTGTGTAATTCATTTCCAAGAAAATATTGAAATGTATTTACAATTAGCTGGAAATGGTGGGGGAAGGAAAAAAAACACTGGGAAGCATGGATATGATTTTTCTGAGTCCTTTTAGATTTTTATGTGTCAGTGACGCATTACGCATACCTATCAGTATCTTTGTAGCAGAGAATAAAGCAATTTTCAGTCCATTCGATGAGATTATCTTGGTTACTTTTTGAACTTTTCAGCTGACCCTCATACTTGTTATGGTTCAATCTATGACTCAAATAGATTTGTTTGAAACTTATTAGTATGAGATAGGAATACTTGAAACTATAATTGTGGGCAAACAAACAATTATTATATATTATTATTAGTAAGAGTTACATGAAACTATATAATTATGTCTAAATTATTAGTACTAGCAAAATATATGCATCCTCCGAGTGCAAGTATTTAAGTTTTAATGTAATAAAATATCATATTGAATTAGAAAGGCTAATGAAACTAGATAAGAATGCAGATGAAAAGATTTGAAACATGGGGGTGGGTGGGTGTATAATCCAAAAATAGAACAACTGAAACTTACTCTATCACACCCGTCTTTCATTGGTAAATTTTCCTAATTTAACTATTTAGTTAAAATAGGAAGTAAATAATGAAATTACAGTTATTTCTTCTTGTTAATGGATTTCTTTTAAGATTTTGAGATTTTGGCTCATATTCATTAAGATAAAACCAAACAGTTAGAAATCAATAATACCAAGCACATATATATTAAAATCAAATTTTTGATATCAATATGCAAATTAGCCTTCCCATTCACACTGTAAACTGCTATTTTGTTGTATATATAAATACAATTGCATGTTATTAGTATGTAGATAAGACCAACGGTATTAATAATATAAAACAATTTTATTAAGAATTGATGTTTAGATAAAAATAAAGTCATGGAGAATGTGACATAAATAACTAAGGGGATTGTGACTTAAGTAGTGATATAGTTGCGGTTACAGACAAATACACCATTTCCATTATAATAAGATTAGATAGGAATACTTGAAAACATGATAATTATGTGAAAATTATTTGTATTAAGAATAGTTACTTGAAACTATAATTTTTTACTAATTATTATTAGATTATTGTAGTCCATGCCTTTCCTATGCATATATTGATATCACTTCCTGTAGATGAGATATTACATATTATTGATCATGGAAATTTGATCTCTCTGATAAAGCCAGAGTTCTTCCAAGCTGTAGCTGTGTTAGTGCTACTCTATGGCTGCACCACTTGGACTCTTATGGAACACTTAGAGGAAAAGCTAGATAGGAAAATTGACAAGGATGCTGCACACTGTCTTGAACATATTTTGGAAGTTGCATGCCACAAAAAAAATGCAGCTGTACAGCTACTTACCTCCTATCACATAAACCATCCAAGTATGACAAATAAGAGATGCTGGATACTGCTGGAGAAGCAAGGACAAACTCATAAGTGACGTTTTTCTGTGGACACTTACACATGGACACGCCAGTGTAGGCCGACCTGCAAAAAGCTACATAATCAACTGTAAAGTTCTTAAATGCCATCCTTGGCCAGTTGAAAAGGGCTTAAAGAAAGTCCTGTGTTATGGAATCCTTTGGTAAGCGTATAAGTCCTATGTTATGTATCGGTAAAGGTCCAGTGATTTAATCCTATGTCCGTCATCTATGTGTCACAGTAATTATGACCAGTAGGGTCAGTTTAAGTATTGTATCAACCTCAGAGTACTGCCAGTGATTGGCCAAGAGTTAGATCACATGATTCCGGCCCAGTTTATAAGTAGGAGCGGGATTTAGCACACACCTTATATGTCAGAAATCTGAACATCAACTGTGTGAATTCTGGATGCTGCCTGGGGTAATGACTGATAGGGACTGGTGGCAAGAGTCATGGGAATCTGTGCTGTCAGCAGAACCTGATGATGATGATGATTACTAGCTTCACAAAGATGACATGCCATATAACCAACCAGCCATAACATTATATACATATAGGTCAAATTTTGAAAACCTAATTTTATGCATAAATTCCTATATATTCCTACCTATAAATAAGTAATATTTTGTAAGGTTGAAACGACCAAATAACCAATAAGCACCCCAAATCATCAACTTAATGAAAGGTTCATATATTTTAACTCATCACCGGTAACTTCCGCTTCCAAATTTTTGTAAACAAATAATTTTAATCAGAGTTTATGGAGATGTCGAATTCACAATAAATTAAATAGATGGTTGGTACACGTAATCAAATTGAAATTCAATAGCAAAATCTTTTTTTAAATAGATACTTTTTAATCAAAAATTTATGAATATCTTTTAATACTTACGATGATTTAAAAAAAAAAGGAGACAAAGTATGTTTTTATACTAAAATAGTTTTTACTTAATCAGAAGAGAAATGCAATTATGTCTTTATTTACCAAATATTTTTATACTTATTTAAATAAAAGGGTGTCGTTCAGAAATAGTATCATACAATTTGTAAAATTTGTTTTTGTCAGATACAATATAATTGCAAAAATCGTCTGTTCGTTTATTTTCAAATATTTGAAAGCGAAACTTACCGGTTAAAATATGAACCATTCATTACGTTAATGATTTTGGGTGCTTATTGGTTACTTGGTCTGGTTGAGATTCAAACATAATGGGAAGGATTTGGAATAACCCCTGGGTTAAAAAGATTAATTTCATAAATTAATGATTATATATATTTACCAACCTCTCCACACGAGCAGGATGTGACACAAGGTCAATTTCTTAAGCAAAATTTAACGGGTTTGAATTCAGTTTTCCTTCTTGTAGACTGGCTACCTAGCCAAGGTTAAAGAACCCAGTTTGCCCTACAATTTACCAATAACTGGAGGGAAAGTAGTTGGATGCATACCTTTCCCAATTAGCATTTTGTGCAATGCAAACAGCCTCATCCAGAATTTAAACTCAAGTTGACTAATCCATTTCCTCTGACTGTAACCATTACACCACCAATGATTATAAAACTGCTAGTGTAGCTTATAATAGAAAGCAGGCAGTGAACAATATTTTATTATCAGCAGCAGCCAGTAAACAGACAGTTCCATAAATCAGTTGATTTTGGTTTAATTAATTAATTATATCCCTTAATCAGTAAAAAAATCAATAACCAAATTTGCTGTGTTTCTTAGTTAGAAGGATATTAATGTGTATGCAAGATTTTGAATCTGAGTGACCTCCCGTTTTGGAGTTATATGTCGACACGTACATACCAAACTTCCTTTTATATATATAGATTAGATTTGGTAAGTAACTATCAAGATTCAAAATGTTAAATTCGTTATAAATTATTGTAAAGATATTATCATTATAGAATGAAAAAGCTCCTGTTTTGTACATCTAATTTTATACTAAAGCTGAGCGAATTAATTTTTGTCTCCTCCTAAAGTCTTTTTTACTGTTTAGTTTAATTACATGAAAGTTATACTAAATTATTCTAATCTAAGAATTGAAAATACTCTCAATTAGTCATAGGATCATGGTTTGAAGATAGGAGGGCTGGAGTAAAATCCGACTGTATGAGATAAGGTAAAAGGAAAAGTGGACAAAAAATAATGACTCAAACAAGTAGAAGTAGGAGAGAAATATTTCGTTCTTCTTTACACGAAGAACTTTATCAGTCTAACTTTATTCAAAACAAAGTACGTACATTTGTATTTATAGAAGAGAAAGTGAGTTTCTGGTGTAATTGAGGGGAAGGGAAGAAGTTAGAGAGGATTTGGTTGAATAGAGAATAACTATCAATTCATATAAAGTGGAGGGGGAGGATCAGAGGATAGTAGTTTGTATGGGAAGATGAGATGTGATCATGATTTATATCACTTGAAACTTTTAATTGCACCTTTTGAACAATTAGGTTTTATTTATTTTTACTCTATTTTAATTTTCAAAATTTCTTGAATTCACACCTAAGTTTACTGTTCTAATGATATATCTATTATTATACTAAATCTGAGCGAATCAAGTTTTGTCTCCTAAAGGCTTTTTTCCTATTTAGTTTAATGACACAAAATTCATACTAAAATATTCCTTGTTTTTAGGGTTGAGTAATGTTTGAAAAAAAATTAGTTGTAATTTGGAATTAAGTCAAAAACTGACCTGTCTCTTACTTTACATTCTGCCTGTCACTTTCACCCTCTCTATGTATATCTTGATTACCTCCTTGTTATATATGTTAGTTTCTCTGTGTGAGTAAGAGCACTTTATTTATTTGTATGTTAAGATTCAGCAGCAGCTATGAGCCAGTAGCTTAATAAAATTCCATGATCCATTTCAATTTAAATTAGGTCAAACGTTTCTTAGAAATTGATTTTAATGTTTTTTTTAACTCTCAATTCGTATGTTTTTTTTTTGTTTTTTTTTAAACTCTCCCGACTAATTTTTTTCTTTTTTTTTTTTTTTTTTTTTAACTCTCCGGACGTATAATTTTAAAAGAAATTTGATTCACTTTGCAAATTCTTTTTTCCCCTAATCCCAGTTATCTAGTTGAGTGCTAAATGGGTGACCCAAGTTTTGTCTAGTATTTATTATATATATGTGTGTGTGTGTGTATTTGCCCAACCCATCTGCATGTGCAGGATGTGACACAAGGTCAATTTTAAGCAGAATTCAACAGGTTTGAATTCAGTTTTCCTTCTAGACCAGTTGCTATAGCAAGGTTAAAGGGCCCAGTCTACCCTACTATTTACCCATAGCTGGAGGGAGAATAATTGGATTCATACCTTTTGTAAGGGTATTAGCACTATGTATTTGTATACTAAAAAAAGCCATATCCTAAACACATCGCATGTGTATTTACTTCTCATACTGTCGTGTAGAAGAAGTCACTATAAGAGGAATAGAAACCTACTTCTAAACAAAACGAAAAATCTAAGAGAGTCCGGCTGGTGTAAGGGTTACGGTGCTTGCCTGTCAGCTTGACAGTCGGGTTTCGAATCATGCACAAGGTGGTCTTCCTATCTATAGGCCGAAATGTACGTACAGAAATTGATTTTTCTCGATTTGTTTAGCCTTACATTTAATAGGTATGCCCGCCTAATCAATTAATTATTAATTAATTAACTTTCATATATATATATATATATATATATATATATATGTCAGATATGTGGCAGGACAACATGTTGAGAAGATAAAATGATAAACTGAAGGGTCCTTAACCTATGACAGTCAAATTGACTTTATGCATATAATATTAAAGCTTCTGTTATGAACAATATGTCAACTATTAGATAAACTAGCAAATATATGCACCCTCCGGGTGCAAGTACTTAAGTTTTAATGTAATAAAATATCATATTAAATTAGAAAGACTAACAAAATAAGAATGAAAAAAAAAGATTTGGAACAGAAAAAATAGAACAACTGAAACTTACTCTTCCACCCCTCTCGTCTTCATTACTAATTTTTTCTAAATTAACTATTTAGTTAAAATAGGAAGTAAAGAATAAAATTACAGTTATTTCTTCTTGTAAATAATTTTCTTTTAATATTTATCTCCGAGATTTTTGCTCATATTCATTAAGATAAAACCAAACAATTAGAAATCAATAATACCAAGCACATATTTATTGAAATCAAATTTTAAATATCAATATGCAAATAAGCCTTCCCGTTCATACTGTATGCCGCTATTTTGTTGTATATATAAATACAATTGCATGTTTTTAATATGTAGATATGGTCAACAGTGGCTTTGGCCTCTGGACCATTGATATAATTAACGGCGTCGATCCCAGGGGGCCATCCCCCCAGGCAACACCTGCCCCCTTGATTTAAAGGGGCAGGGCTGGGTTTATTGCCCAGCGCCTGAGGCGCCCCCCTTGAGGGGGAATGCCGACAGGATCGACACAATTTTTCACCCGCCACCCCATGAGCTTCGGTTTGTGGGTGGTCCCACATAAATAGGGCCTTGTGCCTGACCCGTACAAGTGGGGTATGTGGAAAATATCATGTAGATATGGTCAACAGTATTAATAATGTAAAACAATTTTATTAATAGTTGAAGGTTTAAAAGAATGAAACCATGGATAATTTGACGTAAATAATTAAGGGAATTGTCACAATTCCTTAATTAATGAGTAGTGATATAGTTTCGGTTACAGACAGAAAAATACACAATCTCCATTATAATAAGATATTCTGTATCAAAATATCTTGTAATTTATTTATTTACCTCTCAATGACAGAACCAGCAGGATCTGAATTAGTGTTGTCTGATCCTGACCTTGCAGCTTTGGTTAAGATATTTTAAGGCTACTTAAAAGCTGGTTTGAACAATTCATGTACCTAGGTAGTAATATCTTATCCACAGAAAGCAATATTAATGCATGCATAAGGAAGGCATGGTCTGCTATAAACAGATCAGTTGTATGGAAATCCATTCTCACTGACAAGTTAACTCTTAATGTCCTATCCCACCTCATTTCACACGGCCAGAAGTCACATTCGTTTTCCTAATCTGCCCCAAACGATATCCTTTGTTTAAATGTAATATTAAACATTTAGAAGTCTTTGATTTAAGTAAAATAACAGGTAACTTTAAATGAAAAGGCCATTTTTTTAGGCATTTTTTAATAAATCTTTATAGGAATGGGACTCTGGACTAATAAAAAATTCTCAACAGGATGTTAAGAGTTAAAGTAACAATTCTTCCTAGCTGTAGTTGTATTAGTACTACTGTATGGAGGCACCACCTGGACCCTAATAAAATGCCTAGAGAATAAGTTAGTTACTGCAGAAGAATGCTGTGTGTGATCCTAAACAAAATGAAGAAAGTGTGTAATTAATTTCCAAGAAAATATTGAAATGTATTTACAGTTAGCTGGAAATGGTGGGAGAAGAAAAAAGAAAAACACTTGGATGAATGGATATGATTTTTCTGCGTCCTTTTAGGTTTTTATGTGTCAGTGACAGAGGATTTCATATATCAGCATCTCTGTATGTATCATATGTCCTGCAGATTTAAAAAAAAAAAGAAAAAAAGTTAGGATTTCGAATCCAATGGGTTATTCCCATCCAGCTAGGTCGAATCCTGTTCGCAGCGCCATATTGAAGTCAGTCAGTTAGACAGTCAACAATTGGTTTGACTGGCCAAGCCTAACATGAAGTTACTAGTTCTCTAATGAACCCACTATAACAGCTTAAATAATTCCTGCCACTGCTGCCAGGAAGAGTCCATTAAGCTGAGGAGGTGTTTGACTGTTCTACTGTCCAATAGTTAACAATCTGTAACAGTCATTTCCAGACTGCAGGTTCAATCCTGGCTAAGGGTGAAAGTAACACAGAATAACAATTATCAGTATTCTACAGTTAGAACAATTATATTCAGAAAGTATGTCATTTGATATATTTGTGAATTTCATATAACAACAGGAAATTGTTTTTTTAACTGGTGATATTTCTTATCAGCTGTGTAAACAACAACAAAAAAACAAAAAAACTTAAATTTTGTGGTTTTTGACATAGATTTATTAAAGGAGAATATCCTCCACTTGGAAAAGATATGGAAACCTGCAACAACAAAAAAAAAATCATTTTTAACTTAAAAAAAAAAAGGGTATTTTCATAGTTTTCTACGGAAGTACACCCATACATAATACACACCAACTCTCCTTTATATATGTATAAATAGATATATAGATATTGCAAGTGGATATTGGTAATGAGGTCATCAGCTTAATTCAAATAATCTTTTGGATACTCATTTGTCAGCTAAAACTCCTCAAAAGTCATCTGTAACTTTACAAGTTTGATTGATCAATGATTTAAATCAGGGGTTCCCAACCTTTTTCAGCTCATGGCCCACTTTGAAACCAGAATTTTGTTGTGGCCCATTAAATTATTATAATAGAAAAAATATTATTAGAAAAACACAACTAACGGTTAAAATTTAAGTAAAAAATAACATAAATCGTGTCCTTAGTAATAATTAAATTCATTAAAATCTATGCCTAAGCCAAATTTTTACATTTTAATTTTGACGATTTGCAATTTTAATCACTCTAAGTTCATTATCTTATTCAATTGGCATATATAAAGTCAATATATATAAAACGTAATATATAGGGGTGTATCAGGGGTGTAAATCTCTCCCTACTGTGAATTAATTGACATCTTACTTTCTAGAAAATATAAATTTCTCCTATATGATTAGATTTTGTATATAAAAAGTATGCTCTGAAATCATATACAATTATAATATTTCCTATGCCCACCTGAAATTTGCTGTGGCTCATTTTGGAACCCACTGATTTAAATGATTTAAACAGGCTTTCAATATGAAATTATATTTACCAACCCCTCCGCATAGGTAGGATGTGACACAAGGTCAATTTCTTAAGCGGAGTTTAACAGGTTTGAATTCAGTTTTCCTTCTTCTAGACTGGTTGCCTAATTGTTTAATCTTAGGCAACCATTCTAGGAGAAAGAAAACTCTGAATTCAAACCTGTTAAACTCTGCTTAAGAAATTGACCTTGTGTCACATCCTACTCATGCGGAGGGGTTGGTAAATACCTATAAAGGTGTAAATTATTTCTCTGAATGTTTGAGATGAGGCTTGAAGATTAGAATTATCTGCGTTATTCGGACTATTGTCCCCATCTGCATATCGACCGAAACGTTTTACAAATAACAATGAAGATGGGGACAATAGTCCGAATAACGCAGATAATACTAATCTTAAATGATTTAAACAGGCTTTCAATATGAAATTATATTTACCAACCCCTCCGCATAAGTAGGATGTGACACCAGGTCAATTTCTTAAGCAGAGTTTAACAGGTTGGAATTCAGTTTTCCTTCTTCTAGACTGGTTGCCTAATTTGTTTAACCTTCTAGGAGAAAGAAAACTCTGAATTCAAACCTTTTAAACTCTGCTTAAGAAATTGACCTTGTGTCACATCCTACTCATGCGGAGGGGTTGGTAAATACCTATAAAGGTGTAAATGTTTTGCATCTTATCACAAAATTTAGTGCAGCAGCACTTGCGAAATCAAAAGGACAAGAAGAAATTCTTCAAACATTGGATTTCCTTATCTGAATGTCCTCGGAAGATTCTTACGGACAATGGAGTGGAATTTAACAATTCCCTCTTTGGTCAGAGAAATGTCAAGAGTTCCTGAACACTAGTGATTGCTACTGCTGACAATCCCCTTGGTCTTATGGAATCACAGAAAAGCATAATAGCATCATTAGTACGATGAGGGATAAGATTACATAGCAAATTGACTATTCAATGGAAGTTGCATTAGCATAGGCAGCACAAAATAAAGGGCTGAATTTTGTAATAAAACTGTTCATTTTAACTAGGGGCTTTAGGGTTAGTTTAATGGGAAAATAAATAATTTGGGTTCTGTTTTTTCTGGGTCACCCTGTAATATGTTTTTATTTTCCGACTGATCTTGCAAATCGGTCGGAAAATTAAAACATATTACAGGGTGACCCAGAAAAACAGAACCCAAACTATTTATTTTCCCATTACCCTAACCCTAAACCCCCTAGTTAAAATTAAGTTTTATTACAAAATTTGTGGGTTCTGTTTTTTCTGGGTCACCCTGTATACATAGTGACCCAGAAAAAACAGAACCCAAATTATTTATTTTTTTTTCATTAAACTAACCCCAACCCCACCCTAACCCTAAACCTCCCTAGTTAAAATTAACAGTTTTATTAGAAAATTTGTGGGTTCTGTTTTTTCTGGGTCACCCTAATTTTCCGACCGATTTGCAAGTTTAGACAAATAAAAAATGTTTATTTGTACTCTCCAAATCAATTGCCTTTTAGGCTTAACCCAAATTTTTTTTCTACCATTGAAAACAGCAGCCCCCCCAGCATTGCATTGCTCTACACTTTCAGAGATGCTGATAGGTACATGTCCTGCGTCCCTGACGCACAAAAATCTAAAAGGATGCAGTAAAATCGTATCCATGCATCCCCGTGTTTAGTAAATATATTTCAATAATTTCTTAGAAACAAATTACACAGGATATGTTACAAAGTAGGAGTTAGACGGCTTTAGTTGGGACCCATAAATCTTCCTGGAGACTCCTTCAAAGCAAATACGTGCATCCCAGGACACACTAAATCAAAAAGCTATCAGCATCACTGCAATTTTATACTTGGAGTAACTTTTATCATTAATCAGTTGAAGTATGTATAAAATCTAGGTAGACTGTGAATTCAGGTGCATAAATTTTTACCATCATCTACTAGACAGATGTTAGTGGAATATGAAATAAAGTCCAATGTATATCTTCTTATTATAATAGAGATTGTGTATTTGTCTGTAACTGAAACTATATCACTACTCGAATCACAATTCTCTTAGTTATTGACATCACATTCTCCATGATTTTATTTTTTATTTAAACCTCAATTATTAATAAAATTGTTTTACATTATTAATACTGTTGACCTTATCTACATACTAATAACATGCAATTGTATTCATATATATATATATATATATATATATATCCAAAAGTGCAGAGAAGAAATCTTCCTTACGACACGAGTTTTATTTAAAAAAACCTGTCGCAGTTTGAGAGCTCAATGTGTGCCCTTAATGTTAGAGTCACAGAGCAAATATATAAGTAAAGATATTAACAAAAGACTTAGAGATTTAGCATTATAGTCTATTTCAGGGAGCTCCCTGAAATAGACTATAATGCTAAATCTCTAAGTCTTTTGTTATTTCTTTACTTATATATACACACACACAACAAAACGGTTTACATTATGAACGGGAAGGCTAATTTGCATATTAATATTAAAAATTAGATTTTAATAAATGTGCTTGGTATTATTGATTTCTAATTATTTGTTTTTATCTTAATATGAATACAAACAAAAATGTTGGGGATTATTCTTTAAAAAGAAATCTACTAACGAGAAGAAATAACTGTTATTTTATTCTTTACTTCTTATTTTAACTAAATAGTTAAATTAGGAAAATTTACCAATGAAAGACCAGAGTGATGGAAGAGTAAGTTTCAGTTGTTCTATTTTTCGATTATACACCCCCTTTGTTTCAAATCTTTTAGTCTTTATGATTTAATATAATATTTTATTACATTAAAACTTAAATACTTGTAGCCAGAGGGTGCATATATTTGCTAGTATTTTTAATTTCTCAATTGGGATTAGTACTTATAATAAAAATGAAACTCTAAGGAAAACATAATTTAATAATATTTCTCTGAATGTTTGAATGAGGCTTGAAGATTAGTATCATCTGCGTTATTCGGACTATTGTCCCCATCTTCAGTGTTACTTGTACAACATTTCGGCCGATATGCCCTCCGGCCTTCTTCAGGTATTTCTTGTCGGACTCGGGAAGTTAATTCATTTATAGCTTTAAAAAAAAAAAAATTAAAGGACAGCATTAATTGATGTTGTATAGATTTAAAGTTGTTACATAGTCAATTCAGTTATACACTTTTTTGATATTTCTATTTTGGAGTAAAAATGAAAAGACTTAAAACAGTCCACTTTTGCAGTTCTGAGATTAAAACTTCTAAGTGGTGGTGACTGAATTGACCAATTGGAAAACGCCAAATGTATTTAATTTACTATTTAATGGTGTTGATAAATTGTCCTAACATTACTTGCTCAATGTGACTGCTTCAAGGAAAGACCAACAGGATCAACTGACTAGGATTATATGTGATACATCTTTCTACTTTGAGGACAGATCAACAAACAAGGATTATATCTGATACATCTTTCTACTTTGAGGACAGATCGACTGACAAGGATTATATACATCTTTCTACTTTGAGGACAGATCGACTGACAAGGATGAGAGGACAGATCGACTGACAAGGATTCTGATACATCTTTCTACTTTGAGGACAGATCGACTGACAAGGATTAAAACTGATACTACATCTTTCTACTTTGAGGACAGATCGACTGACAAGGATTAAAACTGATACTACATCTTTCTACTTTGAGGACAGATCGACTGACAAGGATTAAAACTGATACTACATCTTTCTACTTTGAGGACAGATCGACTGACAATTTAAAACTGATACTACATCTTTCTACTTTGAGGACAGATCAACTGACAAGGATTAAAACTGATACATCTTTCTACTTTGAGGACAGATCGACTGACAAGGATTAAAACTGATAGTACATCTTTCTACTTTGAGGACAGATCTGACAAGGATTAAAACTGATACATCTTTCTACTTTAGGACAGATCGACTGACAAGGATTATTCTACTTTAAGGACATATAGACTGACAAGGATTAAAACTGATAGTACATCTTTCTACTTTAAGGACATATCGACTGACAAAGATTAAAACTGATACTACATCTTTCTACTTTAATTACATATCGACTGACAAGGATTAAAACTGATACATCTTTCTACTTTAAGGACTGACAAGAATTAAAACTGATAGTACATCTATTAAAACTGATACTTCATCTTTCTACTTTAAGGACTCGACAAGGATTAAAACTGATAGTACAACTTTATGGACTGACAAGGATTAAAACAGATACTATATCTTTCTACTTCAAGAAAAGATCAAACTTTATGCCACAAATAATATCCACTATAAAACAACATTCAACTTCAGGCCTAAAATGGCAAATTGAATTGTAACAACTTACCTGGGTATCCAGTCAAACCAGATTCTACATTGCATTTTGTAATTGCCAAATTAGTGTTGATATGAAAAATACTACTGGTAAACATTGTGTGAGAGTAAACAAAACCATAACATCTACTGCCCTGTCGGCTGGGCCTGAAGAATATGCTGACTGCACCTCTACAGAGGAATAATACCTCGCATCCCCATAGGACCACCTGTTGGCTATAGGGGGCAACCTGTAATGCTTGAGGACAGGATTGTGGTTACTGAGTGGTCTGTGACCTGTGTACTAAATGGTCCCGTGATATGTGACAGTCCACTTTGACCCTTACTTGGTCTAGATGGGAGGTTAGAGAGGCCATATCTGATCAATCAGTTGGTCATGTCAAGTTCTAGCACCTATATATTACCTATATGTTGAGGGTCAACCACCAGTACTTATTAGCTGACATGAAGTTAATGAAAATTATTTTTTAAACGAATCTCTCGCTCTCTCTCTATCTATCTATCTATCTATCTATCTATCTATATAGATAAAAGGATATGAAAACACACATTGCTGTTAAAATGAAAGTATTTTATATCATATTCATAGCTAATATTGAACAATATTTCGATTTTATAAAAATCATCTTCAGAGCTTGTTTTTAATCTGGACTCATCGAGAGAGAAGCAGAAAATAATTTAAATTCAAAACGAAAAACATTGATGTTCCAAAAAGCGTGCAAGTCATGTGATCTTTTCGTCATTAGCACATCCGCTACGTGTTTCTACACTAATGACACAATTGTATATCGTGTAACAGTATTGAAATATTGTTCAATATTAGCTATGAATATGATATAAAATATTTTCATTTTAACAGCATTGTGTGTTTTCATATCCTTTTATCTATACTTATACCGTAGGATTCATTTCCTTACTCTTAACTTATATCCTATCTATCTATCTATCTATCTATCTATCTATCTATATATATATATATATATATATATATATATAATCCAAAAGTCCAGAGAAGAAATCTTCCTTATGACACAATAGTTTTATTTAAAAAACCTGTCGCAGTTTGAGAGCTCAATGTGTGCTCTTTATGTTAGAGTCACAGAGCAAATATATAAGTAAAGAAATAACAAAAGACTTAGAGGATTAGCATTATAGTCTATTTCAGGGAGCTTAGACAAAGTGTCTAACTCTCCCGACTCATCAGATGCGAATGATGAATTCTTTATTACTTTAAAGGCATTTGAAAACAGATTTTTAGAGAGAGAGAGAGAGAGAGAGAGAGAGAGAGAGAGAGAGAAGACTTGGCATTAAATAACCCACAAGGGTTGTAATGCTATTAAACGAATCCTTATCTGAAAAATTGGAACTGTCCTTCTCTAACTTTGGTTTTCTTCAGTGATGCTTCTTTCTCTAATTTAACTCTTAACATCCTATACCGCCTCATTCCACCCGGCTGGAAGTCACATTCATTTTCCTAATATACCCTAAATGATAGCCTTTGTTTAAATGTAATATTAAACATATTTAGAAGTCTTTAATTTAAGGGAAATAACAGGTAACTTTAAATGAAAAGGCCATTTTTAGCCATTTTTTGAATCCTTATAAGATGGGGCACTGGACTTTTCAAAATTCTCAACAGGATGTTAAGAGTTAAGAGACTGTAGTTCTCAAGGTGATTTTCTTGTATTTCTGGTTGGCAGCAATAGGGGAAATCAAAAAAGAATTAAAACATGCCATAAAGAGCACAATTGCAGTAGAGACAATGGCATTGATAGAGGACGTTGAGAGCTGTTGTTTATTGACTGCTATTATTACATAGATAGTTGCTAATGATGTCAAGGAAGTAGTTTGTCCAATTCAGGCAATAAAAGACAGCGAGTCCTCGTTTGATGCAGTTTGTTCTACTCATTCTATTGAAGATAATAAATTATTGATCAGTATTTGGATTTTGAGAGAAATGTTTGAGAATAAAGAAATTCAAAAGGGATAGACTGGGTGCAGTCAGAACGACCAGCCAGCAAACCTGTTTAACTAAAACTGGTGCATTCGGATCTAAACGGATTCAAGTTCTGTATGGATCAGAAAAAAAGAATCTTGAAATCTATGGGGAAGGGGATCGTCATACCTTGGATTTGTGTCCCTTTTGTTAAGGTATTTATGAGTTGACATGAATTTAATGAAAATTATTTCTTATACAAATCTATCTCACACACACACACTATATATATATATATATATATATATATATATATATATATATATATATATATATATAATGTAGTGATGCTGATAGCTTTTTAATTTAGTGCGTCTTGGGATGCATGGATTTGATTTGAATGAGTCCCTGGGGAAATTTGATGGGTCCCAACTAAAGTTTCTCCATCAAACTGTTAAGTTGTTTACAGATGACAGACAGACAAACAAACTCTTCCTAATCTATCTATACATATATAAAGGACAGTTGGTGTGTATATATGTCCGGAGGAAACTTCGAAAATAAAACAATTAACGACAAAGTAATATATATATATATATACTCTCACTCTCACCAGAGCCTGCTTTTTGAGTAAAAATAACAAAGATTTTATTTATATTCATGAAGATAATTTCAAAACAAAATTTTAATAACAGCATGGAATATTTTTTTTGGCATTTAATATTTTAAATAGTAGACATTAATTTTTATTTTCAATGCAAGGTCTTTTTTTTTTTTGCATAGGGATTTTAATGATGCCTCCTGTGAAGATCCAACTGGAGATTCAATAATAATGGATCTGCTAGACTGACATTTTACCCCCCCCCTTTTACCCTGGCGACGCCGGGTAGCCGTTTCTAGTTATTAATACAGATTAACAAAATTTAAAATATGTTGAATTTGATTTATTATAATGAAATAATTGACCCCGAGTTATACACTGCTTACATAAGTACTTGATCCAGGAATGAATATGCATATTCCAGATGCTATCTTAATTGTTTTGTTGATCAACTAGAGAAAAAGTGTTTGGTTTATTCAAATGTTAACTTGTATTTAATCACTTGATATTAAATTTCCAATGCACAAACCATTTTTTTAAACATATTAAAAGCAATCCTATATATAATTTTATATAGAAATCAATAAAAAAAAAGTGTAATATTTTTATATTCATTCTTATTTAGTTTTGTTAGTCTTTCTAATTTAATATGTTACATTAAATCATAGATACTTGTGCCCCTTGGACAAAAGAGGAACTCAGACAGATTGACTAATAGACTAGGAAATTAATGACAATGCACAAGGCTTTACACCCTAGAGATGATAGAGATAGGCTATATGTATCGAGAAAGGAAGGTGGAAGAGGTCTTGCCAACATAGAGGATTGCATAGATGCCACAATCCAAGGACTCTAGGAATATACAAAAAAAAAAAAATAAAAGCAAAGAAAGATTACTTATAGCCGCCAATAACAGCAGCTGCAACATATGGACAAACAGAAAAACAACGAAAACTAGAAAACATAATGGGTGCATAATTTTGTAAGTATAGATGAATGAAATTAAAAGTAGATTCAGTTTAGTTAATTGTAATGAAATAACTGACTCTAGTTATGCTCTGCTTACATAATAATCACTCTGATACTTGATCCAAGAATGAATATGCATATTCCAGATGCTAATTCTCTTGTTAAACATTAAGGAAGAAAATTGTTTAGTTTATTCAAACACTAGCAGGACCTAGCAGATATACCACAGTGTGATAATTTAATTATTACAATGCTTAATATGTTTACTTAAGAGCTATTGCTAAATAGTTCAATTTGTAAAAAGTATAATAATCTTGATTTATCTCTCTCACTCTTTTTTTTTTCTTCCTTTCCTTTTCATTTTTTCATTATGTTCAATTGAAACAGATTAGCGTTATTACTTCCGCACGTTCACTCCCTATCTCTATCTTTTCCCTACTCTTTCTTTCTTATTATATTTTTTCTATATTGCATATCCTTTTTCTTCCCCTTATTTCTTTATGATAAAAATAGAATGGTCCATTATTTAGCTGAGATGACAATACTCATAAGAAATAAGAATTCGGCAGATAAGCAACACCAGACAATCAGGACTTACATTTTTGTATTTCATCTTGGACAATTTGGACAGTCTCATTTTTAACCTGAGGGTGTTACAAGACGATAACAGTTGTACTTTTAAGGAACAAGAGTATTAATATATAGATAATATGAATTAACATAAATGTCTGTGCTTATAAATATCCTACTTTATGGATTTACTAGCAGTGGCTACCTGGCGTTGCCTGGGTAGAGGGGGATTTTTTTAATTTAGTCCCGCAGAACCATTATTACTGAATCGTGAGTTGAATCTGTGTGGGATGCCCTATTTAAATCCCTATGTAAAAAAAAATAGACCTTGCATTGATCCAGCTACTCTGAAAAGAAATGTTAATGTCTACTATCTAAAATATTAAACGAAAAAAAAAAAATCCATGCTGTTATTCAAATTTTATTTTTTAATTATCTTCACGAATATAAATCAAATCTCTATTATTTTTGCTAAAAAACCAAGCCCTGGTGATATTTAATGTGTATATATATTTACTTTGTTGTTAAATTGTTTTATTTTCAAAGTTTCTTCCTGACATACATATACACACGACTGCCCTTTATATATATGTATAGATAAATAGATGATTATCATTATTCTTTAGTACAAGCGTGTACTTGATGAACTGTTGTATGAATTTCTTGATCCTCCAATAATACTTATTTAATTGTCTCAATTCAATCAATGGAACATGATAATAATAATTGAGGCTATTGCCTTAAATCTTCATCTCGGGCTGACATTTGATATTTTTGTACTAAAATCACAAAAACAACCAAAAAGAAAAAATCCAAAATGTGTAAACTAAAAATAAAATAGTAAGCATTTACTACTAAACTATTCGTTGGAGAGGCCCTCTCCGATCAATCAGCTGGTCATGTCAAGCCCTAGCACCTATATGACTGTCCCCCCAACCCTATTGCCCTTATGGCAAGCCCCAACCAATTTTATCATATGGGTGCTAGAAGGCGGAGCTATTGCGAAATAGTTTATTATGTAAAAAGTATAATAATCTTCATTTTACTCTCTCCTACTAATTCTTTCTTTCTTCTATCCATCCATTATGTTTAATTGAAATAGATTAGCATTATCACCTCTGCAAACTCACCCTTTCTCTCTATCTTTCCCCTACTCTTTCACCCTTTCTCTCTATCTTTCCCCTACTTTTTCACCCTTTCTCTCTATCTTTCCCTCACGTCAAGTCCTAGCACCTATATGATTACCCCAACCCTATTGCCCTTATGGCAACCCCCAATCCTTCTTATCATATGGGTGCTAGAAGGCGGTGGCTGAGAGCCTTCTTGTCCTGGGAATGACGATAAACTCTATCTGATGGTGAGGTTCCAATTCTGGAAGTTTGGAGAATGTGGAGCACCCCTTCATCACCATTGCTCCCTGGTCCACTCTGACCCGAAGTGGTAGTACCTGTTAGGGTCCGATCTATGGGTTAAATAGAAAAACATGAGTTTATAAACAAAATTGATTATCCATTAAGAATGACTTTATTTGAATACTTTGTTGGCATTAAATGACCCACTGAGGTTGATATGCCGTAAAAACCAACCAACCAACCAACTAAACTATTCAAATTAGATTAGATTCTCTAACAGAAGTGTGATCCATTTCTTTCTATAAATGTACTTGTTTAGCTCAGTCGGTAGAGTGTTTGGCTGGGAACCTCAAGGTTCCTGGTTCAGTACTGTCCCTCGCCGACTCAGCGTATGAGTAGCACAGGAATCTGTGTGGTAAAGTGAGGAGCTGATAGTAGGTGTGGCGCCCTGACTCAGACGCTAAAAAACAATCCCCTTGGTCTAGTGCTAGTGAAAAGGGGATAGACTCCCTCGCTGTCTGGCTGATACCGACTGAATTCAAAATCAGCTGAAAAGAAAATGGTAGATTGCTGACTTTATCTCCCAAGACAATTTCAAAGTAAAGAAAAAAACAAAATTAAAATCGGTAATTTTTTATATGCTTTTTTATTTACTTTTTGTTAGTTTTTCTAATTGTGGTTTCCAAAATCTTTCTCTTTTTTTTTTATTAACCCTTCTTTACTTATCCATACCGTATTCCCCTCATTTTTCCTCCTCCTCCTTTTCCCCATCTCCTCCTCCTCCTCCTCTTCCTACCATCTCCTCTCCCTACTCCTCTCCTTTCCCCCATCTCCTCCTCCCCCTTTCCCCCATCTCCTCCTCCTCCTCCTGCTTTTCCTTTTCTCTCACTGATGCTAGTTCACTAAATGACCATTTCTTCCTCTTCAACTAAATGGTTGTTTTTAAAGGCTGACAAAAAAAAAATCAATTGTTTTGGTATTTTAAATGCAAATGAAACTTTAGAAAAATCTTAAAATGTCATGTTTTATAATCATACAGTTTTTTTAAAAAATGCATCCAAATTGGTTTCATTTATAAAAGGCTAACAGCAACGTTCTCTTTTATAAGCCATATTTATATACTAGCATCACCTGTGGAAATACCACAGTATGATTGTAACGGCAACACCCAGCAAAGATTTGAATAAGACAGTCCGACTGCTAAAGACGCTTTTATTTGGGTAAATACAAGAGGCTTTCACTATCCTCCTGTTTCGCAATGGTCTTCCATGAACGTCTTCAACGTGAAACTACAATAAATACAAATAGACTATGTAGTTTCTCTAATACAACTACTAAAATCGAAAAAGAGGAGGAAAAGTTCCAAGCATGTATTCTTACCTTCTTGCCATCTTCAAATCCTGCTTATAACTGGATTCAAAATCCCGCGTCCCACAAACATGTGACTTTTACCGGTGTCAAACGGTGTTTTGTACCTACGCAATAGGACAGCCGGGCAAAGCAAGGAAGACAATTCTCTTGCATTTACAATGATCATTTAATTTTTACAACATTTGATATATTTACTGAAGGGCTGGTTTAGCTCGGTCAGTAGTGTGTCCGACTAGGAACCACAAGCTTCCTGGTTCGATACCAGCCCTCGCCAACTCAGCGTAGGAGTAACACAGAAATCTGTTTTTTGTTTTTTTCCTGAGGTGAAGCGCCATACCTACTGTCAGCTCCCCACTTTACAGCCAATCTGGGCTACACATACATTTACTTTATTAATATATAGATTAGGACAAATCATTGTTGAAATTAACAAATTGATGCTACATAATCTCTTATATTGTTTTTTTTTCTTTCTAAGTCATGGAGGCACATAGTATAAAAGTTACTGTCATAGGAAATAGACACGATATGACGAGTTCAAATCTTAGACGAGGCTGTTTGCATTTCATATAGTGCTAATACCCTTGGGAAAGGTATGAATCCAACTATACTCCTTCCAGCTATGGGTAAATAGTAGGGCAAACTGGCCTCTTTAACTTTGGCTAGGTAACCAGTCTACGAGAATGGAAACTATAAATTCAAACCTATTAAATTCCGCTTAAGAAATTGACCTTGTGTCACATCCTATTTGTGTGGATGCCCCATTTAAATCCCTATGTAAAAAAAAAAAAAAAAAAAAAAAAAAATAGACCTTGCATTGATCCAGCTACTCTGAAAAGAAATGTTAATGTCTACTATCTAAAATATTAAACGGAAAAAAAATCCATGCTGTTATTCAAATTTTATTTTTTAATTATCTTCACGAATATAAATCAAATCTGTATTACATTTGCTCAAAAACCAAGCCCTGGTGATATTTAATGTAAAAAAAAAAAAAAATAGACCTTGCATCGATCCAGCTACTCTGAAAAGAAATGTTAATGTCTACTATCTAAAATATTAAACAAAAAAAAAATCCATGCTGTTATTCAAATTTTATTTCAAACCTGTGTTAAATTCCGCTTAAGAAATTGACCTTGTGTCACATCCTACTCGTGTAGAGTGGTTGGTAAATATATATATTGTTTTTTTAAAACTTTGGGTATAAATTGTCATACTGGTCTACCTTTTGTGTTAGTTTGATTTGTCAATGAGACTTTAGTAATTTTATTTCTGATCCCAGTGGTACCATATCATTATGTTTTTATCTTAGTACATCCCTATCATTAGGGGTTTTGACACTAAACTGTACCATAGTCGGGCAGGCTCTTGTGAAACATAATTGTGGACATTTCTATTAACACTTGGTCAACAATTGCATTCCCCCACTGTTACACACCTATGTCCCTCGGCCATTGCCTACTTATTTTCTGGTCTGTCTACTGTGAAGTTTTTCACAAAATCTCAAAAATAGCATTGCTATTTCTATTTGCACATTAAAACTCAACTGAAAATGTATTTGAGATTGGTTTTAAGTTTACTTTAATATGAGAGTCATTTTTCACCAATGCAAAAATCAAAAATTAATATTTGAGGTAATGTCTACACTGAAAATATTTTGAATTATTGTATTTATTAAGATGGCATTAGGAATATGACACTTAAAATAATACTCTATAATATTATATTTCCCAACCCTGTTGCCCTTATGGCAAGCCCCAACCCCTTTTTATCATATGGGTGCTAGAAGGCAGTGGCTGCAGGTCTACATGTCCTGGGAATGACGTTAAACTCTATCTGATGGTGAGGTTCCAGTTTTGGAGGTTTGGGGAATGTGGAGCACCCCTTCATCACCATTGCTCCCTGGTCCACACTGTGTGAAAATATTTCGCACACAGACCGTTATGATTTGGATATTTCTTCTATCTTAACTATTCTCAGCGTTCCAAATTTTAAAAAATTCGATTTTCGAATATTTCCAAAAATCTCTGTTGTTTTTCCCAACAAATTTTTTCATTCTAAATGTTCACTCTGATGAAGGTCGATTCTTCTATGTGTGCGAAATATTTTCACACACATAAACTGACCGAAACACACGTGTAAGTGATATCGATTAAATTCATTTTATCCATTTACATTTCTTTTCTTTACTCATTTTTCCTCATATATATATATATGATGTTATTGGTACAGGAAAAAACAAAAGTCAAGATGTGATTGGAACATGTAAGGTTGAAAGTCAAGATGTGATTGGAACATGTAAGGTTGAAAGTCAAGATGTGATTGGAACATGTAAGGTTGAAAGTCAAGATGTGATTGGAACATGTAAGGTTGAAAGTCAAGAAGTGATTGGTCACAAAGAGATGTTAAAAAGGTGTGACATATTCCTTACAGATACCAATGTTTAAAAAAAAAACGGGAGAAGTATTAATTGTTTGACTATTTAATGTGTGTGTGTGTGTGTGTATATATATATATATATATATATAATATATATATATATATATATATATATATATATATATATGAAGAAAATATTTAAAAAATACTAGCAAAATAAATGCACCCTCCGGGTGCAAATATTTAAGTTTTAATATAATAAAATATCATATTAAATTAGAAAGGCTAATGAAACTGAATAAGAATGCAGATAACAAATTTGGAACAGAGGGGTATGATTGAAAAATAGAACAACCCTGAAAGTAACTCTTCCATCATTTTCCATTACTCCCCTCTTTCATTGGTAAATTTTCCTAATTTAACTATTTAGTTAAAATAGGAAGTAAAGAATAATATTAGTTATTTTTTCTTGTTAATGGATTTCTTTTAAGATTTATCCCCAAGATAATTTATCCTCATATTCATTAAGATAAAACCAAACAATTAGAAATCAATACTACTAATACTACTAATATTTTATGGGCAGGCTGATTTGCATATTGATCTTAAAAATTGGATTTTAATAAATATATATTTATTAAAATCCAATTTTTAAGATCAATATGCAAATCAGCCTGCCCATTCACACTATAATCCGCTATTTTGTTGTATATATAAATACAATTGCATGTTCTGTGTATGTAGATATGGTCAACACTCTTAATGATGTAAAACAGTTTTATTAATAATTGAGGTTTAAATAAAAAATAAAATCATGGAGAATGTGATGTAAATAACGAGGGGAATTGTGATTTGTATAGTAATAGTTTCGGTTACAGACAGAAAAACACACATCTCCATTATAATAAGATAAGAAACACAGGATGTTATGATTAGGGGAAAACAATTTTATGTGTCAATACTTAAGCATTTCGGTATATTGTACCATCTTCAGGTCACTGTTAAGTAATGTTTATGTGAGGGACAAAATGAAGATGTTAAGTGTATAATGAATGTGTGAATATGATGTTATTAACTGTTAATTTTATATGCACGTTTGTTTACATATATATATATATATGTAAAAAGAAACTGGAAGTGAATCCAACGCTATGTTGAAAAAATAGATAAAGGAAAGAAAATATAGAATGGATAAAATAGGATGTTTTAATCAATTTTACTTGCACGTGTTTCGGTCAGGAGTTTATCCATGTGTACATTATTCAAACTATTATTATTTTTAAATAACCAAATGAAATGAAATAATAATAATAGAAAAATGTAGAAATATTCTGCACAATTCGACCTTCATCAGGGTAAATCCTTATTTGAAATGAAATTCATTGGAAAAAGCGGAGAATTTTTTAAATGTTCAAAAAAGAACTTTTTTTAAATTCACGTTCAGACATGGTCGAGAAAGACGTTTAATGATGTCATATCGCATGCAAACAGTATATATATATATAATATATATATATATATATATATATATAAAATTTTTCTCTGTGATTCTTGTTTTTTTTTGTTCTTTTATGTTAACTTTTTTTAATTTTTTATTTAAAATTTTATTTTAATTTTATTAAAATCAATTTTTGTGACTTTTATCCTGTTTCTTCATTGCAGGCTGCCAGCAACTATGTGCTGTCACCTGATGCTGATTCCACAACAATATAAGGCTGCTGCAGCTCCTGGGCTGATCCCTAAAGATGCCCCATCATACCTCAGCCATTTCCTAATCCGGCCGATGGTGGATCCAAGCATCCCAACAGGATGGGCAGTAACTACACACCACCAATACACACAGATGCATGTGCAGTATTAGCAAATGGGTAAGTACTTAACAAATGTTTGAGATATGCCTATACTATTAAACAGTGGTTATATTAAACTTCGGTTATATTATAACTGTTTCATTGGGGGTTTCGGGCCTTTCAACATAATACCCCCTTCCCCAATTAGCCCCCCCCCCAACTGTCCTAAAGCTGATCAAATCCTAGTGTGTCACCCATCATGTTCAACACTAGCAGATAAACTGGCTTTAAATAGAGTTCTGCTAATGCAGATCTTGGCTTCTGTACATCTGATTGGCTAATGTGGGAGCCAATCAGCATTCAGAGTAGGTGTTTATAAACAGGTCCATGAGGTATAGACACTTTTTTTATAATTCATTGGTATGGTTGGTAAATAGATAATTCCCTTTTGAACATACTAAAAAATAATTTTTCATTCAAATTGGATATTTTAAGTTTTTTTTTTTTTTTTTTTTTTTTTGTAAAATTATTTATTCAATTTTTATCGTGTCTATTGCAAAAGAACAAAGATTTTACCTGATATTAATAAGTTTTTATCTTTCTTGTTTTTTTTTTTTAATGATACTAGGTACAATAGTGAATGAATATTGAGAGTTAAGGTGTTTTACTATTTCTCTGAATTTTTGAGATGAGGTTTGATAATTTGTATTATTTAGATTATTCGGACTATTGTCCTCATCTTTATGTTATCTGTACTGATAAAGATGTGGGTGTTTTGTTGGTTAAAATGTGTTTTTTGTGTGGTTTAATTAGTTATTGAATCCTTTTGAATTGTAATGGTTATTATCATAAGAAATGGACAAGATGACCCAAGTTCAAATCTTGGACTAGGCTGTTTGCATTTCACATAGTATGAATCCAAATATTCTCCTCCTCATTATGGGTAAAATGATAGGTCAGACTGGACTCTTTAACCTTGGTATAGCAACCAGTCTAGGAGAAAGAAAACTCTGAATTCCTATCGCCTTCGGTTGTGGCAGTAGAATATGCTGACTGCACCTGCAGAGGGGTAAACTCTCCCCCCCCCAACAGGGCCGCCTGTTGGCCTTGAGTGGCGACCTGTAAGGTGCTAGGAAGGAATCCTGGTGGTTGAGTGGGCATTAATACAGCAACAGAAGGATCAATGACTTGCAACATACCACTTTGGCCCTTACTTGGTCTGACGGGTGGTCGGATAGGCCTGATCCGATCAATTGGCTGGTTGTGACATCGGATTCACTTCCAGTTTCTTTTTACATATATATATATATATATATATGTAAACAAATGCACATATAAAAATTAACGGTTAATAACATCATATTCACACATTCACTATACACTTAACATCTTTCATTTTGTCCCTCACATAAACATTACTTAAAAGTGACCTGAAGATGGTACAATATACTATATGGTTGTGCCCTAGCACCCATAGGATTAGTCCTTATTGTACTCTTTAATCAGCACTTGTGCCAAATACCCAACCATTTTTTGTCTTATAGGTGCTAGAAGGCGGTAGCTCAGGGTTAAACAAGTTGAGAGGACAGGCCTTTGATCTCTGTTGAATCATAGGGCACCAAGTACATGGTACTAGTGACCTAGGATCGGCGGGGGTTTGAGGCCCTACTCTCTAAGTCCAAAATCCAATGTGTGAACTTAATCAATACCATACAACATGAGCCCCAATGGTGCTAGGACATTGTTAAAACCAATTATTAAAAAAGTATAAATATAAATACACTTCCTAACCGTTAGGCATGACATAATCCCAGATGGGTTGATATGCCATTAAAATCAATCAACCAACCAACATCTCAATTCTAATTGTTAAAATCTCTCTCTCTCTCTCTCTCTCTCTCTCTCTCTCTCTCTCTCTCTATATATATATATAATATATATATATA
Source organism: Doryteuthis pealeii (assembly GCA_023376005.1). NCBI lineage: Eukaryota > Metazoa > Mollusca > Cephalopoda > Myopsida > Loliginidae > Doryteuthis > Doryteuthis pealeii. The sequence continues at coordinate 77,446,780 of CM042157.1, forward strand.
TATATATATATATATATATTTGGAGGATATGTGCTTAATTGAAGTCATACCTAATTTTTGAAATTAATTAGTTAATAATTAATGAATTTTAGGCGGGCATATATGTTCAAATGTAAGGCTAAACAGATCGAGAAAATGTCAATCCCTGAATGTACATTTCAACCTATTAGGTCTCATCAGCAAGGTTATAGACATGGAGACTGCTCCGTGTGTGACTTGAAACCTCGACTGCCAAGCTGACAGGGTGGAGATTCTAACCACTACACAGCTTGCCAATCCCAAATTCTTCGTCCGTTCTGAACTTATTTATGTACCACTTTTATTGACTTGCTACACGACAGTATGAAAGTACGTAAAAACACTGTGTTTATTTGATATGGCTTTTAGCCAACAATTTTGGAGGATATGTGCTTAATTGAAGTCATACCTAATTTTTGAAAATTAATTATTTAATAATTAATGAATTTAGGCGGGCATATATGTTCAAATGTAAGGCTAAACAGATAAAAAAAAATGTCAATCCCTGAATGTACATTTCGACCTATTAGGTCTCCTCAGCATATATATATATATATATATATATATATATATAATTTACCACTCCCCTCCACATGGGTAGGAGATAACAATCAATTTTTTTAAGCAGAGTTTAACAAGTTGAAATTCAGAGTTTTCTTTCTTTTGTAAGATTTATCTAACCTAATTTAAATCTATTAAGAGCCAAGATGTTGATTGGCTTGGCAGCTTGTGAAACTTAACATACAAATCCGTTTCAAACTGTCAAATCTCTCTCTTTACTCTCATTGAGAAACTAACATATATAA
>CM042157.1:77447613-77473775 GCA_023376005.1 Doryteuthis pealeii
ACATTTTGTAAAGAATATATATATATATATTTTTTGAAAATTTTGGTGTCACATTATAGTCCGTTTAGATAAAGATGGTGGACCAGAAAAAATTGTTACCGAAGCTAAATTTTGGGTATCCTCTTTTGAAATTTTGAAAAAAATGTAATGTGTGAAAATGTTTCTTGATGTTCCTGACTACCAATTTTTCTAATCATTTTCTAGGTAAGGGCAAACCGTGGTGGCAAGTTAATGGGCTCCCGCCGCCCAATTCGTCGACAAATGGAAGAACCTCTCTATACGCGTTTCCCGTTAGCAGGCAACTGACCACCCGCCTATGCTGTACAACCGTGCTCAATTATCCAGCAGCCGCCTGTAGCAGCAGAATGGTTCTAACTATGTGTACGTGCAGTACCCCAGCAACTGCATCCTCTGGTTACATTTTAATGTCAAAATTTTAATTGAACATATTTAGCTTCATCTATACATATATAAAGGGCAGTTGATGTGTATGTATGTCTGGAGGAAACTACGAAAATAAAAACAATTAATGACAAAGTAAATATATATACACACATTCACTATCACCAGATCTTGCTTTTTGAGCAAAAATAATGAAGATTTGATTTATATTTGTGAAAATAATTAAAAAATAAAATTTGAATGATAACAGTATGGATTTTTTGTTTTTTTTGCATTTGATATTTTAAATAGGTGACATTCATTTTTCATTTCAGAGTGGCTGGATCAGCACGTCTTTTCATATAAGGATTTTAATGGGGCATCCTGTGAGGATCCAACTCGTGATTCAACAATAATGGATCTACGAGACTACCTTTTCCCCCCCCCCACCTTTAACTAGGCAACGCCAGGTAGCCACTTCTAGTCTCTAATAAATGTGGAAGTCAGTGTGTCACATGTTTTTTTTTTAACTTTACTCCTAGAGGCCATACCCCAACATATACTATTTTAGAATCAGGCAAACTCTGTGAGCAAATTAAAAACATTCTGAGCCAACTCCGTGAGCAAATTAAATACCCGCAATCCTGAAATTTTGCATTCGCAAGTTTCAATTACTGTGATTGTATTCGGTGATTTTTTGTGACAAATTTCTTATACAATAATTTTTATAACTTGGAAATAAATGTGGGGGTTATTTCCTATAAGTCTAACATAAACAAAAGGGGAACCACTCTTGAGTGATAAATTATTAATTTATTCATTGATCTACTAGGAAAAAAGGGGTTAGGGTTAGTTTAATGAGAAAATAAATAAATAATTTATCAGTCAAGAATGGTTCCCCTTTGTTTATGTTAGACTTATAGGAAATAACCAATTTGGGAATAATCAAAATTAATTGTGAAATCCAGTGTCAGAAGTGTCACTGTTGGACCAAAGACACAATTAAGAGACAACTAAGATAGTAAAATAATATCAAAATATAATTGCTAAATCTCTTTTTACTGGGATGTATTTGACCACTTACCCTATGTAGCCAGGTACTTCAGCTAGTATTTCAGCTTCTGTTAATATTTATTGTATAAAATAAATACTTTGTTAATCATTAAGCTTATAGGTTTGTTAATTACCTATATAAATGGTTAATTCTTTTATTATCTAATAATCTGATTTGGAGAATTTCAGTTTTTTTCAATATTTTGTCCAGAAGGATTTTTTAATGTTCTTTGCAAGTTGGTACACATTTTTTTTTTTTTTTTTCATGATTACCTCGGTTAGAATTAATCATATTAAGAAATTCATAATTAAGATGATATTAACTTATTTTTTCTTGGCAGTCCAGTCAGTAGTTAGTGACTTAACAGATTTATTTAGTTATTCACTAAGCTTAGCTTAGTTGTGGCACAAGGCTGCAAATAGGAAGCACCCATTGAGAATCAAACTCACTAAAAATGGTTTGTTAATCCAGCTTGCTAACAATTACACGTTTGGTGCCCTGTGACTTAACAGATTTATCTATAATAAATCAAGTAGATTAAGTTTGTAAATCTTTACTAATATTCCACATACTAATCATAATATACAAACTTATTCGACACAGTGACACACAAGTGTCATTTTTTTTTTTGCCATAATATTTTTGGCATTTGATTTTTCAAAATCAAATCAAAATTTTACCTAATTTTTTTTTTCTAAATTCTCTAAGGATTACTGTAAGAAGTTCATCTTATAAGTAATTACTATTTGTTGGACAAAAGCCAAGTTTATAAATTCAGGTACTCTTCGAGGAGAACCGTCCTGGCCTCCTGCCTCAAAAATCGCTACCCGTGGCTGCTGAAAAAAAAAATACCAGCTACGATTGAAGTCTGTAGCTGAAGCATGGCACTTGCAAAAAAAAAAAAAACAAAAAAAAAAAAAAACCAAACAACCAACCAACTTAGGGCATTTTCCCAAAAACCCAACCCTAAACCTCCTAGTTAAAATTAACAGTTTTATTACAAAATTGTGGGTTCTGTTTTCTGGGTCACCCTGTATACAAAAAAACAGAGACCAAATTAGTTATTTATTTTCCCATTAAACTAACCCTAAACCCCAACCATTAAACTAACCCTAAACCCCAACCCTATTTTTTTTTTTGCAAGTGACACTGCTTTGGCTACGGACTTCAATTGTAGCTGGTGTTTTGTTTCAGCAGCCACTGGGTAGCTATTTTTGAGGCAGGAGGCCAGGACGGTTCTCCGCAAAGAGTAAGTAAGGACCGAAGGGGAATATTGCATGTCATGGACTGCTCAACCACCCGGGTTCTATCCTTAAGTATCACAGGTCGCCACCCACGGCCAACAGGTGGCCCGATTGGGGGAATCTTACCCTCTGTAGAGGTGCAGTCGGTACATTCTAACGCCCCAGCCAACAGGGCGGGATAGAAAAAGGAATATCTCTTGTAAGTGTAAAACAACTAAATAAACCAATAATTTTCTTTACTTGTCTGACCAAAAAAATAATAACTATTATGTCACATAATACTTTTTTACATTTGTACATCTCTTATTATAATGGAGATTGTCTGTAACCGAAACTACCTCACCACCAACGTCACACCTCCCTTAGTTATTTACGTTATATTCTCAATGGTTATTAAATAATCACTATTTAATCTTGATTAGCATCTTATCTATTAACCATGTCTCAATTAAGGTCTAGCTGAGAAATATTTACCAGAGTAATTTTTGCCTCCTATCACACGTCCAGGTACCTGCCAGCCACCAATATCCCTGAAAAAATAAATAAATAAAAATAAAATAAAAGCAATTGTAGAAAATGCTAGAAAGAAGGTTTCTATTAAAGTTATAATAAAGTTATAAGGTTTCTATTAAAGTTATAATAAAGTTATAATAAGTTATAATAAGTTATAAGGTTCTATTAAAGTTATAATAAAGTTATAAACCCGACAAATCATATTTACACTAGCATAGTTACCAACATAAATGATGGTATTACTTATGCATGGATCAGCACTTCTGCTGGTCTATGGATATGATGAGATGATAGCATCAGACATGTTGGTAAATTGAGAATACAGAAACATTGGTCATATAAGATACTTTTAAATCACTTAAGTAAACAAAAAAAAAAAAAGGGAGAATGGGAAGGAAGGAAGGAAAGAAAAAAAATATATAGGTAGAAAGGAAGGAAAGAAAAAGCTGTAAAAAAAAGGAAAAAAAGAGGCGGAGGACAAAGTAACATGGAAGAAAGAAGTCATAGTGAGGGAAAAAAGAAAGTGAAAGGTATATATATATATATATATATATAATATATATATATATGAGATTTATCCAAAACTTGGTAGTAAGGATGATTCTATATGTGATTTCAAGATCCACTGTACTAATATTGATGATCCAGTATGTATAAATACAGTGAATCATTAAATCACTAAAGAGAGCTCAATGTAAAATAACCTTTTAGATTATATACAGAGCAATATTTATCAATAAAGGAAGAACTCAATACAGTAATCCCATAATAAATTTATTTCGACAAAAATTGGGCCCATATAAATCTAAGTTGATTTAAACCGGCTCCCCAAATATTTGCCTCATCAGATGGTCTCAATTCACTTTATGAACAAGCATATCACAAAAAAACCCAAAGCTGAATATATATAAATTCAAAGAAAAAAAAAAAAAAAAAAAAATAATAAAAAATTATATATATTTTTAACAGGTGGGAGTGTAACCATAGAAACTGGAAGTGAATGAAAAAAAGAGATACATCTCAAAGTTGATTTGTTTGGCTTGTGTGGGTGACAGTATTAATGCCTAGATGATTTTAATTTTTATATAACTTCTCTAATTGAAAAAAAATTAATAAATAAATATATATTATTATAATGGAGATTGTGTGTTTTTCTGTCTGTAACCGAAACTATATTACTATACAAATCACAATTCCTTTTGTTATTTACATCACATTCTCCATGAATTTATTTTTATTTAAACCTCGATTATTAATAAAATTATTTTACATCATTAAGACTGTTGACCATATCTACATACTAATAACATGTAATTGTATTTAAATATACAACAACAGAGCGGTTTACAGTATGAATGGGAAGGCTAATTTGCATATTGATATTTTAAAAAATTGGTTTTAATAAATATATGCTTATTATTATTGATTTCAAATTGTTTGGTTTTTTTTTCTTATTGAATATGAGCAACAATCACGGGGATAAATCTTAAAAGAAATTTATTAACAAGAAGAAATAACTGTAATTCTATTCTTTACTTCCTATTTTAACTAAATAGTTAAATTAGGAAAATTTACCAATGAAATACGGGAGTAATGAAAAATGATGGAAGAGTTAGTTTCAAAGTTGTTCTATTTTTCGATTATACCCCCTCTGTTCCAAATGTTTTTATCTGCATTCTTATTCATTTTCATTAGCCTTTCTAATTTAATATGATATTTTATTATATTAAAACTTAAATACTTGCACCCGGAGGGTGCATATATTTACTAGTATATATAAGAGAGTTTTATAATTTGCTTGAAGCATTGTGTATATATTGGTTAGGAGGTTGATTTAGAAGGATATCACAATGCAGGTGTAAAGAAAAAAATAATAATACGGTAACAATGGGTTTTTTTATAGTATTTTTGGATTTCTTGGACATAAATGCTTCTATGAACCAATTTGTAGGAGTAGGGAAGCTCTAGAACTCATTTTACGGACAAAAATAGATTACAAAAAGTCACCATTTTTCGTGAACCCCACCAAATTTAGAGAGCTAAAAATCGATATAACTCCACCAATTTTTGGAATTGTAAGTTCAAATTTTGGGGAATGTCTAACTTTAACACAGTTCACACCTGTACAAAATTTTAGAAAAATTGAAGAAATAATTCCGAGGCTATCTCCTAATAGGGATATAATGCTTTTTTTTTTTTTTTTTTTTAAACTTATCTTATGTTTTTTGAAGAAATTGCTTTCAACTTTTGTCTATTGTGGTTTCATTCCCAAAGGTCGGAAAAGAAAAAAACAAGTTTCTGCTTGTAGTTAAGTGTCTCCTAAGTAAGTGTAAAAATTCAAGAATATTGATAAAGATTAACCACTTTGATTTTACAAAAATAAGTATGCTCTGAAATCATATAGAATTATAATATTTCCTTGGCCCACCTGAAATTTGCTGTGGCCCATAGGTTGGGAACCATATCTCTAAACAAACTTCCATTATTTTTTTTTCTCCAAGTAAAATCTACTCTTTGCACTTTACTCAGGCTACTTTTATAGGCTGCAGTCAGATTGAACAGTCACAAGGACAAATGTATAGTACTAATTTCTTCAATGAATGGATGTACCTTAGTGTGATGAACTAGTGAGCGGTCAATCATTATTAAAGCCTTTTGTCAGCAGAACCAAACTACAGACAGTTAAGTGGTATTAAAAATTAGTTTCAAGTTAAAGTTTCTTTTTATTCAATGTTAAGAGGAACAAGTGACACCAAACATTTATCTCATTAAAGTCTAGATGGATCAGCAGAGAAAGTCTCAATTCTACAAGAGAGACTCCAAAAGTAAAACCACCAATTTATTTCCATGGAAACAGCAAATACAAGGAGTACAATAACACTACTGAGTAGATTGATTGATTTTAATAGCATGTCAACCTGTCTAGGGTTATTTTATGCCTAGATATTAGGGAATCAGGTTCATTGTATGTTCTTATTTACTGTTTTGTGCAGAGGTTTCTAAAGAGTATTATTTGGACTACTGTCCTCATCTTTATTGTTATCCACACAATGTTTCGGCCAATGTATCCTCTGGCCTTCTTCAGGTATTTCTTGATGAAATCAGGAACCTTCTCGCACTTGGGAACCTTCTTTTCGAAATCTGAAGCCTTCACAGAACTTTAAACCGAACCCTTTATTCAATCCACAAGGGTAGACTGTTCTCATTCTGTTAACCATGGCCAGGTATAAGTGTTAAGCTGTATTAAGTATTCCATATTATTATCACCCTTGGCCAGGATTGAACCTCAAACCTAGAGATGATTGTCCTTAGAACTGTATTAACTCAACCCTTATATCCGTTGTGTCATGTGTCCAACTGGATAAAAAAAATTCTGAGCAAATGATAATTTGGATTATTTGGATTTTTCGGACTATTGTCCTCATCTTTATTGTTATCTGTACACTGTTCTGAATCTGACCTACTGAAATGAGGGTGCATCTTATATGCCCGTGCGTCTTATATGCCGTCAAATATGGTAACAAGTATCAGGTTCAGATAAGTTTGACAAACAAGCTTTCACCCCAATTTGATCCGTGATGGTATTTGTTAATTTGTTGGTTGAATCATGTGACAGGCCAATCTATGGGAAAGATTGAGAATCTGGGAAAAAGTCATTTGGGTTCGGATGCGTGATTTGCATCTGCTGATTTCTTCCTCACACATCAAATTAAAGTGGGTCTCAGATAATAAAGATATATACACCAAAAATGAAAGAAGTTTCTGTGTTCCTGATTTTATAAGAACTAAGATGGATGCAGGGAGGTTCAATACCAGAGATGACCCAAAGTGATGAAAAAGAATACAGCGAACTCTGCACAACCAGCTGAGAACATTAGAAGAACAGAGAAAATAATGATGATAATAATAATAATGATACCTAGTGCTGATTAACAAAAAAGAAAGAACTTGTCAACTGGTGGATTTTGCAGTTCCAGCAGATCACAGGGTGAAGCTGAAGGAAAATGGACAAATACTTGGACCTTGCCAGAGAACTGAAAAAGTTATGGAATATGAAAGTCAAAGTGATACCAATTGTAGTTGGTGCACTTGGAACGGTCCCAAAAGGATTGGAAAAGGGTTTGGAAAATCTGGAAATCAGAGGAAGGATTGATACCATCCAGAACACTGCACTGCTGCAATCTGCCAGAATACTCAGAAGAGTCCTGGAGACCTGAGGAGACTTGCTGTCACTCAGATTCCAGTGAAAGACCATCAGCTAACGCTGATGTGAAAACTCAAAAGAAGTAAATAATGATAATAATAATTTGGCAGTTTCAGCAGTGAAAATGAAAGAAAACTAAAAAGTAGACAAATACCTGGACCTAGTCAGAGAATTGAAAATGTTGTAGAATATGAGGGTGAAAGTGATACCAATTGTAGTTGGTGCACTTGGAACGGTTCCCAAAAGTTTAAAAAACAGACTGAAAGAATTGGAAATCAAAGGAAGAATTGAGACCATCCAGACAACAGCATTGTTGAAATCGGCTAGAATACTCAGAACAGAAGAGTCCTGAGGAGACTTGTCACTCCGACTCCAGTGAAAGACCATCAGCTAATGTTGATGTAAAAAACTAACAAAGTGTGAAACAAGAAAAGGAAGAATAACAAAAAGAAAAAAAAAGAACAAGAAGAGTATTCAACATATCCAATAGTGTTCTTGTGCGCCAAGTATCAGATGTTGTTTCCCATGGAAATAAGAGGCATTAATTTCAGTACACCACCCCCATAGATCCTAATTTTAGATAATTAGATACTTATCCTCTAGAGTCAGTAATTTTTTAAGAAAAGTATATATCAACTGAAATAGATATGGCATATGCAAAACTAGATACCTACAGGAAAGAAAAAACAAGAACTAATATCAAACATATGCTTATATATATATATATATAAATTAATGGTAAAATGAATGAATGGATGAAATAAAATGAATGAAATGAGAGGGATAAATGAAAAATCCTTTCCAAGGGACCTTTAAAACTAAGTGTTGTGAGATTTGGTGCCCTGCATTTATTCTAAAATTAATACTTTGTTTAAGTTTACTCATAAGATTAAGTATATAATTGAAGAAAACTATTTTTGTTGTTGAATTTTATGTTGAAAACAACTGACTAATTTATTTTTTCAAAGATATATATATATATATATATATATATATATATATATATATATATATATATATATATATATATATATATATATATATCATTTAAGTTTTGCATATGCTTCTAAATTATTTAGTTAAAAATTAATAGTAAAATGAATGAATGGATGAATTGAAAAATCCTTTCCAAGGGACCCTTCTCAAAAGTATTAAAACACTTTTTGAGAGTGGGGTCCCTGATAGAAAGTTTTTCTCGTCTATTAATACTCCTTTGAAGCATCAAGTTAATATATTCTATAATTATAGAATATATTAACTTGATGCTTCAAAGGAGTATTAATAGACGAGAAAAACTTTCTATCAGGGACCCCACTCTCAAAAAGTGTTTTAATACTTTTGAGAAGGGTCCCTTGGAAAGGATTTTTCAATTCATCCATTCATTCATTTTACTATTAATTTTTAACTAAATAATTTAGAAGCATATGCAAAAACTTAAATGATATATATATATATATATATATATATATATATATCTTTGAAAAAATAAATTAGTCAGTTGTTTTCAACATAAAATTCAACAACAAAAATAGTTTTCTTCAATTATATACTTAATCTTATGAGTAAACTTAAACAAAGTATTAATTTTAGAATAAATGCAGGGCACCAAATCTCACAACACTTAGCTATCCGTAGATGGAGTTCTAGGTGAGTGCTACTCCAAAAATGATACATGTACAGGTGCCAGTACAAAAAGCTACTACTAGTGTAGAATAATCATACTAAGTTCCAATTCAGCAGTGATGGTGGACCACCCTTCACATTCCTCCCATTTAAGCAGTTCCTGGAGGACTGGGCTGTAAAGCATAGACTGTCATCAGTTGCCTATCTACAATCCAATGGTTGGGCAGAATTAGCTGTCAAGACAGCCAAAAGGATAGGACCCCAGGGATCTCTGAATAATGCCCAGGCTGCAAGGGCAATCCTTCAATATCGGAACATGCCTATCCAGAACATCGGGCTATCCCCTGCACAACTCCTTTTCCCCCGACAACTGCAGGACTTCATATCCTCCCAACTTGCACTATATAAACCGCATACCAAGTGGATAGCCGCGGCTCGCATGAATGGACTATTCTTGAGCCCTGATTGGCTGCTTGGTTTCTATAACATTATGAGGCTTCATAAATACTCTGGCATTCTGCAGTAGGATTGCAACAAGGTTAGATCTGTATTGAGTTACAGCTACTTGTTGCCTTGTCTTACCAATTCGATGGTAATTGGAACTTAGTATGATTATTCTACAACTAGTAGTTTATTAGTATCCAGGTAGATTTCACAATGATGTTTAAAGTACTGTAAAGTCTATCTTCTATAGGTCAACCTGTTATATATTGATAAACTATTGTTTTTTTGGACAGTTAATGTAGTTAGATTTTGAATTAAAATTTGTTGAAATTCAAAATCGGAGGGTGTTAGATGATTGACACTCGATAACATCAAGTTGACCCACTGGTTTCCGCCACTGGGAAATGTGAGAATGGAAGGTCCAAAGTTTAGCTTAGTCAGCACTTAAGCAGGAGACACCATGATGTAGACATTGTCTCTGCTTCACTCTGGATGTGGTTGAGAAAGTCTGGTTGAAAATAAAAAGATGTAACCACTTAAAATATAAGCCTTATGTTGTCTTTGTGAACTAATGGCAAACCAGCTTCTACAGAACCAGACTATGCAAGAACAGAATATGCCAACCAGCTGAGCTACTCCAACAAGTAAGTAAGAAGTAAAGACTTTAAATATGTGGGAGAGCTTTTCTGAAGGCCTCTCACCTTTCTCACTGTCTCATAAGAACTCTTTCTCTCTCGCCAATTATACAAGGGTTAGTCAAAAAGTAATGCCATTTTGTTTAGGACAGGTATAATTACCAACACAGTAACATGTATGATACATCAAAATGAAGCTGGTCTTCTGTGGATCATATCCCTACTTCTCCATAGTCACCGTTTCTTTCAATAGCAATGCTTAGGGGTTATAGAATTTTGTACATTGTTTATATTTACATTTTGGGGGATAGTTTTTTTTTTTTAGTTATATATATATATATATATATATATATATATATTTACTAACTCCTCCGTATGAGCTGAATGTAACATAAGGTGAATTTCTTAATCTAAGTTTAACAGGTTTTGAATTCATAGTTTTCCTTCTCCAAGACTGGTTGCCTAACCAAGGTTAAAGGGCCAAATCTGCCCTACTATTCACTAATAGCTGGAGGAAGAATAGTTGGATTCATACCTTTCCCAAGGGTATTAGCACTATGTGAAATGTAAACAGTCTTGTCCAGGATTTGAACTGATCTCGTTGTGTTCATTTCCAATGACAGTAACCATTACACCACATGCCTCCTTTTTTCAGTTATATGTTAGGTATTTCCTAATACAAACAAGCTAACTGTAAATACATTTCAATAGTTTCTTAGAAAGGAATTACACAGGATAGGTTACAAGGTAGGAGTTAAGCGGCTTTAGTTGTTTCCCCACATCATAAATCAAAACCCTACAATCTATTAAGAAACTTTATTTGGGACCCATAATTTTTTTCTGGGACTCATTCAAAGCAAATATGTGCATCCCAGGATGCGCTCAATCAAAAAGCTATCAGCATCACTGTTAGCATATAAAAGAGTAGAAAAGAATTCTATCCTTTTAATTAAGTATTTAAAAATAAAAATAAAAATTTCCATAGTATTTTGAAATTCTTAATTTAAACTCCACTTCATACTGGTAAAATGTGTCTGTATAGAGAAGCCCCAAACAAAACGTCACAAAGCATTGAAAATAGCAACACGTCTTTCTCTATTGATTTATGACTAACCAATGACTCAACCCAGGGAAAGAGAGAGAGAGAAAGAGAGAGAGAGAGAGAGAGAGAGAGGGAGAGAGAGAGAAAGGGAAAGCGAGAGAGAGAGAGAGAGAGAGGGAAAGAGAGAGAGAGGGAAAGAGAGAGAGGGAGGGAAAGGGAAAGAGAGAGAGAGAGACTCAGTTTGACGTTGATAAAGACTGACCACAGGCATTTCTTGTTGGCAAAACAGTATTTGCTGGTTTATTGATTGAAATTACAGGATCTTTCACACACTAATGCATAACCATGCACACTAACAGGATAGAAGCTCATGATAACTTATAATGTAAGTCAAGGAAGTCTAACAGAAGGATCTTAGAGCGAAAGAAATGTCCAAAGTAGCTACCAAACATGCCTGGGCATGTTCAAACCTATTCATTATGATTATTACTTGATACTGTTTAAAATCATGAAAATAGTTTTTAAGTATACAAATGGATTAGATATAGATATATCCTATCTAAATAATATGGAATACCTTTTATAAAGTATCAAGAACTTTTTTAAAAATTTTAAAAAATCAAATTCACATCTATCTATACATATATAATGGGCAGTTGTGTGTATATGTATGTCCGGAGGAAACTTTGAAAATAAAATAATTAACGACAAAGTAAATATATATATACACATTAAATATCACCAGGGCTTGGTTTTCTATCTATACATATATAAAGGGCAGTTGTATGTATATGTGTCCGGAGGAAACTTTGAAAATAAAACAATTAACGACAAAGTAAATATATATACACATTAAATATCACCAGGGCTTGGTTTTCTATCTATCTATCTATACATAAATAGAGGGCAGTTGTGTGTATATGTATGTCCGGAGGAAACTTCGAAATAAAACAATTAACGACAAAGTAAATATATATATGCATTAAATATCACCAGGGGCTTGGTTTTTAGCAAAAATAATGAAGGTTTGATTTATATTCGTGAAGATAATTAAAAAAAATTAAATTTAGATAACATCCTAGATTTTTTTTTTTGCATTTAATATTTTAAATAGTAGACATTGATTTTCTTTTCAGAGTGGCTGGATCAACGCAAGATCTGTTTTCTACTATTGAGGGATTTTTAAATGGGGCATGCCTGCCATGGTCCAACTCGTGACTCAACTAATAAGGATCGTTAGTTGAGCTAAAAATTCCTTCTCCTTCAAGAAGTCTGAAACTCCTGCGAGTGCGAGCTGAGGTTAAAAATGATGGGGGCGACCGCATGCCACGACGCCAATGCTTTAGTGGACCACTCAACGGAAAGAAAGCATGTAGATTTCGAAAGAAAACACACGGTTGTATTCGACAAACACGTCACGACTCTACGACAAAATATATTGATAATTTATCAAACTACTTTATTGAGTTTTTGATCAGCATACTTATGCTTGAGTGGTATGACCTGTAAATACAGCTGAACGTAGGACATAACAGTCGTGGAGATCAATAGGGAACTCACATCACACGTAAGTAATTCTAGCACTACGGTAATGCGGCCACTGCCGAACGACTGGGAAGATGGCTACAAATATATCTCTCCATCGTTTAACACAAGAGATCCGTCAGTTAACATCAACATTCATTGCCCACAAGTACATTGGATCTACTTTTGCTACTCACATGTTCACAGCTTTTTTTCTACAAATTCCGCGTCAAGCCATCCCCGAATTTTATCCATCCTTGTCACTTTCCTACAGACAATGTAAATACCACCTAGTCTATATATTTTCACCAACACACAACCTTAGTGAATCAACTGCGACATTGAGAGAGAGTAAAGTCATTCTAGTTCTGACATTCTATTTTTTAACCAAAATACAGAACTATCTCCGGCTCCTAGCTAGTCGCACACTTAAGAATTGATCCGTCTTATACCTCAAGGATATCAGAGAAATATTTATTAGTATTGAACATTTTTACTATTTGCTCTTTCATGTATTTACACACTACAGCATATAAAGACTAGATCGGTTCTTTAGGCACATAGATACTCTAATATGGTAGACAGCAAATTCCTCAGGTATGACATCGACTACTTCTGCGAATCATGGCAGATTCGCATGAGTACAGTGCATATTTATTCTGAAAATGGTATTCAATCCTTCCCTCTGATTCCAAAACTTCAAGACACTTCTGCAGATTTTAGAGGACTGGTCTCCAAATCGCAGAGAACGATATTAGAGAATAATCTAAAGTGATACAGCTACGAACATATATTAATTCACTAGTCCTCTACGTCGGTGCAGGAACTAGGATATGTTGATTCGTCTCACCCCTATCCATCTCTCTCTAGCGAGACTTGTATAACACATGTCGAATTTTCTGCTTCGTATATCGTGAAAATACCATGTGCCTCTCACTCATAGTTTGGATAGAGAGGAATATATCTTTATCTGTATTCCTTTATTGATAATTCTATCAGAAATCACAATCTGTCTTTGTGTCTTATTAAACTATTGGCATCGATAATCAAAGTATAGCAATGAGATATATAAGGATATATTCGCTGATTATTTGAGAGAAAGGTCTCCAGATGAATTTTGAGGCGTTTTCGTCTACTCAGAAAAACAGACAATATTGCGCTTTAATGCTAACAATATACTAATGAAAAGTGGGTAGTAATGCGTTTAATACTCCTATTCAGCTCTTTGCACATATAATTTAACAATAATAATGGATAAGAATCACCTACAAAAATAGAGTGTTGCAACTAGTTGTCGTACCTATATTCGCTTAGATTGCTAGTATTTTATCGTTGCATGACAGATTAATAATAGGGTGGTTTATCTAGAAGTCTTCTATTACTTCTAATTTATCCACACAAGTATCTATAATCTTTACTTAGTGTATCAGTATGGAGTAACATTAATACTTTAAGACTTCTCAGATTTCATTAGAATCGTCTTGAATGAAGTTCAATTATTCAGTGCGTCCATATATTAAATGAAATTTTCGCTTTCTCTATTTAATGACGGTTTTGTTATTATATACGTTAACACAAAACAAGTAAGCTAAAGATTATCATGTATCCTCTGGGAAATGGGTGAAAGCGTTCCATCGGTAAATGATTATTTAGTTTCTCCAATACAATTTTTGATTTATTAGTCTTGTCGTTTCATTCACTAGAGTTTCGTTTCCAAAAAAGATTCCGTTAGTTCTTAGTAATGTTGAGCGCCATTTAAAGTATTTCTATAATATTGAGCGCGCCAGCACTTGTGTAAAATTCTAATACAAAATGGTTGAGATTGAGTTCGGATTATCAATACTCTTTTCGTCTTTAGTTTGGCAAATTTATCTAATCTCCCTGTTTAACCTTAACTATATAGACACATAGCTATATCAGATACTAACTAAACACTCTTAGAGTGAGATGAGCACTTATCTTGTCAGAGAGACATATTAATATTTTTCCTTCGTTCTTTTGAGGAATCTTCTGAATCATATACTTATGATTCCATTTAAAGAATGGTGTCTAGATGTGAGCCCTAAAAAAGAGGAGAGAAAACACAGGATATTAGAATAATCCATATGTATTTCATGAGTTCTGACAAGCTATATTAGAGGTTTGAAAAATTCACATTTCTTTAGAGTTTATTCTAGTTCCTAATGATTCTATTAAAGCCTATATATAACTTCTTCTATTCTGTCTTATAGACACTGCGGAATCACCATCACACCTTCAATGGCACTACACAAGCGAGACATATACTTAACAATATACTTAGTATAATATATTTATCGTAAGCTTTCCTCATCAAAGTATTCAATAACCAAATAAATATTTGAGTATGTCACTATGCAAATTATGGTAGTATATGTCACTTTACCATCTTCGATTATTCTTATGCTATCACGCGATTTATGTTACATTAATAAAAGCATAGCCACACTAATACTTCCTGATATTCCCAATGCAATATACCGATAAATATAGGTCGCGCTGACAATTAATATATTCAACAGATAGTTAGTTAGGTATGCAAAGCTCGTACCAAGTTCCACTAATTTATTAAGTTTTGATGCTAGAAGAATTATATATATTCAAATTAATCCAATTGTTCATCATAAGGTACATTTATAAAATAAAAATCAAGGTATCTTTAGAGGTGTTGTTCTGTAGTTAGCAGTTATATTATTTTTTGAGTCAGATTTTCAAATATCGTGATGTGACTCCGCCCATCCAGAGCTATATATACAACTAAACACATACAAGACTCGGTGAATATTATACTCTGAGTACTACTATATGGAAGATAACCTCTTGGATTATTACTATTATCATACCAGGAGATATAGTACATCACGTAGTTTAACATTGAACAGCGAACAATTTTTCAACTGGAGGCCATCCTTCGTAATTTAATGAAGTTTATAATAGTCTTGTTGTATATATTTACATTTTTTCATTTACTAAAAATCCACGATAACAATAAGGTGGGCACCCCGATGAGTTCAAATGTCACGTGGTTGCTGTATGATTTTATATGCTACCCATTGTCATATATTTTTCGTATAGTCATTTTTTATTTTTCTCTTAAGGACGATGAGAAATTTAGCTATCTTATGGAAGTATATACGAGATACGTGAGTTACGCTTCGATCTATGGTATGCTCTGCTAATTTTCTTCTTACATGCACAAATGCTGATGTTTCACACGAGAGCATTTGAGTGAAAGTAAGTCTCATCTCTCCGCTACTAAGAGGCAGAATATATTTCCTCGACACACATGCTTTATCATGGTAGAACACAACGATGAGAGATTCGAGTAATTACGCTGGGCGGAAACACACGTGTCTGATTTTCCTTTTTTGAGATTTTTACTTGAGTATTATTAGGTTAATGTATTTTCACTATTTTGTCGAGCCCATCGCACTGTACTTTGTTGGAGGTCAGTATCTGTCTAGTTTATGACATGAGGGGAAATCTCCATTCTTTTGTGATATAGATTTAACAATCTCAGACGCCACTATCGAGGGACTGGCTTACATCGTAACCTGCGTGTTTTGCATTCTAGAGTTGCTAATATCTGTGAGTTTAGATGAGTGCTCTCTTATAGCGTAAGAGATCATCGAACACTGAGGCATACAGCTCCTTCTCAAGATTCACACGTATACAACGCATTATTAATATCACACTCTATACAATCATTTGTGTATTATTGAAGCGTGCTTTTCTCCATCCATCATAACGGTTACGCAGAACTATAGGCTTCTCGTGAACATATAGATACGTATCGAGCGATTGTTTCAATACTCTTTGCCATGAAGTGGGTATCGATAAGTTACATGGTATCATATCCGATTTCGAAGATATGAGTTGAAGGAATTACTTCGAATATCGACGCAATGTTGATGATTCTCTTCTCGAGATATACCTTATTTATGCGTCTTCTTCTACTACTGAGATATCTTTTATTAGTCTTTACATTCATTCTGTAGCCGATATCTTTATTATTATCTTTTGTATTATTATTATTTTTATTAATTAAATCTAGATAAAGACTATTTAGAATAATAATATGCAACAATATCGTTAATTGTTAATAAATGTAAAATCAATTGATAGCTCCAATACTTACATTGCTGAGATATGTTTAAAACAGCTATTTTATAGTACTTTATATTTTATTATCAGACACACCTATTCACAATACCTAGACTATATCTACGTCAACCTATTATATCACTAAATCTTTACATATATACAAAGTAAATTATTTTATCTTTAAATCAATTGAGAGAGTAAAATCAATTTCTTGTCTGATATATAGATCCGTTCAACCCGTTTGACCGCTCACACAGAACAGCAGTGTTTAGAATCATCTCTTTTTGTTTTTTTGAAATGAGATTATTGTCTAATGATTGTAATATTGTATAGTATTTCTTTTCATTTTTCTTAATAAAGGTTGTGTTTTCAATCAAAAACATTGTCCTCACACTATGGCGTGACTTAATCAATGTACACAATTCAAGGAGAAACGAACTGTCTGTTGCCTATAGAACTTATTAATAATGACTTTACGAGATACTAACAGAACAAAAGTTACTTAAAATATTGTATATATCTCAATAGAGTCAGCTTATTAGTCAGGATATGTTAATTAAGTCGTGAGTTCAGTGTCTTCATTTATGGAAATTTCTTTAAAAACACGAATTCACCAAAAAGAATCTGGATAGACACAAATAATTAAATGTAGACTTTTTACTATATGGGCCAATAAACGAATGAGTCTATATAATCGATTATCTTCTTAGAAAGAGATTCGTATTAACAAGTAACTTCAGAGTCTAACTCACAATCATTCCATCATTAATAAAGATCACCTCAGAGAAAAGATATATCTAAAAAGAGAAACATAAAAAAGACGGGCCCATTATATCATTCTAAAGCTACTTAGGTATGCTGATTTATTCCCATTATAAGACACACTAGAACCTGGCTAAAGATTACTTTTTAAGAAGTATTATCGATGTATCTCACAACGATAGAAGACTAAATTGACTCATCGTTGTATATTTGTGATGGAGATGCTCGATTAAAACAATAGTAGAGTGGCTTCATTAGTTCTATATGCGCGGTGTAAGGGATCGAATGAACATAATCGGCATATATGGAGAATTAAAGTTAAAATGTTACTATGCTTGTCACAAGAAACTATAAATAATTATCTTAAAAGATCGTTTATATAGTGATAATTTTTAAAGCCGAATATTATTATAATGAATATCATATTTCTGAATGACGCATATCTATTAAATAATGGAAGCTATTGTTCATAGTTACTGTGTGCAGTATTAAGGACGAATAACTAGAGATTAACTACTAACATGGTAACAATTCCTTATGCGTATTTAACGTTACACCGTCCATGTTGCTTATATATTGTCAGAGTTTTAAAACCACACATTAAATAGAATAAAAGAACAAATGTATTGAAATTCAATACTGGATGTCTATGTAACCCATAAATAAACAAACTAATAACATGCAAATTGTTACTATCGTAATATTTATAAATGACAATATTCCCAGTTGAGTGATATATACGAAAGTCTAGATATTTTGTGCTATATTGATATTATAATAAATAACTTTATTATTAATAACTAAATGTTGTCTGGTATAATATGAGATATTCTTAATTGATTAGGTTTTTACTCTTAATGAATAATGAGTAATACAAATATCTTACAATATAAATCTTAAATAGGAGACTTTCATTAACAAAAGAACTGAAACTAAGACATTGGCTGGAGATTATTATAATGTGATATCTTACTATACATCCTATTTATTCATCTAAATACTTAGTAGTTAGCGATAAATTATTAGAATTGATAAAACGGTAGTGAGACTGTTAAGTAAGTTTCAGTGGTTTATTTCACGCTTCCCTCCAGCTATACACCACCCACGTATATCCAAATCTTTTTTATATTGAACATATCTTAAATTATATTTACATCTCTGCCTTTTCGATATTAAATTCTAAATATTAATTTTTACTTGTAAACTTAATAATGTAACTTGCGACCACGGAGGATGCATATTTGCTATGATTTTAGAATAAGAGAATAAAGCGAATATAAATTTTCAGTACCAAGCTTCTAATTTCATTATTTATAACTTTTACATAATATAATATTCTCAGGCGATTATTTGAAAACACCGAGTATTTTCAGTGACACTGTGTTACACGTCTAAAGTGAAGGATACCTCTCTGTGATAACGATAGATAACTAAAGCCTGATATAATAGAACTATTGGAAGATAGATAGAGACAGAGCATATAACAGTACTCTCGAAAAGATTAAAATTATAATGGATGACATAAGGACACGGAAATAAAAACTAAAGAAATACACAAAAAAACAATATTCACCAACTAAGAAATCGCTAATACATTACAAATTATTAATAATTGAATATTTTGAATCGAATTAGTGGAGGGATAATAGTATCCTTATATTAAGAAGTATATAGTAATGAGGTCGTAAGATTGTTTTATCCTGGTCTTTCCCACATTATTTTTCCATTCGGAAATAAAACGATTCGTATTTATATATTAACACTCGAAGAAGTAATTAGACATTATTTTTTTATTAATATATAATTCTAGAAAAACTATGCCCAAATAAAATAATTTAAACTTACTTACCATTTCAACTCCACTCTTTGGCAGATTGAAATCATTATCCAAATAAGATCTAATTTTATAAACGATGTAACCGGAGGGTGTCCTTCAGTAGCTGAGTAGATAAATATATATAAAGATATATCTTTATCATAGATATACAACACATATATATATTCGTAGGATTATATAATAAATCAGTTGGGTAAGTGTTTAAGTATAGCATTAGTAGATAATATATTAAAGAGAATCTACTGTATAATGGTTATCAAAGATATCGGCCATCACCAACTCAGCGAATGAGTAGCAACTTATAAGGAGTATACATGTGTTGTTAAAGTGAGGAGCTATGTGTATAAAGTAGTTTGGTGAGCAAACTTATAATACATCCCAAAATATACATCGACAAGTAAGATAAGACTATAGATAATAAGTATATAATAATATAAAATAATAAATCAATGTCTACTTGGTCTGGCGCGTAAGGGAAATATAGTAAAGACTATCATCTAGAGGTTACGGCACTAGAGAGATAAACAGTGAACATTATATGAGTACCGACAGCCGAACTAAGTATTAACTCTTTTTACTACATGCATTAATGAAGAGACGAGAGAGAGAGAACAGAGAAAGAAAGAAGAAGAGAATATAAGAGAGGAAGGAAGATCGAGAAGAGAGACGCAGAGCAGCGGGGGCTCATTAAAAAAAAGTGGACATCAACACAAGTCAGCGCGAGGCGGATCCTGAACCTCCATTTATCGATTAGCAGAAGATACAAGATATAGAGAGAATCACGCCTATCAGCATATCCGACGTCCAAGTCGAGGCACAAGCTAGCATCAGAACCTTACTATATTACCGAGACTAGATCCTCTGTGTTATCACGGCGAGACAATAAATCACTGAATGAATTAGAGAGCGGGGAAACAGGTATCTGCATCCACTAGGTGACGAGCGAGCGTTAGTGAAAGAGATGGGATAATACTTACCTCTTCGGCGAACTGAGAGTTCCAAAAGTAGATACCGTAATCAGATAGTAGTCTCTAAACGACAACATCAATCAATATCTGAACAAATATATCGCTTTATCATAACGTGTGACCATTGCTATCTTACAAATACAAAACACTACGCAATGTCTTAGAGCTTGTTAAGTATGAGATGGCAGTAAGGATGATAGTAAGAACAGGAAGGATGAGACATCAAACAATCGACGACGAAAGAGGGCAACTCTAAAAATACGAAATCAATAACACTCTCCAATAGTCTCTGCCAATCAATAACTGCTTAAACAAATAAAAAGAAGATCAATATGAGTTACAACCACACTCTATCCACCACATGACTCAGAATAAAAATAAACTCTTTATAAGTCGTAAATTATAGATTGATAGAGCCTGAAGCGAGTAAAGAGCGAGCAGTGCGAATTAGACAAACTAGGTATCAGACGATCAATTGGTAAACAAAACTACTGGAACTTCGAAGGTCTAACAAAATAACAGTGGACGGGAGTATATTGCCATTGCATATTAGCTGCGATTAATCACTGGCAAGGTAATTGAATCCTACTATACCTACCCAAGTTATGAAGAATAACAAAGACGTAAGTACTTGTGGTGCTTCCGTGTTGTTAAGTCCGGTGGAGGGGGGCTACTGTAATTATAGAGAAGGTAAAATTCGGTTTATGATATCAAACCTGTCTGTCCAAAATCACTGACTTAAGAAAGTCTAGACCTATTGAGTATGACGAGTACACAGTGACATTCGGCATGCTAGAGAGGCGGATGAGTAAGGAACAATCAATAACAATAATAAATAAAAGATGCCAAAGAATGATTCAAGTAAATTTAGTATTAACAAAGTGACAACATAGTATCGTACCGGAGGGAGAATATGTAGCATCTTTATAGTGGAACATGGTCTGGTATCCACCCATATACTCTGCTCAAAAAAAAATTGCTACACTCCGGTGACACATTAAGGAACAATATATCTGACCTAGCACACAGTTGAAGTAGACACAATGTTATCGAGCACTATCTCAATATATCTATTACTATATTACATCCTCTATCTTAGATACTCATATAATTAACTATATATTAATGATATAAATAAATTCTAAGCAATATTTTATTTCACTATCTGAGAGTTTTAATTACATTGAACTATTAGTACCATTTTGCACGTATATAAAATAAACGAGAAGAACTGTACCGACAAAATAAAAGTCGTTACCTACTTAGCCAACCCACAAAGCGATACGGATAATCCTACCCTTTGTTCTCACTTAGCTACGAACAAGGAATTGAGTTTTTATTCGAGTCATCAGTCCGGAGGTGCAGATTTGGCCACTATCGCTCTACCATCAGCTCCTTACTACGAGAGCACAAGTATCCTTGCGACCTCATACATTAGTTGGCGTAGGCGCCATATTTCTGAACTAGAACACTTGTGTGTTTTCTTAATCCGACATCTACCGACTGACTAACCCGGCCCCTAAAGTTCATTGTAATTGTTAATTCATATTAGCTACCAATAGTTCTCCAGCAAATCCACATTACTTACGAATACGACGTTGATCTCACTGATGCTCATCCTGCAACCTGTGTCACATAAACTGTAGAACACAGATTAGGTAAATACTTCTCAGCGTGACCAAGATTTATCTAATTGTATACGATTGGCATTAAATCTCTTCTCTGCTTCATGTGTTTTCCACTCCTCTCATTTACTAATATCTAAAAGCTGAGCGACATCGAGTATGATTTAAAGCTTTTTTACTGCTTACGTTTAACGACACAAAATCAGACAAATTTCTTTATTCTCAGGATTGAGTTATGTTTGAAAAAAACATTTCATTGAAATTGGTCGTAATTTTATCGTCCGAGTCTCTCCTCAGAATGCTACCCGGTGAACTATTAATAACTCCCAGCTACTCGTCTCGGTGGTGACGTGAACGAAAACAACCAACTTAGGGCTTAAATGTGTAGGGAGGCGGGGGGGCTTCTCTCTTGAATATGAACAATGAGTGGGGGATAGATATATATAAATAAGTAAAAAATGAACAAATTGAGTAGATAATAGATAGCTTAGATATCCATCTCATCTTCATACTAAACAAGAATTTACGGAAATTTCTATAAATAAACAAGAATTACGACAAATCTAAAATAAATTTAACCCCAATTACATAAATAAATAAGATTACGACAAAAAAAAAAGAGAAGCCCCCCCCCCCGAAAAATATATTTAATGCCTAAGTTGTTGTTTTCTTCAAGTAATCACCAACGAGACCGACTATCTGGTGACGTATTTTAAAGTCACCGGGTAGCAATTCTGAGCAGGAGACCGGATCGTACTTCCTCATAAATTACATTGGTTCTAATTAGTCGTATTTCAATTAAGTCAAATAACTTCAGTTCGTTCCCCTCTCCCTTTGTAATACTTGATTAAACCCTCGTAATATTAGTTCTCAAGAGAGTAAAAGAGAGAGATTGAACAGTTGGAAACGGATTGTATGTAATTTCACAAACTGCCCAAGCACATCAACACTGCCTAATAGAATTAAATAGGTTGATAAATCTCTACAAAAGAAAGAAAATCTGATTCAACTTTAAACCGCTTCAAAAAAATTATGTTATCTCCCATAACCCATGTGAGGGGAGTGTAAATTATTATATATACTATATAATAATAATAAAATGCTGGAGACCAATAGGTCGAAATGTACATCAGGGATGACATTTTTTTTATCTGTTTAGCCTTACATTTGAATAACAGAATGCCCGCCTAAAAATTCATGATTAAAAATTAATTTAAAAATTAGGTTGACTTCAATTAAGCACATATCCCAAAATGGGTTGGCTAAAGCCCTACAAATAAAACACAGTTTTATTACGTACTTCATAACTGTCGTGTAGCAAGTCAATAGAAGTGTACAAACTAAGTTCAGAAGGACGAAGATTTGGGATTGGCAACTGTGTACTGTTAGAAGCTCCACCTGTCACATGGCAATTTTTTTTTCCCTTTTTTTTGTTCTTTTTCAGTCGAGTTCATAGTCACACACGGAGCAATCCCATGTCTATAACCTTGCTGATGAGACCTAATAGGTCGAAATACATTCAGGATTGAACATTTCTCGATCTGTTAGTCCTACATTTGAACATATATGCCCGCCTAAAATTCCATAATTATAACTAATAATCAAAAATTAGGTATGACTCAAATTAAGCACATATCCTCCAAAAATTATATATATATATATAAATATAATATATAATAAATATATAGAATATAGAGAGAGAGAGAGAGAGGAGCAGAGAGAGAGAGAGAGAGAGATTTTAACATTAAGAATGAGATGTGGTTGGTTATGAAGTAATGGCATATCAACACCTTGGATATGTCATGCTCTAACGGTTTAGGAAGCTGTATTATATGTTATACTTTTTAAATAATTGGTTTTAACAATGGTCCTTAGCACGATTGGGCTCATGTGGTAATGGTATATTAAGTTCACACATTGGATTTTGGACTTAGAGAGTAGGGCCTCAAACCCCCCCGATCCTAAGTCAGCTAGTACCATGTACTTGTGCCCTATGATTCAACAGAAGATCAAAGCCTGTCCTCTCAACTTGTTGTTAACTGAGCTACCGCCTTCTAGCACCTATAAGACAAAAAATGGTTGGGTCATTGGCACAAGCGATTAAAGAGCTACAATAACGGAACTAATCTATGGGTTAGGCACAACCATATAGTATATTGTACCATCTCAGTCACTTGTAAGTATGTTTTAATGTGAGACAAAATGAAAGATGTTAAGGATAGTGAATGCTGGGAATATGATGTATAACCGTCTATTTTATAGTGCATTTGTACAGTATATATATATATATATATGTAAAAGAAACTGGAAGTGACGAGTCCGATTCAACAACCAGCCATTGATCGGTCAGGCTATCCGACCACCGTCAGAACCAAGTAAGGCCAAAGTGTATGTTGCAAGTCATGATCCTTCTGTTGCTATTAATGCCCACTCACACCAGGAGCCTCTCTAGCGACCTTAACAGTCGCCACTCAAGGCCAAGCAGGCGGCCCTGTTTGGGCTGGGGGAGAGTTTACCCCTCTGCAAAGGTGCAAGTCACATATTCACTGCCACAACGAAGGCGATAGGAATTAGAGTTTCTTTCTCCTAGACTGGTTGCTAAACAAGGTAAAGAGTCCATCTGACCTATCATTTACCCTAATGAGGAAGAAATATTGGATCATACATGTTGAAATGCAAACAGCTATCCCAAGATTGAACTTGGTCATCTTGTCCATTTCTATGATATATAACCATTACAATTCCAAAAGGACAATACATTAAACCAAACAAAAACACATCTTTAACTCAGACAAAACACCACATCTTTATCAGTACAGATAACAATAAAGAATGAGGAACAATAGCCGAATAATCCTAAATAAGACAAATTATCAAACCTCATCTCAACATTCAGAGAAATAGAAAACACCTTAACGCCAATAATTCATCACTATTGTACCTAGTCATCAATATAAAAAAAAAAAACAAGAAGAAAAAACTTTTAATATCACGGTAAATCTTTGTTCTTTTGCAATAGACACGAATAAAATCGAATAAAATTTTTACAAAAAAAAAAAAAAAAAAAAAAAACTTAAAATATCCAATTTGAATGAAAAATATTTTTATAGTTCAAAAGGAATTATCTAATTTAACAACCATACCAATGAAGTTTAAAAAAAGTCTATACCTCATGAACCTGGTTAAACACTACTCTGAATTGATTGCTCCCTAGGTAAGCCAATCAGATGTACAGAAGCCAAGATCTGCATTAGCAGAACTCTATTTGAAAGCCAGTTTATCTGCTAGTGCGAAACATGATGGTGACACACTAGATTTGATCAGCTTTAGGACAGTTTGGGGGGGGCAATTGGGAAGGGGGTATCAATGTTGAAAGGTCCCGAAACCCCCAACTAACAAGTTTAATATAACCGAAGTTTAATCATACCACTGTTAATAGATAGCATATCTAAACATTGTTAAGACTTACCCCATTTGCAATCGTGTACATGCATCGTGTGTAATTGGTGTGTGTAGTTACGCCCATCCTGTGATCGTGGCATCCACCAATCGGCCGATTAGGAAAGGCTGAGGTATGCATGGGGCACTAGGGATCAGCCAGGAGCTGCAGTGCACCTTAATTGTGTGGAATGAATACCCAGCATCGGTGACAGCACATAGTTTTGCTGCAAGCCTGCAATGAAGAAACAGGATAAAAGTAACAAAAAATGATTTAATAAATTAAAATAAAATTTTAAAATAAAATTAAAAAAGTAACATAAAAGAAACCAAAAAAAACAAGAAATCACAGAGAAAATTGTTATATATAATATATACTATATAATAATATATTATATATATATATCTGTTTGCATCGATATGACATCATGAACGTCCTTCTCCGACATAGTCTAACGTGATATTTAAAAAAATTCTTTTTGAACATTTAAAAAAAATTCTCCCTTTTCCAATATTCATTTCAAAAAGAAGTTACCCTGATGAAGTCAATGTTGCCAAGACAGATTCTACATTTTTCTATAGTTATATTGTCATTCATTTGTATTAAAATAATAAAGTTTGAATAATGTACACATGATAACTCCTGACCGAAAACACGTGCAAGTAAAATTGATTAACAACATCCATTTTATCCTTCAATTTCTTCCTTATAATCTAATTTTTCAACAAGCGTTGATTCAACTCCA
>CM042157.1:77473785-77569588 GCA_023376005.1 Doryteuthis pealeii
ACTAACGAGTACTACTAACAAACTTCGACTTGGCCACTAGGCAAACACTAATTAGAAAGGTCTTTGGCATCGAGGAGACTTGCTGTGATTCCGACTACAGTGAAAAAACCACAGTTGTTTCTGATGTAAAAAGAGCCCATGTGAATTGTCCCAAAAGCAAAGTATCGAACGATCTAACATCATTAATTAATCATATACTGACATCTTTATTATACAATTAAAAAGTTTTAGTTTTAGATCATTAAGTTTAAATTACTCTATATACGTCTTTAATACGAACCAGTTGAGTCTGGAAATATGCTTTCCTAGACGCTTCCCTCGACAACAAAAAAATCCATGGTATTAAATTCAGACTATATGATTTGTGTCTGCTCTGGGCGGGGGCGTGATCAATGATGTTGTAAAACGTCTGCCCTCAAGTTACCCAGCTGCTCAGTTGACGGTGCGCTTAGTGTTTTGTGCGGGGTCCTGGGGTTGTATAGTATCTGTATGCGTATGTAGAAAAAATATTTTAAAAAAAGGCTCCCTACTTTAATCGTAAGATTCTTTGAAGAGGTTTTAAGTCGTCGGTGCTAGTGTTGGTTGATTGCAAACACGTTGGTTACGTGTCGTTGTTTCTAGTCGTCTGCTAGGACTGGATTTTGGAGGAAGCCTTTCAAATTCTTCAGTTTCAAGAAGGAGAGAAAGTTATTATATACATATATATTCGAGAGAGAGAGCATAACAAAAAAG
The DNA here is from genome assembly GCA_023376005.1 of Doryteuthis pealeii. Lineage (NCBI taxonomy): Eukaryota > Metazoa > Mollusca > Cephalopoda > Myopsida > Loliginidae > Doryteuthis > Doryteuthis pealeii. Next base: position 77,474,518 of record CM042157.1, read on the forward strand.
GGTGTGTGTGTGTGTTGTTTTATTGGCGGGATGAAGAGAGAGAGAGAGAGAGAGAGAGAGAGAGAGAGAGAGAGAGAGATAATTATATGTAGAAAACAGATATGTGCTCAAAGCTGCTTTGTAATTAAAGCCTTTCAAATTCTTTACTTCAATCGAGAAAGAGAAAAAAGTAAATATATATTATATATTATATATATATATATATATATTATATATATCGAAGAGAGAGACAGAGTGGAGAGACAGAGCGAGAGACAGAGCAGAGAGAGACAAACAGGACAAAGTCAGGCACAGAGACAGAGACAGACAGTCACAGACAGGGAGAGAGAGAGAGATAAACTGTGTTGTTTATGTTTATGTGTGTGTATTTCTGTGTGTCTTTGAGTGTATCAGTGTACTTATATGATATATATATATATAATATATATATATATATATATATATATATATATATATATATATCAGTGTGTGCATGATATATATATATATATAATATTCATATATATTATAGCGAGAGAGAGGAGAGAGAGAGAGAAGAGAGAGAGAGAAAGAGGAGAGAGAGTGAGTGGAGTTGAGTGAGAGAGACAGACAGTGAGAGAATAGAGAGAGAGGAGAGAGAGGGAGAGAGAGATAAATAGATAGATAGAGAGAGAGAGAGAGAGATGAGGAGAGATGAGAGAGAGAGAAGAGAGAGGAGAGGGAGAGATGAACTAAAGTCGAAACCGATATAGTCTTGAGAGCTTTGTAATAAAGCCTTTCAAATTCTTCTACGGCAATCGAGAAAGAGAGAAAAATGTATACGCACACACACACGCACGCACGCACGCACAAACCACACACACACAATATATATATATATATATTATATATATATATATATATATATATATATATATATATATATTATATATTATAGTATAATAAAGAGAGAGATAGACAGACAGACAAAAATGTTGATTATCTATGTGTGAGTCAGAGGGCAACACACATAGATAGATAGATAGATAAGATAGAGAGAAGAGAGAGAGAGAGAGATGAGAGAGAGAGAGAGGGGGGGCGGCAGACAGACAGAGAACAGAGATAGAGAGGGAGATGAATGAAATATAGAAAACCGATATCGTACTTAAAGGTTTGTGTAATTAAAGTGTTCAATTACAAAAATTATGATGCATATTCGGATGAATTTTGAGTCAGTCTACCGGTGCGTCTTTTCAGCTTGCTTTTTTTTTACCTGAAACACATCACCATATCTTTAGGACTTTCTTTTTTTTTTTTTTGCTTTATTTTCTTTTTCAAATTTTAATCTTTTAAGCACCGGGAAAAACTTTTGCTACACTGGAGATCCCAACATGTAAGGAATCCCAGAATCAAAACCAAGAATGCGCTTCTGATTTGCTTTAGATTAGATAAATTAAACCATAAATATTCCAGACTCAGGAATTGGCGCCGACAGCCATTTCATGTCTATCTCCGATATCTCAAATAATCTGTGGATAAAAAGGAGTTTTCCCTGTCCACATCAGTTCAATTCATTCGGACGTATCTTTTTTATATTCAATTTGAAATTCGATTTTTCTTGAAACAATAGAAGCCCAAACGTAATCTTTAATAAAGGAGTCAAAAAGTAAGGCCATTTTGTTTAGGACAGGTATAATTACCAACACAGTAAAATGTATCATACATCAAAATGAAGCTGGTCGTCTATGGATCACATCCCTACTTCTCCACATATCACCGTTTCTCTCAATAGCAATGCTCCACCTTCGAATGAGAGCATGTAAAACCATGCCCCGTAAAATTTTGATTGATTATCTTTGAGCCACTTTCCACTACAGATTTCACTGCCTCGTCACTGTAATAATGTTTGCCTCACAAACCCTCTCTCGTAGCTCCAAAAAAAAGCTTACATTATTCCATAATTCTGCGCATACTTTTTGAACTCACCTTTGTATATAGTTCAAATACGCATAGCTATCATTTTTGTAAAGAAGTGTAGTTTAGAATTAAAATTAACGTAAACTTGAAATCACAGTTTTTGAAAATCCACGATGAATTTAAATTTGACAGTGATAGCAATTTAGTATCCGAACCAGGACTATGATTGGCTGAGAGAGTCAGATGCTCATGAGTCTCGGAAAAGAGAAATTTAGTTGTCAGAGTTGAGTGGAGTGCTCGCTGTGAACGTTTTGTCTTGCTGCTATTAATTTCTACAAAATGGTATCGCGGGAAAGAACAAAATGTACACCAAAAATACGCTTTCCGTATTCTTGATTTCCAGAGAGAGAAGAGAGACGACGAGAGAGAGAGATCATGAGAGAGAGAGGTAGATGAGAGAGAGAGAGACGTCAGCAGAAGAAAACGGGTCCATAGGAAGAGGAAAAAACTCCGATAACAATACTAGGGACCCTGAGATAAAAATCCGTTAGAGAGCGCAAGTAGTATTATGCAACACTAAACCTCCTAAACCCGAATTCAGATTGCGCTTTAAGAAAATTGCAGTGAAGAAAGTTGTAAGAAAGAGAGAGGGGATGAACGATCAGTTTGAACTAAGCTGTGTCAGAGGTGAAACGCAAGATGGCTCTCTGTCGCCAAGGTATTTAAAACTGGGGATTAAAATAACACATGAGAAAAAATTTAAGAATTTTGTGTTATTATTAAAAACTATAAAATATCCAAGCAACATATGAAGTGAAAACACAAGTTATTCTAGCTCACAAAAGTACTGGGTACTTCTAAAGGGTGAAGGGTCATTTTAAATAAGTAATCATATGAGTACCGCGTTACTGTATATTCTTTTCTAGTTTTTTATTTAATCAATCCAAGTTCACAAAGAGATTATTGTGGATAATGGCCTCGGGGATAGACCGTGTCTTGTGTAGTCCCTTTTCAAACTAAAAACCTAGCCCAAACTAAAACTTTCTCTCCTCTTTTTTCGCTGTCTGGGGTACCGGCTCGGCTCTAGACCATCAGAATTCAATTCTTACACGTATACTCATACGTCTCAATTGGTTTTCTTATCTAATGACATATGGTAATGCCATCCTCATTAACGAACTGAAAAGTACGCATTCGTTTGACTTCTTCTCATCCGTCTCTATATGATATCGCACTTGGTAAGTCATCTACGGGGCATCCAGTGTCCACTCGGAGCTGCATTGAATTCATGTTTTTTTCTGGTCTGCCAACACTGTATCCATGTGTAGTAGGTTCAATGCAATATATTATTTAAAAATTATTTTTACTTTAAAAATAAACTCTTCCTAATCAAATTCACTTTGGGAGGCTGGAGACCCAAAATTTAAAAGAAGTCTAGAAAGGGAAAACAAGTCATTGTGTCCCGATTACGCATTGGTCATACAAGACTAACGCACTCCTACATTATAGAAACAACAACCACAATATGGAACATGTCAAACACCTTTGAAAGGTAAACACTTTTCATGTGAATGCAGGTTTATTGCCAGAAGAAACCGTTATTTTAAAGACAACAATATGAAAGATCTGTTTGAAAACGTCAACATGGAGGATATTCTCTCTTTTTTGACTGGAAATAAAATTATACCATAGAATATAGACATGAAACAAATCAATAGCATACACATAATCCCCAATAATGCTAACACCATTGTTTAAAACCAATTTACTAAAACATTATTAAATATAAATACACGATATGTATTTACATCCTAACTGTTAAGCATTGATATAACCCAGACGGTGTTTGAATGCCGTTTAAAATCAATAAACAAACAAACAAACTTTTATAAATATGACTATTAACATAAAAAGATATTATCATTGATGACATAAATTTATTTCAAAATAGAACGAAATAATTTTGTCGGAAATTTCCGGTTACTTGTCCAGAATAAGACGATAAGGAAATGATTGCAGTATATTTAGTATGTCGGACACTTGAACGACTTCATTGCGTCAATTTCCTCAGTGCGGCTATTCTGGACAAAAGAAAAAAATAAAATGTACGCATTATTCTGCTAATTCCAGGGTAAAATTCTCAACTATAAATGGTGAATTTCTTCATGTTCAGTCATTCGCGTGCTTCAACGCAGGTTATCATTAATTCGAAACTCCTGAAGTATATTCATATGTCTTGAAATAGATTTAAAGAATATGCTTGGACGAGCCTCAACAACTGCCGAGCCGACCTATATAAACTAAGCAGACCGGAAAATTAATTTCTATACCAAAACGTCAAATATCAGCGAAATATGCAAACGTCGACTTACATCCTAATGTACTGTTATCACCAGATATTTGTTAATAATACCCTTATATCATAAAACAGTAATTAGAAAAAAAATAAGGCTACGGATATTTGAAGTTTCTTTTAAAAATCAAGAAACCCTAGCTGAATAAGTTTGAGATTTAAGTATGTTGCTCAATTAAAACATCCCGGTGATATACCATGTCTGGTACGATTAGTATATATATTACATACACATATAAGGAAACCTTAGATGCGGCTTATATAATGGAGGATTGTGAGTTTTTCATGTCTGTAACCGAAACTAAAAGACTACTAAGTCACAAATTCCCTTAGATATGACGTCACATCACCGTGAATTTATTTTTTATTTAAACCTCAATATTTGATAAAATTGTTATACCTTATTAATACTGTTGGACTTAATCTACATATTAATAATGTGCAATTGTATTCATATATATACTATATATATTATATATATATATATGAATATATAATCCAAAAGTGCAGAGAAGAAATCTTTCTTACGACACAAGAGTTTATTTAAAAACCTGTCGCAGTTTTGAGAGCTCAAGTGTGCCCTTAATGTTAGAGTCACAGAGCAAATATATAAGTAAAGATATTAACAAAAGACTTAGAGATTTAGCATTATAGTCTATTTCAGGGAGCTCCTGAAATAGACTATAATGCTAAATCTCTAAGTCTTTTGTTATTTCTTACTTATATACACACACACAACAAACAGTTTTACATTATGAACGGGAAGGCTAATTTGCATATTAATATTAAAAATTAGATTTTAATAAATGTGCTTGGTATTATTGATTTCTAATTATTTGTTTTTATCTTAATTATGAATACAAACAAAAATGTTGGGATTATTCTTTAAAAAGAAATCTACTAACGAGAAGAAAAGAAACTGTTATTTTATTCTTTTACTTCTTATTTTAACTAAATAGTTAAATTAGGAAAATTTACCAAATGAAAGACCAGAGTGATGGAGAGTAAGTTTCAGTTGTTCTATTTTTCGATTATACACCCCCTTTGTTTTCAAATCTTTTAGTCTTTATGATTTAATATAATATTTTATTACATTAAAACTTAAATACTTGTAGCAAGAGGGTGCATATATTTGCTAGTATTTTTTAATTTCTCAATTGGATTAGTACTTATAATAAAAATGAAACTCTAAGGAAAACATAATTTAATAATATTTCTCTGAATGTTTTGAAATGAGGCTTGAAGATTAGTATCATCTGCGTTATTCGGACTATTGTCCCCATCTTCAGTGTTACTTGTACAACATTTCGGCCGATATGCCCTCCGGCCTTCTTCAGGTATTTCTTGTCGGACTGGGAAAGTTAATTCATTTATAGGTTTAAAAAAAAAAAATTAAAGGACAGCATTAATTGATGTTGTATAGATTTAAAGTTGTTACATAGCAATTCAGTTATACACTTTTTTGATATTTCTATTTTGGAGTAAAAATGACAAAGACTTAAAACAGTCCACTTTTTTCAGTTCTGAGATTAAAACTTCTAAGTGGTGGTGACTGAATTGACCAATTGGAAAACGCCAAATGTATTTAATTTACTATTTAATGGTGTTGATAAATTGTCCTAACATTACTTGCTCAATGTGACTGCTTCAAGGAAAGACCAACAGGATCAACTGACTAGGATTATATGTGATACATCTTTCTACTTTGAGGACAGATCAACAAACAAGGATTATATCTGATACATCTTTCTACTTTGAGGACAGATCGACTGACAAGGATTATTCTGATACATCTTTCTACTTGAGGACAGATCGACTGACAAGGATTAAAAACTGATACTACATCTTTCTACTTTGAGGACAGATCGACTGACAAGGATTAAAACTGATACTACATCTTTCTACTTTGAGGACAGATCGACGACAAGGATTAAAACTTTCTACTTTGAGGACAGATCAACAAACATCTTTCTACTTTGAGACAGAGATTATATCTGATACATCTTCTACTTTGAGGACAGATCGACTGACAAGGATTATATCTGATACATCTTTCTACTTTGAGGACAGATCGACTGACAAGGATTAAAACTGATACTACATCTTTCTACTTTGAGGACAGATCGACTGACAGAGGATTAAAACTGATACTACATTCTTTCTACTTGAGGACTTGACAAGATCTTCCTACTTTGGGACAGATCGACTGACAAGGATTAAAACTGATACTACATCTTTCTACTTTGAGGAATATCGACTGACAGGATTAAAACTGATACTACATCTTTCTACTTTGAGGACAGATCGACTGACAAGGATTAAAAAACTGATACTACATCTTTCTACTTGAGGACAGATCGACTGACAAGGATTAAAACTGATACTACATTCTTTCTACTGAGGACAGATCGATGACAAGGAATTAAAAACTGATACATCTTTCTACTTTGAGGACAGATCGACTGACAAGGATTTAAAACTGATAGTACAACTTTTCTACTTAAGGGACATATATCGACTGACAAGGATTAAAACTGATAGTACAACTTTCTACTTTAAGGACATATATCGACTGACAAGGATTAAAACTGATAGTACATCTTTCTACTTTAAGGACATATCGACTGACAAAGATTAAAACTGATACTACATCTTTCTACTTTAATTACATATCGACTGACAAGTATTAAAACTGATACATCTTTCTACTTTAAGGACTGACAAGAATTAAAACTGATAGTACATCTATTAAAACTGATACTTCATCTTTCTACTTTAAGGACAGGTCGACTGACAAGGATTAAAAACTGATAGTACATCTTTCTACTTTATGGACTGACAAGGATTAAAACAGATACTATATCTTTCTACTTCAAGAAAAGATCAAACTTTATGCCACAAATAATATCCACTATAAAACAACATTCAACTTCAGGCCTAAAATGGCAAATTGAATTGTAACAACTTACCTGGGTATCCAGTCAAACCAGATTCTACATTGCATTTTATAATTGCCAAATTAGTGTTGATATGAAAAATACTAATGGTAAACATTGTGTGAGAGTAAACAAAACCATAACATCTACTGCCCTGTCGGTGGGCCTGAAGAATATGCTGACTGCACCTCTACAGAGGAATAATACCTCACATCCCCATAGGACCACCTGTTGGCATAGGGGGCAACCTGTAATGCTTGAGGACAGGATTGTGTACTGAGTGGTCTGTGACCTGTGTACTTAAATGGTCCCATGATATGTGACAGTCCACTTTGACCCTTACTTGGTCTAGATGGGAGGTTAGAGAGGCCATATCTGATCAATCAGTTGGTCATGTCAAGTTCTAGCACCTATATATTACCTATATGTTGAGGTCAACCACCAGTACTTATAGCTGACATGAAGTTAATGAAAATTATTTTTTAAACGAATCTCTCGCTCTCTCTCTATCTATCTATCTATATAGATAAAAGGATATGAAAACACACATTGCTGTTAAAATGAAAGTATTTTATATCATATTCATAGCTAATATTGAACAATATTTCGATTTTATAAAAATCATCTTCAGAGCTTGTTTTTAATCTGGACTCATCGAGAGAGAAGCAGAAAATAATTTAAATTCAAAACGAAAAACATTGATGTTCCAAAAAGCGTGCAAGTCATGTGATCATTTCGTCATTAGCACATCCGCTACGTGTTTCTACACTAATGACACAATTGTATATCGTGTAACAGTATTGAAATATTGTTCAATATTAGCTATGAATATGATATAAAATATTTTCATTTTAACAGCATTGTGTGTTTTCATATCCTTTTATCTATACTTATACCGTAGGATTCATTTCCTTACTCTTAACTTATATCCTATCTATCTATCTATCTATATCTATATCTATATCTATATCTATATCTATATATATATATATATATATAATCCAAAAGTCCAGAGAAGAAATCTTCCTTATGACACAATAGTTTTATTTAAAAAACCTGTCGCAGTTTGAGAGCTCAATGTGTGCTCTTTATGTTAGAGTCACAGAGCAAATATATAAGTAAAGAAATAACAAAAGACTTAGAGGATTAGCATTATAGTCTATTTCAGGGAGCTTAGACAAAGTGTCTAACTCTCCCGACTCATCAGATGCGAATGATGAATTCTTTATTACTTTAAAGGCATTTGAAAACAGATTTTTAGAGAGAGAGAGAGAGAGAAAGAAGACTTGGCATTAAATAACCCACAAGGGTTGTAATGCTATTAAATGAAACCAAATCTGAAAAATTGGAACTGTCCTTCTCTAACTTTGGTTTTCTTCAGTGATGCTTCTTTCTCTAATTTAAGAGACTGTAGTTCTCAAGGTGATTTTCTTGTATTTCTGGTTGGCAGCAATAGGGGAAATCAAAAAAGAATTAAAACATGCCATAAAGAGCACAATTGCAGTAGAGACAATGGCATTGATAGAGGACGTTGAGAGCTGTTGTTTATTGACTGCTATTATTACATAGATAGTTGCTAATGATGTCAAGGAAGTAGTTTGTCCAATTCAGGCAATAAAAGACAGCGAGTCCTCATTTGATGCAGTTTGTTCTACTCATTCTATTGAAGATAATAAATTATTGATCAGTATTTGGATTTTGAGAGAAATGTTTGAGAATAAAGAAATTCAAAAGGGATAGACTGGGTGCAGTCAGAACGACCAGCCAGCAAACCTGTTTAACTAAAACTGGTGCATTCGGATCTAAACGGATTCAAGTTCTGTATGGATCAGAAAAAAAGAATCTTGAAGTCTATGGGGAAGGGGATTGTCATACCTTGGATTTGTGTCCCTTTTGTTAAGGTCAACCACCAGTATTTATTAGTTGACATGAAATTAATGAAAATTATTTCTTATACAAATCTATCTCACACACACACACTATATATATATATATATATATATATATATATATATATATATATATATATATATATATATATATAATGTAGTGATGCTGATAGCTTTTTAATTTAGTGCGTCTTGGGATGCATGGATTTGATTTGAATGAGTCCCTGGGGAAATTTGATGGGTCCCAACTAAAGTTTTTCCATCAAACTGTTAAGTTGTTTACAGATGACAGACAGACAAACAAACTCTTCCTAATCTATCTATACATATATAAAGGACAGTTGGTGTGTATATATGTCCGGAGGAAACTTCGAAAATAAAACAATTAACGACAAAGTAAAATATATATATATATACTCTCACTCTCACCAGAGCCTGCTTTTTGAGTAAAAATAACGAAGATTTAATTTATATTCATGAAGATAATTTCAAAACAAAAATTTTAATAACAGCATGAATATTTTTTGGCATTTAATATTTTTTAAATAGTAAGACATTAATTTTTATTTTCAATGCAAGGTCTTTTTTTTTTTTGCATAGGGATTTTAATGATGCCTCCTGTGAAGATCCAACTGGAGATTCAATAATAATGGATCTGCTAGACTGACATTTACCCCCCCCCCCTTTTTACCCTGGCGACGCCGGGTAGCCGTTTCTAGTTATTAATACAGATTAACAAAATTTAAAATATGTTGAATTTGATTTATTATAATGAAATAATTGACCCCGAGTTATACACTGCTTACATAAGTACTTGATCCAGGAATGAATATACATATTCCAGATGCTATCTTAATTGTTTTGTTGATCCACTAGAGAAAAAGTGTTTGGTTTATTCAAATGTTAACTTGTATTTAATCACTTGATATTAAATTTCCAATGCACAAACCATTTTTTTAAACATATTAAAAGCAATCCTATATATAATTTTATATAGAAATCAATAAAAAAAAAGTGTAATATTTTTATATTCATTCTTATTTAGTTTTGTTAGTCTTTCTAATTTAATATGTTACATTAAATCATAGATACTTGTGCCCCTTGGACAAAAGAGGAACTCAGACAGATTGACTAATAGACTAGGAAATTAATGACAATGCACAAGGCTTTACACCCTAGAGATGATAGAGATAGGCTATATGTATCGAGAAAGGAAGGTGGAAGAGGTCTTGCCAACATAGAGGATTGCATAGATGCCACAATCCAAGGACTCTAGGAATATACAAAAAAAAAAAAAATAAAAGCAAAGAAAGATTACTTATAGCCGCCAATAACAGCAGCTGCAACATATGGACAAACAGAAAAAACAACGAAAACTAGAAACATAATGGGTGCATAATTTTGTAAGTATAGATGAATGAAATTAAAAGTAGATTCAGTTTAGTTAATTGTAATGAAATAACTGACTCTAGTTATGCTCTGCTTACATAATAATCACTCTGATACTTGATCCAAGAATGAATATGCATATTCCAGATGCTAATTCTCTTGTTAAACATTAAGGAAGAAAATTGTTTAGTTTATTCAAACACTAGCAGGACCTGCAGATATACCACAGTGTGATAATTTAATTATTACAATGCTTAATATGTTTACTTAAGAGCTATTGCTAAATAGTTCAATTTGTAAAAAAGTATAATAATCTTGATTTATCTCGCTCACTCTTTTTTTTTCTTCCTTTCCTTTTCATTTTTTCATTATGTTCAATTGAAACAGATTAGCGTTATTACTTCCGCACGTTCACTCCCTATCTCTATCTTTCCCCTACTCTTTCTTTCTTATTATATTTTTTCTATATTGCATATCCTTTTTCTTCCCCTTATTTCTTTATGATAAAAATAGAATGGTCCATTATTTAGCTGAGATGACAATACTCATAAGAAATAAGAATTCGGCAGATAAGCAACACCAGACAATCAGGACTTACATTTTTGTATTTCATCTTGGACAATTTGGACTGTCTCATTTTTAACCTGAGGGTGTTACAAGACGATAACAGTTGTACTTTTAAGGAACAAGAGTATTAATATATAGATAATATGAATTAACATAAATGTCTGTGCTTATAAATATCCTACTTTATGGATTTACTAGCAGTGGCTACCTGGCGTTGCCTGGGTAGAGGGGGATTTTTTAAATTTAGTCCCGCAGAACCATTATTACTGAATCGTGAGTTGAATCTGTGTGGGATGTCCTATTTAAATCCCTATGTAAAAAAAAATAGACCTTGCATTGATCCAGCTACTCTGAAAAGAAATGTTAATGTCTACTATTTAAAATATTAAACGAAAAAAAAAAAATCCATGCTGTTATTCAAATTTATTTTTTAATTATCTTCACGAATATAAATCAAATCTCTATTATTTTTGCTAAAAAACCAAGCCCTGGTGATATTTAATGTGTATATATATTTACTTTGTTGTTAAATTGTTTTATTTTCAAAGTTTTTCCTGACATACATATACACACGACTGCCCTTTATATATATGTATAGATAAATAGATGATTATCATTATTCTTTAGTACAAGCGTGTACTTGATGAACTGGTGTATGAATTTCTTGATCCTCCAATAATACTTATTTAATTGTCTCAATTCAATCAATGGAACATGATAATAATAATTGAGGCTATTGCCTTAAATCTTCATCTCGGGCTGACATTTGATATTTTTGTACTAAAATCACAAAAACAACCAAAAAGAAAAAATCCAAAATGTGTAAACTAAAAATAAAATAGTAAGCATTTACTACTAAACTATTCGTTGGAGAGGCCCTCTCCGATCAATCAGCTGGTCATGTCAAGCCCTAGCACCTATATAACTGCCCCAACCCTATTGCCCTTATGGCAAGCCCCAACCAATTTTATCATATGGGTGCTAGAGGGCGGAGCTATTGCGAAATAGTTTATTATGTAAAAAGTATAATAATCTTCATTTTACTCTCTCCCACTAATTCTTTCTTTCTTTCTTCTATCCATTATGTTTAATTGAAATAGATTAACATTATCACCTCTGCGAACTCACCCTTTCTCTCTATCTTTCCCCTACTCTTTCACCTTTTCTCTCTATCTTTCCCTCACGTCAAACCCTAGCACCTATATGATTACCCCAACCCTATTGCCCTTATGGCAACCCCCAATCCTTCTTATCATATGGGTGCTAGAAGCGCGGGGCTGAGAGCCTTCTTGTCCTGGGAATGACGTTAAACTCTATCTGATGGTGAGGTTCCAATTCTGGAAGTTTGGAGAATGTGGAGCACCCCTTCATCACCATTGCTCCCTGGTCCACTCTGACCCGAAGTGGTAGTACCTGTTAGGGTCCCATCTATGGGTTAAATAGAAAAACACGAGTTTATAAACAAAATTGATTATCCATTAAGAATGACTTTATTTGAATACTTTGTTGGCATTAAATGACCCACTGAGGTTGATATGCCGTAAAAACCAACCAACCAACCAACTAAACTATTCAAATTAGATTAGATTCTCTAACAGAAGTGTGATCCATTTCTTTCTATAAATGTACTTGTTTAGCTCAGTCGGTAGAGTGTTTTGCTGGGAACCTCAAGGTTCCTGGTTCAGTACTGTCCCTCGCCGACTCAGCGTATGAGTAGCACAGGAATCTGTGTGGTAAAGTGAGGAGCTGATAGTAGGTGTGGCGCCCTGACTCAGACGCTAAAAAACAATCCCTTGGTCTAGTGCTAGTGAAAAGGGGATAGACTCCCTCGCTGTCTGGCTGATACCGACTGAATTCAAAATCAGCTGAAAAGAAAAATGTAGATTGCTGACTTTATCTCCCAAGACAATTTCAAAGTAAAGAAAAAAACAAAAAAATCGGTAATTTTTTATATGCTTTTTATTTACTTTTTGTTAGTTTTTCTAATTGTGGTTTCCAAAATCTTTCTCTTTTTTTTTTATTAACCCTTCTTTACTTATCCATACCGTTTCCCCTCATTTTTCCTCCTCCTGCTTTTCCCCATCTCCTCCTCCTCCTCCTTCTCCTCCCATCTCTTCCTCCTCCTCCCCCTCCTCCCATCCCCCTCCTCCCATCTCCTCCCTCTCCTCCATCTCCTCCCCTCCTCCTCCTGCTTCCCCCCATCTCCTCCTCCTCCTTTCGCCCATCTCCTCCTCCTCCTTTCGCCCATCTCCTCCTCCCCCATCTCCTCCTCATCTCCTCCTCCTCCCCCTGCTTTCCTTTTCTCTCACTGATGCTGGTTCACTAAATGACCATTTCTTCCTCTTCAACTAAGTGGTTGTTTTTAAAGGCTGACAAAAAAAAAAATCAATTGTTTTGTATTTTAAAGGCAAATGAAACTTTAGAAAAATCTTAAAATGTCATGTTTATAATCATACAGTTTTTAAAAAAATGCATCCAAATTGGTTTCATTATAAAAGGCTAACAGCAACGTTCTCTTTTATAAGCCATATTTATATACTAGCATCACCTGTGGAAATACCACAGTATGATTGTTAACGGCAACACCCAGCAAAGATTTGAATAAGACAGTCCGACTGCTAAAGACGCTTTTATTTGGGTAAATACAGAGGCTTTCACTATCCTCCTGTTTCGCAATGGTCTTCCATGAACGTCTTCAACGTGAAACTACAATAAATACAAATAGACTATGTAGTTTCTCTAATACAACTACTAAAATCGAAAAAGAGGAGGAAAAGTTCCAAGCATGTATTCTTACCTTCTTGCCATCTTCAAATCCTGCTTATAACTGGATTCAAAATCCCGCGTCCCACAAACATGTGACTTTTACCGGTGTCAAACGGGTGTTTGTAACCTACGCAATAGGACAGCCGGGCAAAGCAAGGAAGACAATTCTCTTGCATTTACAATGATCATTTAATTTTTACAACATTTGATATATTTACTGAAGGGCTGGTTTAGCTCGGTCAGTAGTGTGTCCGACTAGGAACCACAAGCTTCCTGGTTCGATACCAGCCCTCGCCAACTCAGCGTAGGAGTAACACAGAAATCTGTTTTTTGTTTTTTTCCTGAGGTGAAGCGCCACACCTACTGTCAGCTCCCCACTTTACAGCCAATCTGGGCTACACATACATTTACTTTATTAATATATAGATTAGGACAGATCATTGTTGAAATTAACAAATTGATGCTACATAATCTCTTATATTGTTTTTTTTTCTTTCTAAGTCATGGAGGCACATAGTATAAAAGTTACCGTCATAGGAAATAGACACGATATGACGAGTTCAAATCTTAGACGAGGCTGTTTGCATTTCATATAGTGCTAATACCCTTGGGAAAGGTATGAATCCAATATACTCCTTCCAGCTATGGGTAAATAGTAGGCAAAACTGCCTCTTTAACTTTGGCTAGGTAACCAGTCTACGAGAATGGAAACTATAAATTCAAACCTATTAAATTCCGCTTTAAGAAATTGACCTTGTGTCACATCCTATTTGTGTGGATGCCCCATTTAAATCCCTATGTAAAAAAAAAAAAAAAAAAAAAAAAAAATAGACCTTGCATTGATCCAGCTACTCTGAAAAGAAATGTTAATGTCTACTATCTAAAATATTAAACGGAAAAAAAAAATCCATGCTGTTATTCAAATTTTATTTCTTCAAACCTGTGTTAAAATTCCGCTTAAGAAATTGACCTTGTGTCACATCCTACTCGTGTAGAGTGGTTGGTAAATATATATATTGTTTTTTTAAAACTTTGGGTATAAATTGTCATACTGGTCTACCTTTTGTGTTAGTTTGATTTGTCAATGAGACTTTAGTAATTTTATTTCTGATCCCAGTGGTACCATATCATTATGTTTTTATCTTAGTACATCCCTATCATTAGGGGTTTTGACACTAAACTGTACCATAGTCGGGCAGGCTCTTGTGAAAACATAATTGTGGACATTTCTATTAACACTTGGTCAAAATTGCATTCCCCCACTGTTACACACCTATGTCCCTCGGCCATTGCCTACTTATTTTCTGGTCTGTCTACTGTGAAGTTTTTCACAAAATCTCAAAAAATAGCATTGCTATTTCTATTTGCACATTAAAACTCAACTGAAAAATGTTTTTTGAGATTGGTTTTAAGTTTACTTAATATGAGAGTCATTTTTCACCAATGCAAAAATCAAAAATTAATATTTGAGGTAATGTCTACACCGAAAATATTTGAATTATTGTATTTATTAAGATGGCATTAGGAATATGACACTTAAAATAATACTCTATAATATTATATTTCCCAACCCTGTTGCCCTTATGGCAAGCCCCAACCCCTTTTTATCATATGGGTGCTAGAAGGCAGTGGCTGCAGGTCTACATGTCCTGAGAATGACGTTAAACTCTATCTGATGGTGAGGTTCCAGTTTTGGAGGTTTGGGGAATGTGGAGCACCCCTTCATCACCATTGCTCCCTGGTCCACACTGTGTGAAAATATTTCGCACACATAGACCGTTATGATTTGGATATTCTTCTATCTTAACTCTATTCTCAGCGTTCCAAATTTTAAAAAATTCGATTTTCGAATATTTCCAAAAATCTCTGTTGTTTTTCCCAACAAATTTTTTCATTCTAAATGTTCACTCTGATGAAGGTCGATTCTTCTATGTGTGCGAAATATTTTCACACACATAAACTGACCGAAACACACGTGTAAGTGATATCGATTAAATTCATTTTATCCATTTACATTTCTTTTCTTTACTCATTTTTCCTCATATATATATATAATATATATATGATGTTATTGGTACAGGAAAAACAAAAGTCAAGATGTGTTGGAACATGTAAGGTTGAAAAGTCAAGAAGTGATTGGAACATGTAAGGTTGAAAGTCAAGAGTGATTGGAACATGTAAGGTTGAAAGTCAAGAAGTGATTGGAACATGTAAGGTTGAAAGTCAAGAAGTGATTGGAACATGTAAGGTTGAAAGTCAAGATGTGATTGGAACATGTAAGGTTGAAAGTCAAGAAGTGATTGGAACATGTAAGGTTGAAAGTCAAGAAGTGATTGGAACATGTAAGTTGAAAGTCAAGAAGTGATTGGAACATGTAAAGTTGAAAGTCAAGAAGTGATTGGAACATGTAAGGTTGAAAGTCAAGAAGTGATTGGAACATGTAAGGTTGAAAGTCAAGAAGTGATTGAACATGTAAGGTTGAAATCAGAAGTGATTGGAACATGTAAGGTTGAAAGTCAAGATGTGATTGGAACATGTAAGGTTGAAAGTCAAAGATGTGATTGGAACATGTAAGGTTGAAAGTCAAGATGTGATTGGAACATGTAAGGTTGAAAGTCAAGATGTGATTGTGAAGGTTGATTGGAAACATGTAAGGTTGAAAGTCAAATGTGATTGGAACATGTAAGGTTGAAAGTCAAGATGTGATTGGAACATGTAAGGTTGAAAGTCAAGATGTGATTGGAACATGTAAGGTTGAAAGTCAAGATGTGATTGGAACATGTAAGGTGAAAGTCAAGATGTGATTGGAACATGTAAGGTTTGAACAGTCAGATGTGATTGGAACATGTAAGGTTGAAAGTCAAGATGTGATTGGAACATGTAAGGTTGAAAGTCAAGATGTGATTGGTCCACAAAGAGATGTTAAAAAGGTGTGACATATTCCTTACAGATACCAATGTTTAAAAAAAACCGGGAGAAGTATTAATTGTTTGACTATTTAATGTGTGTGTGTGTGTGTGTGTATATATATATATATATATATATATATGAAGAAAATATTTAAAAAAATACTAGCAAATAAATGCACCCTCCGGGTGCATGTATTTAAGTTTTAATATAATAAAATATCATATTAAATTAGAAAGGCTAATGAAACTGAATAAGAATGCAGATAACAAATTTGGAACAGAGTGGGTATGATTGAAAAATAGAACAACCCTGAAAGTAACTCTTCCATCATTTTCCATTACTCCTCTCTTTCATTGGTAAATTTTCCTAATTTAACTATTTAGTTAAAATAGGAAGTAAAGAATAATATTAGTTATTTTTTCTTGTTAATGGATTTCTTTTAAGATTTATCCCCAAATTCATTAAGATAAAACCAAACAATTAGAAATCAATACTACTAATACTACTAATATTTTATGGGCAGGCTGATTTGCATATTGATCTTAAAAATTGGATTTTAATAAATATATATTTATTAAAATCCAATTTTTAAGATCAATATGCAAATCAGCCTGCCCATTCACACTATAATCCGCTATTTTGTTGTATATATAAATACAATTGCATGTTCTGTGTATGTAGATATGGTCAACACTCTTAATGATGTAAAACAGTTTTATTAATAATTGAGGTTTAAATAAAAAATAAAATCATGGAGAATGTGATGTAAATAACGAGGGGAATTGTGATTTGTATAGTAATATAGTTTCGGTTACAGACAGAAAAACACACAATCTCCATTATAATAAGATAAGAAACACAGGATGTTATGATTAGGGGAAACAATTTTATGTGTCAATACTTAAGCATTTTGGTATATTGTACCATCTTCAGGTCACTGTTAAGTAATGTTTATGTGAGGGACAAAATGAAAGATGTTAAGTGTATAATGAATGTGTGAATATGATGTTATTAACTGTTAATTTTTATATGCACGTTTGTTTACATATATATATATATGTAAAAAGAAACTGGAAGTGAATCCAACACTATGTTGAAAAAATAGATAAAGGAAAGAAAATATAGAATGGATAAAATAGGATGTTTTAATCAATTTTACTTGCACGTGTTTCGGTCAGGAGTTTATCCATGTGTACATTATTCAAACTATTATTATTTTTAAATAACCAAATGAAATGAAATAATAATAATAGAAAAATGTAGAAATATTCTGCACAATTCGACCTTCATCAGGGTAAATCCTTATTTGAAATGAAATTCATTGGAAAAAGCGGAGAATTTTTTAAATGTTCAAAAAAAGAACTTTTTTTTAAATTCACGTTCAGACATGGTCGAGAAAGACGTTTAATGATGTCATATCGCATGCAAACAGTATTTATATATATATATATATATATATATATATATATATATTAAAATTTTTCTCTGTGATTCTTGTTTTTTTTTGTTTCTTTTATGTTAACTTTTTTAAATTTTTTATTTAAAATTTTATTTTTATTTTATTAAAATCAATTTTTGTGACTTTTATCCTGTTTCTTCATTGCAGGCTGCCAGCAACTATGTGCTGTCACCTGATGCTGAGGTATTCATTCCACAACAATATAAGGCTGCTGCAGCTCCTGGGCTGATCCCTAAAGATGCCCCCATCATACCTCAGCCATTTCCTAATCCGGCCGATGGTGGATCCAAGCATCCCAACAGGATGGGCAGTAACTACACACCACCAATACACACAGATGCATGTGCAGTATTAGCAAATGGGTAAGTACTTAACAAATGTTTGAGATATGCCTATACTATTAAACAGTGGTTATATTAAACTTCGGTTATATTATAACTGTTTCATTGGGGGGTTTCGGGCCTTTCAACATAATACCCCCTTCCCCAATTAGCCCCCCCCCAACTGTCCTAGAGCTGATCAAATCCTAGTGTGTCACCCATCATGTTCAACACTAGCAGATAAACTGGCTTTAAATAGAGTTCTGCTAATGCAGATCTTGGCTTCTGTACATCTGATTGGCTAATGTGGGAGCCAATCAGCATTCAGAGTAGGTGTTATAAACAGGTCCATGAGGTATAGACACTTTTTTTTATAATTCATTGGTATGGTTGGTAAATAGATAATTCCCTTTTGAACATACTAAAAAATGATTTTTCATTCAAATTGGATATTTTAATTTTTTTTTTTTTTTTTTTTTTTTTTTTGTAAAAATTATTTATTCAATTTTTATCATGTCTATTGCAAAAGAAAAAGATTTACCTGATATTAATAAGTTTTTATCTTTCTTGTTTTTTTTTTTTTTTTTTAATGATACTAGGTACAATAGTGAATGAATATTGAGAGTTAAGGTGTTTTACTATTTCTCTGAATTTTTGAGATGAGGTTTGATAATTTGTATTATTTAGATTATTCGGACTATTGTCCTCATCTTTATTGTTATCTGTACTGATAAAGATGTGGGTGTTTTGTTGGTTAAAATGTGTTTTTTGTGTGGTTTAATTAGTTATTGAATCCTTTTGAAGTCTAATGGTTATTATCATAAGAAATGGACAAGATGACCCAAGTTCAAATCTTGGACTAGGCTGTTTGCATTTCACATAGTATGAATCCAAATATTCTCCTCCTCATTATGGGTAAAATGATAGGTCAGACTGGACTCTTTAACCTTGGTATAGCAACCAGTCTAGGAGAAAGAAAACTCTGAATTCCTATCGCCCTTTCGGTTGTGGCAGTAGAATATGCTGACTGCACCTCTGCAGAGGGGTAAACTGCCCCCCCCCCAACAGGGCCGCCTGTTGGCTTTGAGTGGCGACCTGTAAGGTGCTAGGAAGGAATCCTGGTGGTTGAGTGGGCATTAATACAGCAACAGAAGGATCAATGACTTGCAACATACCACTTTGGCCCTTTCTTGGTCTGACGGGTGGTCGGATAGGCCTGATCCGATCAATTGGCTGGTTGTGACATCGGATTCACTTCCAGTTTCTTTTTACATATATATATATGTAAACAAATGCACATATAAAAATTAATGGTTAATAACATCATATTCACACATTCACTATACACTTAACATCTTTCATTTTGTCCCTCACATAAACATTACTTAAAAGTGACCTGAAGATGGTACAATATACTATATGGTTGTGCCCTAGCACCCATAGGATTAGTCCTTATTGTACTCTTTAATCAGCACTTGTGCCAAATACCCAACCATTTTTTGTCTTATAGGTGCTAGAAGGCGGTAGCTCAGGGTCAAACAAGTTGAGAGGACAGGCCTTTGATCTCTGTTGAATCATAGGGCACCAAGTACATGGTACTAGTGACCTAGGATCGGCGGGGGTTTGAGGCCCTACTCTCTAAGTCCAAAATCCAATGTGTGAACTTAATCAATACCATACAACATGATCCCCAATGGTGCTAGGACATTGTTAAAACCAATTATTAAAAAAGTATAAATATAAATACA
Organism: Doryteuthis pealeii; assembly: GCA_023376005.1. Taxonomy (NCBI): domain Eukaryota; kingdom Metazoa; phylum Mollusca; class Cephalopoda; order Myopsida; family Loliginidae; genus Doryteuthis; species Doryteuthis pealeii. The sequence goes on from CM042157.1 coordinate 77,494,730, forward strand.
CTTCCTAACCGTTAGGCATGACATAATCCCAGATGGGTTGATATGCCATTAAAATCAATCAACCAACCAACATCTCAATTCTAACTTGTTAAAATTTCTCTCTCTCTATCTATCTCTCTATCTCTATCTCTATCTCTATCTATATATATATATATATATATATATATATATATTGGGAGGATATGTGCTTAATTGAAGTCATACCTAATTTTTGAAAATTAATTAGTTAATAATTAATGAATTTAGGCGGGCATATATGTTCAAATGTAAGGCTAAACAGATCGAGAAAATGTCAATCCCTGAATGTACATTTCGACCTATTAGGTCTCATCAGCAAGGTTATAGACATGGGAGACTGCTCCGTGTGTGACTTGAAACCTCGACTGCCAAGCTGACAGGGTGGAGATTCTAACCACTACACCAGCTTGCCAATCCCAAATTCTTCGTCCGTTCTGAACTTATTTATATACCACTTTTATTGACTTGCTACACGACAGTATGAAAGTACGTAAATAAACACTGTGTTTATTTGATATGGCTTTTAGCCAACAATTTTTGGAGGATATGTGCTTAATTGAAGTCATACCTAATTTTTGAAAATTAATTAGTTAATAATTAATGAATTTAGGCGGGCATATATGTTCAAATGTAAGGCTAAACAGATAAAAAAAAATGTCAATCCCTGAATGTACATTTCGACCTATTAGGTCTCATCAGCATATATATATATATATATATATATATATATATATAATTTACCACTCCCCTCCACATGGGTAGGAGATAACAGTCAATTTTTTTAAGCAGAGTTTAACAAGTTGAAATTCAGAGTTTTCTTTCTTTTGTAAGATTTATCTAACCTAATTTAAATCTATTAAGAGCCAAGATGTTGATCGGCTTGGCAGCTTGTGAAACTTAACATACAAATCCGTTTCAAACTGTCAAATCTCTCTCTTTACTCTCATTGAGAAACTAACATATATAACGAGGAGTTAATCAAGATATACAAAGGAGAGGGGGAACGATAGACTGAAAGTTTTTGACTTAATTGCAAATTACGACTAATTAGAACCAATGGTAATTTATGAGGAAGTGCGTCCCGGTCTCCTGCCTCAGAAATTGCTACCCGGTGACTATTAAAATAACGTCCCTAGCTATGTCGTCTCGGTGGTGTTACTTGAAAGAAAACAACCAACTTAGGGCATTAAATGTATTTTAGAAGTGGGGGGGGGGCTCTCTTTTTTTGTCGTAATTCTTATTTATTTATTGTAATTTGTTTAGAAATTTATTTATAGAAATTTGTCGTAATTCTTGTTTATTTATAGAAATTTGTCATAATTCTTGTTTAGATATGAAGATGAAGATGGATATCTATCTATCTATCTATCTATCTACCTCAATTTGTTCATTTTTTACTTTATTTATATATATCTATCCACCATCTCTATTTGTTCATATCAAAAAAGAGAAGCCCCCCCCCTTCCTAAAATACATTTAACGCCCTAAGTTGGTTGTTTTCTTTCAAGTAACACCACCGAGACGACATAGCTGGGGACGTTATTTTAATAGTCACCGGGTAGCAATTTCTGAGGCAGGAGACTGGGACGCATAAATTACCAAACCAATTAAAATGAAACTTTTTTTCAAACATAACTCAATCCTAGAACTAAAGAATAATTTGGTATGAATTTTGTGTCTTTAAACTAAACAGTAAAAAAGCCTTTAAATCACTAACATCGATTCGCTCAGCTTTAGAATAATAGATAATGAGAGAGTGGAAAAACACAATGAAGACAGAGGGAGATTAAATGCCAATCTATACATAGATAATCCTTGTCACGATGGAAGGTATTTACCCAATCTGTTCATCACAGGTAGGATGTGACACAAGGTTGCAAGTATGAGCCATCCAGCGAGAATCAAACTCGCTATTCAGTAGTAATGGATTTGCCTGGAGAACTATACTAGTAGAATATGAATAAAACAAATCTACAATGAACTTTAGGGGCCGGGTTAGCTCAGTCGGTAGAGTGGTTGGGTAAGAAAACACAAGGTTTCTAGTTCGATACTGGCCCTCGCCAACTAAGTGTATGAGTAGCACAGGGATCTGTGCGGTAAAGTAAGGAGCTGATGGTAGGTGTGGCGCTCCACCTCGTATGCAAAAACAATCTCCTTGGTCTAGCGCTAGTGAAAAAGGGGATAGACTCCCTCGCTGATTGGCTAATACCAACTTTAGGCCACCTGACGACATCCATTTCAGCACATGGTCATAATAGTAGTTTATCCAGTGAGGATAAAAATTGCAATTCTAATTATGGTCTGTGAGGTTAATTTGTTAACTGTCTCTCCTGTAGAAATTGCCAAGAACGAGTAGATATATATTGGCTGATACCGACTTTAGGCCACCCCGACGACTTTACTTTTTAAAAAAAATTTACTATGAATCATTTTTGTGAATCTTTTATTTTATGATTGTTGTCCTTTGGCATTAATGACATTCTTTCTCTCTCTAATAATGACTGATATTTTTGGCAAATATACATAAACAAAACAACATCCCCCCCCCACACACACACAAAAAAAAAGTTTGATAATCTGAGTGATTTTTATGGTTTAGCACTCGCAAATACTTTGGATTAGCTGAGTAGTAGTTTAGTAAATTGCATGTGATATGTTGCTATTGATTAACATTCACATGTTCAGCCTTCCATCTATTTAGCCTAAAGTTTATTAATTCCTCCCACTGGGTAAGTGGGTGACTTACTTTATTTTCTAACATATGAGGCGGACTGAAGAGTTTATGTTATGATGCTCCCTCTCTCTTGTCTCTCTCTCTCTCTCTCTCTCTCTCTCTCTCTCTCTCTCTCTCTCTCTCTCTCTCTCTCTCTCTCTCTCTCTCTCTCTCTCTCTCTCTCTCTCTCTCTCTCTCTCTCTCTCTCTCTCTATGTTATTAATGCATGTAAGTAAAAAAAAAAGTAAAGTCGTTGGGGCGGCCTAATGTCGGTATCGGCCAGACAGCGAGGGAGTCTATCCCCCTTTCACTAGTGCTAGACCAAGGAGATTATTTTATTATCTATTTAGATCTCGCCTAAATTTTATTAATTCCTCCTACTGGGTAAGTGGGTGACTTACTTTATTTTCTAACATATGAGGCAGGCTGAAGAGTTTATGTTATGATGCCCCCCTCTCTCGTCTCTCTCTCGTCTCTCTCTCTTGTCTCTCTCTCTCGTCTCTCTCTCGTCTCTCGTCTCTCTCTCTCGTCTCTCTCTCTCTCGTCTCTCGTCTCTCTCGTCTCTCTCTCGTCTCTCTCTCGTCTCTCTTCTCTCTCTCTCTCTTCTCTCTCTCTCTCTCTCTCTCTCTCGTCTTCTCTCTCTCTCTCTCTCTCTCTCTCTCGTCTCTCGTCTCTCTCTCTCTCTCTCGTCTCTCTCTCTCTCTCTCTCTCTCTCTCTCTCTCTCTCTCTCTCTCTCTCTCTCTCGTCTCTCTCTCTCTCTCTCTCTCTCTCTCTCTCTCTCTCTCTATGTTATTAATGCATGTAAGTAAAAAAAAAAAAAAGTAAAGTTGTCGGGGCGGCCCAATGTCGGTATCGGCCAGACAGCGAGGGAGTCTATCCCCCTTTCACTAGCGCCAGACCAAGGAGATTATTTTAGCATCTAAGGTGGAGCACCACACCTACTATCAGCTCCTCACTTTAACACACAGATCCCTGTGCTACTCATTCACTGAGTTGGTGAGGGCCGGTATTGAACCAAGAACCTTGTGATTCCTAGCTGAACACTCTACCAACTGAAATCCGGAAATAAGTGTTGTATATCTATGAAATAAAGATGTATATATTATATGGTGGGAATAATTTGCATAATGATTTTAACAAAACTGGGTTTAATAAATAATTATTTGCTGTTACTAATTTCTAATACTATCATGTTATTCTCAAGAGTATTAAACAATCCTATATATAATTTTATATAGAAATCAATCAAGATAACATTAAAATAAGTGTAATACTTTTATATTCGTTCTTATTTAGTTTTGTTAGTCTTTCTAATTTAATATGATATTTTATTACATTAAAACTTAAATACTTGTACCCACAGGATGCATACTTTTGCAAGTGAAGTTGATAAAAATTATTCATACCAATTTATTGATAGACATGAAGTTAATGAAAATTATTTCTCTAAACAAATCTATCTATACATATATAAAGGGTAGTTGTGTGTATATGAATGTGCGGAGGAAACTTCAAAAATAAAACAATTAACGACAAAGTAAATATATATACACATTAAATATCACCAGGGCTTGGATTTTGAGCAAAAATAATAGAGATTTGATTTATATCATTAAATTAGTTTTAAAAAAAATCAATCAAAATAACATTAAAATAAGTGAAATATTTTTGTATTTGTTCTTATTTAGTTTCGTTGGTCTTTCTAGTTTAACTCTTAACCCGTCCGGAAGTGACATTCATTTTCCTAATCTACCCCAAATGATAGCTTTTGTTTCAGTGTAATATTAAACATATTTAAAAATCTTTAATTTAAGGGAAATAACAGGTAACTTTTAACTCTTAACATCCTATACCACCTCATTCCACCCAGCCAGAAGTCCCACATTTGTTTTCCTAATCCATCCCAAACGATAGCCTTTGTTTAAATATAATATTTAAAATATTTAGCAGTCTTTTAATGGGAAATAACAGGTAACTTTAAATGAAAAGGCCATTTTTAGTCATTTTTTTTTTTTTTTTTTTTAGAAATCTTATAGGAATGGGACTCTGAACTTGAAAATTCTCACAGGATGTTAAGAGCTAATGAAAAGGCCATTTTTTGATAAATGGTTATAGGAATTGGGCTCTGAACTTAGAAAATTCTCAACAGGATGTTAAGAGATTTTATTGCATTAAAACTTAAATACTTTTGCTAGTTTTTATAATTGTTAAAAATATTAACCTAACTAAGATTAACATCCTGCTAGAACTGCTCTATTATAATCAATATTAACCTAGATTTTGTTATTAGTACCATTAATTAGTATCAACAGACAGGTTTCTCCCTGAATCTAAGTACATTGTAAGTCCATATGAGAAATGTTTTATTTGAAACACACTTAAAAGAAAAAGAAATACTTCAAATTCAAAAATAGAAAAATTCTCTTTTTCGAAAAAAGAAGAGTTTTAACCTGTTCATGGTCGGTTAGTAACGGATTTTTTTCAGAAAAGAAATGTTTTTATTTAATTATTTAAAAAAAAAATTACTTTTTATGTATAATATGAATGGTGTAAGGGTGTATTGGAATAATGTGAAAAAAAAAAAAATCGAAATATTGTCAATATTAGCAATGAAAATGATATAAAAATATATTCATTTTAACAACATTGTGTGTTTTCATAGCCTTTTATATATATATATATATATAATATATATATTATATATATATCCAAAAGTCCAGAGAAGAAATCTTCCTTACGACATAGTTTTTTTTTAAAAACAACTTGTCGCAGTTTGAGAGCTCAATGTGTGCTCTTATTGTTAGAGTCACAGAGCAAATTTATATTTAAATAAATAACAAAAGACTTATAGATCTTGCATTATAGACTATTTCAGGGAGCTTAGACAAAAATGTCTAATTCTCCCGACTCATCAGATGCGAATGATGAATTCTTTATTTTTAAGGCATTTGAAAACGGTCTGTTTAAAAAAATGTTGTTAAAATGAATATATTTTTATATCATTTTCATTGCTAATATTGACAATATTTCGATTTATTTTTTTTTCACATTATTCAATACACCTTACACCATTCATATTTTACATAAAAGTTGTTTTTTTTTTTTTTTAAATAATTAATAAAAAACATTTCTTTTCTGAAAAAAAAAAAATATATTATATTTTTGCTTGAAGGCAATTACAATGCATGTATCGAATTTTATAGAAAATGAACTTGACAAGTGTAATCCCGGCAAAGGATCACTCGGTGTGTAGAAATCGTACAGACTGTTTCGATTTTATTAAGTCTCATCAGCGATGTATACTAACGACTTCCCTCGACAGATATCGAAATCTCCGAGATATATATATATTAACTCAGATGGTGTAAAAAAAAAAACTCCCGTCACTATAATTTGTAATTACCAAATGCTAATTTATGCCTGGAGAAAAAAAAAAGATGCATAAAAAAAAAGAAAAGACCAAAACATATGCACCACCTCAAAATAATCAGCCGCCATTATTGTAATGGTGTAAAGAAAAAAAAATACCGAAAGAGTTGCCTAAGTTAAATATACTGAAGTGCTCAATACACTAAATTACTAATTATATATATTCTACATATATAAAAGGAAGTTTGGTATGTATGTGTTGATGTATAACTCCGAAAAGGGAGATCACTCAGATTTGAAATCTTGCATACACTTTAATAACCTTCTAACTAAGAAACACACCAAACTTGGTTTTTGATTTTTACTGATTAAGGGATATAATTAATTAATTAAACCAAAATCAACCAATTTGTGGAACTGTCTGTGTACCAGCTGCTGTTGATAAGATATTGTTCGCCGCCTATTTTCTATTATAGCGATACCAGCAGTTTAATTTAATTTTAATGAACAAAATCGCAGTCTAAGCCATTCAGCTAGGAATTTCTCGCCTATTTATAGTCAAATCTTTAAAATATTTATTTGGTTTGAAAGAAAAGAAAATAATATTTCTAAATATGTAATTTTTGTGTTTTTATCCATTAAATTATTATTACAAGCGAGTTACAAAAAATAGAATTTGGCTTTGGACTGCCGAAATATGAAGTATGATTTGTTTTCAAACTAAATTTTAAGAAAAAATCAAATTCTTTTTTTTCCGCCTATTTATGGTCCAATCTTTAAAATATTTATTTGGTTCAAAAGAAAAGAAAATAATCTTTCTAAATATGTAACTTATATGTATTTTCATACATTGAATTATTTTTTACAGTGAATTAAATAAATCAAACAAAAACATTTAATGATAACTCAATTTTTTTTATTAATACTTTCATTTTAGAATAATCAGTATAACTAAAATCTTTTCTGAAAGAAACTATTCATGAAATAAAAATTGTTGAATAAATACATGAAATATTCCCCCCCCCCCCCAAAAAAAAAAAAAAAAATTTAATGTTTAGTTACTTTGTTACTTTTCGGGGTTAAAGAAGGAAATAAATTAAACTGATAAATTCTCCAACAAGGAATTAAGAACTGAATTTAAATTTTTTGTATGTACAAAAGAGTTTTAGAAAATAAATAAATAAAACACTATTATAAACCAAAAAGAAATTATAATACGGACAATTGTAAATATTTAATTCTTAGCATTTATTGTTACATTTTAATAGGGTAAAAAAGAACGATACCTTTTCTATCATTGTAAATCGAGATTGTTTCATAAATGTAAACAACAAAAAGAGACTATTCTTAAAATAAACAAATATTATAATATACTCATTCTTAGCTTTGATTATTGTCAAATCTTTAATAAACAAACAATTGACATTCTAATGAATCAATTGATACAATAAATTTTCCTCCTACGAATAAAGACACATGGATTTTCCAAGAAAATATTGACATGTATTTACAGTTAGCTGGAAATGGTGGGGGAAGAAAAACAAGCACTTAGACGTATGGATATGATTTTTCTGTGTTCCTTTAGATTTTTATGCATCAGTGATGCAGGACATGTACCTATCAGCATCTTATATATATATATATATATATATTATACTAAAGCTAAGTGAATCAATGTTTGTCTCCTAAAGGCTTTTTTATTGTTTAGTTTAATGACATGAAAGTTATACTAAATTATTCATTAGTTTTAGGATTGAGTTCTGTTTGAAAAAAAAAAATTTTAATTGGTTCTAATTAGTTGTAATTTGAAAATATTGAAATGTATTTACAGTTAGCTGGAAATGGTGGGGGAAGAAAAAAAAACACTTGGACATGATTTTTCTGCGTCCTTTTAGATTTTTCTGCATCAGTGACGCAGGGCGCATACCTATCAAGATCTCTGTTCACATATTGGTTAGTCTACTAGTATTGTTTTCAAGTTTACAAGGAAGTTAAAATAGTTTATATACAAATTGTCAAAAAGAGAGTTGCATACTTTTTGAAACAATCTTTATATATCAACTAGAAGTGGCTACCCAGCGTCGCCTGGGTAGAGGGGATGCAAAAAAGGTTAGTCCCACAGATCCATTATTATTGAGTCACGAGTTGGACCATTGCAGGATGCCCCATTAAAATCCCCATGTAGAAAAGATCTTGCGTTGATCCAGCCACTCTGAAAAGAAAAATCAATGTCTACTATTTAAAATATTAAATGAAAAAAAAAAAAAATCTAGGATGTTATCATCTAAATTTAATTTTTTAAAATTATCTTCACGAATATAAATCAAACCTTCATTATTTTTGCTAAAAACCAAGCCCTGGTGATATTTAATGCATATATATATTTACTTTGTCGTTAATTGTTTTATTTCGAAGTTTCCTCCGGACATACATATACACACAACTGCCCTCTATTTATGTATAGATAGATAGATAGAAAACCAAGCCCTGGTGATATTTAATGTGTATATATATTTACTTTGTCGTTAATTATTTTATTTTCAAAGTTTCCTCCGGACATACATATACACACAACTGCCCATTATATATGTATAGATAGATGTGAATTTGATTTTTTTAAATTTTTAAAAAAGTTCTTGATACTTTATAAAAGGTATTCCATATTATTTAGATAGGATATATCTATATCTAATCCATTTGTATACTTAAAAACTATTTTCATGATTTTAAACAGTATCAAGTAATAATCATAATGAATAGGTTTGAACATGCCCAGGCATGTTTGGTAGCTACTTTGGACATTTCTTTCTCTCTAAGATCCTTCTGTTAGACTTCCTTGACTTACATTATAAGTTATCATGAGCTTCTATCCTGTTAGTGTGCATGGTTATGCATTAGTGTGTGAAAGATCCTGTAATTTCAATCAATAAACCAGCAAATACTGTTTTGCCAACAAGAAATGCCTGTGGTCAGTCTTTATCAACGTCAAACTGAGTCTCTCTCTCTCTCTCTCTCTCTCTCTCTTTCCTTCCCTCCCTCTCTCTCTCTCTTTCCTTCCCTCCCTCTCTCTCTCTCTCCTTGGGTTGAGTCATTGGTTAGTCATAAATCAATAGAGAAAGACGTGTTGCTATTTTCAATGCTTTGTGACGTTTTGTTTGGGGCTTCTCTATACAGACACATTTTACCAGTATGAAGTGGAGTTTAAATTAAGAATTTCAAAATACTATGGAAATTTTTATTTTTATTTTTAAATACTTAATTAAAAGGATAGAATTCTTTTCTATTCTTTTATATGCTAACAGTGATGCTGATAGCTTTTTGATTGAGTGCATCCTGGGATGCACATATTTGCTTTGAATGAGTCCCAGAAAAAAATTATGGGTCCCAAATAAAGTTTCTTAATAGATTGTAGGGTTTTGATTTATGATGTGGGGAAACAACTAAAGCTGCCTAACTCCTACCTTGTAACTTATCCTGTGTAATTCCTTTCTAAGAAACTATTGAAAGGTATTTACAGTTGGCTTGTTTGTATTAGATAGGAAATACCTAACATATAACTGAAAAAAGGAGGCATGTGGTGTAATGGTTACTGTCATTGGAAATGAACACAACGAGATCAGTTCAAATCCTGGACAAGACTGTTTACATTTCACATAGTGCTAATACCCTTGGGAAAGGTATGAATCCAACTATTCTTCCTCCAGCTATTAGTGAATAGTAGGGCAGATTTGGCCCTTTAACCTTGGTTAGGCAACCAGTCTTGGAGAAGGAAAACTATGAATTCAAAACCTGTTAAACTTAAATTAAGAAATTCACCTTGTGTTACATTCAGCTCATACGGAGGAGTTAGTAAATATATATATATATATATATATATAATATATATATATATATATATATATATATATAACTAAAAAAAAACTATCCCCCCAAAATGTAAATATAAACAATGTACAAAATTCTATAACCCCTAAGAATCGCTATTGAGAGAAACTGTGACTATGGAGAAGTAGGGATATGATCCACAGAAGACTAGCTTCATTTTGATGTATCATACATGTTCCTGTGTTGGTAATTATACCTGTCCTAAACAAAATGACATTACTTTTTGACTAACCCTTGTATAATTGGCGAGAGAGAAAGAGTTCTTATGAGACAGTGAGAAAGGTGGGAGGCCTTCAGAAAAGCTCTCCCACATATTTAAAGTCTTTATTTCTTACTTACTTGTTGGAGTAGCTCGGCTGGTTGGCATATTCTGTTCTTGCATAGTTCTGGTTCTGTAGAAGCTGGTTTGCCATTAGTTCACAAAGACAACATAAGGCTTATATTTTAAGTGATCACATCTTTTTATTTTCAACCAGACTTTCTCAACCACGTCTGGAGTGAAGCAGAGACAATGTCTACATCATGGTGTCTCCTGCTTAAGAGCTGACTAACTAAGCTAAACTCTGGACCTTCCATTCTCACATTTCCCAGTGGCGGAAGCCGGCGGGTCAACTTGATGTTATCTAGTGTCAATCATCTAACACCCTCCAATTTTGAATTTCAACAAATTTTAATTCAAAATCTAACTACACTAACTGTCCAAAAAAACAATGGTTTATCAATATATAACAGGTTGGCCTATAGATGATAGACATTACAGTACTTTAAACATCATTGTGAAATCTACCTGGATACTAATAAACTACTAGTTGTAGAATAATCATACTAAGTTCCAATTACCGTCGAATTGGTAAGACAAGGCAACAAGTAGCTGTAACTCAATACAGATCTAACCTTGTTGCAATCCTACTGTAGAATGCCAGAATATTTATGAAGCCTCATAATATCATAGAAACCAAGCAGCCAATCAGGACTCAAGAATAGTCCATTCATGCGAGCCTCGGTTATCCACTTGGTATGCGGTTTATATAGTGCCGGTTGGGAGGATATGAAGTCACACAGTTATCGGGGGAGAAGGAATTGTGCAGGAGATAGCCCGATGTTCCGGATAGGCATGTTCCGATATTGAAGGATTGCCCTTGCAGCCTGGGCATTATCCAGAGATCCCTGGGGTCCTGTGTTGCCATTCACTATCCTTTTGGCTGTCTTGACGGCTAATTCTGCCCAACCATTGGATTGTGGATAGGCAACTGATGACAGTCTATGCTTTATTGTCCAGTCCTCCAAGAACTGCTTAAATGGGAGGAATGTGAAGGGTGGTCCACCATCACTGCTGAATTGGAACTTAGTATGATTATTCTACAATAGTAGTAGCTTTTTGTACTGGCACCTGTACATGTATCATTTTTGGAGTAGCACTCACCTAGAACTCCATCTACGGATAGCTAAGTGTTGTGAGATTTGGTGCCCTGCATTTATTCTAAAATTAATACTTTGTTTAAGTTTACTCATAAGATTAAGTATATAATTGAAGAAAACTATTTTTGTTGTTGAATTTTATGTTGAAAACAACTGACTAATTTATTTTTTCAAAGATATATATATATATATCATTTAAGTTTTCGCATATGCTTCTAAATTATTTAGTTAAAAATTAATAGTAAAATGAATGAATGGATGAATTGAAAAATCCTTTCCAAGGGACCCTTCTCAAAAGTATTAAAACACTTTTTGAGAGTGGGGTCCCTGATAGAAAGTTTTTCTCGTCTATTAATACTCCTTTGAAGCATCAAGTTAATATATTCTATAATTATAGAATATATTAACTTGATGCTTCAAAGGAGTATTAATAGACGAGAAAAACTTTCTATCAGGGACCCCACTCTCAAAAAGTGTTTTAATACTTTTGAGAAGGGTCCCTTGGAAAGGATTTTTCATTTATCCCTCTCATTTCATTCATTTTATTTCATCCATTCATTCATTTTACCATTAATTTATATATATATATATATATATATATATATATATATATATATATAAGCATATGTTTGATATTGGTTCTTGTTTTTTCTTTCCTGTAGGTATCTAGTTTTGCATATGCCATATCTATTTCAGTTGATATATACTTTTCTTAAAAAATTACTGACTCTAGAGGATAAGTATCTAATTATCTAAAATTAGGATCTATGGGGGTGTACTGAAATTAATGCCTCTTATTTCCATGGGAAACAACATCTGATACTTGGCGCACAAGAACACTATTGGATATGTTGAATACTCTTCTTGTTCTTTTTTTTTTCTTTTTGTTATTCTTCATTTTCTTGTTTCACACTTTGTTAGTTTTTTACATCAACATTAGCTGATGGTCTTTCACTGGAGTCGGAGTGACAAGTCTCCTCAGGACTCTTCTGTTCTGAGTATTATAGCCGATTTCAACAATGCTGTTGTCTGGATGGTCTCAATTCTTCCTTTGATTTCCAATTCTTTCAGTCTGTTTTCTAAACTTTTGGGAACTGTTCCAAGTGCACCAACTACAATTGGTATCACTTTCACCCTCATATTCTACAACATTTTCAATTCTCTGACTAGGTCCAGGTATTTGTCTACTTTTTAGTTTTCTTTCATTTTTCACTGCTGAAACTGCTAAATTATTATCATTATTATTATTTTTTCTGTTCTTCTAATGTTTTCAGCTGGTCGTGCAGAGTTCGCCGTATTCTTTTTCATCACTTTGGGTCATCTCTGGTATTGAACCTCCTTGCATCCATCTTAGTTCTTATAAAATCAGGAACACAGAAACTTCTTTCATTTTTGGTGTATATATCTTTATTACCTGAGACCCACTTTAACTTGATGTGTGAGGAAGAAATCAGCAGATGCAAATTACTCATCCGAACCCAAATGACTTTTTCACAGATTCTCAATCTTTCCCATAGATTGGCCTGTCACATGATTCAACCAACAAATTAACAAATACCATCACGGATCAAATTGGGGTGAAAGCTTGTCTGTCAAACTTATCTGAACCTGATACTTGTTACCGTATTTGACGGCATATAAGACGCACGGGCATATAAGATGCACCCTCATTTCAGTAGGTCAGATTCAGAACAGTGTACAGATAACAATAAAGATGAGGACAATAGACTGAAAAATCCAAATAATCCAAATTATCATTTGCTCAGAATTTTTTTTGTCCACTTGGACACATGACACAACGGGTATAAGGGTTGAGTTAATACAGTTCTAAGTGATAATCATCTGTAGGTTGCAGGTTCAATCCTGGCCAAGGGTGATAATAACATAGAATACTTAATACAGCTTAACACTTATACCTGGTCATGGTTGACAGAATGAGAACAGTCTACCCTTGTGGATTGAATAATGGGTTCGGTTTAAAGTTCTGTGAAGGCTTCAGAGTTCGAAAAGAAGGTTCCCAAGTGCAAGAAGGTTCCCGATTTCATCAAGAAACACCTGAAGAAGGCCAGAGGATACATTGGCCGAAACATTGTGTGGATAACAATAAAGATGAGGACAGTAGTCCAAATAATCCAAATAATACTCTTTAGAAACCTCTGCACAAAACGGTAAATAAGAACAAACAATGAACCTGATTCCCTAATGTCTAGGCATAAAATAACCCCAGACAGGTTGACATGCTATTAAAATCAATCAATCTACTCAGTAGTGTTATTGTACTCCTTGTATTTGCTGTTTCCATGGAAATAAATTGGTGGTTTTACTTTTGGAGTCTCTCTTGTAGAATTGAGACTTTCTCTGCTGATCCATCTAGACTTTAATGAGATAAATGTTTGGTGTCACTTGTTCCTCTTAACATTGAATAAAAGAAACTTTAACTTGAAACTAATTTTTAATACCACTTAACTGTCTGTAGTTTGGTTCTGCTGACAAAAGGCTTTATAAATGATTGACCGCTCACTAGTTCATCACACTAAGGTACATCCATTCATTGAAGAAATTAGTACTATACATTTGTCCTTGTGACTGTTCAATCTGACTGCAGCCTATAAAAGTAGCCTGAGTAAAGTGCAAAGAGTAGATTTTACTTGGAGAAAAAAAAAAAATAATGGAAGTTTGTTTAGAGATATGGTTCCCAACCTATGGGCCACAGCAAATTTCAGGTGGGCCAAGGAAATATTATAATTCTATATGATTTCAGAGCATACTTATTTTTGTAAAATCAAAGTGGTTAATCTTTATCAATATTCTTGAAATTTTACACTTACTTAGGAGACACTTAACTACAAGCAGAAACTTGTTTTTTCTTTTCCGACCTTTGGGAATGAAACCACAATAGACAAAAGTTGAAAGCAATTTCTTCAAAAAACATAAGATAAGTTAAAAAAAAAAAAAAAAAAAAGAAGCATTATATCCCTATTAGGAGATAGCCTCGGAATTATTTCTTCAATTTTTCTAAAATTTTGTACAGGTGTGAACTGTGTTAAAGTTAGACATTCCCCAAAATTTGAACTTCCAATTCCAAAAATTGGTGGAGTTATATCGATTTTTAGCTCTCTAAATTTGGAGGGGTTCGCGAAAAATGGCGACATTTTGTAATCTATTTTTGTCCGTAAAATGAGTTCTAGAGCTTCCCTACTCCTACAAATTGGTTTATAGAAGCATTTATGTCCAAGAAATCCAAAAATACTATCAAAAATGCTATAAAAAGACCCATTGTTACCGTATTATTATTTTTTTCTTTACACCTACATTGTGATAGCCTTCTAAATCAACCTCCTAACCAATATATACACAATGCTTCAAGCAATTTATAAAACTCTCTTATATATATATATTTATTTATTAAATTTTTTTTCAATTATAGAAGTTATATAAAAATTAAAATCATCTAGGCATTAATACTGTCACCACACAAGCCAAACAATTTATATATATATATATATATATATATTATATATAATATATATATTATATATATATATATACATTATATATACCTTTCACTTTCTTTTTTCCCCCTCACTATGACTTCTTTCTTCCATGTTACTTTGTCCTCCTCCTCTTTTTTTTCCTTTTTTTACAGCTTTTTCTTTCCTTCCTTCCTTCCCATTCTCCCTTTTTTTTTTTGTTTACTTAAGTGATTTAAAAGTATCTTATATGACCAATGTTTCTGTATTCTCAATTTACCAACATGTCTGATGCTATCATCTCATCATATCCATAGACCAGCAGAAGTGCTGATCCATGCATAAGTAATACCATCATTTATGTTGGTAACTATGCTAGTGTAAATATGATTTTGTCGGGTTTATAACTTTATTATAACTTTAATAGAAACCTTATAACTTATTATAACTTATTATAACTTTATTATAACTTTAATAGAAACCTTATAACTTTATTATAACTTTAATAGAAACCTTCTTTCTAGCATTTTCTACAATTGCTTTTATTTTTTATTTATTTATTTATTTTTTCAGGGATATTGGTGGCTGGCAGGTACCTGGACGTGTGATAGGAGGCAAAAATTACTCTGGTAAATATCATTCTCAGCTAGACCTTAATTGAGACATGGTTAATAGATAAGATGCTAATCAAGATTAAATAGTGATTATTTAATAACCATTGAGAATATAACGTAAATAACTAAGGGAAGTGTGACGTTGGTGGTGAGGTAGTTTCGGTTACAGACAATCTCCATTATAATAAGAGATGTACAAATGTAAAAAAGTATTATGTGACATAATAGTTATTATTTTTTAGGTCAGACAAGTAAAGAAAATTATTGGTTTATTTAGTTGCTTTACACTTACAAGAGATATTCCTTTTTCTATCCCGCCCTGTTGGCTGGGGCGTTAGAATGTAACGACTGCACCTCTACAGAGGGTAAGATTCCCCCAATCGGGCCACCTGTTGGCCGTGGGTGGCGACCTGTGATACTTAAGGATAGAACCCGGGTGGTTGAGCAGTCCATGACATGCAATATTCCCCTTCGGTCCTTACTTACTCTTTGCGGAGAAC
Organism: Doryteuthis pealeii; assembly: GCA_023376005.1. Lineage (NCBI taxonomy): Eukaryota > Metazoa > Mollusca > Cephalopoda > Myopsida > Loliginidae > Doryteuthis > Doryteuthis pealeii. The sequence continues at coordinate 77,510,719 of CM042157.1, forward strand.
CGTCCTGGCCTCCTGCCTCAAAAATAGCTACCCAGTGGCTGCTGAAACAAAACACCAGCTACAATTGAAGTCCGTAGCCAAAGCAGTGTCACTTGCAAAAAAAAAATAGGGTTGGGGTTTAGGGTTAGTTTAATGGTTGGGGTTTAGGGTTAGTTTAATGGGAAAATAAATAACTAATTTGGTCTCTGTTTTTTTGTATACAGGGTGACCCAGAAAAACAGAACCCACAAATTTTGTAATAAAACTGTTAATTTTAACTAGGAGGTTTAGGGTTGGGTTTTTTGTTTTTTTTTTTTTTTTTTTTTTTTTTTTTTTTTTTTTGCAAGTGCCACTGCTTCAGCTACAGACTTCAATCGTAGCTGGTATTTTTTTTTCAGCAGCCACCGGGTAGCGATTTTTGAGGCAGGAGGCCAGGACGGTTCTCCTCGAAGAGTACCTGAATTTATAAACTTGGCTTTTGTCCAACAAATAGTAATTACTTATAAGATGACACTTCTTACAGTAATCCTTAGAGAATTTAGAAAAAAAAAATTAGGTAAAATTTTGATTTGATTTTGAAAAATCCAAATGCCAAAAATATTATGGCAAAAAAAAAAATGACACTTGTGTGTCACTGTGTCGAATAAGTTCTGTATATTATGATTAGTATGTGGAATATTAGTAAAGATTTACAAACTTAATCTACTTGATTTATTATAGATAAATCTGTTAAGTCACAGGGCACCAAACGTGTAATTGTTAGCAAGCTGGATTAACAAACCATTTTTAGTGAGTTTGATTCTCAATGGGTGCTTCCTATTTGCAGCCTTGTGCCACAACTAAGCTAAGCTTAGTGAATAACTAAATAAATCTGTTAAGTCACTAACTACTGACTGGACTGCCAAGAAAAAATAAGTTAATATCATCTTAATTATGAATTTCTTAATATGATTAATTCTAACCGAGGTAATCATGAAAAAAAAAAAAAATGTGTACCAACTTGCAAAGAACATTAAAAAATCCTTCTGGACAAAATATTGAAAAAAACTGAAATTCTCCAAATCAGATTATTAGATAATAAAAGAATTAACCATTTATATAGGTAATTAACAAACCTATAAGCTTAATGATTAACAAAGTATTTATTTTATACAATAAATATTAACAGAAGCTGAAATACTAGCTGAAGTACCTGGCTACATAGGGCAAGTGGTCAAATACATCCCAGTAAAAAGAGATTTAGCAATTATATTTTGATATTATTTTACTATCTTAGTTGTCTCTTAATTTGGTCTTTGGTCCAACAGTGACACTTCTGACACTGGATTTCACAATTAATTTTGATTATTCCCAAATTGGTTATTTCCTATAAGTCTAACATAAACAAAGGGGAACCATTCTTGACTGATAAATTATTTATTTATTTTCTCATTAAACTAACCCTAACCCCTTTTTTCCTAGTAGATCAATGAATAAATTAATAATTTATCAGTCAAGAGTGGTTCCCCTTTTGTTTATGTTAGACTTATAGGAAATAACCCCCACATTTATTTCCAAGTTATAAAAATTATTGTATAAGAAATTTGTCGCAAAAAATCACCGAATACAATCACAGTAATTGAAACTTGCGAATGCAAAATTTCAGGATTGCGGGTATTTAATTTGCTCACGGAGTTGGCTCAGAATGTTTTTAATTTGCTCACAGTTTGCCTGATTCTAAAATAGTATATGTTAGGGTATGACCTTTAGGAGTAAAGTTAAAAAAAAACATGTGACACACTGACTTCCACATTTATTAGAGACTAGAAGTGGCTACCTGGCGTTGCCTAGTTAAAGGTGGGGGTGGAAAAGGTAGTCTCGTAGATCCATTATTGTTGAATCACAAGTTGGATCCTCACAGGATGCCCCATTAAAATCCTTATATGAAAAGACGTGCTGATCTAGCCACTCTGAAATGAAAAAGCAATGTCACCTATTTTAAATATCAAATGCAAAAAACCCAAAAAATCCATACTGTTATCATTCAAATTTTATTTTTTAATTATCTTCACAAATATAAATCAAATCTTCATTATTTTTGCTCAAAAACCAAGATCTGGTGATAGTGAATGTGTGTATATATATTTACTTTGTCATTAATTGTTTTATTTTCGTAGTTTCCTCCAGACATACATACACATCAACTGCCCTTTATATATGTATAGATGAAGCTAATATTGTTCAATTAAAATTTTGACAACATTTTGTAAAGAAATATATATATATTATTTTTTGAAATTTTGGGTGTCACTTATAGTCCGTTAGATAAGATGGTGACTCAGAAAAAAATTGTTACCAAGCTAAATTTGGGTATCCTCTTTTGAAATTTGAAAAAAATGTAATGTGTGAAAATTTTCTTGATGTTCCTGACTACCAATTTTTCTAATCTTATTTTCTAGGTAAGGGCAGTAACCGTGGTGGCAAGTTTAATGGCTCCCGCCGCCCAATTCGTCGACAAATGGAAGAACCTCTCTATAGCGTTCCGTTAGCAGCGCCCCACCCGCCTATGCTGTACAACCGTCTCAATTATCCAGCAGCCGCCCTTGCAGCAGATGGTTCTAACTATGTGTACGTGCAGTACCCAGCAACTGCACCTCCTGGTTACAATTTTAACCCTCCTCCCCCTCCACCTCCTCCACCACCATTGCCACCAACACAGGCTCCAATCCATGGAGCCCCACCACGAGGTCACCCTGTCGCCTCCACCGCACCAGCTGCTCCTTATGGGCTGGATCCTGCTCTCATGTCAACTGGATACCTTCCTGCAGCACCTGCCAATGTCTATGCAGCCAATACTCAAAACTATGAGGAATGGCCAGAGATGAAACAGGCAAAGCCACCACCACCCACCAACAATCATAAGGTAAATATACTTCTTTTGTTCTTTCTAACTGTTATAGGTGATATAACCTATGTACATAAATGGAATGCGCCGACTACTACTATAAGTAGTAGGGACAATTGTGACTTGGGGCACAAGCAACATGAGTTGTGACTAAGCTTACTCGCGTAGACTTGCTGGTCCAGTGTGTTTCGGCCACTGGACCAGTTGCGTTTGGTTAATAGCGTCGATCTCAGGCGCCCCCCTTGAGGGGGAATGCCAACGGGATCAACGCAATTTTTCTACCTACCACCCATGAGTCTTGGCTTGTGGGTGGTGCCCACATAAAACGGCCTTGTGCCATATCGTGTAAAAGTGGGAAACATGTAAATACCACAACCCACGCGAGTCAGTTCGCAACTGTATGGTCAGACGCAACTCCACTTTCTTTTCTGTAATTTCTACTCATATTTGTTCAATACATTTGTATCCATTTTCACCGCTTGTTTGTCTTATTTTTGACCCTTAAAAAACCCACAACACTAACTATTTGTTCTTGTGTCTTAAGATGATGGTAAGGTTCTCTGGTTCCGGTTTCTTCTAAGATGATGGTTAAGCCTTGGTTGTCATAGTTTTTGGGGACAAACTCAAGATATATAATTTTGTTAATTCCCATTTTATTAAATCTTAAGCTTAGGCCTTAAATCACATGTGGCTGATCTCCTGCCTGGTATGTCCTTACATTCTGGATTCCAGCTGCAGACTGGCTAACTAAACCTTCTATTCCCACAGCTTGCCTAGCAGCAGGAAGTCGGAGGTCAGAATGAGGTCATTGTATGTTGCTCAATCTAACAGCCCAGATTTGAATTCAACAACACCTGAATCCTGCTTGGTACCACAAGGTTCTGGGTTCAATACCAGTCCTCACCAACTTGATGTACGAGTAGCACAGGGATCTGTGCAGTAAAGTGAGGAGCTGATGGTAGGTGTGGTGCTTGACCTCAGACGCAAAAACAATCTCCCTAGTGAAAAGAGGATAGACTCCTTCGCTCTCTGGCTGATACTGACAATAAGCCACTCTGTTGACTTTACTTATTAGTTTCTCAGTTGGTAGAGCACTTGGCTAGGAATTGCAAGGTTACTGGTTTGATACCAGCCCTCGCCAACTCAGCATATGAGTAACACAGAGATCTGTGCGGTAAAGTGATGAGCTGATGGTAGGTGTAGCACTCCACCTCAGAAACTAAAAAAAAACAATCTCCTTGGTTTAGCGCTAGTGAAAAGGGAATAGATTTCCTCGCTGTCTGGCTGATACCGACTTCAGGCCACCCTGACGACTTTACTTACTACTTACATGCCATCCAAGTTGAAAACTTTCTACAGCTGGATTAATTAAAGGACTATTGCATCGAAAAGATGAGAAACGTAGCCTCATCTTTGTAATTTAATAAAAAAAAAAAAAAAATTAAAAGGGATTGATGGTTGATACATTTTTTAATATTTATTGCATGAATTTTTTCTGTTTATTGTATTTTAATTTTTTCCTATTGTATATTTGAATAAATGCCACGTGAATTTTAATTCTAACAGAATGAAAATTTGAACTTTTTCCTCTAAAAAAAAAAGTATAAGTTAAATGACATTAAATGTCATTCTATTTCATGAATAACTTGTAGACCTTTTATAACTTTCTGTATGGCACAATTTTATGATTATGCCAGATATTAAATGATATTCTAGGGAGACAAACACAATTGTCTTTCTTTAGATTGTGGTCATGGTTTTCCACGTCACATGTCTGTTGGTCACATGATAATTCAGCTGCTTAAAACTTTCTCTTTTGGCCTTGTCCTTGAAAATGATAAGACCTATCATTTTCAATCATCGCTCATATTCCCCTTTACTCGGGTATATAATTGTGAGATTATGTTATGGAACATGATGAAAAGAAGGAAAAAATAGAGTAAGAGATAGTCAAATCAAGATTATTATACTTCTTACATATTGAACTATTTTGCAATAGCTCTTAAGTAAACATATCAAATGTTGTAATAATTAAATTATCATACTGTGGTATATCCACAGGTATGATAGTGATATATTACACTTCTTGGAGAATGAATACCTAAAATCTTGCAGTTGGTAGAGTGTTTGACTAGGAACCAGAAGGTTCTGGGCTTAATACTGGCCCTTGCCAAATCAGCATATGAGTATCACAGAGATCTGTACTGTAAAGTGAGGAGCTGATGGTAGGTGTGACGTGTTCTGCTTCAGACACCAAAACAATCTCTTGGTCTAGCGCTAATAAAAAGGGAATAGACTCCCTTGCTGTTTGGCTGATACCAACATTAGGCCACCCCAACGACTTTACTATATATAAGAAACAAAACCTGTAGAAAACATGAAGACACTTTATATGGTGTAATTGTTAGCAAGCTGGATTAGCAAACCATTTTAGTGAGTTTGATTCTCATTGGGTGCTCCATAATTGCAGCCTTGTGCCACAACTAAGCTAAGCTTGGTAAATAACTATCTTCTGTAGAAAACCTGGTAAGCCTTTGTTATCTATTTTGTTGTTGTTATAGGCATAAACATGATTTATAACCTGGTATGATTTATAGCTAACTGAATGGGTCATCACGCATAACATTATTTATGACCTTTGGAGAGATAATACTGAGTTTTTAAAAGCATAAATTGACCCAATGGGTTGACATGCTATAAAACCCAATCAATCAACCAATATATAATTTAAATAGATATGTTTTGTACATTGTGACTTTGGTAGTAATATAGTTTCCATTACAGACAAACACACAATCTCCATTATAATAATAGTTTTATACATATTATATAGTAATAGTATATTCTTTTTCTTTCAGACTTCTTCAACTAATAAGGTGAATATTGGAATACAGAAAGAACCATCCAGATCTGGAGCCAATGACAATGTTAAAAGTGGAATCCAACACAAAGCTCTCTATGAAGTGGCTGTTCAAACTGGTAAATAATTCTTTGCTTTATTTAGTTTTAATGCAGATACATAATTTCCTTAATACCAGCATTTATTATAAGAAAAATGGGTTATTTCCTATAAGTCTAACATAAACAAAGGGGAACCACCCTTGACTGATAAATTATTTATTTTCCCATTAAACTAACCCTAACCCTAACACCATCTTCTTTTTTCCTAGTAGATCAATAAATAAATAAATAATTTATCAGTCAAGAGTGGTTCCCCTTTGTTTATGTTAGACTTATAGGAAATAACCAAAATATGTCAACCTACACAATTTGTTAATATTCATATAAAAACTTGAAAAAAATGCTAAACAGTAATTGTTTTGCCTTCATACATACATACACACACACACACATACATACATACATACATACATACATACACACATACGTTCATTGACTCCTCTCTGAAACCAATTGCTTCCTTCCCTCCCATCCCTGTGTTCGACCTCAGCATGATTCCCGAGGTTTACATGACAATCAACACCTACCTACATTTGACCCCACCTGACCCTTTCCCGCACATTTGGACAATTTAGCAGTTCTTACCAAAACACCAAGATGACAATCTCTTCACTGCTCTTTGATCACCCTCATACACTCAATACTTTTCTGGGTCTACATGATAATCAACACCTACGTACATTCGACCCCACCTGACCCTTTCCCGCGCATTTGGATGACAATGTATCTCTTCTTTTGAGGACTTTGAACTTTTGCATCCTTTTTTGTTATCTTGTTTAAACGTTTATATTTATGTTCAATACATAACGTTTATATTACATCTATTGTCATCTGTTTTCCTTTTTTTTGTTATTTCATTTAATTGTTTGATGTTCTTCAACCTGACTGCTTTGTTAAACTTACTGTTGGAACTTCGCAGACAAGAGAAGGCAGAGTAGTAATATTTTAATATCAAATAGATAAGAACATGATTACAAAATAACCATTTTTAGTGGCATGTATCCCACGACTTCAAGAGTTGACCTATACACGATATATATATATATTTACCAACCCCTCTGTATGAGCAGGATGTGACACATGGTCAATTTCTTAAGCGGAGTTTAACAGGTTTGAATTCAGAGTTTTCCTTCTCCTAGACTGGTTGCCTAACCAGGGTTAAAGTGCCCAGTCTGCCCTAGTACACGAGATATATATGATGACAATATGTAAAGAAAAAAAGAATTAAGAGTTCTTTGACTGTAGTACAAATCTTCAAAAATGAAATGCAAAAAAGGTTGATCCTGATTATCTGGTGTCGCTTATCCACCGAATTCTTATTTCGTAAGAGTGTTGTCACTTCAGTTAAATAATGATTCGGTTTTTATTAAAAAAAAAAGAAAGAAAGAAAGAAAGTGATAACGCTAATCTGTTTCAATGGAACATAATGAGAAAATTAAATTTTTTTTTTTTAATTTTTTTAATTTTTTTTATTTTCAGATTTTTCTGAAGAAGTTGCTAACTTGACCCTTTCTGAAAAGCCAAGTTCTTTGTTTGGAAGCAAGAAGCGAATCCGTAACCATTCTAACCAGTGGATTAGCAGCTTGACCGATTCCGAAGAAAAAGATTCTGACAGTGGATATAGTAGCCCTCTTCATCGGCGCAACTTAGTATCAAATGGCACCCATGCAGCCCCTGATAGGCTGGTTTCTTGTGCTGAGCCTGTTGTGCCGTTGGCTCAGCCTGTTGGATTCAGCTATGCGGCCATTGCTCAGAGACCAGCCAAAACGGTCCACAGGTTTGTCACAACCCCAGCTGTTTCTTCAAACAAGGCCCCAGTGCAAGAACAGACACCTTCTGAGGGCAAGAATCTTGAGTCTAAACCTGGAGAAGAGAATGTTACGAAGAAACGAAAGCGTAACAGACGCAAGAAAAAGAAGGAAGGAGATTCTAGTAAAGGAGGTAATCTTTCGAGTCCAGGTCAAACCCAGGGGTCAAGTTTATCCAATTCTGTATCAATGGATGATATTGTTCTCCACTATGAAGATGAGGAAGAGTTTCCTGAATTGTCAGCTGCCCCCGTCAAAAAGGAACAAATAAACCCATTACCAAGAATGAATTACTGTGATATGTTAAAAAATGTACGTACTCTTTCCTTTATAATTACTATAAAAAAAAAAATTTTTTTTAAAACTCCCTCTGGGTGTGTAAAATTTAATTTTTGAAAGATATTGTCTGATGGGTGGGTGGGTGTTGGTAAATTCAATGTCAGAAAACAATTTTTTAAATTGCTTACTCAAATTTTGAGTGCATATAATGCAGGGTTATTTTTATTCTATGTATTTTTTTTTTTTTTTAGAATATTGTGACTTAAGCTGTGACATAGTTTTGGTTCCAGACAGAAATCCAACCAATCTCCATTATTAATAGATAATTATTGAAGCTTTCTTTTCTTTTTCTTTTTTTTTTTTCCTCCTCCAAATTTCTTCCGCTCTGTCAGCTGGGGCTTTAGAATACATCAACTGCACATTTGCAGCGGGGTAAAATCCCCCAATGAGTCCACATGTTGGATGTGGGTGACGACCCATGACACTTAAGGATGGAACCCTGGTAGCTGAGAAGTCCATGACATACTATACTTCACTTTGGCCCTTACTTAGGCTAGACGAGCAGTTGGAGAGGGCTCCCTCTGATCAGTTGACTGGTTACATCAAGCCCTAGCACCTATATGATTGTCCCAACCCTATTACCCTTATGGCAAACCCTAACCCTTTTTATCATATATGTGCAAGAAGGCAGTCGCTGAGGTATGACGTTAAACTGCATCTAATGGTCAAATTCTTGAGCTCTGGAGAGTGTGGAGTACCCCTTCATTGCCATTACTCTCAGGTCCACTATGACCCGGAGTGGTAGTACCTGTTAGGGTTCCATTTATGTGTTGAATAGAAAAAAATAAGTTTTAAAAAATGTTTGAATTTTTTAGATGAGGCTTGATAATTTGTATTATTTGGACCGTTGTCCTCATACTGTTATATGTACGTTTCGGCTGATGTGCCCAACAGCCTTCTTTAAAAAAATGTTATTTAAAAAAAAAAAAAAATTGAATACCGATCAAGAATGAATAAAACAAAAGGTCTTTGGCATGAAATAACCCAAAAAGGGTTGACATGCCATAAAATCCAACCAACCAACCAAATTTCTTATAACACTAGTAGCTCAGTGTAAGTAAGTAAAGTCGTCAGGATGGCCTAAAGTCGATATCAGCCAGATAACGAGGGAGTCTATCCCTTTTCATTTGTGCTAGACCAAGGAGATTGTTCTGGCATATGGGATGGAGCACCACACCTACCATCAGCTCCTCACTTTCCCCTGTGCTACTCATATGCTGATAGCAGTAGATTAAAGTTTGTGATTCAGTATCTATTATTAGTGTTGGAAATCCTATCACATTCTTTTAAGCTTGAAGTCAATAAGAATTAATTTATTGATTCAAAACATACTGTCTGCCTCTGGGAAACACTGGCTGTGCAGTATGTGATAGTAAATTATTACTCAAGTATTCTTATAAATTTGTATGCCATATAGATATGGTCAATTCAATCAAATTATTAATCTCATATATATATATATATATATATATATATATATATATATATATATAGTATCCAATTGCCGCTTTAACTTTTCCGTCGCAGTGGCATCAGTAAATAATCCAAAAGTGCTCAATATATTAAAAATACAGATATTATTATTATTAGAGGAAAAATAAAGGCTCTACCATGGTTTCAATCAAATTGAAATCATTTCTTCAGGACTCTACCCTACGTTAACTAAGTCGATGTAATTCCTTAGTTAAATTAAAGATATAGATTGACTTAGTTAACATAGGATAGGGTCCTGAAGAAATCATTTCAATTTGATTGAAACTTTATTTTTCCTCTAATAATAATATTAATAGTATTTTATAATATATATATATATATATATATATAATATATATTATGAATATGAGGATTAGTCAAAAAGTAATGCCATTTTGTTTAGGACAGGTATAATTACCAACCCAGGCACATGTATCATACATCAAAATGAAGCTTGTCCTCTGTGGATTACATCCCTATTTCTCCGCATAGTCACCATTTTTCCCAATAGCAATGTTCCACCTTCAAATGTGAGAATGTATCCTTGCCCCGTAAAATTCGGTTGACTGTTCTTTGAGCCATGTCTTCACTACAGATTTCACTTCCTTGTCACTGAAATAATGTTTGCCTCTCAAACCCCTCTTTCATGGGACCTGTCCTAAACAAAATGGCATCACTTTTAGAGTTACCCTTGTATTACACAAGTATTCTTATAAATTTTTATGCCATATAGATATGGTTAATTTTTGTCTGATTTTGAGATAAGGAATTATCATTGTATATTCCTTTATTCAAATTATTAATCTCCTCTTATGTGTGTGTGTGTGTGTGTGTGTGTGTGTATATATATATATATATATATATATATATATATATATTAGACAAAACACAACCCATTGGGTCATGTATTTAACTCTGGGTAGATAATTGGGATTAGGGAAAAGTGAGTTTGTAAAGTGAATTAAATTTAAAAAAAATAAATATGCCTGGAGAATTAAAAGAGAAAAACAAAACATTAAAATCATTTTGTAAGATTTCTAAGAATAGGAATGTTTGACCTAATTTAAATTTATTAAAGCCAAGATGTTGGTCTGGCTGCTTAAAACTTAACATACAAATACGTTTTGCACTCTCCAATCTCTCTCTCTACACTCACTAAGAAACTAACATATATAACAAGGAGGTAATCAAGATATACATAGTGAGGGGGAAAGTGACAGGTAGAATGTGTAGTAAGAGATGGGTCAGTTTTTGACTTAATTGCAAATTACTGCTAATTAAAAACAATAAAAATGATTTTTTAATTTTTTTTTTCAAACATAACTCAATCCCAGAACTAAGGAATAGGTTAGCATATTTTTTGTGTCGTTAAACTAAACAGTAAAAAAGCCTTTACGAGACAATCATTGATTCGCTCATCTTTAGTATAATGATAGATATATATATTGATGTTATTACAGAAATTATCAGATTAGTATACACCCACCCATTTGACATTGGATTTAAGAAATACATTATCTGACATCTCTTGGAACAAACTTGCCTTGTGGGTAAAAACAGTGATGAAAGCTATCACTCTTGTCAACTAATACAAGATATCTCCTATCAGCCAAAAAGACATTCCTGATGATGGTCAAAGGGTACTCAGCTGAAATGTGTCTATAATAACATATATAACAATAATTTGAATAAATCTATATAAAGTGTATGCTCAGGTTTATTAAGTACTTTTTTTAATTTATTTTTTTTATTTTAGATTACTTCATGATAAACAACTAGTCTTGTCTAATTAGTAAAGTTACTCAATTATTCATTGTAGAATAATCCTACTAAGTTCCAATTACTGTCGAATTGGTAAGACAAGGCAACAAGTAGCCATAACTTAATATGGATCTAATCTTATTGCAATCCTACTGCAGAATGCCAGAGTATTTATGAAGTCTCATAACATCATAGAAACCAAGCAGCCAATCAGGACTCAAGGAATGGAATTGCCCAAATACATGAATGGACTATTCTTGAGTACCAGCTGTTTTGGGCACTAGTTCAGTTGTACTTAGCCTGTTGCTGTTGTCCAAACCAACAGTATACTGACTGACTGACTTCAATGTTAATGAGTTTAAAAAAACCCAAAAAAGCTGAAGAAAATTAAATACATTCATATAAATTTAGTAACAAGTGTTTGTAACTTGAGTTGGAATCTCAGATATCTTCATATTTTTTTTTCTACCACTGAATTCTACCTTGAAATGTAAACTGACACTTGTAAAGAATTTCAGAATAGTAGCTGCTTTTAGTCCCAAATTTTAACTAGCAAAAAAAAAAAATGCATCCTCTGGGCACAAGTATATAAATTTTAATCAAATATTATATTGAGTTAGAAAGACTAACTAGAAATTAAATACAAACACAAAAAGATTACATTTATTTTTACTTTATTCTAATTGAGTTTAATATAGAATTTTTACATAGGATTGCTTTGAATACGTTTGAGAATAAAACAATAATATTAGAAATCAATAACATCAATTATTTATTAAACACGGTTTTGTTAAAACCGGTATGCAAATTATTAACACCATATACTATTTAAACATTCATTTCTTAATGTTATATAACATAACATTTAAACCATTAATAATATGGACTGTTATGAGACGAATCTATCTCAGCTAAACTATAATAGAGACATTGTAATAAATAAGATGCTAATTAAGATTAATAATGACTATTTCATAATTGTTGAGAAAATAACTTAAATAACTAAGGAAATCATGACAACAGTGGTAACAGTTTTGGTTACAGACAGTTAAATAATTTCCATTATAATAAGGTTATGTCATCCAAAAGTTTGCCTGGGATGCTTTTTATGTGTATTTTCAAATTTAACCTAGTAGTTCCCAAACCCTATGTTAAGTGGGGTTGTAGAATATGCCAACTACACCTCTGACGAGAGGTAAGACCCCCTACCCAAAGGGACCACCTGTTGGTCATGGGTGGCAACCCATTACTGCCAAAGGAAGAAATCCTGGAACACTCTACTTTTGCCCTTACTCTGTCTAAATAGGCAGTCAGAGAAGCTCAATCTATTCAATCAGATGGTCATGTCAAGCCTTAGTACCTATATATATATATATATATATATATATATATATATATATATACTAAAAAGTATAAATATAAATACACGATATGTATTACTTCCTAACCGTTAGGTATAACATAACCCCAGACGGGTTGATATGCCGTTAAAATCAATAAACAAACTATATTTACTAAACTTTGCTTTGTTGTGGCACAAGGCTAGAAGTATGGGGCACAGTGGGAGATTTGAACTCACTAATAATGGTCTTGCAGTCTAACTTACTAACCATTACATCATGTTAGGCACCTTAGCACCTATATGATTAAGTCCTGACCATATTCTTCAAATTGCTCTTATGACAAACACCCAACCCATTTTATCTTAAAGGTACTAGAAGAGTGGTAACTAAGGGTCAACCATCAGTTTATTGATACCCATGAAGTTATTTCTTTTAGTTTATTAGTACATATGAAATTGATGAAAATTATTTCTACCAGTTTCATCAAACGAAACCAAAATATTTACCTTATTCACTTACAAATAATATATTCAAGAAACAAACACGATTTGGCATTAAATAACCCCCAATGTTTGATATGCCATTAAACAAAATTAACCAACCAACCTACCTATAATGATTCATTTACAAATCATATATACAAAAAATTTGGCATTAAATAATGAATTGATAATTTAAACAAAATTCATTATTTATACCAAATATGATTTGTAAATGAATTGGTCGGTTGGTTGGTTAATTATGTTTAATGGCATATCAAATATTATGGGTTATTTATATTAGCCAATTCTACTTTTCATGCGGTCGGAATGCCCCCTCCTATCAATTGGCTGGTCACGTCAAGCCCTATCACCTATATGATTGCCCCAACCCTATTGCTCTTATGGCCAGCCCCAACCCTTTTTATCATATGGGTGCTAGAAGGCGGTGGCTGAGGGTCTACATGTCCTGGGAATAACGTTAAACTCTATCTGATGGTGAGGTTCTTGTTTTGGAGGTCTGGGGAATGTGGAGCACCCTTTCATCACCATTGCTCCCAGATCCACTCTGACCCAGAGTGGTAGTACCTATTAGGGTGCCATCTATGGATTAGATAGAAAAACATGAGTTTATAAAAAAAATTTTATTATCCATTGAGAATGAATTTATTTCAAAACTTTGTTGGCATTAAATGACCCATGGAGGTTGATATGCCATAAAACCCAAACCAAACCAATTCTACTTTTCATAATTTCAAACAAGTATCAGATGTAAGAGATTTTTTGAATCCAGTCATAAACTTCTGTGTTTAATGATGGAAAATAAAACATTTAATTTCAATTCTATCTGTAACCAAAACTATTTCACTACTCAAGTCACAATTCCCTTAGTTATTTACGTCACATTCTCCATGATTTTATTTTAATTTAAATCTCAATTATTAATAAAATTGTTTTACATGATTAATACTGTTGGCCTTATCTACATACTATTAACATGTAATTATATTGATATATACAGCAAAATAGCACTGTACAGTGTGAACGGAAAGGCTAATTTGCATCTTGATATTAAAAATTTGATTTTAATAAATATGTGCTTGGTATTATTGATTTCTAATTGTTTGATTTTATCCTAATGAATATGAGCGAAAATCTTGGGGATAAATCTCAAAAGAAATCCATTAACAAGAAGAATAACTAATTTTATTCTTTACTTCCTATTTCACTTTTTTTGTGGGGTCACGCATCAACATTTTGGTATTTTTGGATTAGAAGATTTTTTATAATAAATTATGGGTGTACTCATTTATGGGTGATATTATATATCAAATAGTAATTAAAGTATCTTAATTATTAATGGAATTTCTATGGATCCAGCTATTTCTTATAAGCATAAAAAAGTAATTACCTTGTACAATTTAATGATAGTTTTTGACTATATGGATATAAATGTTTATTTCTTGCTATTTCAAATTTGTTTGTATAATTATAATGCAAGATCTTGTTTTCTTTCAGAACTCTGTGATATACCAAACACCTTCACATGAAGAGGGAGAAGTTGATGAGAATGGAACAAGTAAGAATATTATCTTCTTCTTTTTTCTTCTTCTTTTTCTTTCTTCTTCTTTTTCTTTCTCTTTCTTTCTTTTTCTTTCTTTCTTTTTCTGTCTTTCTTTTTCTTTTTAACCTTTTTCTTTTTATTCTTTATTCTTTTTAACCTTTTTCTTTTTATTCTTTATTCTTTTTAACCTTTTTCTTTTTATTCTTTATTCTTTTTATTCTTTATTCTTTTTATTCTTTATTCTTTTTATTCTTTATTCTTTTTATTCTTTATTCTTTTTATTCTTTATTCTTTTTATTCTTTTTCTTTTTATTCTTTTTTCTTTTTCTTTTCTTTCTTTTTTCTCTTTTTCTTCTTTCTTCTCTTTTTCTTTCTTTCTACTTTTTCTTTCTATTTTGTTGTTTTTTTTGTTAGTTATTTTATAATAACTACCAGATAGCAGTGAAAGATTTATCTAAAATCTCTGGAAACCTATAATAATTTTATGTTGTACTTTCATATAAGAAATTACTTAATTTTAATTCTATGACATTCTCAAAGATAATTCCAAAAGAACATCACTTTAATTTTTTCCTTTTTAAAAGAAAAGATAAAGTAACATTTTGTGTTTTTTTTTTTTTTTTTTTTTTTTTTTGTGCAGTACTATTTGTTCAAACTTGAAATAGGAATTAAAAATAATTTTCAATTCAACAAAAAAAGAAAAGCCTGATACACACACTGCAAACTAACACATACCAAAATATTTCAAAACTTTGAATCGCCTAGTATATTGGCATGTTTGCCTACCATGATGCTACCAATCACAACGCCATCCATCGCTTAAACTGCTTTGGCCACATGTTATACACACTGCAAACTAGTACGTACCAAAATATTACAAAATTTTGGACTCGTCTAGTATATTGGCATGTTTCTTACTTATTAGTTATTTTATGATAACTACCTGGTAGCAGTGAAAGATTTATCTAAAATCCCTGGAAACCTATAATAATTTTATGTTATACTTTCATATAAGAAATTACTTAATTTTAATTCTATGACTTATATTTCTCAAAGACTAAGACTCATCTAGTATATTGGCATATCTGCTTTGAAGCATGTCAAGACTAGTCCAATCTTATTGTTTACTAAGTTTGTTTATTTGAATTGAGGGTTTTTTGATAAGGAACTTGTAAAGACTTTTATGCAATCACTTATAATTAATCATTTTTGATTTGATGTTAAAGTAAAAAAAAAAAAACTTTTATTAAAATTACTTTTTCTACACTCGGCGGTAAGCCTCTAAAACCAGTAGAACAATTAGCATACCTAGGTAGTAATATCTCATCCACAGAAAACGATGTTAATGCACGCATAGGGAAGGCATGGTTTGCTGTAAATAAGTTATCAGTCATATAGAAAACTGATCTCACTGACAATTCTTCCAAGCCAATAAAGTGACAATTCTTCCTAGCCGTAGTTGTATCAGTGCTACTGTATGCCTGCACCATGTGGACCCTAGTGAAATTCCTAGAGAATAAACTAGATGGGAGCTGCACAATAATGATGCATGCAATCTGAAAAAAATCGTGGAAATAACAACCCACAAGAAAGTAGCTGTATGGCCACTTGCCATCTCTTGTTTTAATGAATTAACAAAACTTTGTTGTTTTTCTTTAAGTCTTTTATCAAACAACCCCAGCCCACAAGTATTCCTGAAACTGTGTGTGGTCAGAGGTGACTCTTGAGAGGACGTCCTCTCTTGTCGAGTAACTGGTTGCAGCTAAACTAAAACAACCATCCAAGTGAGACAAATAAGACATTGTGAAAACCATCCACCAAAGACTTACATTAAACAGCTCTGCGTGGATACTAGATGCTGCTCTGAGGACCTGCCAGGGGGGCAAATAAATAATAGGGACAGTTGGCGAGAGATTATCATGGATATCCATGCTGCTAGCACAACGTGATGATGATAATGAAAATTACTTTTAATATAAAATATTAAAATTCGAAGGCAATACAATGCGTATAAAAAATAAAGACAAAAAGATGTTTTTTATGTCTTATCGATTTTGAAGCTAGAGCTTCATCATCAGAGTTTATTTTCAGAAATGACGTGCTTATGTTTTTATCTGTGTGGTTATAATTTCTCTTCTTATTTCCTTTTCCTCTCCTTTTTTTCCTCTCTTTCTTCTTCTCTCCTTTATGAATGAAATGGGCGAATAACTGTAATTTCTTATTTCTCTCTTTTTTTTTTTTTTTTTTTTTTTTTTTTTTTTTAAGTTTGTTGAGAACAAATATTCTTAAAATTGGCTGACATCCGGTCAAATGTTGCCAATATGTGGCCACTGTGTAGACATGTCAAAATTTAAAAACAAAAAATGAATAAATAAATAAAAACTGTTAATAAAAAATTTACATACTTAGCTTTTAATACTTTGCATATATTGCAGTTTTTAATTTTTTTGTATTAGAATAAAGTAAAAAATAAATATAATCTTTTTTGTGTTTTATATTTTTATTAGCCTTTCTAATTCAATATAATATTTAGTTACCGTATTTGATTTTTTTATGATGCACCCCCATTTTAGCAGGTCAGATTCAGGAAAAAAAAAAGTTTTTAGTGTATTTAAACATATATTGTTGAAAACAGTCTAGCTGTGCATTACACAAGCAGAAACATAGCTAAAATAAGGATGCATGGAGTTTAGGGTAGGTAAAAGTACTAAGCGTAAGCTTAGGTTAGTGAGCATCATAGAGAAGATTAGCCTAGGCCTACGGGAGGTCTAAAACTTCACCTAAGATTTATAAGACACAGCAATTTTTTGAGCCAAGACTTTGGGAAAAAAGTGTGTCCTATATGCTGTCAAATATGGTATATTAAAACTTAAATACCTGTGCTCAGGGGCGCATTTTTTTGCTTGTGTTATTGATTATTGTTCAATGAATATTTCAAATTGGTATTAATGCATGCCTCATGTTTTGTTTTAATTAGGTATAAAAAAAGACGGACGTATAACTCGGCGCTGGCAGAAAAGACAGGAAATAGCGAATCGTGCAGCAGAAGAAGAACTTGCTGAAATTATCCTCGAGCAACAGATGCTGATGCAGCGGAACATCCCAATGAAGAAATCCACGACTGCAGGGGCTGCAACAACTTCAACAACTTCCTCGGCAAAACCTCCTCTTAACACTGGAGCTACGCCTGGCCTTCTGTCTGTTAATCCCAACAAACCACCAGCTCCTGCTGCGACAGGCAAAAAGTCCAAGCAACCGTTTGCTCTTGATATAAGTGCAATGATCGATGCTCTTGAGGTAAGCGAGTTCTGCACCTCCCCCTCTGTCATGCCATCCCCTCCCTCTCTCTCTCTCTCCTCACACACAGAGAGAAGAGATAGAGACTAATGAATTGAGCATGTAAATGTTATTAAAAAAAAAAAAAAAGCTTGACACTTAAAATGGTTGTTACTGTGCTTGTGGTTTTAATGATTATGCTGTCCTGCGTTTATGCTGAATTCAAAAATACCATTCATTGGGTTTGGTCAGGTCTGGTTTTTAAGCTGGTCATGTCAGGACCTAGCACCTATATGATTGTCCCAACCCTATTGTTGTTATGGCAACACTTTTTATCATATGTCCTAGAAGGCAATTGCTGAGGGTCTTGATGGCTTGGGTGTGACATTAACATCTGAAGTTCCAATTCTGGAGCTCTGGGGAATATGGAGTACCTCTTCATCACCATTACTCCCAGGTCCATTGTTGTACATAATAATAACACATATTCAAAAGCCTGTGGACACTACTTGGCACAGCTATAATACTATTCTATTTTAAGTAAGAGTTTGTATCTTAAAATTTTGATTAGAAAAAAAATGGGTTATTTCCTATAAGTCTAACATAAACAAAGGGGAACCACTCTTGACTGATAAATTATTTATTTTCCCATTAAACTAACCCTAACGCTAACCCCGTCTTTTTTTCTTAGTAGATCAATAAATAAATAAATAATTTATTAGTCAAGTGTAGTTCCCCTTTGTTTATGTTAGACTTATAGGAAATAACCAAAAAGTATATATGATTTTTCAATTCAGTGTAAAAAAACTGCCTTAAAATCAGCTATTATATATTCGACATTGAAAATATTGCAGGCCAGTGTTATCTTTGTAAGATATAAACTTGGCAATGAGAGTTCACATCCTGGACAAGGCTGTTTTTGTTTCACTTCACATTAGTATAGTTATTTACTAAGCTTAGCTTAGATGTGGCACAAGGCCAGAAGTATGGGGCACCCAGTGAGAATCGAACTCACTATCAACAGTCTGCTAACCTTGCTCGCTAACCATTACATCACGTGAGGTGCTTCACACTTTAGCTTGGCAGGGCCAGGTTAGCTCAGTCAGTAGAGTGTTCGGCTAGAAACCACAAGGTTCCTAGTTCGATACCGGCCCACACCAACTTAATGTATGAATAGCACAGGGATCTGTGTGGTAAAGTAAGGAGCTGATGGTAGGTGTGGTGCACCACCTCAGACGCAAAAACAATCTCCTTGGTCTAGCGCTAGTGAAAAGGGGATAGACTCCCTCACTGATTGGCTGGTACCGACTTTAGGCCACCCCGACGACTTATATCAAGACCAATCAGATCTTATTGTAGCCTTGCTATTGTAATTGGTTTAGAAAGAAAACTTTGAATTCAAACCAGCTGTACTCAGCTAAAAAATTAACCTTGTGTCATAGAGTTTTGTTATATACCCCTTATTCTTATTTTTATATACTCTAATGTGGTAATTTAAAGGAAATAACAGGTAACTTTTAATGAAAAGGTCATTTTTAGCCATTTTTTGATAAATGGTTATAAGAATTAGGCTCTGGACTTATAAAAATCTCAACAGGATGTTAAGAGTTAAACAGCTTAAAAGCACAGCTTGGTTATATATATTTATAAACAGTGCTATGAACTGTGAGGTGTACTCCTCTTTTAAAGGAGTATCTTTTGATCACTAAATCATTTTAGTAAAGATTTGAGTCTATGCAAGAATAAGAAGCAAGCAGGTAAGGCTTTATGTTGTGATTAGTCCTCATTTGAAATAGAATAAAACTAAGAAAGAACTAACCAAAACATACCAAAAAAAAAAACCCAACTAGAATACATTCAAGGTCAAATCAATAAAATCAAAAATTCTGTTGAAGATAAACAATTTCACTTAGCATGGCACATAGTAAATGTAGTAGAAGGAATAACACCTCAAAATCAAAATTTAAAGCTGCCAATCAAGAAGAAAGACATCAGAAGTGGAAAGAACATTTCAAGAATCTGCTTGGAAACCCTCCTGAAATTATAGATAAATCTACTGAAGAAATTACTCCTGACCAACTAGACATCAAACTTGGACATTTCACAGAGGATGAACTTGACACATTTCTGAAAAGAATTAAAAGCAAAAAAAAGCTGCAAGTCTTTATGGAATACTGCCTGAATTATTGAAGACAAGGAAATTTGACAACCTATTGTTTGATTATGCAACACTGTGTATAACCAAAACATAGAGAAAGAGACAAAAGACTGGATACTTCTCTTCCAGAAGAAAGGTGACCTCAGAATCACTAAGAACTACTGAGGTATAACTTACTGCTAAAGTTGCATAATGTCATACTTCTCAATCGTACTCAACCTGAAGTTGAGCCAAAATAATATTAAGAAATAATATGAATAAATTATTAATTTCAACAACTTGGTTTTCCTCTCTCTCTCTCTCTCTCTCTTTTATTCATTTATTCATTCATATCTTTCTTCATACCATAGTACATTGATTTATATCCACAGGTCCTGCTAATACTATTTAATAAATTAGAATAATAAGTCAATTAATTGAATTTCGTTTTATGTTATTCAGTTGGAAAAATATTTTTTGTTTTGTTGCTATTTTATAAACTAATTCATAGATTTGAATCTTTTATAACTAATTCATAGATTTGAAATCTTTTTATAAACTAATTCATAGATTTGAAATATATTTTATAAACTAATTCGTAGATTTGAAATCTTTTTATAAACTAATTCGTAGATCCAATTTCAACTGCTACATCCCCAGAAAATAATGCTAGGGAATGTTTAACTATTCTCTGCCTACATAATATATATATATATATATATATATATATATATAATTTCATTGGGAATAGTAGTTGAAATAAAACCAGTTGCTTAGTGAAATCTTACATGCATAAAATCCGTACTATTTCTGTACGTTGTGTATTTCCCTCCATATAAATAGTGGCAAACATCATTATCATTATTTATAGAATGAATCATCCTTTAAATATAGTTTTCACAAATAAGTAAAACAATTCTGAACTGATTTTTTTAGATTGTTTTGTTTAGGAGTTAAGAAATTAATTGTCTGCTTATAAGATTTTGTGCTTTACACGAGTTTTTGATCTTGAGTCACGTGGCTTTATAATCCGATGATGATACTATGTCATCTAATCTGCTTAGAAAAGCTGCCAACGTGTCTATGATACTTTATGACCCGTGACATTTTTAACAACAAAAAACAAACAAATATGTTAATAAAGATAAAACACATCAAGTGAATGTTCCAGATTAATCATGCAGAATTAGAATAGATGAATTGTTTTTATTTTCTTACTAACATTTCTATATTTATATAGTGATGCTGATAGATTTTTAAAAATTTTAGTGCATCCTGGGATGCATAGATTTGATTTGAATGAGTCCTCAGGAAAATTTATGGGTCCCAACTAAAGTTTTTTTAATAAATTGCAGAATTTGGACCATGTTTGTTAAGGGTTAGGGGTTAGTTTTATAATTAAAAAAAACAAAAAACCCTCTAAAAATCGTCTGTTAACAAACAACCGGATATTGACGGTGTAAATGAAAAACATGTCCTTCTGAATCGAGATAAAAAAGGGGTGCCTAAAGGTCATATGGTCCCAGATAGATTTTTAAAATTTTAGTGCATCCTGGGATGCATGGATTTGATTTGATTGAGTCCCCAGGAAAATTTGATTGGTCCCAACTAAAGATTTTTTTTAATAAATTGCAGAATTTGGACCATGTTTGTTTAGGGTTAGGGGTTAGTTTTATAATTAAAAAAAAAAAAAAAACCCTCTAAAAATCGTCTGTTAACAAACAACCGGATATTGACGGAGTAAATGAAAAACATGTCCTTCTGAATCGAGATAAAAAAGGGGTACCTAAATGTCATATGGTCCCAGATAGATTTTTAAAATTTTAGTGCATCCTGGGATGCATGGATTTGATTTGATTGAGTCCCCAGGAAAATTTGATTGGTCCCAACTAAAGATTTTTTTTAATAAATTGCAGAATTTGGACCATGTTTGTTAAGGGTTAGGGTTAGGGGTGAGTTTTATAATTAAAAAAAAAAAACCTCTAAAAATCGTCTGTTAACAAACAACCGGATATTGACAGTGTAAATGAAAAACATGTCCTTCTTAATCGAGATCAAAAAGGGGTGCCTAAAGGTCATATGGTCCCAGAATTTTCATCTTTGAACAACTAAAGCCGTCTAACCCCTACCTTGTACCCTATACAGTGTAATTTTTTTCCAAGAAAATATTGAAATGTATTTACAGTTAGTTGGAAATGGTGGGGAAAGAAAAGAAAATACTGGGACACATGATTTTTCTGCGTCGTTTTAGATTTTTATGCGTCAGTGATGCAGGACGTGTACCTATCAGTATATCTGTTTACATACTAGAAGTGGCTACCCAGCATCACTGGGGTGGAGGGATACCAAATTAAAACATTGTGTAATGGTTAGCAAGTTAGTATTGCAGATCCATTATTATTATGTACATTTTAATTTTTAGATATTTTCTTAAATATAAATCGCGTCTTTGTAATTTTTGCACAAAAAGCAACAACTGCTGATATTTATTGTGTATATGTATTTACTTTGTTGTTAATTGTTTTATTTTCATAGTTTCATCTGGACATACATACATACATACATACCAACTGCCCTTTATATATGTATAGATAAACTAGCAGGACTTGTGAATACAACACAGTATGATAATCTAATTATTATGATTGATATGTTTACTTAAGAGCTATTGCAAATAGTTCAATATGTAAAAAGTATAATAGTCTTGATTTAACTCTCTCTCACTCTTTTTCTTTCTTTTTATCTTTCTTTCCTTTTTTAAAAATCTTTTCATTATGTTTGATTGAAACAGATTAGCGTTATCGCTTCTGTACATTCACCCCCTCTCTCTATCTTTCCTCTACTCTTTCTTTCTTTCTTATTATATTTTTTCTGTGTAGCATGACCTTTTCTTTCCCTTTCTTTTTTTTATAATAAAATGAAATAGTCCATTATTTAGCTGAGGTGACGACTCTCATAAGAAATAAGAATTCGGCGGATGATCAACACCAGATAATCAGGATTTACATTTTTGTATTTCATCTTGGATGATTTGGACAGTCTCATTTTAAACCAGAGGGTGTTGCAAGATGATAACGATTGGAATATTAAAGAACAAGAGTATTAATATATAGATGTTTGTTGTTTTTTTAAAATCTAATATATCTGTTAATATTATTAGGCGTGTTAGAATATTTTTAGATAATCTCTTGTAAGTATTTTCTCTAGTATATTTCTGAGTTATTAGCACATATACCCTGAAATCAGATCTTAAAAGGTTGGGAACCCTTGATTTAGACCACAATTTTGCATGTTTTATCTCTTCAGAATAAAAACAAGAAAAAAAAAAAAATTTAAAATTAGAAAAAAAAAATTTTTTTTTTTCTAAATGAATTGTTTTTGGACCTACCTAGATGGCTACCGGCGTTAATCCCAGGGGACCATCCCCCCAGGCAATACCTCCCCCCTCAATTTAAAGGGGCAGGGCTGGGTTTATTGCCCAGTGCCTGAGGCACCCCGCTTTAGGGGGAATGCCGACGGGATCAACACAAGCTCATGGGTGGGCCCATGTTAAAATGAGACCTTGTGTCCAGTGCTCATAAGTGGGATGAGAGACAAATATCTTTAGTCAATGAATAAAATTATCTTAAAGCCTTTTTATAATTATCTCCAGTGATGCTGATAGCTTTTTGATTTAGTGCATCCTGGGGCGCACATATTTGCTTTGAATGAGTCTCCGGGAAAATTTGATGGGTCCCAACTAAAATTTCTAAATAGATTGTAGGGTTTTTATTTATGATCTGGGGAAACAACTAAAGCTGTCTAACCCCCACCTTGTAAACTATCCTGTGTAATTTGTTTCTAAGAAACTATTGAAATACATTTAGTTGGCTTGAAATGGTGAGGGAAGAAAAAAGAAAAACACTTGGACGCATGGATATGATTTTACTGCATCCTTTTAATTTTTGTGCGTCAGGGATGCAGGATACGTATCTATCAGCATCTGATCTCACTGGTTTGGCATAAAATAACCCAACCAACCAACTCACTGCTTCAAAGCCTTTTTATTTTTACTAGCAAATATATATATAAGTAAGGTGTATGTACTTAAGTTTTAATGTAATGAAATATATTAAATTAGAAAGACTAAAGAAATTAGATGAGAACGCATATAAAAAGATTACACTTATTTTGATTATATTTTAATTGGTTTCTATATAAAATCATTCATAGGATTGATTTTAATACATTGGAGAATAAAACAATAATATTAGAGATCAATAACACCAAGTAACTGGAAGCGCGTGGTGTAATGGTTAAAGGCATGGGAAATGGACTTATCGCCCCGAGTTCAAATCCTGGGCGTGGTAATTGCATTTCACTTAGCGCTAATATCCTTGGGAAAGGTATGAATCCTACTCTCCCTCCAGCTATGGATAAATAGTAGGGGCAGACTGGGCTCTTTAACCTTGGTTAGGCAACCGGTCTAGGAGAAGGAAAACTCTGAATTCAAACCTGTTGAACTCCACTTAAAAAATTGACCTTGTGTCACATCCTGCCCGTGCGGAGGGGTTGGTAAATATAAATAACACCAAGTAATTATTTATTAAACCTGGTTTTGTTAAAACCAGTATGCAAATTAACCACACCATATATCATGTAAAACTTCATTCTCAGTAATATATAAAAAAACATTGCAGGATTTTAAATGCACTAATACCATAGGCTGATTTGAGTAAATCTAACTCTGATTTTCATAGAGACCTTGTTAATAAATAAAATTTATTCTAAGTATTAATGATTTTGACTAAGACTATAAATTAAATGCCCATTGATAAAATTATGCAATTACTGAGGGTATTGTGACATAAGTAGTGACGTAGTTTCGGTTACAGACACCAAATCTCCATTATAATAAGATGCTTCAGCATAAAATAACCCAATAGGTTGACATGCCGTAAAACCAACCAACCAACCAATTAACTGCTTCAAGGCATTTTTATTTTTATATCAAACCAATTTTTTTTCTTTTTGCTATAATCCTCTTCTGTTTTATTTTTAAAGTTGCTCCATCTCTAATAATAAATGCAAATGTCAGTGTGTCAAATTTTTCAACTTTACTCCTAGAGGCTGTAGTCCAACATATCATACCATTTCGGAATCGGGTCAATTCTATGAGTAAAAGTAAAAACATTCCAAGCCAAATACGGACCAGTAATCTTGAAATTTTAGATTCCCAAGTTTTAATTACTGCCATTTTTTTTTTTTTTTTTTTTTTTTTGTTCATGTGATTTTTGTGACAAATTCTTTTGTACGGTAACAATTTTCATGATTTGGAAATAAATGTGGGAATGACTAGCTTAATTGCCGCCTGATTGGGCAGCTTTTAAGCTAATCAGGAATAAGTTGTATCAGTCTTTTTCTAATTTTAACTTTTTTCAGTAGCTCACTTATAAATATGATATTTGCATGCATACATACACATAGAGGTAGAACCTAGTTATCTTAGGTAAATAGGTTCCAAGATCTATCCCTAAGAGGGTGCAATCTGAGGATAATGGTACCCACCTAGGTAGGTTGAAAAAAAATCAACACTTCATTTAGAAAAAAAAAAAAATTTTTTTCTAATTTTCTAATTTAAAAAAAATGTTTTTTGTTTTTATTCAGAAGAGATAAAACATGCAAAATTGTGGTCTAAATTAAAAATAAGAAATAAAAGATTTAACATTAAATTGGATTGTCATTGTTTAGACTATTTGATAACTAAGAGGATCTAATCCAACCCCACCCATCTCCAGTAAGAATAATATTTGACTTACTGCTAACCTACTGTAAACAAGAAATTGATTAGAAAAACATTTCAGTAGACAATGAACTGCATTGTTTTTATTCTATTATTTTTTTTTTTTTATATTTAAAATATAATTTTTATTTTATATTATTTATATTATTTTGAACTTTATCCTCTCGGGATCTGATGACTCAGATTTAATGGCCTTGAGGTCATGGAATTTATTTATTTATTCTTTATATATTTTTGAACTAATTTAAAAAAAAAAAATATTTTTAAACTAAATTAAAAATTAAAAAAAAAAAAACTAACTGCATTTAACCACACCATATATCATGTAAACCTTAATTCTCAGTGATGTATAAAAAACATTGCATGATTTTAAAGCACTAATAAGTAAGTAAAGTCGTCAGGGCGGCCTAAAGTCGGTATCAGTCAATCAGCGAGGGAGTCTATCCCCTTTTCACTTGCGCTAGACCAAGGAGATTATTTTAGCATCTGAGGTGGAGCGCCACATCTACCATCAGCTCCTTACTTTACCGCACAGATCCCTGTGCTACTCATACGCTGAGTTGGCGAGGACCGGTATCGAACTAGGAACCTTGTGGTTTCTAGCCTAACGCTCTACCGACTGAGCTTTGATGCAAATTTAACTCGGATTTTCATAATGATCTTGTTAGTAAATAAAATTTATTCTAAGTATTAATGATTTTGACTAAGACTATAAATTAAATACTTGTTGATAAAATTATGCAATTACTGAGGGTATTGTGACATAAGTAGTGACGTAATTTCGGCTAAAGGTTGACAGGAGATAATAATTATAAACAATTATTATCCAAATGATAATGACAAGGCTAGCACAAATTATCATTACTAGCAGGACCTGTGGATATACCACAGTATGATCAATTATTTTTATTTAAAAAAAAATTTTTAATCTAAATTAAAAAAAAAAAAAAAAAAAAAAAATTTTAGACAAAAACCTTTTTTGTTTTTATTTTTGAAAATTATTTTACTTTTTTGAAATATATTTTGCAAAGTTTTAGTTTAATAAAAGAAAGTTTTGCTAATTGAGCTAATTCCAGAAATGAAACGGGTTTTGGATGGAAAAGTCCAACTTTGTGTTATAGAGGTGATATTTATTTACTGAAGTTCTTAGTCTTTAGTACAAATAACTATTAAGCAATACAACTCTTACCAAAATATATCAATTGATAAGCTGGTAGTTACAGATATGTAGATATCAAGGGTATAATTAATATTTAATTATTATCCAATTGTGAAATGATAATGACAATGCTAGCACAAATTATCATTACTAGCAGGACCTGTGGATATACCACAGTATGATCAATTATTATGATTGATTATTACAACGTTTGATATGTTTACTTAAGAGCTATTGCGCAATAGTTTATTATGTAAAAAGTATAAAAATCTTCATTTAACTCTCTCCCACTAATTCTTTCTTTCTTTCTTCTTCTATCCATCATTATGTTCAATTGAAATAGATTAACATTATCACCTTCGCAAACTCACCCTTTCTCTCTATCTTTCCCCTACTTTCACCCTTTCTCTCTATCTTTCCCTCATGTCAAGCCCTAGCACCTATATGATTACCCCAACCCTATTGCCCTTATGGCAACCCCCAATCCTTCTTATCATATGGGTGCTAGAAGGCGGTGGCTGAGGGTCTACATGTCCTGGGAATGACGTTAAACTCTATCTGATGGTGAGGTTCCAGTTCTGGAGGTTTGGGGAATGTGGAGCACCCCTTCATCACCATTGCTCCCAGGTCCATTCTGACCCAGAGTGGTAGTACCTGTTAGGGTCCCATCTATGGGTTGAATAGAAAAACATGAGTTTATAAACAAAATTGTTTATGCATTAAGAATGAATTCATTTCACGGCTTTATTGGCATTAAATGACCCACCGAGGTTGATATGCCGTAAAACAAACCAAACCCATCTATCTTTCCCCTACTCTTTCTTTCTTATTACATTTTTTCTGTGTAACTTGTTCTTTTTCTTACTTTTCTCTCTTTAAACATTTTTTCAAAGCCTTGATACTCCCATCCACACACATATGCACGCACGTGCACATTATTACTGTACGCTGTTCATGTCCCAGACACTAATACATTATTCTGTGTACTAGACATGAGACTTTGATGAGTTGTGGTGCACCTGAGTACTGTACACAATAAATTTCATTATTATATTATTAAAATAAAAACAGAATGGTCTATTATTTAGCTGAAGTGACGACATGCATTAGAAATAAGAATTTGGCGATTAAGCAACAACAGATAATCAGGATTTATATTTTTTGCATTTCATCTTGGACGCTCTCAATTTTAACCAGAGGGTGTTGCAAGATGATAACGGTAGGAAGATTAAGGAACACGAGTATTAAGTAGATTACTATTATCATAAAGTTTCAAATTTGGTTGTAAATTATTTTATCCTCTAAGTTAAAGCATTTTTAACAGTGTTGCACAAACCAGAATCTCATTTTTGGGGGGTGGGACGATGGTTGCCGTGTTACAGTAGCATATATATATATGTATTAATAAAGCAATCTACAGACGTGCGTTTCGGGGTTTACCCCTCATCAGTGCAGCTATACTTATTTTTCAGCAGCTACCTCTGGTCGGGTTCGAGACCCAAACGAACTTTCGCTCGTCAAGTCTCTTACCGGTGGGTCCACAAGCAGCTGCCAAGAATAGAAGGCAGAATAATCGCTATATTTCCTAAACCGGAAATAAACTCACCAGAGGTCTCTAACTTATGTAAACAAGTGAGACTTAGCTTTTGCGCCGAAGCGGTGAATTTTTGTAATTAGTCCCTTCTAAACAGAGTGCTCAACCTGAAAATTGGGAGCGTATATATATATATATATATATATATATAGATATAGATAGATAAAGGGTATGAAAAACACACTTTGTTGTTAAAATGAATATATTTTCATATCCTTTTTCATTGCTGATGTTGACAATATTTCGATTTATTAAAAAATCATCATCAGAGCATAATGATAATTAGGTCCGTTTTTATAGGTAAATGTTTTTAATCCAGATTCATCAAGAGCGAAACGGAAACATATGGACACACCAGTATTAGTAGCATATATGGAAATCTGATTTCTGTCAAAATAAAACAGGAATTCTTCCAAGCTGTAGCCATATCAGTACTACTGTATGGCTGCACTACTTGGACTTAAACAAAGCGACAGGAGAAATCCTAGAAGCATCACCCCCACAAAACAGCAGCTATATTGCCACTTACTTAGCGGTTATCACCACTCAAACCTTCTAAGATGAACAAATTATGCTGGGCATTGCTGGAGAAGTAAGGACAAACTCATAAGTAATATCTCCTGTGGGCAACCACCCATGGACACACCAGTATTAGCCAACCAGTAAAAACTTACATTGATCAGCTCTGTGCAGACACTGGATGCTGTGATGAGGACTTACCAAGAGTGCTGATCGATAGGCAGATGGTGTATGAGTCAAGGGAATCCATACTATCAGCACGATTTGATGATGATTATCAATATTGATTAATGCTAGCAGGACCTATGGATATACCATAGTATGAAAATCTAATTATTACAATGTTTGATATGTTTGCTTAAGAGCTATTACTAAATAGTTCAATATGTAAAAAGTATAATAATCTTGATTTAACACTTTCTCACTCTTGTTTTTTTCTTTCTTTCCTTCTTTTCATCATGTTCAATTGAAAGAGATTAACGTTATCGCTTCTGCGCACTCATCCCCTACTCTCAATCTTTCTTTCTTTATAATAATACAGAATGGTCCATTATTTAGTTGAGGTGATGACACTCATAAGAAATAAGGATTTGGTGGATAAGCGACACCAGATAATCAGGATTCACATTTTTGTATTTCATCTTGGAGGATTTGGATGGTCTCATTTTTAACCAGAGGGTGTTTGCAAGATGATAACGGTCAGAAGATTAAGGAACAAGAGTATTAATGTATAGATAGAATTTAGGCAATTATACCTATTTATTGATCAGCTGTGTGCAGACACTGGATGCTGTGTTTGAGGACCTGCCAGGAGCGATGACTGATAGACAGATGGTGAGTATCTTTAAAGTGTTGTCCTGGGTATAACACTAAACTGCATCTGATGGTGAGGCTCCAGTTCTGGAGATCTGAGGAGTGTAGAATACCTCTTCATTGTCATTACTCCCAGATCCACTCTGACTCAGAGTGGTAGTACCTGCTAGGATCCGCATTTATGGGTCAAGTAGATCTGTTTAAAAATGATTTGTATCCAATAGGACCATGTACAAAAAAAAAAAAAACAAAAAAAAAACACCTCTTAAGGAGCAATCACAGAAAAAAATGTAAATATGAATGTGATTCCCTAACCTCTAGGCATAAAATAACCCTAGATGGGTTGGCATGCCGTTAACATCAATCAATGAAAAAGCATTTAAAAATAAATGAATAACTAAATAAAATTGAAAAATAAATGAATAAGATTTTTAAATAATTAATTAAATAAAATCTAAAAATAAATAATTAAATAAAAAATAATTTTAAAATACTATTAACTCTCATAATGTGTTAAAACAATAACAACAAACCTAGATTGGAGATGACAAAGGATGAGTTATAGGTGTGTGTTGTAACTCAAGTATTAGTTAACAGAGAAATATTAGGAAGAAACAATGAATATTAAGAATAGGTTTACTAAAATACAAGGTGAACAAAGTAATTAATAATTGCTAGGTTGAATTAACAAGTCACATGGGATCTTGTTTCTCTCTTCCAAGGTTTTGTCAGACATTAGGAAAAACAGAGGATTCCATTGTCATTATCTAGGTACTATATGACAGTGTAGAATGCCAATTGTACTCATAGCTTATTGGTAATGCAGTTGGGAGGGGAGTCCCCTGTGGCAAACATGCTGGACTGCGACATCGTAGTAAGTGAGTTTGAAACTTCAGTCGTACCCTTACCTTCACATTTAGAGTAATACCCTTATCCCCCAACTATGGGTTAAATAGCACCACTACTGTTCTTCTACAAGGATGTCTTCTGCATTAGATTAAAAAATTAAAATTAGTGAAATAGATCACTAATTAGGACTGAGCCTATTCTTGTAGTGACCACCCCAAGTGGATTTAACAGATTTGAATTCATTTTTTTGTTTCTCTAGACTGGTTGTCTAACCAAGGTTAAAGAACCCAGTCTGCCCTACTATTTACCCATAGCTGGATGAAGAGTAGTTAGATTCATACCTTTCCCAAGGGTATTAACACTGTGAACTGTAGCTTTGTCCAGGATTTGAACTTGGGTCGATGAGTCCATTTCCTACGACTCTTAACTATTACACCACGTGCCTCTAACTAATTGAATAACCCATGAAGGTTGATATGACATTATGCAGCGGGTATGGATAACCAGACTTTCCTGAGACAAAAAGTGATCTAAATTTCGGTCTCACTGGAAGTCTGTATATTATTTATTGTCTATGATACATGATGTATCTTGCTGTCAGAAAAATAACTTAGTTTCAATAAAGAGCAACTAAAATTAAAAAGGTGAAAAAAAAAATACTATTCAAATTAATAATCATCATCCTCATTATGTTGTGCTGACAGCACAGATTTCCATGACTCTCTCTTGCCACCTGTCCCTATTTGTCATTGCTCCTGGAAGGTCCTCTGCACAACATCCAGTATCAGCACAGATCTGATCAAAAACAACTACCAAAATAACAAATTAATAACAATGATATTTAGTTAGAAATAAACAGACTTTTTGTATATTTGTTGTAAAGATTGAAAGCAACCTGAATGCATGCAGTCTATATTTTAAATTTGATTTTTTCATATTTTTAAACAATCCTGTCTGTATGGCAATTTAGATTTTTTGTTTTTTTATCTATTTATTTATTTATTTATTTAAAAAAAAAATTATTATTTAAAAAAAAAAATTAATTTTCTTATTAATCAATTTTTTCTTCAGAAACGCCAAGAAGAATCCTCAAAGAAAGAAGTTCCAAAGGAAAAAGTGAGTTCCTTTTAATTTTGTTCTTGTGGTGAGAGAAATCATGCGCACATGGTAGCTCAAAATGTGCACAGATATGTCTGGTGTGCAAAATGAGATCAGGGGGAGTGTAGCGGGAGATTGAACTCGCATCCTCCTGATCATGAATCATGGCTTGACATCGGACTACCTCATTGGCGTGCATGTAAATTACTACACATCCCAATTGACCCAGACATGGGATTTGAGTATGATTATTTAAGGCCTGCCTTAACACACTGGGGAGTTGCGTCCCAGTCTTGCTGATGAGGGCACTGACATATGACAAGGAAAAAGAGGCAAGTGAGCTTTGGCTTAGGATTGCTATAAAAGATTGTTGCAGGCGAGGACTTGGTCACGATAAACTGAGAGAACGTCTTTTTTCAGTAGAGAGATCCTGCTGTCCAACCCGACGGATTTTCTATTCATTTATTATAGTTCTGTGAAGATTATTTGGTATTTTTATGTTGGGATAGAATCAAACGTTGTTTTTTATTTTTTTAAACTATGAAATAGGTCAATATATACATGTTTTACTAAAACTTTCTCTCTTGTAAGATTTATTTATTTTTATGATCCCTTATACCACAAGTATGTCATTGCCTACTGTCAGATTTGTCATCTCTAAGTCTCCTTAGAGCCCTATCTGGCAAAAATCCAAAGGGCATCCACACAATCATCAGGAATCGACTTTTCGCTTACTTGTCACTGTGTCTGTGGAAAATCTGCAACAAACAAGGACATTTTCTTCTACTGACTGGGATATGCATGTGGGGTTTGGGGGCCAGCTAGAGAATTTCATACTCCAAGGTTACTCCTTTCAAAAATTCACCACATGTAAATTCATTGGTTGGAGCCAGCTCAACTGACCCACAATGAATACTGTAACAGTAGTAGTATGTCTAAAAGGATAACTGTGAATTAGTTTCTTTGGCATACAAACTTGAGATAGAAAAAAAACTGTTTCAATGAAAAAATACTTAAAATTTTTTAAAATATCATCTCTTTTTGTATTTCAGATTTTGGGCAGGCCTCTTTCTGGTAATACCTTGGACTCTAATGCTCCAGCAAAACGTGGGAAGGAGAGAGAAACACCTAAAACCAAAAAACCAAGCCCTTTAAAGAAAGTAAGTTCTGAAACAATTCATTTTGTACCATAACTCTCTGAATTACCCTCTCTTGTATTTTACACTTCTTTCTAAATATCTACTTGATTGTTCATGGTTTGTCTGAACTTTTGATCTTAATACTCAATTTTACATTTTTTTTATTAATCAATTACTGGTGGTATTTCAAATTTATTTTCGGTGTTATATATTAATGTGTACACTTTTTTTTATTTTTTTTTTTAGATGGTTAGTGTAGAAACAGATTTTAATTCAAATCCAGACCATTAGGTGATTGATGTTCAGTGATATAAGATTGACCCCATTTGGGGCAGATTAGGAAAATATGTGTATATACATATATACATATACATATATTTAAGTAAAAATTGATGAATTTAATTAAATTTAATCAAATTCTGGTAATATTGGGCTTAGAGAACTTAAGTTTAGTTATCAGAATACCTTAGTTACATTTGGGAACTCATTCAACTAGTATCATAGGTTACCCTACTTAGATGTACTCAAAGAGACCCCACTCTTTATAAGGAAAAATAGATGAGTCCACTTAATAAGTAACATGAGAAGAGTTATAAACAAAAGAAGAAATTTGAACTGAAAACGTCCAGTCTGAAATATCCCAAGGGGCCAGTCCCCATGATAATGGAATGCTTCAAGCTCTCAGATAAACAGCTCCCACCAGATCAGAAATCCACCTCCTAAAAAGATAAGATGAATAAGAACCCAATACCATCACAGGGATCAAGAGAAAATGTATAAAAGCAATGCTGAATTAATATGTATACCATTTTCAATAAAGAATGTAGTCCGACCAAGCTCATGGGTATATTCAGATATCTATGGGTGGAAATGGTACCATAACTGCATAATACCCGATTTTTAAGCTTTTGTCTTTACTAATTATATTGGCTGGGTGGAATGAGGTGGTATAGTATGTTAAAAGTTAAATAACCCACCTGGTTGATATGCTGTTAAACCAAACCAAATTAAACATCAAATCTAATTATATTATTTATACTTAAAGTTAATTGATTACTTATTTTTTCCTTAAATGTCTTTTTATAAAAGTCAAAATAGCCGTTCTTACTGCTGTTGTTTTTTTTTTCTATTTCTAACTTTTATATAATTTCAGGTAATTCTTAAAGAGCGAGAAGAGAAGAAACGTCTCCGTTTATTGGAGGTTGACCCCACTGGAAGTGCCCTGGACAATGACCTGGCCTCTCCAAGGTAATTTTTGGTGTATTTTTTTTCTGTTACATACATAATATACATCTATTTATATATTTACCAACCCCTCCACATATTTATATACATCTATTTATGTGAATAAAAAAGTGGAAATGAATCCAACAGTATGTGATATTAGGAAAAATTGAAAAAACGCAAATTCATGAATAAAGTGATGTTTATTTCGCCTACGCTGCAGTGTTTCGATCTTCATCAGGGCTTTTGTTAATTTGAGGAAAAATAATGTATCACAGAAAATAAGAAATCTACGAGACTCGTTTGTTTTGTCGGTCAGTCTATTTAAAAATTGTTGAATGAAACGCACAGCGTTCTTGGAATGTTTAAAACCATAGACGGTCACCGAGACAGTTACAATGGATATTTGAAAGATGTAAACAAGCATTGAACAGACGATAGATTCACTTATGTTGTGTGTGTATGTATAAGTATAAGTATGTATTATATTAAATTATAATTAATGAAAATAAATATAAATATATATATATATATATATATATATATATATATATATATATGTCCTATTTAATTGAAGAAGTGGCATCCCCTATTGTTTAAACCTAAGTTGAAAAAATTTAAAAAATATATGAGTGGGCGAAATTTATTTAGTGTTTATTTTATATTTTAATTAAAATTTTAATTTTTATTGGTACAATATTTTTACAATATTTTTGATTATGTGATGAATGTGTGTGTGTGTGTGTGTGTGTGTGTGTGTGTATAAAATTTATTAGTAATTATTAGATTTTTATTATTAATTGTTAAATTTATTCCAACCTCTCTGCATGAGTATGATGTGATACAAGGTCAATTTTAAAGTGGAGTTTAATGTTTGAGTTCAGTTTTCCTTCTAGACTGGTTGCCTATAGCAAGGTTAAATATCCTAGTCTGTCCTACTATTTACCCATAACTGGAGGAAGAATAATTGGATTCATACCTTTCTCAATGGTAGGTATTTATGAGTAGGATGTGACACAAGGTCAAAAGTATAAGGCATCCAGTGAGGATCGAACACACTATTCTGTAGTAATAAATCTGCGAGACTAGTTTGCTAACCATTACACCACAATGGGATGACTAACCTTTCCGAAGGGTATTAGTGCTATGTAAAATGCAAACTGCCTTTTTCAGGACTTGAACTCTGGCCGTGGTGTCCATTTCTTACAATGATAACCATTATGCCAGAAGCACCTCCATCTATTTTTGATTTGAATTCATTCAGTATTAGTTTAACAAAGTTTAAATAAGAATGATATAAACATGAAAACAAACTTATACACAACTAGCAGCTGCTACCCGGCGTCGCCTGGGTAGAGGTTTTTTTTTTAAAAAGTTAGTCCCGCAGATACATCATTACTGAATCGTGAGTTGAATCCTCATGGGATGCCCCATTTAAATCCCTATGTAAAAAAAATAGACCTTGCATTGATCCAGCTACCCTGAAAAGAAATGTTAATGTCTACTATCTAAAATATTAAATGAAAAAAAAATCCATACTGTTATTTAAATTTCATTTTATAATTATCTTCACGAATATAAATCAAATCTCTATTATTTTTTCTCAAAAACCAAGCCCTGGTGATATTTAATGTGTATATATATATATATATATGAGGAAAAATGAGTAAAGAAAAGTAAATGGATAAAATGAATTTAATCGATATCACATTAATCGATATCACTTACAATGGGATGACTAACCTTTCCGAAGGGTATTAGTGCTTTTCTTTTCTTTACTCATTTTTCCTCATATTGTCGGATTCAATTCCTTTTCCATTTTTACATATATATATATATATATATATATATTTACTTTGTCGTTAATTGTTTTATTTTCAAAGTTTCCTCCGGACATACACATATACACAACTGCCCTTTATATATGTATAGATTGACAATTTTGAGTTCAGAAACTCAAACTAGGCACCAGGATTTTCCTGCCATACCTAGTTTGGGGAATTTTAAAATCTTACATACACTTAGAAAACTCTTTCCTCTATAATCTTTAGATTATAAGATTGTTGAAGTGAGTCAGTCAGTATGCTGTTGAAGTGACCAGCTAAGTATGAGTGAATTTGATATGAAGCATTCGGTATATATATGGCACTCAGGAATATTCCATATTTACATCTGCGTGATACCATTCCCTGAGTCCTGATTGGCTACTGACTTTAGTGGGGCTATGCTGCTTAGATAAATAACCCACTATTCTGTACTGGGTTATTTCCTATAACTCCAACATAAACAAAGGGGAACCACTCTTGACTGATAAATTATTTATTTTCCTGTTAAACTAACCCTAAACCCTAACCTTAACCCATCTTCTTTTTTCCTAGTAGATCAATAAATAATTTATCAGTCAAGAGTGGTTCCCCTTTGTTTATGTTGGAGTTATAGGAAATAACCCTATACTGTGATTGTGGCAATGCAAGATCTGTGAGTTATGGCTTGCTTGCTGCCTTTGTCTGCCAATTTGACGGTAATTGGGCTTTTACAAAGATAACATATTAAATCAAATTTAAATGCATTTTTGTGTTGGCCATTAAAATATTTATTATTTATTTTCAGTGTTCCTGTTGGTCTTGGAGTTGTTAATGCAGAAAGTGATTTATCACAAGATGGTGAGTAAACATTTTTGGATTTCGATTTTCCTGACTTATTGTAATGAAATGGAGAATTGGATAATATTATTAGGTAATCTGAACATTAGCTACATAAATGAGATTACCCCCACCCCCTGATTCGTTCACTTTGAGGAAGCTGTCTGTTTAGGTCGGCCATTTTCATTTCACCATAAATCTACACTGAAAATACAAATTTTTTTTGAATCAATACAACTGAATGTTTTAACATGAAAATATCATAAAATGTGTTCTTAATTGTGCTTGTGCATTATTTGAAATGAACTTAATTGTTATTAAGAACACATTTTATGATATTTTTGTGTTAAAACATTCAGTTGTACTGATTACGGTGAAATGAAAATGGCTGACCAAAACAGACGGTTTCCTCAAAGTGAAAGAAACAAGGGAAGGTTACTTTAATTTATGTAGCTAATGTTCAGATTACCTATTTGTGAAGTCAACAAAGCCTTCATCAGATGATGACTCTAGGGTGAGGAAATGTTTTTTAGGCCAAAATAATATTACCACTAATCTGAATATTTACCTCATACCCCACTTGTACAGGGTTAGGCACAAGGCCCTATTAACGTGGGACCACCCGCAAGCCGCGACTCATGGGTGGCAGTTGGAAAAATTGCGTCGATCCCATCTGCATTCCCCCTCAAAGGGGGCGCCTCAGGCGCTGGGAAATAAACCAAGCCCTGCCCCTTTAAATCAAGGCGGGCAGAATTGCCTGGGGGGAGAGTCCCCTGGGATCAACGCTATTAATTTAACCCGACCGGTCCAGTGATTGCAGCGCACCGGACCCCCGTCCTGAAGGACAGGCTGGAATTACCACTAATCTGGGGTGCCTTTGTGTGGAGCTAGGTCTACTGAATATCTAGGGTGTTGCACTTGCACAATCCTGATTTTCATCAAAATAATTTTGTTAAAAAAAAAAAAAATCAAAACCGGACTGGCTTCATTTTTTCCCCCCCTATACTGGCATTGTCTCATCTCAATGGAGTCTAGACAACATCATTTTATGATTATTTCCTATAAGTTTGCATATGTCTTCAGTGATAGGATTGATTTTACTCCTTATTAAGATAAATTCAAATGATTTAAAAGATTATCCTCTGGAGAAAATAGATGAGTTTTTAACAATTTCAATGTGATGACGAGTAGCATTAGTTCTTCACAAAAAAGAAGTTTCTCAATGATTTTGTGAATACTAAATAATATTAGAATAAGCGACTGATACTGTTTTTATGGTTATTTCCTATAATCTAACATAAACAAAGGGGAACCACTCTTGACTGATAAATTATTTATTTATTTTCCCATTAAACTAACCCTATCTTCTTTTTTCCTAGTAGATCAATAAATAAATAAATAATTCATCAGTCAAGAGTGGTTCCCCTTTGTTTATGTTAGACTCATAGGAAATAACCCATTTTATTATAGAAGCTGATATTAATCAAGGGTTAGTCAAAAAGTTATACTATTTTCTTTATTTCATGTGAAGTTTTTTTATAAAACTAACTGAAACATTGAGACTCTAACGAGGCTCATAGCAAGAATCCGACAAGTAAGAACCAACTTGCCAATTGACAATATAAAATATCCCCTGATGTATTGAGATGCCATTAAGATCAATCAATCTTTCTTATATTCTTTTTTTTAGTTCAGCTTGATTTTATTTTATTTACAGCTGCCAGTGTAAAAGGTGAACATGGAGGTGCAATGACGCCAGCCAGTGCTGACCTGTCCCCTGTCAGTCAGACGTCTCCCATTAGCATCAGCCCTCTGAGTTCAGGTGTAAACAGTCCCATTACAGGAGCCACAGAGAAAGATGTTAACCCTGCTGTTCTGAAAATTCACAGTAGAAGATTTCGAGAGTATGTATGATATATTAGATTTTCATAGTTATTGTTGGTGGATTTTCATACCAGGTTCTAGGTGCAGTGGTTAGTAAAGAAGGTCATACTGACAGTCTTCTGATGCATAAAAGGATTTCTCACTATTGATTTCTTTGAAAAAGATACAACTCTAAACAGTATTTCCTGTTGCCAACTCCTTAGGCAAGATTCACCTTATTTATTGAATGATCCTAATACAATTTCAGTACTTAAAAAAGAAACAGTTAAAATTGTTATATATGATTTATTTTTGCTTTCCTTAATTGTTCTAGATTTCACTGAAATTTCAGATGAGAAAATTTGTTTTACCTGATTTTCTAAGAATATATATAAGAAAATTATATCTCTTGTGTTTGTATTTCATAATGTATTTGTTATGTTTGGCTTCTATTTTATTATCTCTAGTTTTTCATATCTACTACTGAAGATTATCTTATAAAAGTGACATTGGAAAATTATTTTTTGAATATTGTTACAGCAATTTATTTTTCTATTTATAAGAGATCTATTATCTTCTGGGTCATGACAGTACACATCACTATTGATTTCTTTGAAAAGGGTGCAACTATAAACAGTGTTTCTTATTGAAAGCCCTTCAACAATATTCATCTTATTTATTGAATGTCTCTCATATTCATATATACACACACACAAGCATATTTTTTTTTCTAAACTTGGACTTTCTCCACCAGACAAGAGGAAATACATAAAAAAGATATGCATCAGTGTGGATATGGCAATCCTACATTGTGACATCAAACCGACAAAGTCTGGTGGTATCGTGAGATACTACTGGGGCGCTCTAGGTTAGTGGTAATGATGCTTTGGCCCTGAAACCATGCCTGAACCCACAGTCATCATCTGATGAAGGCTTTATTGGTTGCAATGCTACTGTGTAAACAGCAGTCATTGTATGAAGATTATTAGTCAGAAAAATGTTTACAAATAGCTTAAACATGTTTGCCACTATGAGCCTGAGTCCTTATTGCAAATTCCTTTGCTAGAATACTTCTTTATAATGTTTTATATCTATTTGCAAGAATATGCATCTCCTTCTGTGTGTAAGTATTTCAGTTTTAAAGTAATGAAATATATTGAATTAGAAAGACTAAACAAAAGTAAATAAGAATGTATATATAAATATTACACTTATTTTGATTATATTTTAATTGTTTTTATATGAAATTATTCATAGGATTGATTTTAATATATTGGAGAATAAAACAATAATATTAGAGCTCAATAGCACTAAGTAATTATTTATTAAACCCGATTTTGTTAAAACCAGTATGCAAATCAATCACACCATATATTATGTAAACCTTTATTTCTTGGCGATATATAAGATACATTGCAGGATTTTAGATATTTTCCTCATATATATAATATATATATTTTTAGTTAGAAATTAATGGTAAAATGAATGAATGGATGAAATAAAAATGAATGAAATGAGGGGGATAAATGAAAAATCCTTTCCAAGGGACCCCTCTTAAAAGTATTAAAACACTTTTTGAGAGTGGGGTCCCTGATAGAAAGTTTTTCTGATCTGTTATTAGACTCCTTTGAAGCATCAAGTTAATATAATTATTCTATAAGTTATTAGAGAAGATAAAATCCGTCTCTTACCTTTGTAATATCTGTTGAGAATGGGTTTGAATTTATATCTAATCGTGCCTGGTTAACTTCAGGTGAATATTGCTACATTGTAACTATCTTGAATTCAAAATAAAAACGGTCAAATAGAAGAATTTATTTACTTAGCTTTTTTTTCCAGTTGTAAAATAAAATAAAATATATTAAAATAAATTAGATAGATCAGTAAATAAATAAAAAGATTATCTTTAATTATATATTAGAAAGATTGATGAATAATTTTAGAAAACTATATTTTATGTGTATTTTTAAATTTCAAATAGATTAAATATAATAAATTAAATATTTAAATTATAAATGACAAAGTGTTATTTTTCCTTATATTAACAGCTCTAGACTGACCGTAATAGAGCTAGACTGACGTATAATATTATATAATATATAATATATATAACATTAAAATATATATATATATATATATATATATATATATATATTTAATGTTAGATTATGCATATTATGTTGTATATTTTATATATATATAAAAAGAATTGCCATTAAATAACCTACAGGGTTGATATGCCATTAAACTAAACTAAACGTTTCCTGTCCCCATCTTCAAATGCTGACTTGATATATATTTTTGTCTTTTTACAGGTACTGTAACCAAATATTGGACAAGGACATAGATGCTTGTTGTACTACCCTCCTGAGGGACCTTGTTTCATTTCAAGACAGACTCTATCACAAAGACCCAGTGAAGGTAACTTTTAAAATTCTATTCTTCTATATATATATAAAAGAAAGTTTGGTGTGTACGTGTCGACATATAACTCCGAAAAGAGACGTCACTCAGATTCGAAATCTTGCATACACATTGATATCCTTCTAACTAAGAAACACACCAAATTTGGTTATTGATTTTTACTGATTAAGTAATATAATTAATTAATTAAACCAAAATCAACCTATTTGTGGAACTGGCCGTATACCAGCTGCTGCTGATAATAAAATATTGCTAACCATCTGCTTTCTATTACAGCGATACCAGCAGTTTAGTTTAATTTTAGTAAACAAAATCGCATTCTAAGCAGTTCAGCTTGGAATTTCTCCATTATTTCTGGTCCAATCTTTAAAATATTTATTTGGTTCGAAAGAACATAAAATAATCTTTCTAAATATGTAATTTGTATGTGTTTTTATCAAAATTATTTAAAATTGTTTCAAAAATATAAACAACAAAAGGACTATTATCGTTAAATCTTTAATAAACTAACAATTAATATTTTTTTTTAGTCCGGTCATGGACCAGGTACCTTTGCTAGTTCAATATATTGTTTTTTAACTTGCAATCTTAAACAATTATTCATTTTGATAACTCTGTCCTGTTGTTTCGGGC
The DNA here is from genome assembly GCA_023376005.1 of Doryteuthis pealeii. Classification (NCBI taxonomy): domain Eukaryota; kingdom Metazoa; phylum Mollusca; class Cephalopoda; order Myopsida; family Loliginidae; genus Doryteuthis; species Doryteuthis pealeii. Next base: position 77,552,462 of record CM042157.1, read on the forward strand.
GTTAGAATATACCAAATGCACCTCTGCAGAGTGGTAAGATTCCTCCAATGCAGCCAATGCTTAAGGATGGAACCCAGGTGGCTGAGCAGTCCATAACATGCAACATTCCACTTTGGCCCTTACTTATGCTAGACAGGCTGTTGGAAAGGACCCCTCCAATCTATTGGTTGGTCACACCAAGCCCAAGGACCTATATGATTGCTCCAACCCTATTGCCCTTGTGGCAAGCCCCAACCCCCTTTTTATCATATGGGTGCTATAAGGCAAAGAACATTACATTTCTGTTAAGGAAATATGATTTTTATTTTATTTTTTATTAATTTTTCTTATTTAATTTATTAATTTTTACCTTTTCTTTTAGTTAATTCCACTTTATTTTATTTCATTTTCATGTCTCCAAGTGCTAGGTGATTTTCTCCCCCCCCCCATTTGACTCCTGCCCAAACTAACTAATAGATAAACACAGAAGCTTGGAGCTCTAAGACATTTCAAGTTGATATTTTAATAGTATAATAGTAATAGCACGTGGACTTATACTAAGTTATAACTTAGATAATTCAATGGCGCTGGTATAACCACATGTGTACATGAATGACCAGATTTCACATATACATGTATATATAAACACAGAAACGTTAGAACCATCTTGATGCTTCTATTGGACTTACCAAAGGGCTCCTTAGCCTTGGTTGGCAACCCATCTAAGTCAAGGAAAAGTCCGACACAAAAATTAACTATAATTACAGGAAATAAACCACTGGAAAAATATGGCATAGGAAGCTAATAAAAATTTGAAAATATAACAGGAAAAGGGTTAATAATGCCAGACTGTTTTTTTTCCTATTTCTTTTTGCAGTAAGCAATTTAAAAATGTGTCTTTTTTTTTAAAAATTTTTAATTATTTTTATTTATGGACAAAATATTTAAAAATAGATCCCAAGAGGATATTAAACTTTTGAAAAGAACCAACCTCTTATCAATAATGTAAGTTCATAGACCTACAAAAATCACCCACACACTCTCTTGATCTTAAAATTCTCAACAGAAAACTTGATTACAGCAAATAAACCCCTATACATTTTTGAATAACTAATTACCAATAGAAGTATTCAGCATAAAATAACCCAAGCGGTTGACATGCCATAAAACCCAACCAACCAACAACCCAACCAAATTTGTCTCTATTCTTAATTTATTTGACTTTTATTTAATTTTATTTTATTTATTTGACAGGCAAAGATGCGGCGCCGAATCGTTTTAGGTTTACGAGAAGTTACTAAACACCTAAAACTGAAAAAGCTGAAATGTGTCATCATTTCCCCTAATTTGGAAAAAATTCAATCAAAAGGTTTGTTTTTGTTAAAACTTGATACTCAAATCATATGTACAAAAAGGATGGTGGTGAAATATTCTCTGTTCAACCAAGCAGCAAATGTCTTAAAAACATGAATATATATATATATATATATATATATATATATATATATATATATATATATATACTCTTGTTCCTTAATCTTTCAATTGTTATCATCTGGTTAAAAGTGAGACTGTCTAAATCATCCAAGATAAAATGCAAAAATGTAAATCCTGATTATCTGGTGTTGTTTATCTGCTGAATTCTTATTTCTTATGAGTGTTGTCACCTTGGCTAAATAATAAACCATTTCTTTTTTTTTTTTTTTTTTTTTTTTTTTTTTTTTTCATTTTTTTTTACCATTTTTATTATAAAGAAAGAGAATGAGGGATATATATATATATATATATATATATATATATAGCAATGGTGAGTGTATGGAAGCAATAACACTAATCTGTTTCAATCGAACATAATTAAAAGATGAAAAAAAGGAAAGAAAGAAAAAAGAGTGAAAGAGAGTTAAATCAAGATTATTAAACTTTTTACATATTGAACTATTTGGCAATAGCTCTAAAGTAAACATATCAAATGTTGTTATAATTAAATTATCCTACTGTGGTATATCCACAGGTCCTGCTAGTATATTCTATTCCGTATATTCATTATCTTTTAACTAAAGTATCAAAGCATTTTTTTATATTCCCAACATCAACAATAAAAAAAAAAAAAAAAGTAAAGTTGTCGGGGTGACCTAATGTCGGTATCAGCCAGACGGCGAGGGAATCTATCCCCTTTTCACTAGCGTTAGACCTAAGGAGATTGTATTTGCATCTGAGGTAGAGCCCCACACCTACCTGCACAGATTCCTGTGCTACTCATACGCTGAATTGGCGAACGAAGAACCTTGCAATTCCTAGGCAAGTGCTCCACCGACTGAGCTAAACCTGCCCCCACATCAACAATACTTTGTTTTAAATAAAGTATCAAACCATTAATTTTTTAAATTTTTTAAAAATATTATGAGTATGATTGACTCCTGAATATTAAATATATTTTGAATTGAAGTCTTGGTCTATTAAGATAAATTTCTCTGCAGAACCGGAAAAAAAAAACAAACAATGTTTCTACAATCCATGATAATAATAACTGTTTCCAATTTAGCAATTATAATAACTAGTAAAAAGAACAAAACGCCCACCGGGCAGGTGTAAAAGTTAATTTTTGAAAGATATTATCTGAGGGAGGGAGTTAAAAATTCAATGTCAGAAGGTTTGTATACATAAATAAGTAAAATCATCAAATTTATTAAATGAGTAAAAAATAAAACAATTTGAAATGGAAACTTAGTTCTGTCCCACTCAAATAAAATGTTGCGTACATCTATTAATTAATTACATAATTATTTTGTGTATTTTACTCATAGATTTTACACAATCGTAAGTATTTATTCATTTATAAACTTTTTATTTAACTTGTTACTGAACAAAGGGCAAGAGTAAAAAATATTTTAAAAAATTGATTACAAATTTCACAAATAATTTTTCCATTTAAAGTAATGATATAATTTTTTAAATTAATTTCAGAGTTTATTTATTTAAATTGTCATTATTACAATGGAAAGGATTCAAGGAACAGCTTTTATTTATTTTATTAATATTAATTGTTCTTTATTCTATGTATTGACGATTTTGGTAATTGTAACGTAAGCAGTGATGTATTTTTGGTTACAGACAAATACAGACCGAATCTCCATTATAATAGATTTAAGCAATTGTTTTTAAAAAATTTTTTACTGAATTGTATTTATAACACTGGCCTGTGATGTTTTCAAGGTTGAAAATATAATAGCCGATTTTAAGGCAGATTTTTTTTTACACTGAATCCAAAAATCATACTCATTTTTTCTAATCAGATCAATTTTTTAAAGATACAAGCTATACTTGAAATGTATAGAACAGTATTATAGCTGTAACAAGTAGAGTCCACAGACTTTTGAATAAGTGTTATTATTATGTACAACTTGTGAAGTATCTTAAAAACCAGACCTGACTAAACACAGTGAATGGTATTTTTGAATTTAGCATAAAATGGCGATCATATATCACTTGATAAACCTTTGACCTTTCAAAAAAAATTTTTTAATGCAGTCCAGTGTAATTATTGCAAATATATCCTATTTTTATATACAACTTGTGAAGTATTCAAGCACATCTTAAAAACCAGACCTGACTAAACACAATGAATAATATTTTTGAATTCAGCATAAAATGGCGATCATATATCACTTGATAAACCTTTTAACCTTTGAAGAAGAAAATTTTTTAACCCGGGCCAGTGTAATTTGTTTTCTACACGAAAATATATTTTAAAAAAAATGATAATTTGTTCCCCACAAACTATTAAGATATTTTTTTCCCTTTTCAGGTGGCTTAGATGATGCCCTGAATAACATCCTTAATCTATGCACTGATCAGAATGTTCCTTTTGTATTTGCCTTGGGTCGTCGAGCCTTGGGGCGTGCTTGTGCCAAACTTGTCCCTGTCAGTGTGGTTGGAATTTTTAATTATGAAGGATCTGAGGTCAGTCTGCTTTTTTCATCATCATCATCATCATCATCAACAGTACTAGCAATGCAGGGAGAGGGGAGTTAAAAAAGAGAAATGAATTAAATGAATTCATTTTTATTCAGTAGTAAATCGGTGATACAATCTAGCTTGTCAACCATTTAACCATTCTATTGCGGATGGCAGTGGTAGATAAAGGGTTAAGTATATTTGGACAACTTGAATTTCTCTCCACACCAAAAAGGGTTGACATTGAGGATATTTTCTTCCCGTTTCATGGCGATCAGTTTAAAAATTAATATTTATGTTTTTTTTTTGTCCTGTGTTTTAATGTTGGTTCAAATCTTGATCAGGCCATTAAGTAAAAGAAGATTTTCATTAACTTCACTAGAAACAAAAAAAACGCCCTCTGGGCAGTGTAAGAATTAATTTTTGAAAGATAAAGATTTTTTTAAATACACAATCAAATTGTACAAATTTTGATTCAGTCAAAAATTTAAGTATATAACAACAGAAAATTGAATATTCATTTAAAAAAATATTTCATGGTGATCAGTTTAAAAATTAATATTTATGTTTTTCTTTTGTCCTGTGTTTTAATGTTGGTTCAAATCTTGATCGGGCCTTAAGTAAAAGAAGATTTTCATTAACTTCACTAGAAACAAAAAAAAAACGCCCTCTGGGCAGTGTAAGAATTAATTTTTGAAAGATAAAGATTTTTTTAAATACACAATCAAATTGTACAAATTTTACTGGTTTCCATTTTGGGAATCGAATGACATGGGAAAAAAGGGGGAGGGGTAGAGGAATAAATGTCAACACAATTGCCAGGTGATGTAGACAGTGGCAGCAATAGTGGGGAAGGCCACTTGGGAGGGAGGAGAACCAAAAAAAAATCAAAAAAAAATCAATGGTCTCAAGTGTTAGAGCTTAAAAAAGATAAAGTTCCCCCAGGAAGGGTTTTCATACAGTCCATTGTGAAGATTTTTTTAAATACACAATCAGATTGTACAAATTTTGATTCGGTCAAAAATTTAAGTATCTAACAACAGAAAATTGAATATTCATTTAAAAAAATATTTTTAGCATATTCTTCGTTTGTAAAAAATAAAATAAAAAAATCCAAAATTCACCTCTTTTACTGTTTTACACTTGCAGGAAAATTTCCGGAAGCTGATGGAATTAACTGAAAAAGCTCGTCAGTCGTACGTCGAAATGGTCGCCATGATTGAGAAGGATATTCAAGAAAATATTCCACAGATCTATTCCAACACAGCCCAGATCTTTGCCCACATGGGACATTCCCGAACGCCATCTGGCTGCAGTGGCATATCTTTTGCTAGTAGCATTCTGTCCGAGCCCATCTCGGAGAATTACCCTCAATCGGAACCAGAAACCGACAGTCGAGGCAATGAAATTGCCAAGAGAGAAATTGCAGGACGTGAGTCTGAGATGAAGATCTCCCCACTTTGTCTAAATCAAGTGTGCGTCTCCTCCATGATGGGAGATATTGATGATGGAAACGAGGCTGACACTGAAGACTGCAATGATCCATCAACAAGTGTCCAGGCCAACAGCATCAATAACGTCAATCTTGAATCTTTGTCTTCTGCTGATGCTGACAGAGAGGACAGTGCTGATGAAGAGGATGACATCGGCTCTGGGAACAATTCCATGTTCCAAGAAGCTCTGGGTGAGCTCCCGCACATTGACTCTATCCACTCAGCCACATATGAGCTAAACACCGAGATCTTGTCCCAGCATTCAGTGCGCACAATTGGAGACACCAGCGAAGTAATGTCAACCCACTCGTCCAAGACGATTGGCGAGGGTAGCTCCACCATCGTTACTGATACCTACTCTGAGCAAGGCCAGCTTGATAAGACAGCTAATTGTGCGGAGAGCTGTATTAATCTGAACAGAGTTAAAACTGTGGAGAAAGACCAACTGATTCAAGACTGGGTGAAAGCCTCTCAGACCTGCATTGACGAAGATGGGGATAGCAGTGAGCAGGAAACGGCAAAAGAGGAGGAGGAGGAAGATAGCTGTGGTAGCAGCAACAGCAGCTGTGGTAGCAACAAGGATTTGGTTGTCTTTTCCTCTCTATCTTCATCACCTGTGGCTATGACATTAGCAACGGGTGTTAAAACAGCATCTTCTCTTCCGGGCAATGTCAGTCCTTCTTCTATTGGTAATGGTGTACATTCTATAGTCTCACCAACCACAAACACAATGACCGTTCCATCCAATACCCCTGCCACTGCTGTTTCATTTGAACTTTCATCTTAGATTTCATCTGAGGATCTATTATTTGTTTAAAAAAATTTTTTTTTTTAATTTTTAAATTTGATTTTATTTTTTTTTTTTTTAAATATTTGTTACTGTGGTAGCTGTTACGATTTTAGTGTGTTAAAGCCTCACACTTTTATTTTCTATCATTTATTTATTTTTCTTAAACTTTATCTCCAGTTCTGTTTTTTTTTTTTTTTTTTTTTTTTTTTTTTTTTTTTTGATTTTAAATAGAAAAATCAGTACAATATTATAAAAACAAGAAAGGATGGAAAACAATAACAAAATAGTTTTTTTTTTTTTTTTTTTAATACCAGAGCTCCATTGATTCTGGCTGTAACATCAGCTGTTTTACTTATAAGTAATTGAATTTTTCTTTAACTATAAATATTCAAACTGTACAACGTTTTTGTTGTCTAATATAGTTTATTTGCTTAAAAATTTGAACAGTTAAGTTAGTTATTACTGATCTATTTACTTATAATTTTTCAAATGTTGTTATTTATGAAATATCTCAAATTAATTTAAGTAAATTGTGTTTCAAGAAGTAGTTACAATATTTAAAAAAAAAAAAAATGTTTATTATCATTTTTAGTAGACTATAAGGATAGATGTTACATATAAGTCTTAAACATTTCAGTCCTCTTGAATTTTTATGTATGCCTCAATGTTGCATGCACACTATAAACAAATAAAAAGATAAATCAAATCTATAATATTTCCCACCTAATTACATTTTATGCATTAGATTAATAAAAAAAAAAAAAAAGAAAAGAAAAAAAATAGAACTGTCATTTTGTGGATTCTGTTTACAGAAAAGTAATTGTGATTAGAATAGAATGTTTTGGTTGAGAACAGTTTTAGTTTGTTGCCATGCTTTAAAAAAAGAAAAAAAAAAGAAAAAAAAAGCACATTTATAAGCTTTGTCATGACAGGCTTGTCTCCCTTTGTTCTTGCCTAAGCAACACTACTACTACTACTACTACTATATATAAAAATGTCTTATATTTTCTGTTATTAGGCCATAAGTTTATTGTCTCATGTTTATTATCTAACGTTGTCTGATTTTGTCATTTTTCTGTATTGGATATCAAATCAGATACTTTTAAGTTGATATGAATTTTTTTTATATGTGATGCCGATATTGATCGATATATTTTGTATTATTACTGCATTATTATTAGGTTCCTGGCCTTCAGCACTTGATTTATAATCCTGCTTGCTTTCTGTATAAACAAAATCCTAATCACAGCTGTGCAGTTTAAGCCATCACAACGCAAAGGCTGCTTTTTATGTTGGTCTTTTTTTTTTTTTCTTTTTTTTTTTTTTTTTTTTTTTTTTAATATATTAAAGGATACACCAACCCTGCATTGATATAGAAATTTCAAATTTTTATTTTGATATTTGAGCAAATTGACATGTCAAGTTTTTTTTTCACTTGATAAAGTAGCATTGGATAGTGGGGCTATGTAAGTAATTCCAAAATGAAATCTTTTACTAAAAAGTCTGGGGGAAAATCATTAAAAAAATCTTTTAGTTTAAAAAAATTTTTTTTAATTTTTTTTATTGATAATGAAATATTGTTTGTATCCTGATAATTCCCCACATTTATTTATAATACAACTGCAGACTTTTTTTCTCTGCTGCCTCCTGTTAATTTGGTTTGTTCAATATAAATACTGTTTAAATCCCTAAGTTCTTTATCTTTTAATTTTTGTTTTGTTTTCCCCCTAAAACAAACTCAGTAGTTGCCCCTAAGTGTGGCTGCTTTACTTTATTGTTACTCTTGTTGTATATGAAAGATGTAACCAACCATTTTAAATTCTTTTTTCTTTAAAAAAAAAATTTTTTTTTTTTTTTTAGAAAAAAATGGCTAAACTTTACAATACCACAGAACTCAACATTAATGGTATTACCATGATTAATTAGCTGTTCACTATGCTAACCTGATGTTGTTAATATTTGCTTTATACTGGATATAGTTTGGTGATTCAGAACCCCCCACCCTTGCTGGTTGACCCACCCATGTTTTTTTATTTTTTATTTTTTATTATTTTTTTATTATTATTCTATTTTTAAAAAAACAACATTTTTTCCCCTTACTTTTAACTCCTGTTCTGTACTGACTTTTAGATAACTGAACAAGATTTATAAAATCCTGTCATCAATATTGTTGCGTTTTTTTTAATAAATTTTCTATTATTATTATTATTATTAAAAAAAAAAATGCAACACTTTCTTAATAAATGACTGAATTGATGACCCCCTTTTTCTGCTCCGGAGAATCAATGACTCCTTGGATATTTCCAGGATATTCCTTGGATATTTCCAGGATGATGATCTCTTCAAAAAGAACAATTGAAATTTATTAAAATATGTAAAGTTTTATTCGTTGAAGATATTTCAGAAGAAATGTAAGTTATCAACAAACCTTGCTGGAAATATCATCTTTCTATTAAATTTATTTTTATTATTACATACTATGTAAGTGTGTGTTGTGCATATATATATTTGCAGCCACACACACACACACATTTATTAGTGGCTAAATATTTCTTTGTTTTGCTTTATCGTTTAATAGTAATTTCCAAAAATAAAAGAAAAATCTTAATAACAAACCCTTCTTCAGAGATTTCCAGATTCCATTATTATAATTTTTAGCAATAAAATAAATTAAATAAAAACTTAAATTAAAGTTAAATTATAAAAGAGCAAAGTTTTTTTTGTACTGAAGTTAAATATGATTTATTATATTTAGTATAATTTTAATGACTGAAGTTAAGTATTTTTTTTGTTTGTCTTTATCGTTTAATGTTAATATGCAAAATAAAAGAAGTCTTGATAATGAACCATTCTTCAGAGATTTCCATATTTAATTATTACAATTTTTAGCATTGTTGAATTAAATAAAAATTTAAAAGTTAAATTATAAAAGGGCAAAGGGTTTTTTGCAGAAGTTAAGGATACACTATACATTTTTTTTTATATTTTGTTTGTGCAAAATTTCACATCCACATAGAAATTTATCTTGTTACAAAATAATGTATGTTCTTATTCTATCTTTGAATTTTGAAAAAACATTTGATATTTTCCCTCTAAACTTTAAAACAAATGTTTAAGAGAATGGCAATTAATTTTGTTTTGATAATGATGATATAAATTTCATTTTAAGTAACTGGTTTGTAGATATCAGTAAAGAAAATAGATTATCTAGATTTTTTTAGCATTTTTTGACAATATAGTTTTTAAAAAATAGTTGTTGCAGATTTTTTTTTTTTTAAGTCAAAAATTCGAAATATGGAAAATCTTTACTTGATTTTTAATTAAAACTAATAAAACTTTTGTAAAATTAATTTTTGAAAGAAAAAAAATTTTAATTATTCAGAATTTAAGAAAAATTCTCTTATTTAATGAATTAAAAAAAAAATTGATTTTGTTCTTTTATTTCTAGTGACTGGTTGGTCTTATCAATCTATTTTGAGATTAGTTTGTAAGAAAACGCAAATCAAAACTCTATGTAATGATAGCATTCCCGTTCAAATTGTGTTGATGAAATATCAATCCTAAACATCTAACAAAGGCTAACAAGCTTCATTCATATGATTAATGAATATTAGCCCTGTTGATGGTTTAAATAAAACCAAAACGCTATAGCGTTGGTTTCAAGAATGTCAATTTTCAACATAATCTCTTGCTTTTTCACAAACTTTATACAGATAAGTTTGGATAGAAATATTTTCTTTTCAATTTTTTTTTTAATTTTAAGAAAAAAAAAATTTAATTCTTATCTGGTCTTCAATCTGTGGAATTTTGTTGATTAAGACTTTTTTTTTCTTTTATTAAAAAAAAACAAATAAAAAAAGAAATATATTGCCTCACAGTTTTATTGATAGATTTATAAAATTATATTTCTGCCTGCTTATTTGGTGCTGATGTTTTCTTACCAAAAACTTTTGAAAAAGGAAAAAAAAACAAAAAAAAAACAACAGAAAATTCTCTTATTAACGTGTTCCTTTTTCTGCTGGTTCGAAGCCCCACCTAAAACAATCTTTTTTGCTGGATGTGTAAAATCAGTTTTACTCTGTTGCGGGAGGTGTGGAAACAAAAATTCAGCCTTCCATTTTAAAGGATGGCACAGCAAAAATGCTTTATTAAGAAAATGTTAAAAATTTCAATGATATTTATTATAGCACACTATCAGTAAATTATCTGTTAGAAATATTAGTTTTCTATGTGTGGCCTTCTGACCAGCATTTTTTATGATTGTGCTGCTGCATGAAGAAGTCCTCTTTCCTCACTTTCGCCCCCCCCTTATTTCTGCCTTGATTCTATTTTTATCCCCTTTCTTTTCTGGCTTGACCTTAGAAAAGTTCAACTACTTCTGGACTGCATTTAACTTACCTGGTCAGTCTTTTTTTAAATGGATTTAAGCCCTCATTCTAAAAATGCTTTGGTTAGCGGCAAATCCAGCTGTTACTATGATCAAGTAAATGCTTGGAAAGTGGTCAGTTTGTGGCTTGAGTATAACATTTTTACTGTTATTTCTATATTGCTCTGAGTATGTTTTAATTGTATGTCTTGTTATTAGTAATATGTATAATACATAGCAATGTTGCATCGATATTCATATAGTAATACTTTATAATCTTTATAAAAAAAAAAACTCTTTTCTATGGTAAAACATTTGACCTATTTAGATTTTATTTTATTATTTGTTATTATTTAACAGAATTAAAATGGAATATATTGGAATGGTCAAATTTAAATTTAAATATGCTAGAAAAAAAAGCTGTTAGAATTTATTTAGCACTCATTTAAAAAAAAAATACTGTTTGCATGGGATAAATGTATAATATCTGTTTGTTCAACTTAAAATCTTTTAAAAACAGCCATTGTAAAAATGAAAAATAAGGCAATTTTATAATATAGTGTCCTAATGTAAGGATTCATGAAAAATAAATTTGAGTATTTCAGAGGAAAAGAGAAAATAATTTTGTATATATAAGTGATAAAATTTAGCAAAAACAAGAAATTAAGAAACCAGTCACTATTTTTGTATTTCATATTTAAAAAAAAATTACTATAGATGTTTTCTCTCTTTATCTTACCTAATGCAAGTAATAATAATCTATATATAATTCTGTGAGTGAGTCTATTAAGGTGTACAGATAAGACTTACTGTTGTAATGATTTAGATAATGCAATATCTAATTGTGATCATTTCATCTCTTGTTTGACTATAACTTTTCAGTGTTATTACTACTGTCTGGTTGCAAGTAGTTTGTACTAAGTCTTCTTTGTATGCCTCATAAATATTTATATTTTTTCACATTTATGTTTACCTTTGTTTTTTCTTTTCTTTTCTTTTTTTTTCTTCTTTTTTTTTCTTTTTTTCTTTTTTTTTTTTTTTTTTTTCCTTTTCTTCTTTTGAATTTTTTCCTGTGAAGATATATTTTTACTATATAAAAAATGAAGAAAAAAAAAATAATGTACAGAAAGCAAGATACCTAGCAAAATTGAGCCTGTGATTGTTTTAAGATGGAAGAAGAATATTATTCATTTTATTAATTGTTCAGATTTGGGAGTGTTTTTTTATGAATTTTTTAATGTGCTGATATGATAACATTCAAAGACTTTTCTGCATGAAAAAAAAAAAAAAAAAAAAATGAAAAAGAGAAAGAAAAAAAAAGCTCTTTTTTTTGTATAAGTTTTAAGGCTGATGTGAGAAGATAGAAAAAACAGGAGTGATGCCCAAAAAGCATAACAAAAAAAAAAACAACAAAAAAAACAACAACAAATAAATAAGTGTGTATATGTGCGCTTACACCACATGTCATGGGGATTGAAAAATTAGATTTTAGATTTTCAATCCATATTTTAGCTTTGGCTTTGATAAGTAATTTTATTTATGTACTGCTTTCATTAATTTAGCAATTAAAATAATTCCTTTATATGTATTTACCCAACCCCTTCTCACAAGCAGGATGGGACACAAGTTCAATTTTTAAGTAGAGCTGGTGTCAATTCAGTGTTTTTCTTCTCTAGGCTGATTGCCTTACCATGGTTAAAGAGCCCAGTCTGCCCTGTTATTTACCTGTATCTGGAGGGATAATAGTTGGGTTCATACTTTTCACAAGGGCATTAGCTTATTAATACTTAATTGTGTGACCACTTACGCAACAGCAGGTACTGCAAGCAACCTGAGTCCTTTGTTTATCAAAATGACTTGATTTGGTATTAAATGACCTGAAAAGGGTTGATATACTGTAAAACCAACCAACCAACCTTATGGTTTCAGGTTTACTCTCTGTATTGACAATATTATTGTTAAAAAGAGATTCAGTTGTCTGAAGAAGAGAATATTCAAACAGTAATGACTCTTCACAAGTTAATTGAAAAATAAATTTAAGTATTTCAAAGGAAAAGAGAAAATAATTTTGTATAGTTATTTACTAAGCTTAGATTAAATGCGGCACAAGGTCAGAAATCTAGCTTGGTAACCATTACACCGTGTGAGGTACCCAAAATAATTTTGTATAAGTGATAATATATAGCAGAAACAAGAAATTAAGAGACCAGTCACTATTTTTGTATTTCATATTTAAAATAAAAATGATTAATTCTAATATTTGGAGATTTTAACATACCTGATTCTTTTTAAAAGAAAATAAATTATGAATTTAATATTTGAAGAAAACTATTTGAGTGTTATTTCTCCAATTTTGTATCAGAGTTTTTGATATGACTTGAAAATAAAAATAAACAAATTCTTAATTTTTCAGAACTCAACTCGGAGCTCAAATCAAACCTCATGTCATGTGGTAGAGTTGATTTTTTTTTTTTTTATTAGTAAAATCTTTTTTTATTTTATTTTTTATTTTTGCTATTTATGCTGAAGGATTGTTCATTCAATACTTATCTTCTCATCTTTTATTACCTTATTACTTTTTTAAAGAATTTTTTTTATTGCACTTTATTTTAAGGCCGAGTGGCTAGAACATTGGCTAGTTGCAATGACGCCTTTTCTTTGAGTGCAATTCTTGCATGATTGTCATTGCTATAAACTTGAACAAAAAAAAAGAAAAGACAAAAAAAATCCAATGAGCTTTGTTGATATGAAAAATTTTAGCAAAAATAAATATGTAATATAAATATAAGTTTTTTAAAGTATTTATTTTTAAAAAGATTTTTTCTTTCTTTTTTAAATACAAATTGACATTTTTCTTGTAATTTTTTTTTTTTAATTTCATTTATATAATTTTTAATTTTATTGTATTTTGTTCGGTAATTTTTATTTAAAAAAAATTTTTTTTTTTTTTTTAATTTTTAAAATATCACAATTTCAGAGGTTTCTGCTAGTATTTTGATGGCCATTCTCAGTGATTGACACAACTAAAATTTATTTTTGCTTTTTTTTTTTTTTTTTTTTTTTTTTGTAAAGTATTAGCAAAAAGAAACACCCTCCGGATGGTGTAAAAATAAATTTTTGAAAGATATTGCCTGAGTGGGGTGGGAAAATTAAATAAATAAAACAAAACATTTAATATTTTTTAAAAATTACTTACTTACTTAAAAAGCATCATATTCACTCCAGTCCACTGACTATAGATTAGATACTCATTGATAAACTCACTTAATTCCTCAAATGACTGCGACGTAAGCAGTGACATAGTTTAGGTTACAAACAAATGAGTCCAAATCTTTCTTAATAGATTTTTTTTTTTTTTGTAAAATACTTGTCCCAAAAACATGTGTACATCTCCTCATATATACAGACACTTTATTACAGAAGTGATTTATGAGGAATTTTTCTCATTCGGTTTTGTTTCTGTGGTCACATCACAATTAGTCTATTCTTCAATCACTAAGTGATTTTCCCAACTGTTTACATTTGTATTGAGTTGGCAAAATAAATTCTAATTATTTCTAATCTGTTTGCCATCAATAAAACCAGAGAATACACTGATTAAGATGCTCTGAAAACAGAAACAATACTGATAACAAAAAAAAAATTTAATGTTAAAAGATGCAAACTACTTGTAATATTCCAAGCTAAGACATTTTAAATGTGGTTAAGTATGAGGGGAAACTCCAAAATTAATGTCTCCTATTAACAGACAAGATTGGTGAAACACATGCTGCACAGGATCTGAGTGGCTTGATATTGAACCCAATACAGCAATATTTGTCGTCATGCACCACAGAATGCAGATGTAAATTTCCCTTGCAAAGTATGTGACCATATCTGCAAGTCCAAAATTACATTTTATTCAAGCTGTAACAATGCAAAAATAAATTATGGGTTATTGTTGGGGAGGTTCATCCTCTACTGCCATATCACCAACATAATATAATAATAGTGTATAATAGGAGACGTTACTTTTGGAGCAATCCCTCAATACTTAACAGAACCAGTTGTCAAAAAATATGGGGGGTGGGTCTTTTGAAGCAAAGTTGTGCTTGCTTGGAGTTAGAATGGTATAAAGATGATTGCTTTATAGAAAAGGAAAAAAAACAAAACCCAAAATGGTTCTATATAAATCAGGAATACCTGATTCTTGGATTGCTTGTAGGTTTCTCAATGCAATGGTCTGTAATCTTTATTGTAAAAAGTTAAAATTAAAGACCGTTCTATTGAGTCTATGTATACATCTTTTTGATACAATTTGGTAGGATAATCTTATGTTAAGATCTGTGGTTTGATTATTGAATATTTTTCTTTAATTTGGGTAGAAAAGGAAGTGACTCTTCTGTTGTATTTATCTAACTCCCTTAAATAAATCCCTTATGTTAAGATCTGTGGTTTGATTATTGAATATTTTCTTTAACTTGGTAGAAAAAGTGACTCTTCTGTTGTATTTATCTAACTCCCTTAAATAATCCCTTATGTTACGATCTGTGGTTTGATTGAATATTTTTCTTTAACTTGGGTAGAAAAGGAAGTGACTCTTTTGTTGTATTTATCTAACTGCAAACTCTTAATCCATTGTAATCTGATGTGATGCCTTTTTTTTTCAAGGCTTAAAAAAAAAACAAATCAAAAGCAAAAATCTCTTGAGAAAATTGCTAAACTATTTGTCCAGTTCTCAACAGATCAAACAAAGAGAAAATAAGCAATGATATTTCTTGTTCCGTTCTGAGATCAAGTTAACCCTTTATCTATCAGAGAAAAGTTTTCAGTCGCAAAACACTTCCTTTTTTTTTTTTTTACATACCCTATTTGACTGTATATAGGACGCACTTTTTTTTCCCAAATTTTGGCTCAAAAAATTACCCTGCGTCTTATACATCGTAGGTGAAGTTTGAGACCTTTCCGTAGGCCTAGGCTAGTCTTCTCTATGATGCTCACTAACCCAGCTTACAGTCAGTACTTTTACCTACCCTAAACTCCATGCATCCTTATTTTATTGCTGGTATTGCTATAATCAAGGTTAACAGGAGCGTATGGTGGCGAGGAAAAAAACAATACACTAAAACTTTTTTTCCTGAATCTGAGTTGCTGAAATGGGGGTGCATCTTATATGCCATCAAATACGGTAGTTACCATCATTGGCTATCATCAGGGATGAAATTACATAGTCAATGATAGTAAATATGTGTTAAAAAAAGCGTTTTGTAGCTGAAAACCTGCTCTATCCAATTATGTTATTGTTTTCATCAGTGAAGAACAGGAGCCTGATTTTATTTTAAAAAATTAAAAAAACTGTACTAGGGGAGATAACCCACTTCTTGATTCCAACCTGGTTATAACACCATGTCTCATCACTGGTGATTGTATAACCCAGGAAAAGTGTCACCTTCAGCCTTGTGGTTGGACCGGATACCGCCTGATGATCAAAACACCGGACCTTCAAAAATGCCCAAAATCGTCAGCTCTTAGAAAATGGTTTTAGCGCTAACAAAAAAAGAAATGAATTAAATGAATACATTTCTATTTAGCAGTAAAGGATCAGTAATACGATACTAGCTTGTCAACCATTTCACCACACTTAGCTCAGTTGGTAGAGCATCTACCTAGGAACCACAAGGTTCCTAGTTCGATATCGGTCTCCGCCAACTCAGCATATGAGTTGCACTGATGTGCAGTAAAGTACGGAGCTGATGGTAGGTGTGGCACTCTACCTTAGACACAAAAACAATCTCCTTGGTCTAGTGCTAGTGGAAAGGGGATAGACTCCCTCACTGTCTGGCTCATACTGACATTAAGCCATCCTGTCAATTTTACTTTTTTTTTTTTACTTACATTCTGAAGAACCTTATATGTGGAATGAGAGTGTGGTACATAGAAAGCACAGAATATTAAAATTGTCTTAGATTTACATCCACCATGTCAGCTGGGGCTACCTGTTGACCCATGAAGCCTGAGGACAGGATCATGGTGGCTGAGCAGTCCATGACCTGGGTTCTAAGTGGTCCTATGACATACGACAATTGCGCAGATGGCAGTGTAGATAAAGGGTTAAGGCTGCTCTTATATCTCTTGTTAACTATTAATGGTATGAAATTATCTGGTAGACAAAAAGATAAAAGTAGAAAAATGTTGGGTTGATGTTTGTGTGGCTCCCCCCTTAACTTTTCCTCTATCCCTTTTTTTTTTTTTTTTTTTTTTTTTTGAGTGCGGGTTGGGGGTAGATGTCTGTCTGGACTTCCCTTGTCTTATCCTGGAATTCAAGGTAAAGGCTTTAGAATTTCCAGAATACTTTCCCAGATCCTGAAGCCTCACTCTAGCCCAGAAGTTCTGTTAGATAAGATTTTTCTTTTCTTGTTTCGATCCCAAGGTATAGGAAGGTAGTTTTTGTCCCTTCCACAGTTTTAATGGACCTCTTTAGAGTTGTGTATAAACCATACTACATAGGGTTTGTTCAACATTACTAGCAAAAAAACAAACCCCTCTGGGCCAGTGTAAAAAATTTT
>CM042157.1:77578372-77682456 GCA_023376005.1 Doryteuthis pealeii
AGGGTAGTTCTCCCACCATCGTTCAGCTGAACCTACTCTGAGTAGGCCAGCTTGATAAACGCTAATTGTCGCGGGAGAACTGATATTAATCCTGAAACCAATTAAACTTCAACACAGTTTGGGAGAAGGACCAACTGATTCAAAGATACTGGTGTTGTGAAAGCCTGCTCAGCACCTGCATTGACGAAGTGGGATAGCACGTGACACCGGAAACGAGCGCAAAAAGAGGAGAGGAGAAGAAGATAGCTTGAGTAAGACAGCCCAACAGCACCAACGTGTCGGGTAGCAACAAGGAATTTGGTTGTCATTTCCTCTCACTATCATTCAGTCCCTTCGGACATTATGACATAGCAACGCGTTTCTTCTAAACAGCATCTTCTCTCTCCGGCAATGTCACAGTCCTTCTTCTATTCGTAATGGATGTATACATTCTATGAGTCTCAACCAACCACAACAACACAATGACCAGTTCCATCCAAATACCCCTAGCCACTGCTGTTTGCATTTGAACTTTCATCTGTAGCATTCATTGAGACTATTCTATTGTTTACAAAAATTTTTTTTTTAAATTATTATTAAATTTGATTTTATTTTTTTTTTTTATTAAAATTTGTTACTTGCAGGTAGCTGTTACGATTTTTCGTGCTTTAAAGCACTCACACTTTTATTTTCTATCATCATTATTTATTTCTTAAACTTATATGCTCCATTCTGTTTTTTTTTTTTTTTTAATTTTTTTTTTTTTATTTTAATTTTCTTGGATTTTAAATAGAAAATCAGATTACAATATCTTATAAAAACAAAGAAGGATGAGAAACAATACCAAAATATTTTTTTTTTTTTTTTTTTAATACCCAGAGCTCCATATGATTATCTGCTGTAAATCAGCTGTTACTTATAAGTTAATTGATTTTCTTTTTTAAAAAAACTTATTTTTAAATTATTATTTCAAACAAAACTGACCCCCAAACTTTTTTTGTCTTAATATAGTTTAGTTGCTTAAAAATTTGAACAGTTAATGTTAGTTAATTACTATCTATTACTTATTAATTTTTCAATTTAGTATATTTATGAACATCTCAATTATTTTAAGTAAATGTGTTCAAGAAGTAGTTACAATATTTAAAAAAAAAAAATGTTTTTATCATGTTTTAGAGACGTATAAGATAGATTTACATATAAGTCTTAAACTTCAGTCCTCTTGAATATTTTATTATGCCTCAATGTTGCAATGACACTATAAACAAATATAAAAGATTAAATCAAATCTATACAGTTTCCCACACTAATTACCATTTTATGCATTAGATGAATAAAAAAAAAAAAAAACGAAAAAAAAAATAGAAACTTTCATTTTGTGGATTCTGTTTACAGAAAAGTAATTGTGTTAAATAGAATGTTTTGTTGAGAAACCGTTTTATTTGTTGCATTATCTTTAAAAAAGAAAAAAAAAGAAAAAAAAGACATTTATAAAGCTTTGTCCATGACAGGCTTGTCCCCTTTGTTCTATCCTAAGCAACACTCTGACTTACTCTACTACTATTATAAAAATGTCTATATATTTTCTGTTATTAGGCCAAAGTTTATTGCTCTCATGTTATTATCTAAACTTGTCTGATTTTGTCAATTTTTCTATTGGATATCAAATCAGATACCTTTAAGTTGATATGAATTTTTTATATGTGATGCCGATATTTATCGATATATTTGTATTTTACTGCATTATTATTAGGTTCCTGGCCTTCAGCACTTGATTATAATCCTGCTTGCTTTCTTATAAAAATCACTAATCACAGCTGTGCAGTTACACACAACGCAAAGGCTGCTTTTAATTGGTCTTTTTTTCTTTTTTTTCTTTCTTTTTTTTTTCTTTATTTCTTTTTTTTTAATATATTAAGGATACCACCAACCCCTGCATTGATATAGAAATTTCAAATTTTATTTTGGTATTTGAGCAAATTGACATGCTCAAGTTTTTTTTTTCACTTGATTAAGTAGCATTGGATAGTGGGCTATGTAAGTATTCCAAAATAAATCTTTTAACTAAAAGTCTGGGAAAATCATTAAAAAATCTTTTAGTTTAAAAAAATTTTTTATTTTTTATTGATATGAAATATTGTTTGTATCATATATCCACATTTATTTATAATACAACTGCAGACTTTTTTTCTCTGCTCCTCCTGTTAATTGGTTTGTTCAATATTAAATTACTGTTTAAATCCCCTAATTCTTTATCTTTTAATTTTTGTTTGTTTTCCCCTAAAACAACATCAGTAGTTGCCCCTAAGTGTGGCTGCTTTACTTTATTGTTACTCTTGTTGTATATGAAAGATGTAACCAACCATTTTAAATTCTTTTTTCTTAAAAAAATTTTTTTTTTTTTTTTAGAAAAAAATGGCTAAAACTTTACATACCACAGAAATCTCAACATTAATGGTATTACCATAATTAATTATCTGTCGACTATGCTAACCTGATTTTTAAATTTGCTTTTACTGGATATAGTTTGGATCAGAACCCCCCACCCTTGCTGGTTGACCCACCAATGTTTTTTTAATATTTTTTTATTTTTTATTATTTTTTATTATTATTCTATTTTTAAAAAAACAACATTTTTTTTCCCTTACTTTTAACTCTGTTCTGTACTGACTTTAGATAACTGAACAAGTTTTATAAAATCCTTCATCAATATTGTTGCGTTTTTTTTAATAAATTTTCTCATTATTATTTTATTTAAAAAAAAAAAAAAAAATGCAACACTTTCTTAATAAATGACTGAATTGATGACCCCTTTTTCTGCTCCGGAGAATCAATGACTTGATATTTCCAGGATACTCCTTGGATCATTCCAGGATGATGATCTCTTCAAAAAGAACAATTGAAATTTATTAAAATATGTAAAGTTTTATTCGTTGAAGATATTCAGAAGAAATGTAAGTTTCAACAAACTTGCTGAAATATCATCTTTCTATTAAATTTATTTTTATTATACATACTATGTAAGTGGTGTTGTTGGCATATTATATTTGCAAGCCACACACACACAACATTTATTAGTGGCAAGTATTTCTTGTTTTGCTTTATCGTTTTAATAGTAATTTCCAAAAATAAAAGAAAAATCTTAATAACAAACCCTTCTTCAGAGATTTCCAGATTCCATTATATAATTTTTAGCAATAAAATAAAATTAAATAAAAACTTAAATTAAAGTTAAATTATAAAAAGCAAAAGTTTTTTTGTACTGAAGTTAAATATAATTTAAAGTTATAATGAATTTAAGTATATTTAATGACTGAAGTTAAGTATTTTTTTGTTTGTCTTTATCGTTTAATGTTAATATGCAAAATAAAAAAGTCTTGATAATGAACCATTCTTCAGAGATTTCCATATTTAATTATACAATTTTTAGCATTGTTGAATAATAAAAATTTAAAAGTTAAATTATAAAAGGGCAAAGGGTTTTTTGCAGATTTAAGGATACACTATAACATTTTTTTTATATTTTGTTTGTGCAAATTTCACATCCACATAGAAATTTATTTTTGTCAAAATAATGTATGTTCTTATTCTATCTTTGAATTTGAAAAACATTTGATATTTCCCTCTAAACTTTAAAACAAATGTTTAAGAAATGGCAAATTAATTTTGTTTTGATAATGATGATATAAATTTCATTTAGTAAAACGGCTTGTAGATATCAGTAAAGAAAATAGATTATCTAGTTTTTTTAGCATTTTTTGACAATATAGTTTTAAAAAATAGTTGTTGCAGATTTTTTTTTTTTAAGTCAAAAATTCGAATATGGAAATCTTTACTTGAATTTTTTTTTTAAATTAAAACTAATAAAACTTTTGTAAAAATAATTTTTGAAAGAAAAAAATTTAATTATTCAGAATTTAAGAAAAATTCTCTTATTTAATGAATTAAAAAAAAAATTGATTTCTTCTTTTATTTCTAGTGACTGGTTGTCTTATCAATCTATTTGAAATTAGTTTGTAGAAAACGCAATCAAAACTCTATGTAATGATAGCATTCCGTTCAAATTGTGTTGATAAATATCAATCCTAAACATCTAACAAAGGCTAACAAGCTTCATTCATCTGATTAAATGAATTTAGCCTGTTGATGGTTTAATAAAACAAAACGCTATAGCCTTGGTTTCAAGAATGTCAATTTTCAACATAATCTCTTGCTTTTTCACAAACTTTATAAGATAAGTTTGGATAGAATATTTTCTTTTCAATTTTTTTTTTTAAATTTTAAGAAAAAAAATTTAATTCTTATCTGGTCTTCAATCTGTGGAATTTGTTGATTAAGACTTTTTTTTTTTCTTTATTAAAAAAAAAAAAATAAAAAAAGAAATATATTGCCTCACAGTTTTATTGATAGATTTATAAATTATATTTCTGCCTGCTTATTTGGTGCTGATGTTTTCTTACCAAAACTTTTGAAAAAGGAAAAAAAACAAAAAAAAAAACAACAGAAAATTCTCTTATTAACGTGTTCCTTTTTCTGCTGTCGAAGCCCCACCTAAAACAATCTTTTTTGCTGGATGTGTAAAATCAGTTTTACTCTGTTGCGGAGGTGTGAAACAAAAATTCAGCCTTCCATTTTAAAGGATGGCACAGCAAAATGCTTTATTAAGAAAATGTTAAAAATTTCAATGATATTTATATAGCACACTATCAGTAAATTATCTGTTAGAAATATTAGTTTCTATGTGTGGCCTTCTGACCAGCATTTTTTATGATTGTGCTGCTGCATGAAGAAGTCCTCTTCCTCACTTTCGCCCCCCCTTATTTCTGCCTTGATTCTATTTTTATCCCCTTTCTTTTCTGGTTGACCTTAGAAAAGTTCAACTACTTCTGGACTGCATTTAACTTACCCTTGGTCAGTCTTTTTTTAAATGGATTTAGCCTCATTCTAAAATGCTTTGGTTAGCGGCAAATCCACTGTTACTATGATCAAGTAAATGCTTGGAAAGTGTCAGTTTGTGGCTTGAGTATAACATTTTTACTGTTATTTCTATATTGCTCTGAGTATTTTAATTGTATGTCTTGTTATTAGTAATATGTATAATACATAGCAATGTTGCTCGATATTCATATATAGTAATACTTTATAATCTTTATAAAAAAAAAAAACTCTTTTCTATGGTAAAACATTTGACCTATTTAGATTTTATTTTATTATTTGTTATTATTAACAGAATTAAATGGAATATATTGGGAATGGTCAAATTTAAATTTAAATATGCTAGAAAAAAAAGCTGTATAAATTTATTTAGCACTCATTTAAAAAAAAATACTGTTTGCATGGATAAATGTATAATATCTGTTTGTTCAACTTAAAATCTTTAAAAAAGCCATTGTAAAAAGAAAATAAGGCAATTTATAATATAGTGTCTAATGTAAGGATTCATGAAAATAAAATTTGAGTATTTCAGAGAAAAGAGAAAATAATTTGTATATATAAGTGATAAAATTTAGCAAAAACAAGAATAAGAAACCAGTCACTATTTTGTAATTCATATTAAAAAAAATTACTATAGATGTTTTTCTCTCTTTATCTTACCTAATGCAAGTAATAATAATCTATATAATTCTGTGAGTGAGTCTATTAAGGTGTACAGATAAGACTTACTGTTGTAATGATTTAGATAATGCAATATCTAATTGTGATCATCATCTCTTGTTTATATACTTTCAGTGTTATTACTAGTTGGTTGCAAGTAGTTGTACTAAGTCTTCTTTTATGCCTCATAAATATTTATATTTTTTCACATTTATGTTTACCTTTGTTTTTTTCTTTCTTTCTTTTTTTTCTTTTTTTCTTTTTTTTCTTTTTTTTTTTTTTTTTTTTTTCCTTTTCTTCTTTGAATTTTTTCCTGTGAAGATATATTTACTATATAAAAATGAAGAAAAAAAATAATGTACAGAAAGCAAGATACCTAGCAAAATTGAGCCTGTGATTGTTAAGATGGAAGAAGAATATTATTCATTTATTAATTGTTCAGATTTGGGAGTGTTTTTTATGAATTTTTTAATGTGCTGATATGATAACATTCAAAGACTTTTCTGCATGAAAAAGAAAAAAAAAAAAATTGAAAAAAAGAGAAGAAAAAAAAAGCTCTTTTTTTTTTGTATAAGTTTTAAGGCTGATGTGAGAAGATAGAAAAAACAGGAGTGATGCCCCAAAAAGCATAAAAACAAAAAAAACAACAAAAAAAACAACAACAAATAAATAAGGTGTATTGTGCGCTTACACCACATGTCATGGGATTGAAAAATTAGATTTAGATTTTCAATCCATATTTTAGCTTTGGCTTTGATAAGTAATTTTATTATGTACTGCTTTCATTAATTTAGCAATTAAAATAATTCCTTATTGTATTTACCCAACCCCTTCTCCACAACAGGATGGACACAAGTTCAATTTTTAAGTAGAGCTAGGTGTCATTCAGTGTTTTTTCTTTCCTTAGCTGATTGCCTTACATGGTTAAAGAGCCAGTCTGCCCTGTTATTTACCTGTATCTGGAGGATAATAGTTGGGTTCATACTTTTCAAGGCATTAGCTTGTTAATACTTAATTGTGTGACCCACTTACGCAACAGCAGTACTGCAAGCAACCTGAGTCCTTTGTTTTCAAAATGACTTGATTTGGTATTAAATGACCTGAAAAAGGTTGATATACTGTAAAACAACCAACCAACCTTATGGTTTTCAGGTTACTCTCTGTATTGACAATATTATTGTTAAAAAGAGATTCAGTTGTCTGAAGAAGAGAATATTCAAACAGTAATGACTCTTCACAAGTTAATTGAAAAATAAATTTAAGTATTTCAAAGGAAAAGAGAAAATAATTTTGTATATTATTTACTAAGCTTAGATTAAATGGCACAAGGTCAGAATCTAGCTTGGTAACCATTACACCGTGTGAGGTACCCAAAATAATTTTGTATAAGTGATAATATATAGCAGAAACAGAAATTAAGAGACCAGTCACTATTTTTGTATTTCATATTTAAAAAAAAATGATTAATTCTAATATTTGGAGATTAATAACATACCTGATTCTTTTTAAAGAAAATAATTATGAATTTAATATTGAAGAAAAACTTTGAGTGTTATATTCTCCATTTTGTATCAGAGTTTTTGATATGACTTGAAATAAAAATAAACAAATTCTTAATTTTTCAGAACTCAACTCGGAGCTCAAATCAAACCTCATGTCATGTGGTAGAGTTGATTTTTTTTTTTTTTATTAGTAAAATCTTTTTTTATTTTTTTTTTTATTTTTGCTATTTATGCTGAAGGATTGTTCATTCAATACTTATCTTCTCATCTTTTATTACCTTATTACTTTTTTAAAGAATTTTTTTTTATTGCACTTTATTTTAAGGCCGAGGCTAGAACATTGGCTAGTTGCAATGACGCCTTTTCTTTGAGTGCAATTCTTGCATGATTGTCATTGCTATAAACTTGAACAAAAAAAAAGAAAAGACAAAAAAAATCCAATGAGCTTTGTTGATATGAAAAATTTTTAGCAAAAATAAATATGTAATATAAATTTAAGTTTTTAAAGTATTTATTTTTAAAAAGATTTTTCTTTCTTTTTTTAAAAACAAATTGACATTTTTCTTGTAATTTTTTTTTTATTTCATTTATATAAATTTTTTAATTTATTGTATTTTTTCGGTAATTTTTATTTAAAAAAATTTGTTTTTTTTTTTTTTTTATTTAAATTTTTAAAAAATATCACAATTTCAGAGGTTTCTGCTAGTATTTTGATGGCCATTCTCAGTGATTGACAAACTAAAATTATTTTTGCTTTTTTTTTTTTTTTTTTTTTTTTTTTGTTGTAAAGTATTAGCAAAAAAGAAACACCCTCCGGATGGTGTAAAAATAAATTTTTGAAAATATTGCCTGAGTGGGGTGGGAAAATTAAATAAATAAAACAAAACATTTAATTTTTTTAAAAATTACTTACTTACTTAAAAAAGCATCATATTCACTCCAGTCCACTGACTATAGATTAGATACTCATTGATAAACTCACTTAATTCCTCAAATGACTGTGACGTAAGCAGTGACATAGTTTAGGTTACAAACAAATGAGTCCGAATCTTTCTTAATAGATTTTTTTTTTTTTTGTAAATACTTGTCCCAAAAACATGTGTACATCTCCTCATATATACAGACACTTTATTACAGAAGTGATTATGAGGAATTTTTCTCATTCGGTTTTGTTTCTGTGGTCACATCACCAATTAGTCTATTCTTCAATCACTAAGTGATTTTCCCAACTGTTTACATTTGTATTGAGTTGGCAAATAAATTCCTAATTATTTCTAATCTGTTTGCCATCAATAAAACCAGAGAATACACTGATTAAGATGCTCTGAAAACAGAAACAATACTGATAACAAAAAAATTTTAATGTTAAAAGATGCAAACTACTTGTAATATTCCAAGCTAAGACATTTTAAATGTGGTTAAGTTATGGGGAAACTCCAAAATTAATGTCTCTATTAACAGACAAGATTGGTGAAACACATGCTGCACAGGATCTGAGTGGCTTGATATTGAACCCAATACAGCAATATTGTCGTCATGCACCACAGAATGCAGATGTAAATTTCCCTTGCAAAAGTATGTGACCATATCTGCAAGTCCAAAATTACATTTTTTCAAGCTGTAACAATGCAAAATAAATTATGGGTTATTGTTGGGGAGGTTCATCCTCTACTGCCATATCACCAACATAATATAATAATAGTGTATAATAGGAGACGTTACTTTTGGAGCAATCCCTCAATACTTAACAGAACCAGTTGTCAAAAAATATGGGGGGTGGGTCTTTTGAAGCAAAGTTGTGCTTGCTTGGAGTTAGAATGGTATAAAGATGATTGCTTTATAGAAAAGGAAAAAAAACAAACCCAAAATGGTTCTATATAAATATCAGGAATACCTGATTCTTGGATTGCGTGTAGGTTCTTCAATGCAATGGTCTGTAATCTTTATTGTAAAAGTTAAAATTAAAGACCGTTCTATTGAGTCTATGTATACATCTTTTGATACAATTTGGTAGGATAAATCTTATGTTAAGATCTGTGGTTTGATTATTGAATATTTTCTTTAATTTGGGGAAAAAGAAGTGACTCTTCTGTTGTATTTATCTAACTCCCTTAAATAAATCCTTATGTTAGATCTGTTTGATTATTGTGTGACTCTTCTCTTAAATCCCTTATGTTACATCTGTGTTTTATTACAATGAATTTTTCTTTAACTTGGGTAGAAAAGAAGTGACTCTTTTGTTGTATTTATCTAACTGCAAACTCTTAATCCATTGTAATCTGATGTGATGCCTTTTTTTTTTCAAGGCTTAAAAAAAAAAACAAATCAAAAGCAAAAATCTCTTGAGAAAATGCTTAAACTATTTGTCCAGTTCTCAACAGATCAAACAAAGAGAAAATAAGCAATGATATTTCTTGTTCCGTTCTGAGATCAAGTTAACCCTTTATCTATCAGAGAAAAGTTTTCAGTCGCAAAACACTTCCTTTTTTTTTTTTTACATACCCTATTTGACTGTATATAGGACGCACTTTTTTTTCCCAAATTTTGGCTCAAAAAATTACCCTGTCTTATACATCGTAGGTGAAGTTTGAGACCTTTCCGTAGGCCTAGGCTATCTTCTCTATGATGCTCACTAACCCAGCTTACAGTCAGTACTTTTACTACCCTAAACTCCATGCATCCTTATTTTATTGCTGGTATTGCTATAATCAAGGTTAACAGGAGCGTATGGTGGCGAGGAAAAAAACAATACACTAAAACTTTTTTTCCTGAATCTGAGTTGCTGAAATGGGGGTGCATCTTATTATGCCCATCAAATACGGTAGTTACCATCATTGGCTATCATCAGGGATGAAATACATAGTCAATGATAGTAAATATGTGTTAAAAAAGCGTTTTGTAGCTGAAAACCTGCTCTATCCAATTATGTTATTGTTTTCATCAGGTGAGAACAAGAGCCTGATTTTATTTTTAAAAAATTTTAAAAAATGTACTAGGGAGATAAACCACTTCTTGATTCCAACCTGGTTATAACACCATGTCTCATCACTGGTGATTGTATAAACCAGGAAAAGTGTCACCTTCAGCCTTGTGGTTGGACCGGATACCGCCTGATGATCAAAACACCGGACCTTCAAAATGCCCAAAATCGTCAGCTCTTAGAAAATGGTTTTAGCGCTAACAAAAAAAGAAATGAATTAAATGAATACATTTCTATTTAGCAGTAAAGGATCAGTAATACGATACTAGCTTGTCAAACCATTTCACCACTTAGCTCAGTTGGTAGAGCATCTGCTAGGAACCCACAGGTTCCTAGTTCGATATCGGTCTTCCGCCAACTCAGCATATGAGTTGCACTGATGTGCAGTAAAGTACGGAGCTGATGGTAGGTGTGCACTCTACCTTAGACACAAAAACAATCTCCTTGGTCTAGTGCTAGTGGAAAGGGGATAGACTCCCTCACTGTCTGGCTGATACTGATATTAAGCCATCCTGTCAATTTTTTTTTTTTTTTTACTTACATTCTGAAGAACCTTATATGTGGAATGAGAGTGTGGTACATAGAAAGCACAGAATATTAAAATTGTCTTAGATTTACATCCACCATGTCAAGCTGGGGCTACCTGTTGACCCATGAAGCCTGAGGACAGGATCATGGTGGCTGAGCAGTCCATGACCTGGGTTCTAAGTGGTCCTATGACATACGACAATTGCGCAGACGGCAGTGTAGATAAAGGGTTAAGGCTGCTCTTTATCTCTTGTTAACTATTAATGGTATGAAATTATCTGGGTAGACCAAAAAGATAAAAGTAGAAAAATGTTGGGTTGATGTTGTGTGGCTCCCCCTTAACTTTTCCTCTATCCCTTTTTTTTTTTTTTTTTTTTGAGTGCGGGTTGGGGTAGATTCTGTCTGGACTTCCCTTGTCTTATCCTGGAATTCAAGGTAAAGGCTTTAGAATTTCCAGAATACTTTCCCAGATCCTGAAGCCTCACTCTAGCCCAGAAGTTCTGTTAGATAAGATTTTTTCTTTTCTTGTTTCGATCCAAGGTATAGGAAGGTAGTTTTGTCCCTTCCACAGTTTTAATGGACCTCTTTAGTTGTGTATAAACCATACTACATAGGGGTTTGTTCAACATTACTAGCAAAAAACACCCTCTGGCAGTGTAAAAATTATTTATAAAAGATATTGCCTCAGGGGTGGGAGTTAAAAAAATTTTATATCAGAGAGTTTGTACCATAAGTAAGTAAAATCATGAAAATTTATTAAAATAGTAAAAAAAAAAACAATTTGAAATGTAAATTATTCTGATATATATATATATATATAAAATAAAACAAACTATATATAAGATATATAACAGGGCATGTATTTATTAAAATTATTTTTAAAAAACAATGAGGATCGTTCTAAATTGCATGCTCAAATTTTGAGTGTATTTATTCTATGTTATAATGATTTTAGATTATAATAATAAAGTATATTTGATTAAATAAATAGCCAACAAAAATAAATAGTATTGATCGAACCAAAGTCCTTGGGCTGCATTGATATATTTAATACTTGAGTATTTTTAAATCTTTATTCTTTTTTTTTATTTAAGTATTTTCCCTCTTTATAGAAAGCAAGGAGTCTCAGTTATTTTCTCCCAGAAATTCTTGGAGAAAACTGATTTTAAACTTGTTGCTTTGTTTTGAATTTTAATTCGTTGTGTAGGTGTAAAATCAACATATCGTATTCAATTTCACAGGAAGGCTGTAACTAGCATCCAGTTACCAGCAAGAAAAGGGGACTGTAACCAAATACAGGCCCTATACTAACTACCAGAAACACATTTATGTGTTGGTTATATATAAATCAAAGTTTCCACACTAAAACCAGTAGCTAATCAGAATCCTGGGAATGAGCTTGTCCAAGGTACACAGTGGAATAGCCCAACTGCTATATAAACCACCAACCATTCTGGATTGTCAGAGCAGATTCAACTTGCAGCACTGCTGCATACTGATCCCCTTATATGAATTTCTGGGAGAAAACTGATTTTAGACTCCTTGCTTTCTATAAAGAGGAAAAAGAGCGTATGAGTAGCACAGGGATCTGTGTGGTAAGGTGAAGAGCTGTGCATCCACCACAGATGCAAAAACAATCTCCTTGGTCTAGTGCTAATGAAAAGGGGATAGACTCCCTTGCTGTCTGGCTGATACCAACATTAGGCCACCCCGATGACTTTTATAGAAATGAAATAATAAAATAATATAAGTATAGAAATAAGATAAGAATACAGAAATTATATAAGTGTATAGAAAAACTGGTTATTTCCTACATGATCAAAGGGGAACCACTCTTGACTGATAAATTATTTATTTATTTTCCCATTAAACTAACCCTAAACCTGTTTAGGTTTAGGGTTAGTTTAATGGGAAAACCCTGTCTTCTTTTTTCCTAGTAGATCAATAAATCAATAAATAATTTATCAGTCAAGAGTGGTTCACCTTTGATCATGTTAGAGTTATAGGAAATAATCGAAAAAAAACTTTGCCTAATATTTGGTTCCACTGTAAAAAAAAAAAAAAAAAATTTTTTTCGTTTTTAATTTTTTTATTAATTATTGTGTATTGTCAATCATCTGAGTGATATAAATTGCTGCTGCTGCTGCTAGTGTCTTTTTTTTCCTTTTTCTTTTCCTTGTTCAATTTGATAAACCTGGTTTCTTCAGCCTCTTATTATGTTTATAAGGTTTTTTCTTTTCAAGATGCATGACATTTAGTGCAGCATAAAAAAAAAAACAAAAAAAAAACATCTATTTTTAAAAACTCCATTTCTGATTACCTTCCCCCCAGTTTAACTGACTGTAACCCCCACCCCCAACTCCTTCATTTTTGTGCTGTGATAATTTCAGCTGGTTTGAAATCCCAAACCTTTTGTTTTAGAAACTCAGCTAAATATTTCTCTCCATTTTTCCTTGAAAATAGCTTAAAAAGTAGATCATTCCTACTTTAATGTCTAAACTGTGGACTTTGGAGCTTTTTTTTAATAATAACTTGTTGAAATGACAGCTACTCACTGATTATTTCTTTATACATCAGTACAGTTTTTTAACACAAAAAATGTTGCTATCTGTAAACAAGCTTGTTTGCTGTTTGGGTGAGTGACAGCCAAAAAAGCACACCTCTCCCCCCTCAAAAAAAACTGCCCTGGACCCAGGTTAATGTGCCAACTTTTCTTTAATCTCTCCTGCATTTTTTTCTTTTTTGTACCTAATTTGTCCAAGGTAATTGTTGTGGGCAAAAACTTTCTAAGGAAATGAAGCCTTTTTATTTGTTCATTATGCAGCACCTCTTCTGCAAAAGAGAAGAAAGGCTTAAATGCAATTGTAACTCATATTCTGCCACTGCAGAGAAATGTGTGTGGACGCTGAATAAAATGATGTCTGCTGCATTGTAACAATCAAATGTGTTTGTTTTTTTTCTTTTAATATCTTCTTTTTTTTCTCAAACTTTCAGCT
The DNA here is from genome assembly GCA_023376005.1 of Doryteuthis pealeii. Lineage (NCBI taxonomy): Eukaryota > Metazoa > Mollusca > Cephalopoda > Myopsida > Loliginidae > Doryteuthis > Doryteuthis pealeii. The sequence goes on from CM042157.1 coordinate 77,591,953, forward strand.
ATGTTGCCTTTTTTTTTCAAGATCAATGGAGTGTTATATATCATCATGTGAACAACTCAACCGATCAACTAAACACATATAAATCACAGCAAGAAATAAGAAAATGTAATTGATGTGTGTTTATATATATATATATATTAATGGTATACACAGGAATAACCTACTCGAGTTTCACCATAAGGATCTTCAGGGTTAAATCCACTGAATTAATCAAAATATTAATTAATTTCAGTATTTAGTGGTTATGACGGTTAATGACATTAACTGTCATAACCACTAAATACATGTGTACAATTGGCTGAAATTAATCAATATCTTGATTAATTCCGTGGATTTAACCCATAAGATCCTTATGGTGAAACACGAGTAGGTTATTCCTGTGTATACCATTATAATAATAAATTTGCTCTACTTACGTATTGAGCACTTTATATTTGTTATATCGCTGTCTTATTATTGTGAAACTTGTATCAACTAACCATTGTGACCAATTTCACTGGTAAGTCACCATTTTCATATAAAATCATGTATATACACACACACATGTTGGGTTATTATTATTATTATTATTATTATAGTGACAGTTTAGCTCAGTCGGTAGAGCACTTGCCTAGGAATCACAAGGTTCTTGTTTAATACGGCCCTTGCCAACTCAGCGTATGAGTAGCACAGGGATATGTGTGGTAAAGTGAGGTGCTGATGGTAGGTGTGTGCTCCACCTCAGATGCTAAAATAATCTCCTTGTTCTAGTGTTAATGAAAAGGGATAGTCTCCCTTTCTGTATGGGTCATGCAGACATTAGGCCGCCCTATTGACTTTACTTTTTATTTTTATTCATGTATGAGTGTTTGTGAAAAACAATGCAATTTCTGTGTGTGTGTGTGTGTGTGTATATATATATATATATATATATATATATATATAAAATATATAATAAATAAATAAATATATAAAGGTTTATATATCTAATGACATAGGAACAGTCACGACCATTGGTTTCATGTATGCGTAACCGCAAATGTTCATCAGGTTGACGTTGGGGTTTTAATTCCAAATGCAAGGAAAATGTTCCTAAGTCATTAAATATATAAAACCTTTCAATTTATTTATATTATATTATATAATAGTTCTATATTATATTGAGCACTTCCCAATAATACCACCACTATATATATATATATATATATATAACTAGCAACATCCTCACTGCATCCAGAAAAATTTACATAACACCGTACAGAAAGGTAATAAAAGATGCAACAAGCCTAGATGCCAAATTTGCAGCACATACATACGGAAACCGAAATAAAAATACCCTACACAAACATAACAATCCATCCGCCACACCCAACATGCGATAGCGCTAACCTCATATATATACTGCACACAATGCAGAAATAGCGGATATGTGGGAGAAACATCAACACCCTTTAGACTAAGACTAACCACAAATCCACTATAAATCTCCAATCCCCGCATAGTACAATAGCACTTCATTTTAACACCTTATCACACAACCTTACACACCTCAAATGCATTTAATAGAACACGCATTTCCAACAATGCAATCTAGAAAACAATCAGAAACTAAATGGATTCTAAAATTACAAACACACGTGAAGGGATTGAACGCAGACATCGGAATTCTCCGTTTTATAAATATTTCACAGATGCTGCTGCTGTCGATAACAACAGAGACAAGGAAGCCGTTAAACAGGAATAACATTTATTTGATAAAGGGTATCTAATGAACCTGAAAATTTATGACAAAAAATAATAATAATTAAAAAAATAATGAATCCAATACTCATTCATAAATGCTTCGTAATAACGCCCAACTTTAAAAAAAAACATTTAAAAAAAATATATATATATATTTCTGAACGCTGATAGCCGAAGTAAATGAATCAAATCAATATATATATAAGTGGAAGTAGACAATTATTATAATCACTAGCAAATATATGCACCCTCCGGGTGCAAGTATTTAAGTTTAAATGTAATAAAATATTAGATTAATCAGAAAGGCTAGTGAAACTAATTAATTCAAATAAAAAGATTTGAACGGAGGGTGTATAATCGGAAGATAGAACAACTGAAACTTACTCTTTCATCACTTCCATTTTTCAATGCTAAATTTTCCTAATTTAACTATTTAGTTAAAATAGGAAGTAAAGAATAAAATTACAGTTATTTCTTCTTGTTAATGAATTTCTTTTAGGATTTATTGCAGAGATTTTTACTCATATTCATTAAGATAAAACCAAACAATTAGAAATCAATAATACCAAGCACATTTTTATTAAAATCATTTTTTTTTATATCAATATGCAAATTAGCTTTACGTTTACACTGAAAACTGGTATTTGTTGTTAATATAAATACAATTGCATGTTATTAGTATTTAGGTAAGGCCAACAGTATTAATAATGTCAAACAGTTTTATATTAATTGAGGTTTAAATAGAAATAGAATCATGGAGAATGTACGTAAATAACTAAGGGAATTGTGAGTTGATAGTAATATAGTTTCGGTTACAGACAGAAAACAAATCTCCATTATTAAAGATATTTATTGTGTAGTTATTATTATTATATATATTATTACCTACTACTATACTACTAGAATAATTACTACTATTATAAGACAGACAGAGAAAACTAATAGCAGAACCCGCCTAAGAGCGCTCTCTAATTAGTTATCAACCTCACAATTTTTAACAATTTTTTAATTTATGCTAACATAAAACATATTTCTTTCTTTCTAAAACCTTTAGTGAACGGTAGAAAATGACATTAAAAAATAACGTTAAAAATCAAGAACAACTAATGAGAAATTCAAACTAAAATATTAATAAAGAAATATCAGCTAGTGATATTTATTTATCAAACTTAGAAAAACATAATTTATCAATTGTAAAATAAACAAGAACTTAATACATTAATAAGCGAAAAAAATAGTAAAGAAATCTATATAAATTCAATATATAATATAATATATATATATCACTACAATCTGCTTAGAAGGCAATAATTTCCGATTAATCAATGAAAATTTAATAAAACCAATACACAACCAGTGTTATGATTAGGGAAACAATTTATGTGTCAATTACTTAACATTTCGGTATATTGTTATCTTCAGGACCTTGTTAAGTATTTATTCTGATGGACAAAATGAAAAGATGTTAAAGTGAATCTGTGAAATATGTTATTACCACAGTTAATTTTTTTATTGAGCGTTATGTTTATCAAAAGCTGTGTAAATGCATGTGCAAAAATGGAAGGTGAAAAGATCCAAATGACGCATGCAGAATGACGTGAATAGCGGTGAAAGAAAAGTTTAACAAGATATATATTTCATATGGAATATTAATGTTAGAAAAATAAGAAGATTAAAATAATACATAAATACATAAATCCATATATACCGCATATACACATAATATATACATACATACATTACAACAACATACCACACATATAATATATATACAGTATATATGTTATATATTATATATAATAGATCCATAATCACAAGTTTTCCTGTAACCGAATATGTTATTATACAAGTCACACATTCCCCATGTTATTTACATTACATTCTCCATCTTTTTATTTTTTTAACCTCATTATTAATCCAATTGTTGTTTTACATTCATTAAGACTGTTGACCATATCATTCATACTAATAACATGCAATTGTATTTATATATACAACAAATAGCGGATTATAGTGTGAATGGGAAGGCTAATTGCATATTGATCTTAAAAAAATTTGATTTTAATAAAATATGCTTCGTATTATTGATTTTCTAATTTTGTTTTTATCTTTATTGAATATGAGCAAAAATCTTGGGGATAAATCTTTAAAAAATCCATTAACTAGAAGAAATAACTGTAAATTATTCTTTACACTTCCTATTTTAACTAAATAGTTAAATTAGGAAAAATTACCAATGAAAGACGGAGTAATGGAAATGATGAAGAGTTTAGTTTCAAAGATTGTTCATTTTTCAATCATACCCCCTCTGTTCCAAAATTCTTTTTATTGCATTCTTTATACAGTCTCATTAGCCTTTCTAATTTAATATGATATTTTATTATATTAAAGCTTAAATACTTGCACCCGGAGGGTGCATATATTTGCTAGTATATATAAAACCTAAAATTATGCATACTATATTATCATTACTCAAGTTTTATGTATCTTAACATAATTGTCAGACAGGAGAATAGTAAAAAGTGGTTATTCAAGCATTTCTATAGCCTGTTGTGAGTTCACATATATGCTCACTTATGCGAGATACTTTTTTTTTTTTTTTAATGAAACAAGGTCTTCAGAGGATGATTTTATTATAGTTACAAGTATTAGCCAATGTTAAAACATTTCGGTTTGTATATTAAACCATCATCAGGGCATTAGTAAAATCTGATGTAATAGCTTCTGAATATTTACATTCCGTCGGATTTATTTATATTTTTCCTGATATAATGATATTAGTAATAGTAGTTGAGAAAAAAGAGAGTTAAGGGTCTACTGTGGTTTCAATTCAAATGATTTCATCAGGACTCTACTCTACACTTAACTAAGTCAATGTAATTTCTTAGTTAAACAGAGTTCAATTTGGATTGAAACCATGCTAGACCCTTAACTCTTTTTTTCTCAACTACTATTACTAATATTATTATTATTGCTCTGTGTAATGTGTATGGAGAAACCTATTTTAGTAAAAAAAAATGTTTACAAATGGGCTTAGCCCACCAACAAAGTAAACACAAAGAGAAGCTGATTTTCCCAACCCTATTGCCCTTATGGCAAGCCCCCCCCCTTTTTATCATATGGATGCTAGAAGGTGGTGGCTGCAGGTCTACATGTCCTGGGAATGACGTTAAACTCTATCTGATGGTGAGGTTCCAGTTCTGGAGGTTTGGGGAATGTGGAGCACCCCATTCATCACCATTGCTCCCTGGTCCACTCTGACCGGAGTGGTAGTACCTGTTAGGGTCCCATCTATGGGTTAAATAGAAAAATGTATTTATAAAAAAATTGCATTATCCATTAAGAATTGATTTATTTCAAAACTTTATTGGCATTAAATAACCCACTGAGGTTGATATGCCGTAAAACAAAACAAAACAAACAAACAAAACAAAGAGAAGCGGCTGCTACTGTCTGCAGTGGGTTTGCCACTACGAGCCTGAGTCAACCCCCTCCCCAAAAACAAACATGGAGTGGAAACACACTCTCTAGTAAATATATACAGAAAGTGTAATGATCTATCTATCTATCTATCTATCTATCTATCTATATATATATATATATATATATATAGTATTATGGAAAATGAATGTGAAAAGTATTAGCATATGAAGGTGCTCAATGCTAAAATAATAAAGCAGAGCAAATTTAAAATCAGAGATTATATATCATGGATTTAACTCTTAACGTCCTGTACCACCTCATTCCATCCGGCTGGAAGTCACATTTGTTTTCCTAATCCACCCCAAACGATAGCCTTTGTTTAAATGTAATATTAAATAATATTTAGAAGCCTTTGATTTAAGGGAAATAACAGTTAGCTTTAAATGAAAAGGCCATTTTTAGCAAATTTTTTATAAATCCTTATAGGAATGAGGATCTGAACTTGGAAAATTCTCAAGAGGATGTTAAGAGTTAATATCCCGTAACTGCAGTTTCATGCATACTTGCAATCATCAAACGGTCAAAATGTTAAGATTTTTAAACAAGCCACCGCTTTTTTGTTTTTTTTTAAATCTTAACATTTTGCAAATTATTTGTATTAAGAATTGTTACTTTAAACTAAAATTGTTTACTAAGCATTATTATTATCAGTTACTTGAAACCATATAACTGTGTGCAAATTATTTGTATCAAGATGTATACGTCTGGTTGTATTTTTAGTTTTTCCTGTTCTAAACTTATCTTGTGAACAACTTACGATGCTTTGGTCTTATCATAAAGCTTATACTCTTTTTCTTCTTTCAAACGATTACTCACTAAAGAATGACTCAAGAGTTTCCTAATCTGAAGATTGCAAAAAAGGGAGTCAAATGATTCAGTTCTGGGTGCAGGGGTCAATTAAAGAGGGTCATGTTACGACAGTGTTCGGAGACCTGAAAACCGCCCAGTCGGTGGGGCGTTAGAATGCAACGACTGCACCTCTGCAGAGGGGTAAAACTTCCCCAATGGGGCCATCTGTTGGCCGTGGATGGTGACCCGTGATGCTTAAGGATAGAACCCAGGTGTATGAACCGTCAATTGGCTGGTCACATTTTTCCCAACCCTATTGCCCTTATGGCAAGCCTCAACCCCTTTTTATCATATGGGTGCTAGAAGGCGGTGACTGAGGGTCTACATGTCCTGGGAATGACGTTAAACTCTATCTGATGGCGAGGTTCCAGTTTTGGAGGTTTGGAGCACCCCTACATCACCATTGCTCCCTGGTCCACTCTGACCCTGAGTGGTAGTACCTGTTAGGGTCCCATCTATGGGTTAAACAGAAAAATGTATTTATAAAAAAAATTGTATTATCCATTAAGAATTGATTTATTTCAAAACTTTATCGGCATTAAATGACCCACTGAGGTTGATATGCCTTAAAACAAAATAAAACCAAACCAAACTGAAAACTGAGACCTGTAAGGACTCAATACCATTGATTTCTTTGAAAAAGTTACAACTGTAAACTGCTTCTTATTGCTAATTCTTTGGGCAAAATTCACCTTATTGAATGACCTTTCTATGAGGGTGAGTTAAAAAAGTAATGCCATTTTGTTTAGGACAGGTATAATTACCACAGTGTGAGCGTTTCTCTTAATAGTAATGTTCCACCTTTGAATGAGAGCATGTATCCCTCCTCCGTAAAATTCTGTTGACTGTTCTTTGAGCCACTTCTTCACTACAGATTTCACTTCCTTGACACTGGAATAATGTTTGCCCCCCTCTTCAGCCCCATGAAAGAGGGTTTGAGAGGCAAACATTATTCCAGTGATGAGGAAGTGAAATCTGTAGTGAAGAAGTGGCTCAAAGAACAGTCAACAGATGCTTTCCAGACATTTGAAATTCACTATCCAATTTTTAAGTGAATAAAAATCGGCCAACTGAATCAGAGGAAATACTTTTTTTTTCCAATGAAAAATATTGTTTTTAAAATTACGAAAAACAAAGACAAAAAAAAAAAAAAAAAAAAGAAAGAAAAATGCTACAATAATTATTTTTGGTAATTTATGAGGAAGTGCGTCCCGGTCTCCTGCCTCAAGAGTTGCTGCCTGGTGACTATTAAAATAACAACCCAGCTCAGTCTATTCAAAACTATCCATCTATCTATCTATCTCAATTTGTTCATATCTATCTATATTACTTTAAATACTAAGATTTTTTTTTATTCATGTTTGTTTAATGTCTTGTTTTTAGTTTAAATAAACAAGAATTACGACAAAAAAAGAAGCGACCTCCTCCCCAAATACATTTACTTATTGAAAATATCTATCTATCTATCTATCTCCATTTGTTTGTATCTATCGATATTATTTTGTTTGTTTATCTATCTATCTCAGTCTATTCAAAACTATATATCCATCTTCATACCTAAACAAGAATTATGACAAATTATCTATCTATCTATCTCCATTTGTTCGTATCTATCGATATTATTTTGTTTGTTTATCTATCTATCTATCTATCTCAGTCTATTCAAAACTATATATCCATCTTCATACCTAAACAAGAATTATGACAAATTACGATAAATAAACAAGAATTACGACGAGCTGGGGTTGTTATTTTGATAGTCACTGGGTAGCGGTTTTTGAGGCGGGAGACCGGGACGCACTTCCTCATAAATTAGCTTATTTTTTAATTTTTAAAATAATAACTTTTAAATTTTCATATATTTTTCGGGTATTACATTTTTTAAATTTTTTTATGAGTTCTTCAGGATTTGATCTTTCTAGAAACGTAAAAATTAGGGACTGGAAAATTTTTCTTCCCATGACCAAAGTTCATCCCACCCCCACATTGATAAATTAATTAAAAAAAAACAACTTAAAAAAAAAAGCTATTCATTATAAAATTAAGTCATTAACGAATAATTTGGTGAAAATTTCATTAAAATCAGACAATTTACCGATTTTTGGTAATAGCTTAAAAATTCTTAAAAAATAAAAAAAGAATTATTACTTCCCTTTGCAATCTCTGCAAACCTAGTGTAAATATTGTTATTGTTTTCATTAAATTAGACTTAAATTATTTCATATCATTTGATAAATTTTTATCTTTGTTTAAAAAAAAATGAATAAGATAAATAAAATAAAAAAACTATTTTAAAGGGACCTCCGCACACACATTTTGTGTAAAAGAAATTAAAAAAAATATTATGTTCCCCTCACATGCGACATCAGATAGTGTATTGTGTAAATCTCCTTTTGAGAAGATGAATCAATTGAGTTCAACATACGAGTTATCTCCCTTACTTAAACATAAATCACGTTTTATATTTTTTCATTGAGAGGATTTTTAACTGACAGAAATCAAACTTAGAGAATCTCCATTATGTTCAAACCTTTTTATCGGTTATTTCCTATAACTCCAACCTAAAAATTGGGGAACCACTGTGATTAACTGATAAATTATTTATTTATTTATTGATCTACTAGGAAAAAAGACAGGGTTAGGGTTTAGGGTTAGTTTAATGGGAAAATAATGGGTAGATTAATTAACAGATAAAATTCATTCAGAGTGGTTCCCCTTTTTTAGGTTGGAGTTATAAGAAATAACCCTTTTATCTCTCTGTCTGTGTGTGTGTGTGTGTGTAAAAATGGATTTTTTCCCTTAATTTTCTACATACTGTCTGATTTATTTTCCCATTTTACTCCCATATATATATATATATATATGTGTGTGTGTGTGTGTGTGTGTGTGTGTGTGTTATTTGTGGAAAAAGTGACTTACCTGTGAAAATGGTCACAATGGTTAGTTGATGCAAGTTTCACAATGATAAGACAACGATATAACAAATATAAAGTGCTCAATAAATTAGTAGAGCAAATTTATTATCATTAAGGTACACGGTAATAACCTACTCGAGTTTCACCATAAGGATCTTCAGGGTTAAATCCACTGAATTAATCAAGATATTGATTAATTGCAGTCGATTTCATGTGTATTTTTTTCGCGATAGACGGTTGATTATAGGTCCGCGGTCGAAGAACGCTGATTTAAAATTCAAAAAGAGCGGAAGCTGCATTTTTTTCCTAAGGATCAAAATCGACTGCAATTAATCAATATCTTGATTAATCCAGTGGATTTAACCCTGAAGATCCTTATGGTGAAACTCGAGTAGGTTATTACCATGTACCTTTATTATAACATATATATATATATTATTTATATTTTTTGCTTGAAGGCAGTTACAATGCGTACATCGTATAAAATTTGATAATTAATGAAAATAATCATGACAAGTGAACTCGGCAAATATCGCCTCATACGTAGAACATCGTACAGCAGCTGTTTCAACTTTATTAAGTTTCATCAGTGATGTATACTTACGATTTCCCTCTGACAGAAATCGAAACCGTGAACTCAGCACGCAGTTCAAGCAAAAAAAAAAAAAAATAATAATATATACTTTACTCAACAATGCTTCTAAAGCAAATTACCTTAATCTCACACACACACACACACATATATATATATATATATATATATATATATATATATATGAAATGAGAGATGGGAAAGTATTAGAGAAAAAGATGTTCTTTTTCAGCAGTGTTTTTTCCTTAGTATTATCTGCATTATTTGGACTATTGTCCTCATCTTTATTGTGTTCTGTACAATGTTTCGGCCGATATGCCCTCCGGCCTTCTTCAGGTATTTCTTCTCGGACTCAGGAACCTTCTTTTCAAACTTGGGAACCTTCTTGTCGTAATTGGGAGCCATCACGGAACTTTGAATCTAACCGTTTATTCAGTCCACAGGGGTATCCTGTTCTTATTCCGCTAACCAAAGCTGGGGTAGGAGCTGTGTTAATTATTTTTATTATGTTACTGCCGCCGGTCAGGATTGAACCTGGAATCCAGAGATAACTTTCACTTAGAACTGTCTTAACCTAACTACCTTATCCACTAGGCGATGTGTCCAATTAATTCTTTCTTCTTTTTTTCAATCAGCTTCACTATAATAATAGATTGAAAGCAAATCTACTTTGAATCATAAAGATCGAAAGCTGAGGTAGTGTTGCATACTGAGGTTTTCACAGTACCAAATCATGTAATGTTATATACCTTTCTTTACTTCTAACATCTTGGTCTGGTCTAGCGTCTGGGGACTTCGGTCTGGTTTTCCATGCTAGGGATTTCTCCTTATCAGAAGCCCTGTGTCATTGTTAGTTTTTAGGTAATAAACACAAGACTTCGATTTATGTTGATGTTACTTTATTTATAAATCCCCAAACCAGACGTCTGCGCAGATCCTTACATCTTGCTAACTCGGCTTCTAACTTCTAACTGACTTAAACTTACTATATCCTTAAACCGGAATAGGGCCTTCTATGGGGGTTCCGGTTCTCACAATTTATCCCTGGAAAGCAAGGTGAGAGTGAGGTCAAGTGCTGTCACTCACTCTCAAGGCTGCACTAATCGCCATTATGATTCTACACTACCTTAAAAAACTATTAGGGATCCAATAATTATGTAACAGTAGATATTGTAGAATTTAAATTATTTTGTCATACACTATTTCTTTTGCAAGTGGAGGAGGCACTTATGGTACAATGGTTATCGTCATATGACCGAGTTCAAATCCTGGACAAGGCTGTTTACATTTCACATAGCACTAATACCCTTAGGAAAGGTATACATCCAATTATGGGTTATTTCCTATAACTCCAACTTAAACAAAGGGGAACCACTCTTGACTGATAAATTATTTATTTATTTATTGATCTACTAAGAAAAAAGAAGACAAGATTAGGGTTAGGTTTAGTTTAATGGGAATATAAAGAAATGATTTATCAGTCAAGAGTGGTTCCCCTTTGTTTATGTTAGAGTTATAGGAAATAACCCAATTATGCCCCCTCCAGCTATGGGTAAGGCAGACTGGGCTCTTTAACCATGGTATGAGAACTGGTCAAGAAGGAAAATTCTGAATTAAAACCTGTTAAACTCTGCTTAAAAATTGACCTTGTGTCACATCCTGCTCGGGTAAAGGGGTTGTGTAGATACTTACTATATTCCTTTGCAAAATAAAGATGTCTACTTTTGATTAAAATATTGTTAACTTCAAGACTTCCTTTTATGGATAAACATAAGTTATTTCTTATAACTCCAATCTAAAAAAAAAAAAAAAGGGGGGGGAACCACTCTGAATGAATTTTATTTGCTAATTAATCTACCCATTATTTTCCCATTAAACTAACCCTAAATCCGTCTTCTTTTTTCCTAGTAGATCAATAAATAAATAATTTATAAAATTCATTCAGAGTGATTCCCCCTTTTTTTAGGTTGGAGTTATAGGAAATAACCTAAACATATGTAATGTGAATAATTCATTTCAACAATTTCCCCTCTTCTTTTTATAACATTCACAAATGAAATATAATGATGGACCATATGACCTTTAGGTACCCCTTTTACGATCTCGTTTCATAAGGACATTTTATTCATTTACACCCGGTTGTTTGTTAGGGTTAGAGGTTAGTTTTATAATTTAAAAAATAAATCTAAAAATTGTCAGTTAACAAACAACCAGATTTTGACGGTGTAAATGAAAAAAAATGGAAAAAAAACGGTGTAAATGAAAAAAAATGAAAAAAAAATGTCCTTATGAATCGAGATCGCAAAAGGGGTGCCTAAAGGTCATATGGACCATGATGATTACAACAAAAAAAAAGAAACACATACAATCACATGTACATTTGTTCAAGAGATATAGTTTATATAAAGAAAATGTTTGCGGATGAATTCCTTTTCAAGAAAATTAAAAACAAAAAATTTTCTTTGTTATATTACAAAAATATAACACAGTTTATAAATCAATAATATATATTTACAGTGCTACCTTGACTCACGATTTTTCCAAGTTATGAGCTGCCACTCAGTCGATTTTTTTTTGCTTTGTGGGTTGAGAGCTAAAATTTGAGGTACGAGTGAGCTTCAGATATGTTTATGTTAATAAGTTCACTAAAAACATCTCATTTTCCAAATTTATTAGGCCAAAGAAAAATATTATTTATAAAAAAATAAACATTAAAACATATTACAGCACATAATTGATTACATTCTATTTTATAATCTTTTTATACAATAAAATCCTATCTTTTTATTTAAAAAAAAAAATTAGGGTGTTTGTGGCGTGCGCGGGGCTGGAACGGATTAATGGCATTTCAGTTTATTTCAATGGTGAAAATTGATTTGATATACAAGGAGTTACAAGCGGGACAATTTATATTCATAAGTCAAGGTATCACTATATATTTATCACTTCTGTTTCATTTTTTATTTTTCAAATCTTTTTTTTTTTTAAATCTGTCCATGAATTAAAAGGGTGGGTACAAATTGATATACTGGCTGTAAGCAGCCATTTTTGTTTTTTTTCTACTACAGAACGCAGTAGAGATGTGTGAGTGAAAATAATAACTTTTTTCCTACTATGGAAGCACTAAATAGAAACAAAATAGAGCTCAGCAAAGGTACAAAATAAAAATATATTTTAAAATATTGTGTTGCTTCTGATTTGCCAAGCATCAATATACTGACAGCAGTTGTAAGGCAAAACAAAAGTTGTTGTTTTTTTTTTTTTTTTTTCAGTTCTATACTAAAACATTTGCGTAAAGGTTCACTTGATGACCTTAATACAGAAATCCAATACATTGTTATCAAGTGATGATAATAATAATAATAATAATAATAACAGTGATTAATTTAGTTTTTGAAACTTATTTGAATTGGTAACCTTCAAGTTGGACACTTTTATAATATTCATAACAAAATGCAGGATCCACATCGCCATGAAAACGTATCTATGTTTTGGTTTGCAGTTGGTGGTGTACTTCTCGGGTAATGTGTGCTGTGTGTAGTAAACTGCTGGGTGAGGTTTGGGTTGCTCCCTTGTGTGCTTAGGTAGTGCTGGAAATCCATAGGAGTTGCACTGGACAGAGTTTCTTGCACTGAGCTTGTGATGACTTCCCCCTTGTTAGATTCTTTATGGCTGACCGTGCTGTGGACAGGTATAGCTTGGGTTGAACTGCTGGTTTCTGGCACCGAGTAGTGAGAGATTCGTTGGACGATTTCATTATATTTATCCTCAAGGTCAGCATGGATCCCTGTACCACCATGACCACCAATGCCTTTGCAATGGAAGAAAGAGAGAGAGAGAAAAAAAAAAAAAAAAAGTCAGTTTTCTTATCCAATGTCTTATATAAATATAATGAATACAATTCCACTTAACTGAGTCCTAGTAAAGTTTATGGTAAGTTATTGTACTTATGATCACTCTTTTCCTATCTGTTGAATATGGGGAGCGTCGTAATTTACGTACAACTTCAACAGATGCCAGTTATAAAGAGGAAGAGATCTTATCTTCAGTTTTGCTGCTAAAGTTTGCAGGCCTGTGATTTGTTGGTTTGAAAAGAGGCATTTCAACCAAGGGAGACAACCCACCTACCTTAGATATATTTTTTATATCAATTATTATTTAGAATTATACAAATACACCAATACAATTTATGAAGTGTATCAAAAGCCTTACTTATTTTTTTATCAACCTTATATTAACTAGCAAATATATGCACCCTCCGGGTGCAAGTATTAAAGTTTAAATGTAATAAAATATTAGATTAAATCAGAAAGGCTAATGAAACTAATTAAGAATTCAAATAAAAAGATTTGAAACGGAGGGGGTATAATCGGAAAATAGAACAACTGAAACTTACTCTTTCATCACTTCCGTTTTTCAATGCTAAATTTTCATAATTTAACAATTTAGTTAAAATAGGAAGTAAAGAATAAAATTACAGTTATTTCTTCTTGTTAATGAATTTCTTTTAGGATTTATTGAAGAGATTTTTACTCATATTCATTAAGATAGAACCAAACAATTAGAAATCAATAATACCAAGCACATTTTTATTAAAATCAGTTTTTTTAATATCAATATGCAAATTAGCTATACGTTTACACTGAAAACTGGTATTTTGTTGTATATATAAATACAATTGCATGTTATTAGTATTTAGGTAAGGCCAACAGTATTAATAATGTCAAACAGTTTTATTATTAATTGAGGTTTAAATAGAAATAGAATCATGGAGAATGTGACGTAAATAACTAAGGGAATTGTGACTTGAGTAGTAATGTAGTTTCGGTTACAGACAGAAAAACGCACAATCTCCATTATAATAAGATGTATATATCTAAAGACTTCTAGGACTCCATTATATCATTAATACTATGACTAGCAGGACCTGTGGATATATCAGAGTATGATAATTTAATTATTACAATGTTTGATATGTTTACTTAAGAGCATGGTGCTTCAATATGTAAATAAGTAGAATAATTTTGAGTTAACTCTCTCTTAGTCTATTTTCTTTCCTTTATTTCATCTTTTCATTATGTTCGATTGAAACAAATTAGTGTTATCGCTTCCGCATGCTCACCCCTCTCTATATTATTTCCCCTACTTTCTTCTTCTTTCTTATATTTTTTCTGTGTAGCATGTCTTTTTTCTTCCTTTTCTTTATTTTTAATAAAAATGGAATGGCCCATTATTCAGCTGAGATTATGACACATAAAAAATAAAAATTCAGCAGATAAACAACACCAGATAATCAAGATTTACATTCTTGCATTTCATCTTGAACAATTTAGATGGTCTCATTTTTAACCAGAGGGTGTTGCAAGATGATAGTGGTTGAACAATTAAGGAACACAAGTATTAATACATACATTATAATGAGATGCTGATAGGTATGCATCCTGCGTCCCTGGTGTACAAATATCTAAAAGGACACAGTAAATTAGTATACATGCGTCCCAGTGTTTTTTTTTTTCTTCCCTCACCATTTCAAGCTAACTCTAGATAAATTTCAATAGTTCTTTAGAAACGAATTACACAAGACAGGTTACAAGATAGGAGTTAGATGGCTTTAGTTATTTCCCAGATCATAAATAAAAACCCTACAATTTATTAAGAAACTTTAGTTGGGATTGATCAAATTTCCCGGGACTCATTCATATTGAAGTCAGTTAGTCTACTGTTGGTTTTAATAACAGCAGCTAACTAAGTACAACCCAAGCAGTGTCCAAGACAGTTGATATAAATAGGACTCAAGAATGATCCATCCATGAATCTGGGTGATTTTGGGTGATTCCATTCCTTGAGTTTTGCTTGACTGCTTGATTTGAATGACATTGTGGAGTCTTATATATACTTTGTCATTTTGCAGTGGACTTTGTAGCATTCGGGTTTGTATATGAGTTACAACCGTTTGTTGCCTTGTCTTCCCAGTTCAACGGTAATTGGAACTTTAATTATTCTTCAATTCAAAGCAAATATGTGCGTCCCAGGATGCACTAAATCAAAAAGCTATCAGCATCACTCTATTATACAAACACCCCAATACAATTTATGAGGTATCAAAATCATTATTTATTTTTATACCAACCTTATTTTAATTTGGAATCTTGGCCAAACAAACAAACAATCCCCTTCAGGATAACTATCATATTTATGCAAGATAATGCTCCTTCGCATTCAGCACATAAAACTATGGAGTACCTGCACAAATTAGGCTTCTGCGGACTTTGGAAGATAAACTGGCCGACCGATTCTTCAGATTTAAACCCAATTGAAAACTTGTGAGAATGGACATCAATTTAGAAGCAAGAATGACTTGTGGCAGGAAATAGTAAACGTATCATGTGAAATTACATCAAAGGAAATCTAGTAATTGAAATGATGGTGCGGAGCTTTTTCTAAGTCATCTAAAAAAAAAAAAAAAGGATCACATATCTCATATTAACCAACTCGTATATGTATATACACGTTGTCATCATTCTCTGATAATTTCGTTAAATTTGAACGAGTAGTTTTAGGATAGGATGGAAAAGTATCATTTCATTAATAATTTGAAATGGAGTTTATGTAATTTTTCTTATATCAAGATTTAAATGTTAGAGAATTTGAAAACAAATTTGGGACCATTTGGACCCTTTCTCTACCATTTGGACCCTTTCTCTACCATTTGGACCCTTTCTCTACCATTTGGAACCTGATATAAGAAAAAGTACATAAAAGCTTGAACGAAATCAATATATGTGTGTGTGTGTGTGTATGTATAAGAGATACATACAGAGAGAGAACTGTGTGTATATATATATATATATATATATATATATATATATATATATGTGTGTGTGTGTGTGTGTGTGTGTGTGTGTAGTATAGTAAGAAATTTGAAAAAACACAGGTTTAAATAAAATGAGTGGTAAATTTATTTAAACCTGTGTTTTTTCAAATTTTTTACTATACTACATATCGTCGGATTCACTTCCATCTCTTCACATATTTGTGTGTGCATGTGTATGAGAGAGAGAGAGATATACATACAAGGGAGAACTGCATATATATGTGTGTGCGTGTATGATATATATATATATATATGTGTGTGTGTATGAGAGAGAGATATACATACAAGGGAGAACTGCATATATATATGTGTGTGCGTGTATGAGAGAGAGAGATACATACATACAGATAGAGAACTGCATATTGTGTGTGTGTATATGTGTATATGTATGAGAGAGAGAAACATACAGAGAAAGAACTGAAGATAAAGTTCTACTTACCTTTCATATTGATATATAAAAGGTTTGAGAAAATTAATGCCATACCACCAGGTGGGGGCCACACAACAGTCTCAAACATTACAGGTAGAATTGGCTTGCGTAGTAAATCAGCAAGACTCAGTTCACGGCTACAATGTTGTGAGACAATGTATTTTGGAGTGATACAAGCTAAGACAATCTGTAAAAGAAAATCATGAATAAATAAATCGGATGTCCAAAATTACTATCAGATTGCTATTAAATTTACTAACAATATACGCCCCTCCCGATACAAGTACTTATGTTTTTATGTAATAAAATATATTAAATTACTATCATATGTTATTAAATTTATCAAATATACGCCCCTCCAGATACAAGTACTTATTTTTATGTAATAAAATATTATATTAAATTACTATCATATTGTTATTAAATTTACTAAATATACGCCCCTCCAGATACAAGTACTTATGTTTTTATGTAATAAAATATTATATTAAATTACTATCAGATTGCTATTAAATTTACTAACAAATATACGCCCCCTCCTGATACAAGTTTATGTTTTATGTAATAAAATATATTAAATTACTATCATATTGTTATTAAATTTACTATCAAATATACGCCCCCTCCAGATACAAGTACTTAAGTTTTTATGTAATAAAATATTATATTAAATTACTATCATATTGCTATTAAATTTACTAGCAAATATACGCCCCTCCAGATACAAGTACTTATGTTTTTATGTAATAAAATATTATATTAATTACTATCAGATTGCTATTAAATTTACTAACAAATATACGCCCCCTCCTGATACAAGTACTTATGTTTTTATGTAATAAAATATATTAAATTACTATCATATTGTTATTAAATTTACTATCAAATATACGCCCCCTCCAGATACAAGTACTTAAGTTTTTATGTAATAAAATATTATATTAAATTACTATCATATTGTTATTAAATTTACTAGCAAATATACGCTCCCTCCAGATACAAGTACTTATGTTTTTATGTAATAAAATATTATATTAAATTACTATCATATTCTTATTAAATTTACTAGCAAATATACACCCCCTCCAGATACAAGTACTTATGTTTTTATGTAATAAAATATTATATTAAATTACTATCATATTGTTATTAAATTTACTAGCAAATATACGCTCCTCCAGATACAAGTACTTATGTTTTTATGTAATAAAATATTATATTAAATTACTATCATATTGTTATTAAATTTACTAGCAAATATACGCCCCCTCCAGATACAAGTACTTATGTTTTTATGTAATAAAATATTATATTAAATTAATATTGTTATTAAATTTACTATCATATACGCCCCCTCCAGATACAAGTACTTAAGTTTTTATGTAATAAAATATTATTTAAATTACTATCATATTGTTATTAAATTTACTAGCAAATATACGCCCCCTCCAGATACAAGTACTTAAGTTTTTATGTAATAAAATATTATATTAAATTACTATCATATTGTTATTAAATTTACTAGCAAATATACGCCCCCTCCAGATACAAGTACTTAAGTTTTTATGTAATAAAATATTATATTAAATTACTATCATATTGTTATTAAATTTACTAGCAAATATACACCCCCCAGATACAAGTACTTATGTTTTTATGCAATAAAATATCATATTAAATTACTATCATATTGTTATTAAATTTACTAGCAAATATACACCCCCTCCAGATACAAGTACTTAAGTTTTTATGTAATAAAATATTATATTAAATTACTATCATATTGTTATTAAACTTATATGTTGTAAATTTAGTGAGAAAGAAAGAATATCACAAAAAAGACAGAGAAGATTCAATATACTATCAAAAAAACAAAAAAAAACCAGTGTAAAAATTAATTTTTGAAAGATATTGTATGTATCATAAAGATACCGTATGTATCATACATCAAAATGAAGCTGGTCCTCTGTGGATAACATCCCTACTTCTCCACATAGTCACCTTTTCTCTCAATAGCAATGTTCCACCTTCAAATGAAAGCATGTATCCTTGCCACGTAAAAATCTGTTGGTTATTTTTGAGCAACTTCTTCACTACAGATTTCACTTCCTTGTCACTGGAATAATATTTGCCTCTCAAACCCTCTATCATGGGGCCCCATGTGGAGAAGTAGGGATGTGATCCACAGAGGACCAGCTTCATTTTGATGTATGATGCATGTTCCTGTGTTGGTAATTATACTTGTCCTAAACAAAATGGCATTACTTTTTGAAACACCTAGGTGGAGAAGTTGAGATGTGATCCACAGAGGACCAGCTTCATTTTGATCTATGATACACATGTTCCTGTGTTGGTAATTATACCTGTCCTAAACAAAATGGCATTACTTTTTGACTAGCCCTCGTAATTTAAGTTTAAAAAAAATTTTGAACAAGAAAGTTTAGCTGATTGGCCCAACTTTAGATAAGTGCAATGGAAGGTAATGGTTTCTTAAGATGGCCTCTACTGTATTATTTTTGATAAATCAAATTCTAATAAATAAAAACATGAAACTCTTAAAGAAAATGATGACTGTTTCACACCTTGCAGTTTCGTATACCATGCTCTATCCTGTTGTAGAGTTGGTCACCTCCACCGAGTTGACCAATATCCATCCAGCACGTGTAACCAGCTCTCTCAAGCCTATCCCACAATGCTTGGACCTCATCTTGACTGTCCCATTGGTAACTTATGAACACCTGGGGTGGTGGGGCAGAACTTGCTTTATCTGTAAAAGAAAAGATTTATTTAAAAAAAAAAAAACAGACTTATGTTGGAATAAAAACTAATATATTATCAGTTGGAATTTTTCTTGTAAAGTAAGTAAAGTCGTCTGGGTGTCCTTTCACTAGCACTAGACCAAGGAGATTGTTTTTTTTTTGCATCTGAGGTGGAGTGCCACACCTACCATCAAGCTCTTTACTTTACCGCACAAATTCCTATTCTACTCATACGCTGAGTTGGCGAGGGCCAGTATCGAACCAGGACGCTCTACCGACTGAGCTAAATTGGCCATTTTTCATCAGATAGATTAATAATGACTACGATGATGATAGATGCGTGGTGCAGGGTCGTGTGGCACCGCTAGCTACCATGGCAGTAAACTGGAGACATGGACACATAGGTGTATTAAAGAGAGCCTAAAAAAAACAAAAAAAAAAAAAAACTTTATAAACTAAACATTATCCCACAATCCACCACTGTTTAGAATTGAATTTTCTACAAAATGAAGTGAAGTAACTAATGTACTTAATTAAAAGTTGCCTCTCTTGAAATAGTTTTTTATTTTTTGATAATAATGAAATTTATTATGTACAGTGCTCAGGTGCACCACAACTCATCAAAGTCTCATGTCAAGTACACAGAATAATGTAGTGTCAGAAACATGAACAGTTTACAGTAGTAATATGCATGTATGTGTGTGCATATGTATGTGGAGAGTGGCATCAGGTATAGTGTCGGCGGACTACAGGAAGCATGGAGGCTTTGAAAGATTCAGTGCTTCGGCAGCCTACAACTTTCTAATAAGGTAGGATGATATTTTACAAAGATGTTTTAATACTTTTATATATTGATCTCGGGCGTTTTTAGGCAGTCTGGCATTTTGATCACCAGGTGGTTTGGGGCACTCTGGTAGATAAAGGGCTAAGGAACAGAGAGTTGTCTTCCTTGATTTACAGTTTTCTTTGGAGAAACATGCATCATCAATGCGTACCTTCAGCACGGATTCCCTTGACACTATCTCTCACAATCCGTCCCTATTATATCATCACACAGAGCTGATCAATGTAAGTTTTTGATAGTCAGCCAACACTGGTTCGTAAGGACCCCCCCCCCCTTATAGGTCCAGAATAAATCACCTATTTTTGAAAGTGTTTAAAGTTTCGATATGTTTGGTTTTTCTGATTGATTTTGATGATGGAAATCATTGATGACAAAGAAAGCAGTCAATTCTAAGAATTGGCAGAGATATGAGAACTTTAATCACCTATCATAGTGTTCAAAATCTACAATGACGTTAAAATTTTAGGTGTGGATTTAATTGGCTTTTTTGATAGATTTCGATGCATAGAATTCAATTGATTTTAAAGGAAAGATAAGTTCGAAGGATTGGCAGGGATATGAAAACTGTCTCTGTTATATCATCACACAGAGCTGGTCAATGTAAGTTTTTGATGGTCAGCCAACACTGGTTTGTTCATATATAGGAATCCATAGAGAACATCACTTATGAGTTTGTTCATATTCTTATCGTTCTAGAAAGGAACAAGTCATTGTGTCCCGATTACGCATTGGTCATACAAGACTAACGCACTCCTATATACTCAAACAAGAACAACAACCACAATGTGGAACATGTCAAACACCTTTGACAGTTAAACACTTATTCATGGAATGGAGGTTTTTTGCCACATCAGAAACCGTTATTTTAAATATATGAAAGATCTGTTTGAAAACGTCAACATGGAGGATATTCTCTCTTTTTTGAGGGAAATAAAATTATACCATAGAATATAGACATGAAACTAATCAATACCATACAACATAACCCCCAATAATGCTAACACATTGTTAAAACCAATTACTAAAAAGTATAAAATATAAATACACGATATGTATCACTTCCTAACCGTTAGGCATGACATAACCCCAGACGGTTTGATATGCCGTTAAAATCAATAAACAAACAGAAGTACCAAGCCTGACTTGCTTGGATGGTTTATGAGATGGTAGATAAGTAGCTGTACAGCTGCTGTTTTATAGGTTCCTGCTTGTAGGATTTGTTTGAAACAGCATGCAGTATCCTTGCCTAGTTCACATCTACCCTTTTCTTCAGGCATTTCAGTAGGGTCAAAGTGGTGCAACCATACAGTAGCACTGACATGGCTACAGCTATTGAACATAAATCAAGAAAATGCAAAGCAATATAAAGTTTTTGACATTATAAGTATGACGCAATTACGAAATTATCCAAATAATTTTATATATTTTTAATTTAATTTTTATCAATTTTTTATGAATATATAATATAATGAATAATAAATATGAATATATAATATAATGAATGATATAATATAATAATAATACATACATACATTATATATTACTAGTACAAAATAAAAAAACACCCTCGGGGCGATGTAAAAATAGATTTTTGAAACATATTGCCTGAGGGGGTTGGAGTAAAAAATTCAATATCAGCGAGTTTGTACTCTAAGTAAAATCATCAAATTCATTAAAGGATTAAAAAATAAAACAATTTGAAATGTAAACTTTAAATATGTATTAAAATAAAACAAACTATATATAGATATATAATACCAGTTGTGTATTTATTAAAACTTGTTTTAAAAAACAAGGAGGACTGGCTAATGTTGTATGTTCAGGAAGGAGTTCCCATGGCGTTAACGCACTGGACTGCAACATCTTAGTAAGCAAGTCTGAACTCCAGTCTTGCAATTACACTAACTAATACCCTTTGGTTAAGATATCAACTGCCCTCATCTCGCAAGCTATGGGTTAAATATTACCACTACTGTTCTTGTACAACGATAGCTTTGGCTTTAAATAACCCATGAGGATTGATATGCCATTAAACAAAGTAACCAAGACCCCTCTCTCTTTCTTTTTTTATTTGTTACTAAATGTGTTTAGGTGTTTTCAGGGCTGAACTTGCACAAAGGTGTCAAAATTAGGGTGACCCAGAAAAAACAGAACTCACAAATTTTGTAATAAAACTTAATTTTAACTATGGGGGTCTAGGGTTAGTTTAATGGGAAAATGAATAAATAATTTGGGTTCTGTTTTTTCTGGGTCACCCTGTATACTGGTGTCCCAGAAAAAATAGAACCCACAAATTTTGTAATAAAACTTAATTTTAACTAGGGGGTTTTAGGGTTAGTTTAATGGGAAAATAAATAATTTAGGTTCTGTTTTTTCTGGTTCACCCTAATTTTGACACCTTTGTGCAAGTTCAGCCGTTTTCAGATGGGGTGTGGGGATGACATAGTGGCTAACATGCTGGACTGTAACATTGTAGTGAGTTCAAGTCCAGTCACACTATTATGTTTATTTTGGGAAAGGTATAAAGCCCTCACCCACCAAAAGTAAACGAAACAAAAATTAGTTGCTGATTAATTCTTTATCTACTAGAGCACCCCAAACAACCGACAACCAAAAAAACGCCCAAGATCGTCAGCTCTTAGAAAATAGTTTAGAGTTAAAAAAAAAAGAAGGAAATGAATTAAATGAATACATTTCTATTCAGTAGTAAAGGATCAGTGATAAGATACTAGCTTATCAACTATTTCACCACTTTATTGTGGATGGCAGGAGATAAAGGGTTAAAAATGACTAATTTAACCCATTTCATTCATAACATTAGGAAAAAAGAAAGGAGAAGAAGAAAGAAAAAAAAAGGAGAGGAAAAAGAAATAAGAAGAGAAATATAACCACACAAAGAAAACGTAAGCACGTACATTTCTGATATGCACCTCTGATGATGAAGTTTATACTTCGAAATCGATAAGACAAAAATAACATCTTTTGTTTTTATTTCTTATATGCATTGTAATTGCCTTGAAATTATTAATATATTATAACATACTTAACAATGCTTCAAGCAAATTACCAATTACTTTTAATTTAACAAAGTTCAAAATTAAACTGTATTACTTACTTCTATGTTCATGTAAGATCTCAATAATGTCATATCGAGACATCTGCTCAAGAAATGTAAGGAGAACATCAACAGACACTTGGGTGTTTCCACTGCTCAAGATCCAGTCGGTGAGCAAAGCCAGAGAAGGATTTAAATCATTGTTAAACTTTTCAAACTTGGATTTCTTGTAACCTTTAATGTAGGAGAAATAAAGATTTACAGCAGAGCATAGAAAGTACAAAAGAATACAAAGAAAGAACAACAGAAACAGAGAAATTAAGATTACAGCAAAGCATATACCAGGCGTGTGAGTAGTGGAATTAAACGGTCTATAGAAAATTCAAATTGAAAAGAAAACGGTTATCGAATTTCTGCGTAAAGAGAAAGAGAAAAAAAGAAATAAGAAAAGAAATTTTAAAGATTCTAAGCACTCAATGTATGTCAGTCAATGACCCCTGAACTAGATATAAAAAAAAACGGAAATCTGAAATTTTCTGCAAAAGAGCAGAAACAGATATGTCCCTTCCTCCACCTTGGGACCATAAATGGAAGTAAAGAAAACTTTCTTTTTTGTTGGATGTCTCACAACGGACAAACATTGTTTTTTTGGCTCTGCTGGGGGTGTTTTGGCTGACCGTGAGCAACGAGAATATTGATAATGAAGGTAATTTATGATAGAAAAGTTTGACCTTACTCTTCCTCTCCAAAAAAAAAAAAAAAAAAAAAAACATGAAGCAAGTGAGAAATAAACAATCCCTTTTTGACTCTGCATTTTTCTTATGTATATTTTTTTTTTTTTACCCCACTATGTTGAATGCTGCTTGTGTGTGACCATTCCTACTAACTTAGCGCTATGACCACACTACACTATGTTTAGATGCTATGTAACAGTTACTTACCAAGATGGTTGGCTAGGCAGATCCAATCTTGATTTTCCATTCCACTGTTTAATAATTTAGCAGCACTTTTTATCCATTGTGGTAATTCTGGTAATTCTTTCTCTATGTTCCCATTTGTTCCTTCTGATAATATGTCAGGCAAAATTGGTTTTTTCAAGGCTGAAACACAAGACAATTGGAAGAAAAATAAATATACAAGAAAAATACAAAGAAAATATCAATAAAATGATTAAATAAAATATTTGGTTAAAAAGATTCAACATTAAATTTTTCTATTGACTGAAAGTAAAGAAAAACTTAAAACTTGATAATTTAATAGAACTAGCAAAAGAAAAGAAAAAAAAAACCTTAGGCGGTGTAAAAATTAATTTTTGAAAGATATTGCCAGGGAGTTAAAAATTCAATGTCAGAGAATTTGTACCATAAATAAGTAAAATCATCAAATTTATTAAAGGAGTAAAAAATTAATTTTTGAAAGATATCGCCTGAGGGGATGGGAGTTAAAAATTCAATGCCAAAGAGTTTGTATCATAAGTAATTAAACTCATCAAATTTATTTAAGGAAAAACAACAAACATTTGAAATGGAAACTTAGTTCTGATAACTTCAAATATATATTAAAATAGAACAAACTATATATGAATAAATAATACCAGGCATGTATTTATTAAAACTTGTTTTAAAAAAACAATGAGGACAATCTAAAGTTGTATGTTCAAATTTTAAGTGTATATAATACAAGGTTGTTCTTTATTCTGACGTAAGCAGTGACGTTTCGGTTACAGACAAATAGAGACCGAATCTCCACTATTAATAGATGCATTGATGATTTTGGGTAATGTGACGTAAGCAGTGACATAGTTTCGGTTACAGACAAATAGAGACCGAATCTCCACTATTAATAGATGCATTGATGATTTTGGGTAATGTGACGTAAGCAGTGACATAGTTTCGGTTACAGACAAATAGAGACCGAATCTCCACTATTAATAGATGCATTGATGATTTTGGGTAATGTGACGTAAGCAGTGACATAGTTTCGGTTACAGACAAATAGAGACCGAATCTCCATTATCAATGGATATAAACTGACTAGATTAATAATAGTTTAAAATTTTGAAATAAAGACATCATAACTGACAATTTGTTTGGTCTGATTTGGTTGACTATTTTATAGCATATAAACCCTTTTCAAATCATTTAATGCCGAATCAAGTTATTTCGATAAACAAAGGACTTGGTTTGGTTTGGTTTGGTTTCTTTGTTTAAAGGCAACCTTTTATGTCCGTGTTTTTGCAATGAATGTTTTATTTTTCTTGCACCCATTATCTTAAAATGAGGGTTCAATTTATTGTATGGTAGGAAAAAGTTAAGGATTACCCATCAATCTTCAACTTATATAAATAAAAATATATAGATATTGGTATATTCGAGGGTTATCCAAAAGGTAACATCTCCAAAATAAATAAATAAAATACGCTTCTTGCAAAAAAAAATAGCGTACAAGGTACAGAAAAATGACACTGTAGCACGAATGAATGAGTGAGATAAAGAAAGGAGACAGAAAGAAAGAAGAAATAAATGAAGGAAACAGAAAGAAAGAAAAATGAAAAATAGATAGAAAGAAAAAAGAAAACAGAAAGAAAAGAGATTGAAAGAAAGGAGTCAGGAGATAAAAAGCAAAAAGTAAGAAACAATAAAACGACAGAAAGAAACAATAAAGAATGTAGATAAAAGGAAATAAGAAAGTAAGTAAGTAGGAAAGAAAGAAAGAAAGAAAGAAAGAAGAATTAAAAGACACAGAAAGAAGGGCGTAAAACGGACGAAAAAAACAAAGAAAAAGTGTGCTTATAAGTTTATACTTATAAGCACACTTATTCAGTTTTAGAAAGCAAAAGGCATTGAACTGATTGAAATTCATTGTCAATTAATGGAAGTGTATGATGAGTCATGCACGGATGTCAAAAACGTCCGTAAGTGGTATAGGGAATTTGCCATGAAGACTAAATTTAATGCTTCCTCAATGACATGGTGACAAGCTGGTATAACATGGACATACAAAAACTGCCACAGCCCCTCAAAAATGCATTGACCAAAATAGTGATTATGTAGAAAAATAGATTCATGTTCAAAGTTTAAAATGATGTAAATATTATTGACAATAAACAATGAAATTTTCTGTGATTTTTAGATATTTTAGAGATGTTACCTTTTGGATAACCCTCGAATATACCAATATCTATATATCAAATTTCTAAGTCTAGCTGTTGTTACTTTGACTATGCTAATACTAAGTTTCTTCTAATATTTATAAAATTGATATCACATTCACCTGAAGAAAGCTGGGTAATCTGAACATTAGCTACATAAATAAGAGTAACTTCATGTTTGTTTCACTTTGAGGAAGACATTTTTTTTGGTCAGCCATTTTCATTTCACCGGAAATTTACACTGAAAATACAAATTTGTTCGAATCAATACAACTGCATGTTTTAACACGAAGATATAAAATGTATTCTTAATTGTGCTTGCGCATTATTTGAAATGAAATTGTTATTAAGAAAACATTTCATGATATTTTCGTGTTAAAACATGCAGTTGTCTTGATTCGAACAAATTCGTATTTTCAGCGTAGATTTACGGTGAAATGAAAATGGCCGACTAAAACAAAAGGCTTCCTCAAAGTGAAACAAACAAGGGGAAGTCACTCTCATTTATGTAACTAATGTTCAGATTACCAAAAGCTGGAGAATTGACCTGTTAAAACAAAGATAAGGATATTAGTTTGGTTTGGTTTGTTTTATTTTATGGCATATCAACCTCAGTGGGTCATTTAATGCCGATAAAGTTTTGAAATAAATCAATTCTTAATGGATAATACAATTTTTTTATAAATACATTTTTCTATTTAGCCCATAGATGGGACACTAACAGGTACTACCACTCCGGGTCAGAGTGGACCAGGGAGCAATGGTGATGAAGGGGTGCTCCACTTTCCCCAAATCCTCCAAATCTGGAACCTCACCATCAGATAGAGTTTAACGTCATTCCCAGGACATGTAGACCCGCAGCCACCGCCTTCTAGCACCCATATGATAAAAAGGGGTTGGGGCTTGCCATAAGGGCAATAGGGTTGGGGCAATCATATAGGTGCTAGGGCTTGATATGACCAGCCGATTGATTGGAGGGAGCCTCTCCGACCGCCCGTCTAGCCCAAGATAGGGCCAAAGTGGAGTATTGCATGTCATGAACTGCTCATCCACCTGGGCTCTATCCTTAAGCATCACGTGTCGCCACCCACAGCCAACAGGTGGCCCCATTGGGGGAGTCTTACCCCTCTGCAGAGGTGCAGTCGGTGCATTCTAACGCTCCAGTCGACAGGGCGGAAGGATATTAGCCTGAATAGACTATCACATTGTTTTATCAAACAATTGACAAATTAAAAAACAACAAAAAAAAAAACACAAATACATAAAAGAAAATTCTCACCAACTGATGATGGGTTAGGAAACCATTTTTGCGCAAATACAGTTTTCACTCTTCGATGGCCACAGCAAACCACCTAAAAATACAAAGTAATTTTATACAGATGATAAAAATAAATCCAAATAATCTGCTAAATTTGATTTTAATGAATATGTGCTGAGTATTATTGATTTCTAATTGTTTGGTTTTATCTTAATGAATATGACCAAAAATGGGAATAAATCTTAAGAGAAATCTATTAACAAGAAGAAATAACTGTAGTTTTATTCTTTACTTCCTAATTTAACTAAATAGTTAAATTAGGAAAATTTAGCAATGAAAGACAGGAGTGATGGAAGAGTAAGTTTCAGTTGTCCTATTTATCGATTATACTCCCCTCTGTTTCAATTCTTTTTATCTGTATTCTTATTTAGTTTCATTAGCCTTACAAATTAAATATAATATTTTATTACATTAAAACTTAAATACTTGCACCCAGGGGGTGCATATATTTGCTAGTAATACTAAAATAGAATAGAAAATAAACTGCAAATTTTACAGGAAAATTTTCATTAGTCTTTTGAATCATTAGATATTTTAATGGTATACATTTTTTTTAATTTCATGTTTACACAATTGTAAAAAGTCTGCTGTTTCTATGAATTTATGAGATAAAGCTTGATTATTTGGATTATTCAGACTGTTGTCCTCATATTTATTGTTATATACACAACGTTTTGGCCGATGTGCCCTCTTCAAATGTTACTTGTCGAACTCGGGAACCTTCATATAATTCTTATTTAGTTTCATAAGCCTTTCTAATATAATATACTAGAAGTGGCTACCCGGCGTCACCTGGGTGGAGGGGGGATTTAAAAAAAGTTAATCCTGCAGATCCATTATTACTGAATCGTGAGTTGGATCTTCGAAGAAAGCCCAATTAAAATCCCTATGTAAAAAAAGACCTTGCATCGATCCAGCCACTCTGCAAAGAAACGTTAATGTCTACTATCTAAAATATTAAATGCAAAAAAAGATTCCATGCTGTTATCAGTTAAATCTTATTTTTTAATTATCTTCACTAATATAAATCAAATCTTTATTATTTTTGCTCAAAAACCAAGCCCTGGTGATATTTAATGTATAAATATATTTACTTTGTCGTTAATTGTTTTATTTTTAAAGTTTCATCCGGACATACACAAACACAACTGCCCTTTATATATGGATAGATAGATTATTACATTAAAACTTAAATACTTACACCCTATGGAGGGTGCATATATTTGCTAGTAAATGATAACAAATTGTGCACTTTACTCACCTTTTTAGTAAGGCACTCATCAAGATCCAAGAAATGAAGACATATTTCTTGAGTACAAGCAATTTTATGATGGAGATCACAGGGACGGCCGCACGGGCAGCTCACACACGTTGTGTATGAAATACGCTTCATCCACATTTCACGTAAATTCAACAGAGCTGAGTCAAGAAAATTTCGCACCTGATCAAAAGAAATGAAAAGTTTTTAAATCTAATTTAAATCAAAGAAATACTTCAAATACAGACAAATGTTTTTCAAAACGAGACAAGTAAAAGTACACAGGGTATTTTTAAAAATACTGTTACGCTCAGAGGTGTAAGACCGCTTACAAACGGAGGTTTTCTGAGTATGACTAAAATGGATTTGGTGGTGAGGGTTCAGTTCTGGAGCTCTGGGAAGTGTGGAGTACCTCTTTGTTATACAGACAAATGTTTTCAAAATGATACAAGCAAAAGTATACAGGGTATTTTTTTTAATACTGTTACGCTCAGAGGTGTAAGACCACTTACGAATAGAGGTTTTCTGAGTATGACTAAAATGGATTTGGTGGTAAGTCTCCTGTTTTAGAGCTCTGGGAAGTGTGTAGTACTTCTTTGTTATACAGACACATATTTTCAAAATGATATAAGTAAAAGTATACAAGGTATTTTTAAAAATACTGTTACTCTCAGAGATATAAGACCGCTTACAAACGGAGGTTTTCTGAGTATGACTAAAATGGATTTGGTGGTGATGCAACTGGTCTCAGAGAAGGAAAACTGAATTCAAACCTGTTGTAGACCTAGAGAAGAATGGGCTCTACCAGACTTTTCCTACCAAAGACATGCTACATGAGTAGTGCCTCAATGACCAAACCAGGTTGTAGGGCAGGTGAGGATTCAACAAGAATGAGGTAATGATTGATTGATTTTAATGGCATGTCAATCCATCCAGGGTTATTCTATGCCAAGCAGTAGTTTGTGAGGAATGGTCAAATTTATTGTCATGTCTTTTTTCAACGGTTCTTTTTTATTTTGACAGTAGGTTGTTTGCAGTTGTTTTAAAAATTAGTGAAATAGATCACTAATTAGGACTGAGCCTATTATAGTAGTGACCACCCTGTGGAGTTTAACAGGTTTGAATTCAGAGTTTTCTTTCTCCTAGACTGGTTGCCTAACCAAGGTTAAAGAGCCCAGTCTGCCCTACTATAGCTGGAAGGAGAGTAGTTGGATTCATACCTTTCCCCAAGGGTATTAGTGCTATATGAACTGTAGCTTCGTCCAGGATTTGAACTTTGGTTGATGAGTCCATTTCCTATGACTCTAACCATTACACCATGCGCCTACTACTGTTTGATCGTAAGAGTTTATGATAAGCTGACTGTATCCCCTACAAAAGTATTAGTCCTCCTCAACCAAAAGGGGTGTCCTGGATATTAGTCTAGAGGAAGTCTGATAATTCTGTAGCTCTTAGGTCTTTGACTATCCATTCATTACAAGTGACCCAACTTACGATCTGAAATTCGGCCGATCTCTTACTTTGGGTTTTGAGCTAAAATCTGAGGTACAAGCGAGCTTCAGATATGCTTATGGGAATAAGTTCTCTAAAAACATTAAAGTTTCCAAATGTATTTCCCCAGATAAAAAGATTATCTATAAAAATAACATTTAAACATATTACATCTCATAAGACATTATATTCTATTTTATTATGTTTTTATATGATACACGGTTATCTTTTTTATCTACAAAAACGTAACAGAAATTAAAATGTTTGTGCAGGAATGGGACGGATGAATTGCATTTCAGTTTTAAAGGTATATGTTCATAGGGTAGCAAAGTTTTGTAGTGATAGTTTGGTAGAAAATTATTTAAACTCAATTTTTGGTTATTTCCTATAAGTCTAACATAAACAAAGGGGAACCACTCTTGACTGATAAATTATTTATTTATTTTCCCATTAAACTAACCCTAAACCCTAACTTCTTTTTTTGCTAGTAGACCAATAAATAAATAATTTATCAGTCAAGAGTGGTTCCCCTTTGTTTATGTTAGACTTATAGGAAATAACCCACAAATTTTCTATTTAACCCGTAGATGGACAACAATGGAGGTAATATTAAAAAATCATAAATGTTCATAAATACCTTTGCCACTGCATGTGGGCTGGCAGTGAGGGGTGTCTTCTCACCTTTGTCATCTATGTACACATCATCCTCTCTAGATTCAGTCACTCGCATCACAACCACCTGTCACCAAAAGAATAAGAGTCAAAAACATAATCAACTTCACTTACCAAGTACTGTTATATATTGATGGGCATACTGTCGGTTGTGAACAGTTAGTGTAGAAAATAGATTTGAGTTCAAATCAGTATATTGTATATATGTATTATATATATATATATATATATATATATATACACACACAACAAAATAGTGGCTTACAATGTGAACAGGAAGGCTAATTTGCATATTGATATTAAAGATTTGATTTTAATAAATATGTGATTAGTATTATTGATTTGGTTTTATATTAATGAATATCAGGGATAAATCTTAAAAGAAATCCATTAAGAAGGAATAACTGTAATTTTATTCTTATTTCCTATTTTAACTAAATAGTTAACTTAGGAAAAGTTAGCAATGAAAGACAAGAGTGATGGAAGAATAAGTTTCAGTTGTTTCTATTTTTTTTTTATTATCCTTCTGCTTTAAATTCTTTTATCTATATTCTTTTTAGTTTCAATTTAAGATAATATTTTATTATATTAAAACTAAAACACTTGCACACGGTGGGTGCATATACTTGCTAGTACATATAATATCTTATATAGCTTATCTTAGATAAACTATATAAAATAATTAATAAAATCAATAAAAATTAGTTATAGCTGTATGGATAGTATGTATAAAATAATACACAACACAACCAGACAATTATAAGAAGAAAAAAATGAATTTAACCATCAGTGCAACTGTAGAACAAGTGAGGGTGCAATTCAGATTTGTGCATCCTGGCCTCCTGCCCTAAAAAACGCTAAGCGGTGCCTGCTGAAAATGTGGACCATGCTAGTTATGAACTGCTTAGCTGTTTGAAGGTGTTTGTACTAAAAAGTTTGGTTTGGTTTGTTTTACGGCATATCAACCTCAGTGGGTCATTTAATGCCAAAAGTTTTGAAATAAATTCATTCATAATGGATAATCAAATTTTTTTATACACTTTTCTATTTAACCCATAGATGGGACCCTAACAGGTACTTGGACCTGGGAGCAATGGTGATGAAGGGTGCTCCACATTCCCCAACCTCCAAAACTGGAACCTCACCATCAGATGGAATTTAATGTCATTCCCAGGATATGTAGACCCGCAGCCACCACCTTCTAGCACCCATATGATAAGAAGGGTTGGGGCTTACCACAAGGGCAATAGGGTTGGGGTAATCATAAAGGTGCTAGGGCTTGACGTGACCAGCCGATAATCGGAGGGGGCCTCTCCAACCGCCCATCTAGCCCAAAAAAAGGGCCAAAGTGGAGTTTTGCAAGTCATGGGGTTTCACACCTGGTTCTATCCTTTAAGTATCACGGGTCACCATCCATGGACAACAGATGGCCATTGGGGAAGTTTACCCCTCTGCAGAGGTGCAGTTGTTGCATTACGGGCGGTTACTGACAAGTTAATGGGATAATGAAAGTGTCCTCCACCAAGTTTTTTTTTATCGACAAGTAATAGTAAATGATTTAACCCTAGCAGTTTGAAATTTTTCAGTTTGACGTTATTTTTTTTATACCTCACCCCACTTCTTTTCATTCCATTTTCAGCGAGGTATTTGTAGTGAAGTCCCCATAGCTTTTTATATATATCTCCCAAAAAATTGAAATTTTATGACCTTTGTCATCTATGTACACATCATCCTCTCTAGATTCAGTCACTCGCATCACAACCACCTGTCACCAAAAGAATAAGAGTCAAAAACATAATCAACTTCACTTACCAAGTACTGTTATATATTGATGGGCATACTGTCGGTTGTGAACAGTTAGTGTAGAAAATAGATTTGAGTTCAAATCAGTATATTGTATATATGTATTATATATATATATATATATATATATACACACACAACAAAATAGTGGATTACAATGTGAACAGGAAGGCTAATTTGCATATTGATATTAAAGATTTGATTTTAATAAATATGTGATTAGTATTATTGATTTGGTTTTATATTAATGAATATCAGGGATAAATCTTAAAAGAAATCCATTAAGAAGGAATAACTGTAATTTTATTCTTTATTTCCTATTTTAACTAAATAGTTAACTTAGGAAAAGTTAGCAATGAAAGACAAGAGTGATGGAAGAATAAGTTTCAGTTGTTCTATTTTTTTTTTATTATACCCCTTCTGCTTTAAATCTTTTTATCTATATTCTTATTTAGTTTCAATTTAAGATAATATTTTATTATATTAAAACTAAAACACTTGCACACGGTGGGTGCATATACTTGCTAGTACATATAATATCTTATATAGCTTATCTTAGATAAACTATATAAAATAATTAATAAAAATACAATAAAAATTAGTTATAGCTGTATGGATAGTATGTATAAAATAATACACAACACAACCAGACAATTATAAGAAGAAAAAAATGAATTTAACCATCAGTGCAACTGTAGAACAAGTGAGGGTGCAATTCAGATTTGTGCATCCTGGCCTCCTGCCCTAAAAAACGCTAAGCGGTGCCTGCTGAAAATGTGGACCATGCTAGTTATGAACTGCTTAGCTGTTTGAATGTGTTTGTACTAAAAAGTTTGGTTTGGTTTGTTTTACGGCATATCAACCTCAGTGGGTCATTTAATGCCAACAAAGTTTTGAAATAAATTCATTCATAATGGATAATCAAATTTTGTTTATAAACACGTTTTTCTATTTAACCCATAGATGGGACCCTAACAAGTACTTGGACCTGGGAGCAATGGTGATGAAGGGGTGCTCCACATTCCCCAAAACCTCCAAAACTGGAACCTCACCATCAGATGGAATTTAATGTCATTCCCAGGATATGTAGACCCGCAGCCACCACCTTCTAGCACCCATATGATAAGAAGGGTTGGGGCTTACCACAAGGGCAATAGGGTTGGGGTAATCATAAAGGTGCTAGGGCTTGACGTGACCAGCCGATAGATCGGAGGGGGCCTCTCCAACCGCCCATCTAGCCCAAAAAAAGGGCCAAAGTGGAGTTTTGCAAGTCATGGACGGTTCATCCACCTGGGTTCTATCCTTAAGTATCACGGGTCACCATCCATGGACAACAGATGGCCCCATTGGGGAAGTCGTACCCCTCTGCAGAGGTGCAGTGGGTGCATTCTAATGCCCCACCGACAGGCGGTTACTGACAAGTTAATGTGATATGAAAGTGTTATTTTTTTTATACCTCCCCCACCAAGTTTTTTTTTATCGTCAAGTAATAGTAAATAATTTAACCCCCCACCTTTAAAATATATTTCAGCGGTTTGAAATTTTAAGAAACAAGCGGTATCATAGACAAAGTCAAACTCCAAATGACAAACTGAAATGAACAATGAAATGAGGGAATCTACCATTGCAAATTTCAAAGCTCGGCCTAAAAAGTCAATTTTCAGGACATCTTCTTTGGAGCTAGATATTCCTTTATTTTACAAACTGAGATGTTTTATCCGTACAAGTTAAAAATTTTGCACAATTTAATAGTGAAGTCAATTGATAGAATATTTGATACTAGTTACAAATCAATCCCTACTAAATGCATCTAAATGTGCATATGAATTTTGCCAAGCACATCTAACTTTGCATCACTAATGGTGGACATATTATTGATTGAAATTTTTTTAGTGGTTTGAATCAACAAGTTGATGCGATAAGAAAGCCGTATTTTACAGCCATGGGTTGTTTATCGACAAGTAAATGTAAATATTCTACCCCTCCCCCTTTAAAATATTTTTTTTGTTTTTAAGTATTTTCATTTCATTTTAATTCAAAACAACTGTCATGAATTTTTAAATAAAAACGACCGAGTTTTCGAAAATAAAAACAATCAATATATTAAACAAATACAAATAAAACATGAAAATATTTAGATATTCTTTATTTTAATTCAAAACAAATGTCACGTCATTTTAGATAAATATGGGGTGAGGGGTAAAATATCGCTTTCATATCACATTAACTTGTTGGTAAAAATGCCTTCAAACAGCTGGTTCATAACTAGCATGGTTCACATTTTGAGCAGGTGTTGCTAAGTGTTTTTTTAAGGCAAGAGGCCAGGACACATGAATCCGAATTACATCCAAGTGAGTGCCCATTGGGGAATAAATGCCTCATCAAAATGTGGTTTTACTAATTCATGGTCAAAAATAATAACAGAGCAGGATATAGTCTATATAGGATTGACCAAGCGACTGTGGGATGAAAGATACAATAATCATAAAGGTTTTTTCAGGAAGGAGTACTATGCTAATAATACAAGACTGTATAAGTATATTTAGGAATATAAAGAAAAGTGAAATAAAGGAAGTTAAGTGGTCCATTTAAAAAGGAGGCATGTGCTTGTAATGAGGGATTGAAACAATGTCAATTATGCTCAGAGGAAAACTATCATATTAAAAGTTTGGACCATATAACCTTTAGGCACCCCTTTTTGATCTCGATTAAGAAGGACATGTTTTTCATTTACACCGTCAATATCCGGTTGTTGGTTAGGGGTTAGTTTTATAATAAAAAACAAACTCTAAAACTCGTCTGTTAACAAACAACCGGATAGTGACGGTGTAAATGAAAAACATGTCTTTTGGATCGAGATCAAAAGGGGTGCCTAAAGGTCATATGGTCCAAAAGTTTTCCAAATTCTAGGAATCTATTGAATAAAAGATTGAAAATGGTATCCAAATGTCACCATAAAATTACTGTGTAATTTGGCACTAGATTGAGCTATATGACTATGAAAATAGGGTAATCTGAACATTAGCTACGTAAATGAGAGTAACCTCCCCTTGTTTATTTCACTTTGAGGAAGACATGTTTTGGTCAACCATTTTCATTTCACTGTAAATCTACATTGAAAATATGAATTTGTTCCAATCAATACAACTGCATGTTTTTAACACAAATATATAAAATGTGTTCTTAATTGTGCTTGCGCATTATTTGAAATGAAATTGTTATTAAGAGCACATTTTATGATATTTTCGTGTTAAAACATGCAGTTGTATTGATTCGAACAATGTATTTTCAATGTAGATTTACAGTGAAATGAAAATGGTTGACCAAAACATATGTCTTCCTCAAAGTGAAATAAATGAGGTTACTCTCATTTATGTAGCTAATGTTCAGATTACTGAAAATAGTAGTTATATGACATGTAACACTCTACTTTGGATTTTAAATTAAATAGCCCACAAGGGTTGATATACCATTAAACAAAATAAACAACTAATCTATTAGGACACTTCAGTATTTTTACTGATTTTTATTTTGTTACCCAATTTTACTTCTTTTTTTTTTGCAAAAAGTTTCCTGATTGCCACTGAATTTGTTACCTAACAAAGGTAAACCACTGCTAGTGGTATAATGTTACATACTGAAGGTTTTCACGGTACCAAATCGATATAATGTTGTATACCCTTCTTACTTCTTACTTGCTTCTATATCTTGGACATCTATTCTTCTGGCCGGCTTTGGTTCTTCTATCATCTTGACTGGTATTCTTGTCTGGAATCTTCTAAGTCTTCTGTTGTTATGTTCCTGCTGGCTGGTCGTCCTGGATTCATTTCTTAGTCTTGTTACCAAGATATTCATCAACCACAAGAACATTTTACTTATATAAACTTTTATTTCCTTAACTATACATTTCACGTAACTAAATATCTGACTAACATAGCGCGCGTGAGTTCCAGTTTTAGGCAGAGCATAAAATGGCCGCTGCTCTGCCTGACGTCTAACTGCAAACTGGGGACTCTGAAAAAGGTCCCACATGACTTCACATATTTGGCGGGCTTCAGTAATTTTCCATAGAAGGACCCGGCCATGGTATGAAAGGGGTCATCCCCTCAGAATTACAGGGGATTGACAATAATCTTATGCAACCGCATAGATTATGTAACAATAAGACTACTCAGTCAGCATAATACTCCTGTATCTATGAGGATTGGGACATACCCATTAATGTTTATAATGTAAAAAACAGTTACATAGGGTAAATAAAAAAAAAAAAAAATCAGTTCAAATTTTATGAACCAAACAATCAATGAACTTACCTTGATTTTAGCATGAGAACTGGGCATCATTTCTAAAACAAAGTCATGTTCACTATCAAGGAAAAGGCGTGCCACCCTGTAGTACAAGTAAGGTTCACATCCTCCACATTCCTGAGACCAGCGAATAGCATGCGTCAATATTCGGTGGAATAAAGCCTCTAAAATGAGAAAATTATTTGTATTAGATAGAAATACTTAAAACCATATAAATTTCTCTATAAAAATAAGGTAATTTATGAGGAAGTGCGTCCCGGTATCCCGCCTCAAAAACCGCTACCCGGTGACTATCAAAATAACAACCCCAGCTTTTCGTAATTCTTGTTTATTTATCGTAATTTGTCGTAATTCTTCTTTAGATATGAAGTTGGATATATAGTTTGGAATAGACTGAGATAGATAGATAGATAAACAAACAAAATAATATAGATAGATACAAACAAATGGAGATAGATATTTTCGACAAGTAAATGTATTGGGGGGGTAGTTCTTTTTTTGTCGTAATTCTTGTTTATTTAAACTAAAAACAAGACATTAAACAAACATGAATAAAAAAAATCTTAGTATTTAAAGTAATATAGATAAATATGAACAAATTGAGATAGATAGATGGATAGTTTTGAATAGACTGAGCTGGGTTGTTATTTTAATAGTCACTGGGCAGCAACTCTTGAGGCAGGAGACCGGGATGCACTTCCTCATAAATTACTAAAAATAATTATTTGGAAATATAATTGTTTACATATGATTATCATTATTAATTACAGTGGAACCTAAGTCCTCAAAGGGGAAGGGTTATTGCTTTGAAGGGCTGTCTCCCTCCATAAAATGACTGGGGAATTTTCCTTTTGGGTTTTTCCCTTCTCTGTCTCTTGACTTCAGTTGGTCACTTCTGGAAGTGGGTTTTTGAAATTCGAGATGTTCAAAGGCCAAAAATTTGTTTGGCATTGAGACCTTCTTTACTCAATTTTTTTGTTTGAACTCTGAACTTCAGGGCAGTTCGAGAACCAAGGGGTAATTTTCACCTTTAGTTGTTAAAATTCCTAGCGAATAAGGCAATTAGAGTAACCTCCCTTGACTTTCACTTTGAACCAAGCCGGCAGCTATTTTGAAAGTCTCCGTGCAAAATAAACAAATCTTAGAAACTTTTTCAAAAACAATACAACTGCATGCTTTAACACAAAAATATTATAAAATGTGTTCTTAATAAGAATTAAGTTTATTTCAGATAATTTTATGCTAGGAATTTAGCCAACTGACTTTCACTTTGAAACAAGACGGTAGCCATTTTGAATGTATCCATGCAAAATATACAAATCTTAGAATCGTTTCGAAAACAATACAACTGCATGCTTTAACACAAAAATATTATAAAATGTGTTCTTAATAACAATTAAGTTCATTTCAGATAATGCGCACACACAATTTTATGCTAAGAATTTTAACAACTAAAGGTGAAAATTACAAACCAAGGTTCGACTGTACTTGAAAACATAACTGGTTGCAAAAATAAGAAAGACAGACTTTGGCATCACATAACCCAACAAGAATTAACATGCCATAAAACCAATCAACCAATGTAATAATTACATGGAATTGAAAGTATTATAATTGTCTGCCCTTGCTAGGATGGACTTGTGTCCAAAAGAGTTATCTTCCCTTGCCACCAGGGATTTCGCCACTAGGTAGCATTACTACCTGAGTATTTAAACTCGGCTGGGAAGATCTTGGTCTCTCTCTTTGGTCTGGCATCTATTAAGATGGACTAGATGAGTGGTGACTCTGTCTATTAACGTGGAGAGCCTTGCCCCCACTTTTAGGCTCACACCCATGAGTGTATGTAGCCCTGCATAGACCCTACCACGTGGATCATGCACAAGTAAGTGGCTATTATATTCAGTATGAACTCTTTCTTACTTCCCAAAGACTTTCGTCCTGTGTGTATCTTGTTATGTATTTCATGTTCCATGTTCTCAGACAATAAAGTCTGTATTGTTGTTATATTTTACAGCTTCGTTTGGAGTTTATGTATATATTCACCTACGTTGGAAGGTTTCTCTGAAGCCTTTCTAACATGCAAAGTAAGTGACTCTTGTATTCATCAATAAGTCTTTCTTACTTCCTAAAGACTTTCGCTCTGTGTGTATCTTGTTATATATGTCATGTTCCATGTGTTCAGACAATAAAGTCTGTATTGTTGATATATTATACTCCTTTGTTTATATTCACCTACATTGGAAGGTTTCTCTGAAGCCTTCTAACGTATTATAAGAACTAGTTTTGGCCACTAAAGCGGAGTTTATAAGCGGTTATAGAATTTTGTATAGTGTTTATATTTACATTTTTGGGGATAGTTTATTTTTATTTGTTTCAGTTTATATATATATACATATATATATATATGCACACACACACCACACACATATAACCAACCCTTTTGCATGAGCAGAATGTGACACAAGGTCAGTTTCTTAAACAGAGTTTAACA
The DNA here is from genome assembly GCA_023376005.1 of Doryteuthis pealeii. Taxonomy (NCBI): domain Eukaryota; kingdom Metazoa; phylum Mollusca; class Cephalopoda; order Myopsida; family Loliginidae; genus Doryteuthis; species Doryteuthis pealeii. The sequence goes on from CM042157.1 coordinate 77,631,967, forward strand.
GGTTTGAATTCAGAGACTGATAACCTAGCTAAGGTTAAAGAGCCCAGTCTGCCCAACTATTTACCCATAGCTAGAGGGAGAATAGTTGGATTTATAGCTTTCCCAAGGGTACAAGCACTATGTGAAATGCAAACAATCTCATGCAGGATTTGAACTCGGGTCAACAAGTCCATTTCCTACGACGATAACCATTACACCATGCACCTCCAAATATCAATTCATATAAGCCATTATTTTTGTATATATAAAACATTTTCAATTCCAAAGACAAAATCAAGACTAGAAAATTTTTCACCTGGAAGGAAGCCAATAAAATTTAGATAAAATCTAACATCATCTGAATTGTCCATGTACAGTTTTTTCTTGTCTCTAACAAGATGAAATCGACCAGGTACGTAGTAACTTGATACATTTGTGTTTTCAACCTGTAAAAATAAAAAATAAAATCACCTTAAAAAAAAAAAAAAAAAAAAAAAAAAAAACTAAAACACTAATTTTGGAGAAAAAATACTTTAGGTTAAAAACCCCCCAAAAGGATTTAAAATTTTATGTGCTTTAGTATATATATATATATATATATATATATTATATATATAAGATTTTGGATGTTTTTTTTTTAGAAGCATTGTTGAATAAAGTATATATTATTATTTATATTTTGCTTGAAGGCAATTACAATGCGTATATTGTATATAATTTGATAATTATAGAAAATAATCATGACAAACGAACTCGGCAAACAATGTGCAATGCGTAGAACATCGTACAGCCTGTTTCGACTTTACGCATTGCACATTGTTTGCCGAGTTCGCTTGTCATGATTATTTTCTATAATTATCAAATTATATACGATATAAGCATTGTAATTGCCTTCAAGCAAATATAAATTATATATACTAGCAATTATATGCACCCTCCGGGTGCAAGTATTTAAGTTTTAATGTAATAAAATATTATATTAAATCAGAAAGACTAATGAAACTGAATAAGAATACAGATAAAAAGATTTGAAACAGAGGGAGTATAATCGAAAAATAGAACAACTAAAACTTACTCTTCCATCACACACGTCTTTCATTGTTATTTTTTCTAATTTAAGTATTTAGTTAAAAGAAGAAGTAGAGAATAAAATGACAGTTATTTTATCTTGTTAATGGAATTCATTTAAATTCATTGAAGAGATTTTTGCTTATATTCATTAAAATAAAACCAAACAGTTAGAAATCAATGATACTAAGCACATATTTATTAAATTCGATTTTTTAATATTAATATGCAAATTAGCCTTCCCTTTCACACTGTAAACCGCTATTTTGTTGTATATATAAATATAATTGCATGTTGTCAGTATGTAGACATGGTTAACAGTATTAATAATGTAAAATAATTTTATTAATAATTGAGGTTTAAATAAAGATAAAATCATGGACAATGTGATGTCAATAACTAAGGGAATTGTGACTTGAGTAGTAATAGTTTCGGTTACAGACTGAAAAACACACAATCTCCATTATAATAAGATATATATATATATATATATATATATATATATATATATATATATATATTGTTTTGGTGGTTGGTTTTGAAAGCTATCACAATGCAAGTGTAAAAAAAATATCTTAACAACTGAGCACACATCCTTTTATTAAGAAAAATTGGTAGAGACCAGCAAAGTTCAATAATATCCATACCTAATTTTTTTACCCTTTATTTTTCACTAGCAGTGGCTACCCAGTGTTGCCTGGGTAGAGGGGGATTTTTTTAAGTTAGTTCCGCAGATCCATTATTACTGAATCGTGAGTTGAATCCTCGTGGGATACCCCATTTAAATCCCTATGTAAAAAAATAGACCTTGCATTAATGTCTACTATCTAAAATATTAAATGAAAAAAAAAATCCATGCTGTTATCATTTAAATTTTATTTTTTAATTATCTTCACGAATTACCTTTGGAGGTATACGCTTACATATGAGATCAAATTTTTCCAATATTCCAAGAAGAGAGAGGATGTCTCTCAAGAGTTGCATCTCACCGTGTGGTTTTGTGGGTTGGGGTTTGTTTAATAAAAGTATATAGAAAAACAACAAAGACTTGTTGATTAATTACCTTTGGAGGTATACGCTTACATATGAGATCAAATTTCTCCAATAATCCAAGCAGAGCCATTTTTTGGTCTAAGTCATCTGCCCAAAGATGATTCACTAAATGATCGTCAAGGATTCCATATTTTTCTAATTGTTGCCATTTATCAATGAGAACATTTTTCTGAAATAACAAGAAAATCAATTAAAAATCTGGAAAAGAATTAATATTTGTATTTCATGGGTATATGATAAAGGCTGTTGTTATTCATTCTGTGTGTGTGCATGTCTGTGTGTGTGTATGATATTTTGAGCATTAGATGAAGAAGAAGAACAACAACAACAACAAGACGACAAAAGGTGAAATTACCTCGATTTTTCATATTTTTTTTTATTAATCATTCACAGGTAGAGTTAGGGTTAAATTGAGCAGAAGAAGAAGAAGAAGAAGACAAAAGGTGAAATTTCCTAGATTTTTCGTATTTTTTAAAATTAATCATTCACAGGTAGGGTTAGGGCTAGGCATAGAGTTAGGGTTAGGGTTAAATTGAGCAGAAGGAGAAGAAGAAGAAGACAAAAGGTGAAATTTCCTCGATTTTTCATTTTTTTTTTAATTAATCATTCAAAGGTAGGGTTAGGGTTAAATTGAGCATTAGAAGAAGAAGAAGTCAAAAGGTGAAATTTCCTCGATTTTTCGTATTTTTTAAAATTAATCATTTACAGGTAGGGTTAGGGTTAAATTGAGCATTAGAAGAAGAAGAATAAGAAGATAACAAAGGTGAAATTTCCTTGATTTTTCTTCTTTTTTTTTATTAATCATTTACGGGTAGGGTTAGGCTCAGAGTTAGGGTTAGGGTTAAATTGAGGATTAGAAGAAGGTTACTAAATGAGAAATAACCAAACAGAGGCTGGAAATGAGCTAAACTGGCCCCTTATTAGGGGATTTATAAATAATATTGATATTCAAGCAAAAAAGATTTTACACATTATTTTAAAGTGCAACCATTAAGTGCACCAAAAGAAAACAGTCAATGACTTCAATTGTACAATATCAAATGCTGAAAATAAAGAGAGAGACAAAACAGTAACAATAATGGTTAATTTAAAGGCTATCTTCTGAAAATAAAGACATCTGCATCAGTAATGTTGCTGATGTATTAAAAGAGGCTATGAATGGGTAATCTGAACATTAGCTACATAAATGAGAGTAACTTCCCCTTGTTTGTTTCACTTTGAGGAAGGTGTATGTTTTGGTCGGCCATTTTCATTTCACCGTAAATCTACACTGAAAATACAAATTTGTTTGAATCAATACAACTGCACGTTTTAACACGAAAATACCATAAAATGTGCTCTTAATAACAATTAAGGGCTAAACTTGTAAATCGGTCGGAAAATTAAAACATATTACAGGGTGGCCCAGAAAAAACAGAACCCAAATTATTTATTTATTTTCCCATCAAACTAACCCTAAACCCTAACCATAACCCCCCCCCTAGTTAAAAGTTTTATTACAAAATTTGTAGGTTCTGTTTTTTCTGGGTCACTCTAATTTTCCGACTGATTTGCAAGCTTAGCCCAATTAAGTTCATTTCAAATAATGTGCAAGCACAATTAAGAACACATTTTATGGGGACGTAAATCTCATTTATGTAGCTAATGTTCATATTACCATTGAATGTGGGTTAGTGTTGTAACCTAACAAAAGTTACTAAATGAGAAATAACCAAACGGAGGTTGGAAATTAAATGAAATGGAATCTTTATAACATTAACAAAATACAATACTCGCCAGCGGCGTGAAGAAATGTAAACCCCTGCTAGTCATATAAGACTACTCAATCAGCATAATACTTCTGTACTTATAAGGATTGGGACATACTCATTAATGTTCATAGGTAGGGTTTTAGATTTACTCTGCATAGTCAAGATCTTTTTGGTAATGTGGCCCCAATACCACTGGGTGCCAGCCCTGTCCACCTTGGGTGACGCTACCAGGAACTTAAGTTCCTGAAGGCATGGCTCTGATACTAGCAAGTTTACATGGCCCTTGTGGTATAACGATATCGTCACCGTACCAAATCTTTATATATACAAGACAATGTGTGTCGCACAGGTCAACTCAAGTTTTAGTAGTAGTCATCATTATTAGTAGCCGTAAGGTCAAGGAACAACATATAGTCACAAGGGACTTAGTATTTATTTCCAGGCTTGTGGGCTCTTCCTCAAAGAGAGAAGGAAAGACAGAGAGAAAGAGAGAGAGGGTACAGTCAAATTACTCTGTCGTAAATCATGTTCACTACTGCTATGTCAGACCCATCTGGGAACCCATGAGGCAGGTCTGACTCCCACCAGCGCTGAAAGGAAAAGAGGACGATTTTCTTCTTCTTCCATCTATCGTCACTGCGTCACATCTACTTCCAGTCAACACCCGGAACTTCCATTTTTAATTTCAAATCTATTTCCGGTGTCATTCTTCGGTCAAGTTACTGGCACTCCGCTGTGTGTTCACTCCTCAAATTTTAACATAGTACCAGTAGCACATTGAGCGACCTGACACGTAGGTATTAGCTATAACAATGATAAATACCAAATGTTTTCAAATAACATGAGTGATTGCAATTTTGTAAGTATCAATATAACTTACCTGGTCGACTGGCTGCCGTGCAGTGATAATCCTTTTGAACATATCTACCAACCATTGGGGGCTTAGGATGACTAGGTTCCGAAGAATGTTATCCACTGTACCAGAGCCACCACCATAGTAAACAATCAAGCCAAGGTCATGGTAGAACTCAAGCATAGTCTGAACCTCATCTTGGTCTTCAATGCCCAGATCAGAGGCAAACTCCGTTATCTGAAAAAAAAAAAAAAAAAAAAAAATGAATGAATAAAAAAATATAAAAATGAATTATAAAAAAATAAATGAATTAATAAAAAATATGAATGAAAAAAAAAATTTTAAAAATATGAATGAATAAAAAAAATATATGAATGAATAAAAAAAAAATATGAATGAATAAAAAATTAAAAAAAATATGAATGAATAAAATAAAAAATAAAAATATGAATGAAAAAAAAAAAAAAAAAATATGAATGAATAAAAAAAATTTAAAAAAATATGAATGAATAAAAAAAATAAAAAAAAATATGAATGAATAAAAAAAAAAATATGAAAAAAAAAAAAAAAAAAAAATATGAATGAATAAAAAAAAAAAAAAAATATGAATGAATAAAAAAAAAAATATGAATGAATATAAAAAAAAGAAGAAAAAAAGTTCAATCAATTGAGAATCTGACTAGGAACCAAAATGTTCTGGGTTTGATACCTGCTCTCACTAACTCTACATTTTTTTCTTTTTTTACATAAAAACAAATTGAATTCTGCTCTTCAAATGAATATTGTTGTTTTTCTCTATCTGTATTGAATTCTGATTTACTGATAGTGTAGGGGAGTCACCAATGACTGCTATGTTGGTGACGGCTAATCATGAGGGAGAAGAAAGAAATAAAGTACAACTCACCTCAAGTGTTAGGACTTAATGGCTCATTGTATTTTTTAACCATTTCTCCTTCTCCATACATGCAAATGTTTGTCTCCTTATAGTATATTAGATATATATGTATTATATATTATATATATAATTATGTCTGTTAGATAATTATGTATGCATTAGATATAATTAGGTATATTAGATATATCTATTATATGGATCTGTGTGTGCTCCACCTCAGATGCAAAAAACAATCTCCTTAGGTCTAGCGCTAGTGAAAAGAGATAGACTCCCTTGCTGTCTGGCTGATAGGCCACTCTGCTGACTTTACTTATTTTTTACTTATACCATCACCTGTTTATTGGTGTATATAATGGTAATCCTTAACTTTTTCCTTGTAAATTCCTACCATAAAATAAACTCAACCCTCATTTTATGTCCCTGTTTTTGCAATAAATGTTTTATTTTTCTTGTACCAGTTATTTTACAATACTAAATATATTTTCTTACAAGGAAAAAGTTAAGAATTACCTGAAAATATATTTAGTATTGTAAAATAATGGGTGCATGAAAAATAAAACATTTATTGCAAAAACAGGGACATAAAATGAGGTTTGAGTTTATTTTATGGTAGGAATAAACGAGGAAAAAGATAAGGATTACCCAAATAATTGACAAAAGTTGTTAATTGATGGGTTATAGTATATATAATAAACCAATGATTTGTTGGTGAAAAGGGGATTTAACATTGTACAGGGTTGAGAATTATGCGAGTACTAGAAGTGGCTACCCAGCATTGCCTGGGTAGAGTGGGTATAAAAGTTAGTCTCGCAGATCCATTTATTGTTTTGGTTTTATATAATTGATTTATGTTTTAATCACAAATGCAACCAATGACTTTTCCTTCTCTTACCATTCAAACCCCAATTTTAAATATCTTTCCCAGTATTGAAGTCAGTCAGTATACTGTTGGTTTGGACAACAGCAACTGGCTAAGCACCACTGAACCAGTGCCCAAGATAGCTGGTACTTATGGGACTCAAGAATCGTCCATTCATGTATTTGGGTGATTCCATTCCTTGAGTCTGATTGGCTGCTTGGTTTCTATGATGTTATGATGCTTCATAAATACTCTGGCATTCTAGAGCAGAATTGTAACAATGTTAGATCTGTATTGAGTTACAGCTACTTGTTGTCTTGTCTTACCAATTCGATGGTAATTGGAACTTAGCATGATTATTCTACACCCAGATATAAAAAAGAAATGACTCCTCATGTGTTAATGTTATTTTGTGACCTCTCACCTGATCTACACATGCATAATTATTTATTTTTTTTTTTTTAGTATTATTTGGATTATTTGGACTATTGTCCTCATCTTCATTTTTATCTGTACAACGTTTCGGGCAATGTGCCCTCTGGCCTTCTTCAGGTATTTCTTCTCAGACTCGGGAACTTTCTCGGACTCGGGAACCTTCTTGTCATAATCGGAAGCCATCACTGAACTTTGACCCTAACCCTTTATTCAGTTCACGGGGGTATCCTATTCTCATTTTGCTAATGGGGAAATAGTACTTTTTTATCATAAATATTTGGATATAAAAAAGAAATGACTCCTCATGTGTTAATGTTATTTTGTGACCTCTCACCTGATCTACACATGCATAATTATTAGCGTTTTCAACCAGTTGAGTTATAACTTGTTCAAACTGAAGCCACCGTGTTGGAATCTGCTCTCCCATGTATGGTTCTTGCAAGGCTGATTTTTGAATCTGTTCTCGTAAATGGCATATCTGAAAGTGGATAAATAAAACAAGATAAAAGGCATTCAAATGGCTGAAGTTAGTTACTAACAATTATATTGTTTAAATAAATTGTTGGTACAGGTGTAGCGTTGGTTTTGTATTTACCTGGTGGAGTTGTCTGCCCGATTTAGTTTGCTGATGCCCGCTAGGGGGCTATGGTATTTAAGCGCCGGGTTCAAACCCTTTCGGCCTCTTTTCCTGTTCTAGTAACTACGAGCCACATGGGGTAGATTTTATCTAACCCCTCTCGTTGGGGCTCCGCCCCCCTTACATTACTGTAAGTTATTTACAGCATGGACTATCCTTAGTCTCATGCCTGCACTTTATGTTATATTGTACCATTCATGAATGTGTCTTCATCTTTATTTGTGCACTCCTTGTTTATGTACCCATTTATTGATGTACTTTGTATCTCGCCATATCCATGTGCTGTACTATATTAAATGTTTTGTCTGTTAACCTTCGTCGGAGTTTTGTGTATTCAAAGTATGTATAACTTTGCACCTTTAACGTTACACAGGCAAATTCATATATGTTAAAGGCTATCATGTATAGCAATATAGCGATCTACACAATGATAATGAATGGAAGACTAAAAGGAGCGGAAAAAGGTGGTTTATTAATAAAGGACGAAAGGGCCCTTGTTTTTATCAATAAACAACATTTTTCCACTTCTTTCCTCCTTTTAGTCTTCCATTCAATATCATTGTGTAGATCGCTATATTGCTATACATGATAGCCTTTAACATATTAAATTATATTGTTTATTTATTCTATCAATCAATATATTATCTATTAATAATGGAGATTCGGTCTCTATTTGCCTGTAACCGAAACTATGTCACTGCTTTGTCACAATACCCAAAATCATGACTACATAGTATAAAGAACAATTGATATTAATAAAATAAATAAAAGCTGTTCCTTATAATTCACACATTTGAATAAATAAACTAGATAATATCTAAATAAATAAATTATGTAAACAATGAAATTAATTAAAAAATTGTATTATTATTTTAAATGGAAAAAATCTTTGCGAAATTTGTAATCAATTTAAAAAAATTTTTTTATTTTTTATTTTTTTACTCTCACCCTTTTTGCAATAATAAGAAATTAACTAAAAAGTTTACAAATGAATAAATACCTACGATTTTGTGTAAAATTTATGTGCAAAATTTTCAAAATAATCATTTAATTAATAATTAATAGATGCACGCATCATTTTATTTGAGAGGGACAGAACTAAGTTTCCATTTCAAATTGTTTTATTTTTATTTCTCTGAATTTTTGAGATGAGATTTGTATTATTTGTTTTTGTTTTTTTTACTCTTTTAATAAAATTTTACTTATGATACAAAACCCTCTGATACTGAATTTTTGACTGCCCCTCAGATAATATCTTTCAAAAATAAATTTTTACAGTGCCTGGGTGTGTTTATTTCGCTAGTACAAGAGTGAGTCAAAAAGTAATGCCATTGTAAGATTCAAAGGTTATGACAAAGTCATAACTCGTTGGAACGCAAACAAACTCCGACAAGGTTTGATAGACAAAACATTTTATATAACGGCACAAGAATTAACAGGGTACATAATACATACATACATAAGTAATATAAAGTTACATGTAAAAGGGATAAACATAAAAGCACAGACATGAGACTAAGAATAGTCCATGCTGTATAAATCACTTACAGTAATGTAAAGGGGGGCCAAAGCTCCAACAAGAAAGGGGTAGTCATAAGACTACCTCATTGTGTCTCGTAGGTCGAGCAGCAGGCAAAGAGAGAGAGAAGTTCAAATCGGCCACTTAAATACACACAGCCCCTAGCGGGAACCAGCGACACTAAACGGGCAGACAACTCCCCAGGCAAATACGAAAATAACTCCTACACCATTGTCTTTATTTCACGTGAAGTTCTTTTTAATAAAACTAAGGCCTACATTGAGATCCTAACAAGGCTCAGAGCAAGAATCCAACAAGTAAGACCCAACTTGCCAATTGACAATGTCCTCCTTCTGCATGACAATGCTCGACCACACATAAGCATCAGGACAAGTGAGACAATTGCCTGATTTGGGTGGTCAACTTTACTGCATCCTCCATACTCACCAGATTTAGTTCCTTCAGACTATCATCTCTTCAGCCCCATGAAAGACGGTTTAGAGGCAAACATTATTCCAGTGATGAGGAAGTGAAATCTGTAGTGAAGAAGTGGCTCAAAGAACAGTCAACAGAATTTTACGAGGGAAGGATACATGCTCTTATTTGAAGGTGGAATATTGCTATTGAGAGAAACAGTGACAGTGTGGAGAAGTAGGAATGTGATCCACAGAGGACTAGCTTCATTTTGATGTATGATACATGTTCCTGTGTTGGTAATTATACATGTCCTAAACAAAATGGCATTACTTTTTGACTCACCCCCGTAATAATAATCAACAAAGATGAAGGAGTAAATTGTAAATTATCAATGTTCTTCGGATGGATAGTCCTGTGATTTCCAATTGTATTCTCCATGGTTTCCAAATACAGAGTTGACCTTGACCTAGACTTCAACCCACCAAAACGAGATAGCAATTTACCCTATTTGACCCATTGCTAGCTTACTTTTAGAAGTCACAAACGACGATAACGTCACTCCATGTCGTTCAACAGTTGTGGACCCTCTGGTGGCTAGTTAGTCCAATTCTGAACTTGCAGATGCGGTCAAACAAATTGCAAGAGAAATTTCCATCTGCATTTGGTGGTTCATGATGACGATGATGAAACTCCTGTGCAGCATGTGTCTCACCAACCCTGTATTTGGTGTCCAGATCTTCCAGGCTTGAAGGTGTGATGGTGCATTTCTTCAGCATCGTCTTCATATCGTCTTTGAGCTGCTTTTGGGGGCCTCTTGTCCTTCGTGTGCCATCTGTGAGTTCACCATAAAGTATTTTACAGGGAGTCTGTCTGCAGGCAAGTGGATGGTGTGACCCAACTATCACAGTTGGCATTGAGATAGAATGGTCTCAATTGGGTCAATGCGTTCTCTGCTTCACACACAGAGTGAAATAATGCACAACATGTCAGCGCACCAACTACCACAATACTAACAAATATAGTGGGCACAATTACTGAAATTTTATTATGTTACTATTTGTTTTTGTTTTTTGTTTTTTTTTAATGAAAAGGGGATAGTCTCCTTCAATGTCCAGCTGATACTGATAATAGGCCACTCCACTGACTATACTTTATAAAGATACTAGAAGCGGCTACCCACATTGCCTGGGTAGAGAGGGAAAAAACCTGGTGCATTGATTTGTTTACTTTTGAGATTTACAAATGCTGGACATTTTTAAGTAGAATTTTGATGCTATTTCTATGTATATTTTAATTTTTAAATATCTTTGAATATAAATCAAATATTAATAATTTTTGCATTGTTGTGGTTTTATTTTCTTGTTTCATCCGGACATATATATATACATACATATACACCAACTGCCCTTTATATATGTATCAATAAAAACATTGAACATATTTACCTGAATATCTTCTCCTTCATTTAAACAGTTTTCTACAGCAAAGAAAGGCTTCACAATATGTTTATAATAAGGTTTCCCAATCAAGAACTGATGCAGTTGATTAAACTTTTTTTCCACCTGAAATAATTAAAAGAGAGAAATAAATATCAGTCCAAAAAAAAAAAAAAAAAAACGGGGGTAAAAAATATCTGGGGTATATTGAGCTTTCCTCTGTAAATATTTTGTTCATTTTTCTATATTCTTTTTTCTTTTAGTATTATCTGCGTTATTCGGACTATTGTCCCCATCTTCATTGTTACTTGTACAACGTTTCGGCCGATATGCCCTCCGGCCTTCTTCAGGTATTTCTTGTCAGACTCGGGAACCTTCTTTTCGAACTCAGGAACTTTCTTGTCGTATTTGGGAGCCATCACGGAACTTTGAACCTAACCTTTTATTTAGTCCACGGGGGTATCCTGTTCTCATTCCGCTAACCATAGCTGGCTAGGAGTTGTGTTAATTAATTATTTTTCTAACTGCTTTCACTCAGGATTGAACTCGGGTTCCAGAGATAACTGTCACTTAGAACTGTCTTAACCTAACTACCTTATCCACTAGGCCATGTGTCCAATTGTCTTTTTTTTTTTTGTAATTAGGAAACATAAATATTAACTTATATAAACTTCTCAGCCCTGTCAGCTAGGGCAAGACCCTCTCCTTGTTGGATGTGGGTGGTGACCCGTGATACTTAAGGAAAAAACAATGGTGGCAAGCCCCAACCCTTTTTATCATAGGCTAGAATGCGGTGGCTGAAGGTCCTATTGTCCTGGGTATAATGTTTAACTATCTGATGGTGAGGTTCCAGTTCTGGAGCTCTGGGGAATGTGGAGTACCCCTTCATCACCATTATTCACGGGTTCACTCAGACCCAGATGGTAGTACCTGTTAGGGTCCTATCTATGGGTTAAATAAAAAACACGAGTTTAATAAAATGTGTTAAAAAAAATTGAGTACCATCAGGAATGAATAAAATGAAACGTCTTTGGCTTAAAATGACCCAAAGGGTTGACATGCCGTAAAACCAAACCAACCAGCCAACTCAGTATTGTTGGAAAACAATTCAAAAGTTCTGCCTTCTTTGAATTATCATTGTTGTAAACCTAACAAAAATTGAGTTGCTCCCCTTTGATCAGTAAGGGAGTGATGGGAACCCGGATATGGGAATTCAGCCATGTTACTTTGGGCTGGGGTTTTGGACTATACAGATGTGCGTCAGCATGGTTGAACTAGTGACCACGTCCATCAGCACGGTTGGGCTAGTTAAGTCATTTTTAGGGTAGAAAATGCTTCTACCGTGTGTTAAATAAAGACTGACAAGCAGAGAGTCAGCAGACAAAGGCCACTGGCCCATGTGTAAACACACATGTGACAACACGAATGACGGCCCATGTGACGAACACGCACATGATACACACACAGTTGAATTCTATCCAAAACCATCCAACTGTATTCCCTGTCAGTGAGAATAAATAAAATAAATATTGTTATATGTTAAACATATTTCATTGTTTTTATTATCATTTTATATTTCCTACATCTCGAGATATAACAGGTTAAATACACATCATTCTTTAAAAATGCAAATCAAAGAGTCTTTTGCTAAGTTACAAGTATTGACTTGAACTAAAGTATTTTTAATAAGTAAAAAGTAAGTAAAGTTGTCAGGGTGGCCTAAAATCAGTATCAGCCAGGCAGCGAGGGAGTCTATCTTCCTTTCACTAGCACTAGACCAAGGAGATTGTTTTTGCATCTGAAGTGTAGAGCCACACCTAACTTGTGGCCCTACACTTCAGATGCAAAAACAATCTTACTTTACCACACAGATCCCTGTGCTACTCATACGCTGAGTTGTTGAGGGCCAGTATCGAACCAGGAACCTTGTGGTTCCTAGTCGGACACTCTACCGACTGAGCTAAAGCTATGGCTTAAACACTGATGTATTGCCATAGCACAGCCTCACTAATACAAAGCTTAAGAGCTATTGAGCTGCTGTCTGTCAAGTAGAAACACCTTGTGATGAAAATATTGATTTGTGTTGGGACTCAATAAAAAGCCATTAAGTGCTATCTATGGCTGTGCCAATAAGGGGAGTAACAAGCTAAGGCTGATAGTATTTAAAAAAAAGAAGAAAAGGTATCAATGATTTCTTTTTACAATTAAAACAGTAAGTATTCCTTGAGTAGCTCTTTTGGGTATATAAACACTACCAAAGATTACCATGAAGAAGATATTCATAAACATGATTAATGCTTTTGAATTTTTGAATGTTTTAATGAAGATATCTGATATGCTTGGATAAAAATTTCTGAGCCTTAATCTGATTGTAAAAACATTCTTCAATTCAAGCTAGTTTGACAAATACAAATTAAGGGTCTAGTTTAGTGTTATTTTTAAATCGTAAATCGAATACCTCGCTAAAAATCACCTGTCTTGTGATATACACTTCAGTTTTTTTATTTTTTTATTTTACCAAACCTCTGCATGAGCAGGATGCGACACAAGGTCAATTTCTTACGGAGTTTAACAGGTCTAAATTCAAAGTTTTCCTTCTCCTAGACTGGTTACCTAGCCATGGTTAAAGAACCCAGTCTACTACCCAAAGCTGGAGGGAGTATTGGATTCATACCTTTCCCAAGTGCCATGTAAAATGCAAACAGCTTCGTCCAGGAATTGAACTTGGTCAACATGTCCATTTCCTGCAACTCTATCCACTACAACACTTCACTTCAGTCCTGAATGCCTGAGGATAGGATCATGGTTGCTGAGCAATCTATGACTTGACTACTAAGTGGTCCTGTGATATGCAACACTCCACTTCGGTCTTTACTCAGGCCCGATCTGATCAATCAGCTGGTCACATAAAATCCTTATCTTGCTTTTTAGTTCAAGTGCCCCTATATATATTTACCAACCGCTCCGCACGAGCCGGATGTGACACAAGGTCAATTTCTTAAGCGGAGATTGTTTTTGCGTCTGAGGTGGAGCGCTACACCTACCATCAGCTCCTTTTAATTTACTGCACAGATCCCTGTTCTACTCATACGCTGAGTTGGCGAGGGCCAGGTATCGAACTAGGAACTTTGTGGTTTCTAGCCGAACACTCTATCGACTGAGCTAACCTCCGCACAAGCAGGATGTGACACAAGGTCAATTTCTTAAGCAGAGATTGTTTTTGTGTCTGAGGTGAAGCGCTACACCTACCATCAGCTCCTTTTTACTTTACTGCACAGATCACTGTGCTACTCATACGCTGAGTTGGCAAGGGCCAGGTATCGAACTAGGAACCTTGTGGTTTCTAGCCGAACACTATTGACTGAGCTAACCCGGTAGGCCCTTATTTTGTATTCATTAGACTAGCTATATCAAATCCTTATCTTTTTGCTTAATTTATACAGTAGATGTCAAGATGAAAATCTCCAGTCCAGAAACCAATGTCATAGCCTTTCACATTTTCCAGTCATTGGAGAAAAAAACAATGAAAAAAAAAAAATTATGTGGTTATATTTATAGTATGAACAATGACCACCAGGGGGCATAAATGATGATATTTATTAACCTATAGTAAAAGTAAAGTCATCGGGGTGGCCTAATGTCAGTATCAACCATGCAGCAAGGGAGTCTATCCCCTTTTCACTAGCACTAGACCCAGGAGATTATTTTAGCGTCTGAGGTGGAGCGCCACACCTACCATCAGCTCCTTACTTTACTGCACAGATCCCTGCACTACTCATACGCTGAGTTGGCGAGGGCGGGTATCGAACTAGGGACCTTGTGGTTTCTAGCCAAACGCTTTACCGACTGAGCTAACCCATAAATCCTCACAAATATGCATGATTAAAAGCGTAATAATCTAATTCTCAGAAAAGGTTTATCACCCATTTATATTTGTTCTCTTGTAGGCCTCCATAGAAAAAAATATCGTCCAATGAAAAACTACTTTAAAAAACAAAGATTTAAAAAAAAAAGTATTATTTAGATATTTTTTTTTTATCTAATCAGTCAAATTTATTTATCTTGTATTTTAACAACCAACCAACCAACCAACCAACCATTTTCCCAGTTGGGATTCAAGAGTTGTATCTCTTCATCTTCATCAGCCATGTTCTTGTTTTCAAGTGGAAGATGGAGAAAAAAAAAGTTGAGACTATTCCAACTTCAGCAGTGTTACGTTGGTTGGTTGGTTGGTTGGTTGGATTTCATGGCAAGTCAACCCATTGGGTTATTTTATACTGAAGACGTTTTTGTCTTATTCATTTTTGGCTTGGTTTGTTTTATGGCATATCAACCTCAGTGGGTCATTTAATGCCAATAAAGTTTTGAAATAAATTAATTCTTAATGGATACACAGTATTTTTTTATAAATACATTTTTCTATTGACCCATAGATGGGACTCTAACAGGTACTACCACTCCTGGTCAGAGTGGACTAGGGAGCAAAAAGTGCTCCATATTCCCCAAACCTCCAAAACTGGAACCTCACCATCAGATAGAGTTTAATGTTATTCTCAGGATATGTAGACCCTCAGCCACTGCCTTCTAGCACCCATATGATAAAAAGGGGTTGGGGCTGGATATAAGAGCAATAGGGTTGGGACAATCATAAAGGTGCTAGGGCTTGACGTGACCAGCCAATTGATCGGAGGGGGCCTCTCCAACCGCCCGTCTAGCCTAAGTAAGGGTCTAAGTGGAGTGTTTCTACCTAACAGGTACTACCACTCTGGGTTAGAGTGGACCTGGAAGCAATGGTGATAAAGGAGTACTCCACATTCCCCAGACCTCCAATCTCACCACCAGATAGACTTTAATGTCACACCCAGAACATGAAGACCCTCAGCCACTGCCTTCTAGCACATATATGATAAGCACCTTGCCATAAGGAAAATAGGGTTGAGACAATCATATAGGTGCTAGAGATTGATGTGACCAGCTGATTGATCAGAGAAGGTCTCTCCAACCAATGTCTAGTAAGCAGAATGGTAGTACCTGTTAAGTTTCTATCTATGGGTTAAATAGAAAAACATGAGTTAAAAAATTGAGTTTAAAAGAAATTTTCAATACCCATCAAGAATGAATAAAATAAAATGTCTTCGGAAAAAATAACTCAACAAGGGTTGACATGCCATAAAACCAACCAACCAACCAACAATAAAGAGGAATAACAAACAAAATGCACTTGGTTGAACTAAGTGAACATTCCTGTCTCATTAAAGCTTTAAGTAAACAAACATGTTTAAACAAACTGCCTGAACTTGGATTACTGGGAATCAACTTGGATTCCAATGCCTTATGGGTTTGAAAACTCAAGAATGGAAACATGGAAGGCCTTTCCATTAATATATATAATATATATATATATATATATATATATATATATATACACTAAAGAGGAAAATGACCTGATTAAATTCTTTGTAATCAAGAGGGTCAAGTAAGCCAAATATGGTCAACATATTTAATCATAAAAAGACTACAAAGGTTAATTTTCAGTTTTGATGTGTTCAAAATCTCCAATCAAAACACACATTAAAGTATATTTACATAAATCGAGCAATGACAACTACAAAGAGGAAATTAACACTAGAAAATGTACTCGTTTCTCTGGATAGTTTTTTTTTTCTCCTATAAAGGTCAATGGGTTCTTAGTAAATCTAATCCAACTTAGGATCTTAGTTCAAGTGCCATAAATGTGTTCCATATGAATATTACATACACACTAGCAAGTATATATATATGCATCTCCAGAGGTGCGTGGTGTAATGGTTAGAGTCATAGGAAATGGACTTGTCAACCTGAGTTCAATTCCTGGACGAAACTGTTTGCATTTCACATGGCGCTAATACCTTGGGAAAGGTATGAAACCAATTCTCCCTCCAGCTATGGGTAAATAGCAGGACAGACTGGACTCTTTAACCATGGCAAAGTAACCAGTCTAGGAGAAGGAAAACTCTGAATTCAAACCTGTTAAACTCCGTTTAAGAAATTGACCTTGTGTCACATCCTGCTCGTGTGGAGGGGTTGGTAAAATATATATATGCACCCTCCAGGTGTAAGTATGTAAGTTTTAATGTAATATATTAAATTAGAAATACTAATGAAATTAAATAAGAACACATATAAAATGATTACATTTATTTTAATTATAGTTTAATTGGTTTCTGTATAAAATCATTCATAGGATTGATAAATAGTACATTGTTCTCATTCCAATGTCCAGGCTAATGGGAATATGTTGTGTCTATTAATTCTTCCGAGTTAATTTTTTTTTTTTGAAATGTCACCTGTCTCTGAATCCAAGTATTCTGGCTATGAAGTTAAACTGCATCTAGTGGTGAGATTACAATTCTGGAGCTCTGGGGAGTGTGTAGTACCCCTTCATTGCCATTACATCCAGGCCTAATCTATATTATAATTGGTTTCTATATAAAAATTATTTAATACATTGGAGAATAAAGCAATAATATTAGAGATCTATAAGTAAAAAAAAGTAAAGTCGACGGGGTGGCCTAAAGTTGGTATAAACCAGACAGCCAGGGAGTCTATACCCTTTTCACTAGCGCTAGACCAAGGAGATTGTTTTTACGTCTGAGTTGGAGTGCCACACCTACCATCAGCTCCATACTTTACTGCACAGATCCCTGTGCTACTCATATGCTGAGTTGGCGAGGGCCAGGTATCGAACTAGGAACCTTGTGGTTTCTAGCCGAATGCTCTACTGACTGAGCTAATGGGAGAGATCAATAACACCAAATATTTATTAAACCTGGTTTTGTTAAAACCAGTATGCAAATTAACCACACCATATATTATGTAAACCTTTATTTCTTAGTGATATATAAGACACATTGCCACACTAATAACATGGGCTGTTTTGAGGCAAATCTAACTCAAATTTTCATAGAGACATTATTAATAAATAAGATTTATTCTATGTATTAATGATTTTGACTATAAATTAAATACTTATTGATAAACTTATGTAATTCCTGAGGGTATTCTGACGTAAGCAGTGATGTAGTTTTGGCTACAGACAGACACCGAATCTCCATTATAATAAGATGTATAAAAACACACAACTAAATTGGTTTGATAGACTTTTATGTAAGACTCAAATTTGGCTACTATTATCTGCATTATTCAGACTATTGTCCTCATCTTCATTGTTATCTCTACAACGTTTCGGCCAATATGCCCTCTGGCCTTCTTCAGGTATTTCTTCTCGGACTCGGGAACTTTTTTTTCGGACTCAGGAACCTTCTTGTCATAAATACCTTAAGAAGGCCGGAGGGCATATCATCCGAAATGTTGTACAGATAACAATGAAGATGAGGACAATAGTCCGAATAATGCAAATAATACTAATCATCAAGCCTCATCTCAAACATTCAGTCAAATTTTGCTTATTGAATTTTGTAATTAATAAACTTGAAAGAGTTAACAGGAAAAATAATCTTGAATTAATTAATCAATCCGCCTTTATAAACTATAGGTAGTTATAAAATCTAAAAATTATAGAGTTAATAGGGAACAGCTTTTTAGCTGATCCCTATTAACAACCTGAAATACAGTAATGTATTGTATCTAGGGACCGGTTTAGCTCAGTCGGTAGAGCGTTCGGCTAGGAATCACAAGGTTCTTGGTTCAATACCGGCCCTTACCAACTCAGCATATGAATAGCACAGGGATCTGTGCGATAAAGTGAAGAGCTGATGGTAGGTGTTGCACTACACCTCAGATGCTAGAATAATCTCCTTGGTCTAGTGCTAGTAAAAAAGGGGATAGACTCCCTCGCTGTCTGGCTGATACCAACATTAGACTGCCCCGACGACTTTACTTTTACTTTTATTGTATCAAGAGGCACATATTTTGAGTCAGCCCATGTAGGTTTAATACTTAAGTCAATCTTTGAGAATGCAGTCAGTGTGTTCTAACAAGGTGGGATTATGGTGAGATACTATGTTTATACACTTAGCTAAGTACCCCCCACTGTGACTCAGTACATCAAAAAGTGATTGATGGCTTTTTTTTTTAATAAAAAGGAAGGGTACTTACCATTTGTTTCTGAATCTCTAGGTTTTCATCCAAGCTATTCCTATGGGTGCCAACAATAAATATTGGTGGTGAAAGTGTTGTATTAGTTATTGAATTCTTTGTATTCTCAGCAGCATGGACATGGATGGACTTCATCCAATAATCAATGTAACCCAGACTGGACAGTTCTTCAGTCAATATTTCTACATCCTAAAACAACAACACACACACATGATCAGCTATACAAGTGGTTGCAAATAAAACACAAGTTAAAAAATACAGTAACTGTTTGTCAAACAATGGTCTACCTTTTTGTATGATAAAGACAAAGGTGCTATTTAATAGTTAATCAATATATATATATATATAGTTTTTTTTTTCATAAAAAATGATTTACTACGTCACACATAGTTGTGTTACATGGTCCCTTCTATTCACCAACTTATCCTATTGTTGTACTGCTAAGCTGGATTGGGTTGTCTTTTCTCTGTATGGATCTGGGCTGGATTCTCTTTGTTATTCTGGTCTTCTCAGTTTTGTGTCTGTTGCTGTTTTTAGTAATGAACACAAGATTCGATATTGTTTTTTTAGAGCTCTTTATTCAATCCAAGTAATAACAACACATGGAGAAACATGTAAGTGATTATGGCCTACAAAACCGTGATTTTTTAAATATATTTATAAGGAGTGTGCACTGTATAACTTTACAGACTAAACTAGGGCCATATAAAGTGTAAATTCAACTGGAGTCAGAGTTGGTATAGTTTTACTCCGACTCAGACTCCAGTGACCTCTTCATTGCTTCAGACTCAGACTCCACAGCTCTGAATATAATGCATTATTTTTTTTTTTCCTTGATAAATATGAATTAAGACTATCCTATTAAGAACCTATAAGTAATATAGCCTACAAATAGATATAAAACCGTTATTTTTTTAATATATATATATATATATATATATATATATATAAAGAGTGTGCACTGTATATCTTTACAGACTAAACTAGGGCCATATAAAGTGTAAATTTTTACTGTCCATTTTTTATTTAATTCTTACTCCGACCCAGACTCCAGTAATAAATATGAATTAAGACTATCCTATAAGTAATATAGAATTGGTTATTCCTAGAGTAATACACGGCAAATGGTTTTTACTATTCATTTTTTATTTAATTGTTATTTATTTGAGTAGATGAGTTCACAACTACTTCATATTGGTGACTGGTAAGTAATAATAAATGATCACTGCCCAACAAATATAGCAGGAACATTTATCATACATCAAAATCAAGCTGGTCCTCTGTGGATCACATCCCTATTCCTCCATATAGTCACCATTTCTCTGAATAGCAATGTTCCTCCTTCGAATGATAGCATGTATCCCTGCCCCGTAAAATTCTGTTGACTCTTCTTTGGTCCACTTCTTCATTACAGATTTCACTTCCTCGTCACTGGAAAAATGTTTGCCTCTCAAACCCCTTTCATGGGGCCAAAGAGATGATAGTCTGAAATTGCTAAATCGGTGAATATGAAAAGATGATGATAAATCTGGTGATTAGAAAAAATAGCTTCTTTTTGATGTATGATACATGTTCCTGTGTTGGTAATTATACCTGTCCTAATCAAAATGGCATTACTTTTTGTCTCCCCTATGTGGAGAAGTAGGGATGTGATCCACAGAGGACCAGCTTAATTTTGATGTATGATACATGTTCCTGTGTTGGTAATTATACCTGCAAAATGGCATTACTTTTGTCTCCCCTATGTGGAGAAGTAGGGATGTGATCACAGAGGACCAGCTTAATTTTGATGTATGATACATGTTCCTGTGTTGGTAATTATAACTGTCCTAATCAAAATGGCATTTCTTTTGATTCACCTATGTGGAGAAGTAGGGATGTGATCCACAGAGGACCAGCTTGATTTTGATGTATGATACATGTTCCTGTGTTGGTAATTATAACTGTCCTAATCAAAATGGCATTACTTTTTGCTATGTGGAGAAGTAGGGATGTGATCCACAGAGGACCAGCTTGATTTTGATGTATGATACATGTTCCTGTGTTGGTAATTATAACTGTCCTAAAAAATGGCATTACTTTTTGACTCACCTATGTGGAGAAGTAGGATGATCCACAGAGGACCAGCTTTTGATGTATGATACATGTTCCTGTGTTGGTAAACCTGTCCTAATCAAAATGGCATTACTTTTTGTCTCCCCTATGTGGAGAAGTAGGGATGTCTTAATTTTGATGTATGATACATGTTCCATAACTGTCCTATGGCATTACTTTTGACTACCATGTGATCCACAGAGGACCAGCTTGATTTTGATGTATGATACTTATAACTGATCAAAATGGCATTACTTTTTGACTCACCTATGTAAGGGATGTGATCATGATACATATAACTGTCCTAATCAAAATGGCATTTCTTTTTGATTCACCTCCACAGAGGACCAGCTTGATTTTGATGTATGATACACTGTGTTGGACTGATGGCTCATGATACATTGGGATGGGACTCACCTATGTGGAGAAGTAGGGATGTGATATTTGATGTATGGTTCCATTATAACTGTGGCATTACTTTTTGACTCACCTATGTGGAGAAGTAGGGATGTGATGACCAGCTTAATTTTGATGTATGATACACCTGATGGCATTACTTTTTGACTCACCTATGTGGAGAAGTAGGGATGTGATCCAGCTTAATTTTGATGTATGATACATGTTCCATACCTGTCCTAATCAAAATGGCATTACTTTTTGTCTCCCCTATGTGGAGAAGTAGGGATGTGATACACAGAGGACCAGCTTAATTTTGATGTATGATACATGTTCCTGTGTGGTAATTATAACTGTCCTAATCAAAATGGCATTTCTTTTTGATCACCTATGTGGAGAAGTAGGGATGTGATCCACAGAGGACCAGCTTGATTTTTGATGTATGATACATGTTCCTGTGTTGGTAATTATAACTGTCCTAATCAAAATGGCATTACTTTTTGTCTCCTATGTGGAGAAGTAGGGATGTGATGCTTAATTTTGATGTATGATATGTTCCTTATACCTGTCCTAATCAAAATGGCATTCTTTTGATTCACCTATGTGGAGAAGTAGGGATGTGATCCACAGAGGACCAGCTTGATTTTGATGTATGATACATGTTCCTGTGTTGGTAATTATAACTGTCCTAATCAAAATGGCATTACTTTTTGACTCACCTATGTGGAGAAGTAGGGATGTGATCCACAGAGGACCAGCTTGATTTTGATGTATGATACATGTTCCTGTGTTGGTAATTATACCTGTCCTATACAAAATGGCATTAACTTTTGACATACCCTCATACAATTACAAGTGTCACCATCACCTTCATGTTCCACAATTTTTTTCAATTCCCTGGCAAGATCCAATCCTTTTGATGCCAATATGGTGATTATAATAATTATTACATTTGTCTAAATTGAATCTTTTTCATTTACACTGGCAGAGCCAAGAATTTTACACTGTTAGTTGTTGTTGTTAGATGATATTACGAGAGATTATTTTTGTATATATTGTGATAGGCAATCTTAACATAAATTTTCTATTCTATTATTTACATTATGAACATTAGCAAGAATATGCGCCCCCCCAGGCGTAAGTAATTAAGTTTTAATGTAATGAAATATATTAAATTAGAAAGACTAACGAAATTAAATAAGAAAAGCATATAAAAAGATTACACTTATTTTAATTTATTTGTATATAAAATCATTCATAGGATTGATTTTACTACATTGGAGAATAAAACAATAATATTAGAGATCAATAACACCAAATAAGTAATTATTTATTAAACTTGGTTTTGTTAAAACCAGTATGCAAATAACCACATCATATATTGTTTAAACGTTTATTTCTTAGTGATATATAAGACACATTGCAGGATTTTAAATGCACGAATAACATGGGCTGGTTTGAGGTAAATCTAACTCATATTTTCATAGAGACATCGTTAATAAATATGATTTATTCAATGTATTAATGATTTTGACCATGACTATAAATTCAATACTCATTGATAAACTTACACAATTCCTGAGAGTATTGTGACATAAGCAGTGACGTAGTTTCAGTTAGACAGACAGACAGTGAATCTCCATTAAGTGACATTACAAGAATCTTGGATATTCTTTATTAAAAGACTGTTTTCGAACAATCTGTCTTGATTAACTGTTAGAAAAATAAAAAATTACAAGGGTAGTCAAAAAGTAATGCCATTTTGTTTAGAACAGGTATAATTACTAACACAGAACATGAAATGAAAATGAAGCTGGTCCTCTGTGGATCACATCCCTACTTCTCCACATAGTCACCGTTTCTCTCAATAGCAATGTTCCACCTTCAAATGTATCCGTACCCCATAAAATTCTGTTGACTGTTCTTTGAGCCACTTGTTCACTACAGGTTACACACCAGATTTAGTGCCTTCAGACTATCATCTGTTCGGCTCCATGAAAAAAGGTTTAAGAGGCAAACATTATTCCAGTGACGAGGAAGTGAAATCTATCAAGATGAAGTGGCTTAAAGAACAGTCAACAGAATTTCATGGGGCAGGGATACATGCTCTTATACAAAGGTGGAATATTGCTATCGAGAGAAATGGTGACTATGTGGAGAAGTAGGGATGTGATCCACAGAGAACGAGCTTCATTTTGATGTATGATAAATGTTCCTGTGTTGGTAATTATTCCTGTCCTAAACAAACTGGCATTACTTTTTGACACACCTATGTAGAGAAGTAGGGATGTGATCCACAGAGAACGAGCTTCATTTTGATGTATGATAAATGTTCCTGTGTTGGTAATTATACCTGTCCTAAATAAAATGGCATTACTTTTCTACTCACCCTTGTATTTAAGTGCAGCTTAAAGTTCATTTAACTTTCAATTTCAATTTAACTTACCTCTATGCGATCACTGACAGGCTTTACAGTTGTCATGGCAGAAAAATCATCACACATATTGAAGACAATAACATATACTGCCCGGGAGGAAAGAAACACCTGGAAAAAAAATAAATTATAAAATAAAAATAAAAACAAACAGATTGGTTTCATTTGTTTTGTTTTACGGCATATCAACCTCAGTGGGTCATTTAATGCCATCAATTTAATCAACCACCTGGGTTCTATCCTTTAGCATCATGGGTCACCACCCACGACCAACAGGTAGCCCCATTGGGGGAGTCTTTCCCCTCTGCACAAAACAGATTGATATTATATTCCATCACATAAACTGATGAGAATGCTATATCTTAGCTCATTCTATTTCTGTTCTATGTGAGATATTGTGGTATTATTTGGATTATTCGGACTATTGTCCTCATTTTTATTGTTATCTAAACAATGTTTCAGCCAATGTGCCCTCTGGCACATGTTAAGCTGTGTTAATCATTGCTAACGGAATGAGAACACTTTACCCCTGTGGATTGAATAAAGGGTTTGGCTCAAAGTTCCATGAAGGCTGTCGAGTTCAACAAGAAATACCTGAAGAAGGCCAGAGGGCACATCAGCTGAAACGTTGTGTAGATAACAATATGGTGAGGACAATAGTCCAAATAATGCAAATTATCAAGCCTCATCTAAAACATTCAGAGAAATGGCATATCTCTGCCGCTTATTTTTTCCGCTGAGTTGAGTGACATGCTCTTGTTGTGCTGTAGGGTAAGTCCAAGTGTTCTGGCTTCCTCAAAAGTTTGCTTTTCGGAATATTCTAGATGTATGTTTGGATGTATTCAGCAGGGAATATGTGATGGGAAGAAAGTCGCCCCCCCCCCCCAGTATAGCTAACGCTCTTAAACCTTCCTTTTAAATTCTTAAAAGACTAGTGAAACTAAATAAGAATACATATAAGATGATTAGACTTATTTCTATTTTAATGACTTATTCTTGGGGTGGGGCAACCAATCATGGTGTAATGGTTAGCAAGCTAGTCTCACAGATCCATTACTGAATAGCAAATTTGATCTTTGCTGGATGCCCCATACTTTAACTCTTAATGTCCTATACCACCTCATTCCACCCAACCTCAGGATTTCAGCTAAGTGGACAATTATTCTATATAACATTTCTGCAGACAAACCAAAGTTTGTCACTATTTGTTATGTATGCATGTAATACATGTCTATTCGAATTCTAAGTTTGTGTTTGTGTTTTATTCTTTAACTCTAATGTCTGTTACCAGGGTCTGAATCACCACACTAAAATTTGTTTAAATATAATATTAAACATATTTAGAAGTCTTTGATTTAAGGGAAATACCTCAGGTAACTTGAAATGAACTTTTGATAAATCTTATAGGAATTATATTCTAATTGAGCTCTGGACTTGGAAAATTCTGAACAGGATGTTAAGAGTTAACCTTGTGTCACATCATAGATAATAAATACTTATTCTTTTTGTGTGTGTGTGTGTGTGTAAATGAGTTGTTGAAGCTTATATTTTTCCAGTCTTAAAAGCTCTCTTTCAATATCCAAGCTCAAAATTTTGTAACTCTGATTATAACACTGGCATGTGTTAAATTTTTCTTCCAAAGATCAAAGGTTTATCAAGTGATATATGCTTGCCATTTTATACTGAATTCAAAAATACCATTCATTGTGTTTGGTCAGGTCTGGTTTTTAAGATGTGCTTGAATACTTCACAACATATATATATATAGCCGAGCAAATGACAATCTGAGTTATATGACCAAATAACTGAAATTACACTAGATTGCATTAAAATATTTTTTCCCAAAGGTCAAAGGTTTTACCAAGTGATATTGCCATTTTATGCTGAATTCAAAAATACATTCATTGTATTTGGTTAGGTTGGTTTTTAAGAATACTTGACAACAATTTGTACATAATAATATCACTTATTCAAAATCCTGTGAACTCTACTTGCCACAGCGATAATACTGTTCTATACATTTCAAGTAAGAGCTTGTATCTTAAAAATTTGATCTGATTAGAAAAAATGAGTATGATTTTTAGTTTCAGCACAAAAAAAACTGCCTTAAAATCAACTATTATATATTTGACCTTGAAAACATCACAGGCCAGTGAAATAGAAGCAATGTTTTCAACAAGATATGGTTTGAAATTATATAAGAACAACTTTGCCCATATTTTGTAGAGGACTTTACTAGATTCTCTAAATGACAAAAAGGAAAAAACTTTATTAGTCTGTCAAGTGGTCAACTTAAAATCATCATTCACCACATCTGGCAAGATATATATATATATATATATATATATATATATATATATATATTAGGATTGTCAGTTTGACCTAAATATAGAGAAGTGCACCTTCTGCTTTCTGATGTTAAATTCATTATGACAAATCAAGAGCATTTTTTTTAGATTCTGTAAAAATTCATAGAATAACATATTTTACAATTATTTGTGTAAATTTTTTAAATAAGGCTTGATATGTATTATATATAAAAATACAATGTTTCAACCAGCCTTCTTCAGGCCTCTCTTGTCTATCCAAACATAGCAATGATTCTACTTGGGAAATCATTGCTCAACAGTCAAATATTCAAAATAATTTCCCTAGTTGGTTGGTTTGTTTTGTTTTACGGCATATCAATCTCAGTGGGTCATTTAATGCCGATAAAGTTTTTAAAAATAAATTCATTCTTAATGGATACTCAATTTTTTTTATAAATACATTTTTCTATTTAACCCATAGATGGGATCCTAACAGGTACTACCACTCTGGGTCAGAGTGGACCAGGGAGTAATAGTGATGAAGGGGTGCTCCAAACCTCCAAAACTGGAACCTCACCATCAGATAGAGTTTAATGTCATTTCCAGGACATGTAGACCCTCAGCCATTGCCTTCTAGCATCCATATGATAAAAAGGGTTGGGGCTTGCCATAAGGGCAATAGGGTTGGGGCAATCATATAAATGCTAGGGCTTGATGTGACCAACCGATTGATTGGAGGGGGCCTCTCCAACCGCCCGTCTAGCCTAAGTAAGGGTCTAAGTAGAGTGTTGCAGGTTATGGACTGCTCATCCACCAAGACTCCATCCTTAAGCATCACGGGTCGCCACCCATGGCCAATAGATGGCCCCATTTGGGGGAGTTTTACCCGACAGGGCGGTTCCCTAGTTGAATCATTGCTTTGCTTGGATAGACAAAAGAGACCTGAAGAAGGTTGGAGGGTAAAATGGTTGAAACAATGCGTTTTTATATATCATGATAAAGATTAGGACAACAGTATGAAAAATCAAAATAATACACATTTTAATATACTGAAAATGATAAAATATTAATCTGAAATAAAAGCAGAGATACTGATAGGTACGCGTTCTGCAACCCTGAAGCACAAAAATCTAAAGGATGCAGTAAAATCATATTCATGCATCCCAGTGTTTTTCTTTTTTCTTCCCTCACCATTTCAAGCTAGCTGTAAATACATTTCAATAGTTTCTTAGAATCGAATTACACAGGATAGGTTACAAGGTAGGAATTAGACAGCTTTAGTTGTTTCCCCAGATCATAAATAAAAACCCTTCAATTTATTAAGAAACTTTAGTTGGGACCCATAAATTTTCTCAGGGACTCATTTAAAGCAAATTTGTGCATCCCTGGATGCACTAAATAAGAAAACTATCAGCATCACAGTAAAAGTATTATTTATTTAAACCAGACATGGGCAACCTTTTTCAAGAAGTGGGCTGCATGAGACAATTAGAAAATGAAAGGCAATTTTACACTGAAGGTACTTTGACCATTTTCACTACAGATGATAATTGGATCATATGACCTTTAGGCACCCCTTTTGCGATCTCGATTCGTGAGGACATTCTTTCTATTTACACCGTCAAAATCCGGTTAATTGTTAACAGATGATTTTTAGAGTTTTTTTTTTTAATTATAAAACTAACCCTAACCCCTAACGAACAACCGGATTTTGACGGTGTAAATGAAAAAAAGTGTCCCCACAAATCGAGATCGTAAAAGGGGTGCCTAAAGGTCATATGGACCGGATAATTCATGTTAGCCAGTAGAGTATATTTACATACAATAAAAATTCCAAAACCATTTCTGTATGATAAAAAAAAATAGAAACAGGGTTGGGGGGGGGGTTACCTGATGTGTTGTGTAGTAGACAGCCTGGCCAGCAAAATCCCAGATGTCAAGGGTCACTTCCTGATCAAAGATTTCAGCTTCTTTCTCAATTTCTTTCTCCTGCTGACATTCCGCTCTCTCAGCAAGCCATTTTTCTGGTGACTGCTCTTCAAGCATTGCCTGTAACTTTTCTATGGCGCCAGCGGCAATATCCTTCAGTAGTTCCTGTGGCACCTGGGTAACGGCCCCAGGAGACACCTTGCTGCCCACGCCACAGCTCAGCATACTACTATGAGAACGATTTTCTTTCTCAGACTGTTCACAAGGAGGGTGAACAAAAAAAAAATGAAAGGTAAAAAAAAAAAAAATGAAAAAATAAATCAAAATGAAAAATTGTTATTAATATTGACTAGCAAAAGAGTCTGACAAGAGGGCACATTGGCTAAAACATTGTATAGATAACAATAAAGATGAGGACAATAGTCCAAATAATGCAATAAATATTTGTTTTAAATCCTAACTAGCAATCATTATTAAGTAATTTATGAGGAAGTGCGTCCCGGTCTCCTGCCTCAAAAATTGCTATCTGGTGACTATTAAAATAACGACCCAGCTCAGTCTATTCAAAACTATCCCATCTTCATATTTATCTATATTACTTTAAATACTAAGATTTTCTTTTATTCATGTTTGTTTAATGCCTTGTTTTTAGTTTAAATGAACAAAAATTACGACAAAAAAAGAAGCTACCCCCCAAAAAAATACATTTACTTGTCGAAAATATCTATCTATCTCCATTTGTTCATATCTATCTATATTATTTTGTTTGTTTATCTATCTATCTCAGTCTATTCCAAACTATATATCCATCTTAATATCTAAACAAAAAAATGAAAAAATAAATCAAAATGAAAAATTGTTATTAATATTGACTAGCAAAAGAGTCTGACAAGAAATACCTGAAATATGCCAGAGGGCACATCGGCTAAAACATTGTATAGATAACAATAAAGATGAGGACAATAGTCCGAATAATGCAATAAATGTTTGTTTGAAATCCTAACTAGCAATCATTATTATTTAATAACTAGCAAAATAATTAAATATTATATTAAATTAAAGAGTCTAATGAAGATAAATATGAATAGAAAAAAGATTAAACTTATTTTACTCTAACTGATTTCAATATACAATTATACAAGAAGAAAAAAAATGCTCAGATTTGCTTTCCTGGTAACAATGTATTTCTCAGAATTTTTAAGATGAGGCTTGATAATTAGTATTATTTGGATTATTCAGACTACTGTCCTCATCTTTATTGTTATCTGTACAACGTTTTGGCTGATGTGCCTTCCAGCCTTCTTCGATTATGACAAGAAGGTTCATGAATTTGAAAAAAAATACCTGAAGAAGGCCGGAGGTCACATTGGCCGAAATGTTGTACAGATAACAATAAAGATGAGGACAATAATCCAAATAATCCAATAAATGTTTGAAATAACTAGCAATCATTATTATTTAATAATTAATCCATTGTTGAAAGACCAGAAATTTCCAATGATCCCAAGGATATAACAACGCTGATGACTTCCCCCTCCATCATCTCATAGATGTATTTTACGAGGTTTGAAATAACTAGCAAAATAATTAAATATTATATTAAATTAGAGAGTCTAATGAAGTTAAATATGAACAGAAAAAAGATTAAACATTTTTACTTTATTCTAATTGATTTCAATATAATTATACATAGGATTGCTTTTACATTTGAGAATAAAACGATAATATCAGAAATCAATAACACCAAGTAATTATTTATTAAACACAGTTTTGTTAAAACCGTTATACAAATTATTCACACCATATACTATGTAAACATTTATGTCTTAATAATATATAACATACATCACAGGATTTTAAACACATTAATAATATGGACTGTTTTGAGGCAAATCTATCACAGCTAGACCTGAATGGAGACATCTATCTATACATATATAAAGGGCAGTTGTGTGTATGTGTATTTCTGGAGGAAACTTTGAAAATGAAACAATTAACGACAAAGTAAATATATATACATATTCATTATCACTAGAGCTTGTGTTTTGTGTAAAAATAATAGAGATTTGATTTATATTCATGAAGATAATTAAAAATTAAAATTTAAATGATAACAGCATGGAATTTTTTTTTCATTTAATATTTTAGATAGTAGACATTAACATTTCTTTTCAGAGTAGCTGGATCAATGCAAGGTCTTTTTTTTTTTACATAGGGATTTATATAGGGCATCCTACGAAGATTCAACTCACGATTAAGTAATAATGGTAATAACTTTTTAAAAAATCCACCTCTACCCAGGCGACGCGGTAGCCACTGCTAGTTGTTAATAAATAAGATGCAAAATATCAACTGAATGAAGTTGTTTGTGTTTAGTATTATCTGTGTTATTTGGACTATTGTCCCGATCTTTATTGTTATTTGTACAACGTTTCGGCCGATATGCCCTCCGGCCTTCTTCAGGTATTTCTTTTCAGACTCGGGAACCTTCTTTTCGTAGTCGGGAACCTTCTTGTCGTAATCGGGAGCAGCGGCAATAACATAGAAAAATAATTAACACAACTCCTACCCCAGTTATGTTAGCGGAATGAGAACAGGATACCCACATGGACTGAATAAAGGGTTAGGTTCAAAGTTCCGTGATGGCTCCTGATTACGACAAGAAGGTTCCTGACTACGACAAGAAAGTTCCAGAGTTCAAAAAGAAGGTTCCTGAGTCTGACAAGAAATACCTGAAGAAGGCCGGAGGGCATATCATCCGAAACATTGTACAAAGATGGGGACAATAGTCCGAATAACGCAGATAATACTAATCATCAAGCCTCATCTCAAACATTCAGAGAAATTGTTTGTTATTCCTCAATTTTTAATCCCATTTTATGAGATTTTACCCAATCTGTTATTTCCTCGATGTTTCAATTTATAATTCTTTCCACCCCAAAAGAAATGCCCATAAATCTTCAGAAAAAACAAAATTTTAAAACTTTTTTTTACTTTCTTTATATTCTTGTCTTTTTGGAAAGAATTTTTGTGTTTGGATTCTTTTTCTTTCTTTTGGAATAACATTTCTAAGTAGACATTCATTGCTATGGCTTCTTCATATTCTTCTTCTAATGCTGCTGCACCACCTACAAGAAAACAAAAAACAAGACAACAATCAGTAAAAACCTTTCAGGATGGCCAGTAGGGTAGGTCAATTTTGGAACTGTGACATCTTCAATATGAGAAAAGTTGCAAATTAACAAAGAATTACTACACAAAATTAAAAAAACAAAACTTTGCCTTCATTTGAGGAAATTGATTTCAATCTTTTAAAATGTTATCACCGTTACAGGTTAATTATTAGGTAAAAAGCAGCATATTGGAGGTGTCAGTGGTGACGGGAGACATACTTTTAATTTGAATTCTAGTTATAATATTTTATTCATTTTGTATAAAATAACAAGATTTTCTGTTTTAAATATTGAAATTGCTAAATTTTCCAACCAATTTCTAGGCTAAATGTTGCGAAAATGAAGATTTTTGGTGCATTTTTGCAGACAATCTTTGATGCTATTTCCTCAAACAATGGTGCAAGTAACAGATCTAATTTTTGGTATCAGTATTCCTTATATCAACACACAACTTTAACTATTTGAAAGAATTTCATATTTTTTAAAAAGTGAAAAATCAACCTACCCTAATAGCCAGTGCAATATGAACATATAATGATAATTCTCCTGTTTTGATAATTTTAATCAAACTATTACAATTTGTGTGGCTATTTTAGGTCTGTATGTGAAAGCAGTTTAACAGTGGAGATCTCTTGTGGAATAAAGTTTGATCCTTTCTTGAAGTAGAAAGATGTAGTATCAGTTTTAATCCTTGTCTGCTGATCCATGCTTAGTTGTATCAGAGTTTTATCCTGTCTTGAAATAAAGAGTTGCACAATCATCAGAGTTTATCCTGTCCTGAAGCAAAGAGCGGACCATATGAACTTTAGGCACCCTTTTGCTTTGCTGATTCATAAGTACATTATTTTCATTTACACCGTCAACATCCGGTTGTTTGTTAGGGGTTAGGGTTAGGGGTTAGTTTTATAATTAAAAAAAAAAAACTCTAAAAGTCGTCTGTTAACAAACAACCAGATGTTGATGGTGTAAATGAAAAAATGTACTTATGAATCAGCAAAGCAAAAGGGGTGCCTAAAGGTCATATGGTCCCAAAGAGCTTTACAATCCTCGTCTGCTAATCCTTGCCTCCAGTGAGACAATTTATCAACACCTTTAAATAGTAAATTAAATATATGTTTTTAGCTCAGTCGGTAGAACCACAAGGTTCCTAGTTCGATACCAGCCCTCGCCAACTCAGTGTATGAGTAGCACAGGAATCTGTGCTGTAAAGTAAGGAGCTGATAGTAGGTGTGGTGCTCCACCTCAGATGCAAAAACAATCTCCTTAGTCTAACGCTAGTGAAAAGGGGATAGACTACCTCGCTGATTGGCTGATACCGACTTTATGTCACCCGACGACTTTACTTACTTTTATTGCTCACCACTGGATAGCAGAACTTAGCTCTTGAGCCCTATGTCCTGTGTCTTCGGCCATTGGACTCCTAAGATACTAATAATAGCATGATCCTAGGAGGCCATACTCCCAGGCAGCACCTGCCTCCTTGATTTAAAGGGGCAGGACTGGATTTATTGCCCAGTGCCTGAGGTGCCTCAATAGAGGAATGCCGAAGGGATCCATGCAATTTTTTCACTGGCCACGCATGAGCTTCAATTTGTGTGATCCCTCCACATTAAAGGTCCTTGTGTTCAACTGATATGATGGGGAGCCAGTAAATAATTTATGTGCTTATTGTGAAAATGTTACAATGGAAATTTGTGCATGTTAACCCCTATTTACCAATAATGTGATAATACTACTTTTTGGAAAGGGAGTGAGTCACAATATCAACAAGCAATATCAAATCTAAAGGATATATCTAAAGGCTTTTTTTTTTAAACTCTAGTTCTCATATCTAAACAAAAAAAATGGCTTTTCTATTTAATAATGTTCTCCAGTTTTAAAAAGCTTACAAGATCAAAAGAATGTTTCACTATTTATATCACTAGTTATCTATATTTATAAATCTGCTGTATATGTGTTTATTTGTCTGGATACAGCTTCTATATAAAATTGTTACCAAAACAACTGTTTATTCCCACCTCAAACAAATTTCTCAGTAGTTTGCAATAATTTGAAAAGGAAAAGATTTTCCCTAATAAGGTAAGCTAATTTGCATATTTTTCCTAAAAAATAAAACAGGTCGTTATAACAAAACAAAAAAAAAGAGATTGAAAAGGAATGTTTTATTATTCATTAGCAGTATGTACCTGACCTTGACCAGGTTATATGGTATCTGGCTAAATTAAGCATACACCTTTTTAAATCTTATATTGCTCACCATTGGATAGCAGTACCTATCACTCAATGTGTTTATTGTGAAAATGTTATAATGGAAATTTGTGCATGTTCACCCTCATTTACTAATAACGCAATAATGATACTTTTTGAAAAGGAGTGAGATGCAATATCAACAGTGTTATTAATTCAAATGGTCCTAATGAATAGAATGCTCGGTATGGAAATTCATTAAATTTGCAAATTTATTGGAGTTATTCCCTTAGCTTATTTATTTTCCTCCCTATTTTCTCATACTGCAGCCGATAATTTCTAATGACCCCAAATGAATTCAGGGGTAAATAGAAATACCATCACTGGATTCCTCATAAAATTCTACTGTACAAAAATTTTGTTTGATCTTGGTACAGGTACTATAGATTCCAAGACTGTGCTCAAAGCCATCGATGCATATCTGGTGAGTAGCAATAGGAGAGTATCAGGTGAGCTTGGCATCTCTTAGTCCAGTGTAGTTCATCACTTTCATAACCTTGATAAAAGCATAAAGAGCTGCTGAATTTTGACTCACATTACCAAAATATTATAAAAACTTCTGACTCGCCCCAGTATATTCCTCAAGAAGAAAATAAATATGAATTTCAGAAGAGATTGCCATAGAGGCAAATCAATTGAGTAGCAATAGGAGAGTATCAGGTGAGCTTGGTATCTCTTAGTCCAGTGTAGTTCTTCACTTTCATAACCTTGATAAAAGCATAAAGAGCTGCTGAATTTTGACTCACATTACTATTGAAGTCAGTTAGTCTACTGTTGGTTTTAATAACAACAGCTTACTAAGTCCAACTCAAGCAGTGTCCAAGACAGCTGGTATAAATAGGAATCAAGAATGATCCATTCATGAATCTGGGTGATTTGGGTGATTCCACTCCTTGAGTTCTGATTGGCTGCTTGACTGCTTGATTTGAATGACATTGTGGAGTCTTATATATACTTTGTCATTTTGCAGTGGACTTTGTAGCATTCGAGTTTGTATTTCAGTTACAACCGTTTTTGCCTTGTCTTCCCAGTTCGACGGTAATTGGAACCTTAATTATTCTTCAATTACCAAAATATCGTAAAACTTCTGACTTGCCCTAGTATATTCCTCAAGAAGTAAATAAATATGAATTTCAGAAGAGATTATTATCATAATTAGAGAGGATGTCGCTTATAAGACTCACCAATTATTCCTTGCTGATTATGTTGTTCCTCTGGTAAATTTTCATTTTCTTTAATTTGATTATTCCCACTGATGGCCAACCTCCAGGCTTGAGTGTCCCTTGTGCTAAAAGAACAGGATTCACTGAGATCTACACCATCAGTGCTTTCTATTTCCTTGTCATGTCTGTAATATACAATAATATTAGAAGGAGAAAAATTATTAAACAAAGAATAAATTTTACTTTAGGTTTAGATGATCTAAAAATGGCGCTATTTGCTGAATTGCGTCCCGGCCTCCTGCCTTAAAAAACGCTAGGTGGTGTTAGCTGAAAAAAAAAAAAAAAAAAAAAAAAAAAAAAAAAATCAACCCTCCCCACGAATTAAGTGCCTGCTGAAGTGCTTAAGGTGTTTTTCTCGAAAAGTTAATATTTTACCCCCTCCAGTTTTTTTTTTTGACAAATAAATGTAAATATTTTAACCCTCCCCTTCTTTAAAATATTTTAAGGGAGGGGGCTAAATATCTACATTTACTTGTCGATAAAAATATGGCTTACTTTTAATGCCTTCAAACCACTAAAAAAAAATAATTTATTGATAAAAACGCCTTCAATCCACTAAAAAAATATCTTCTTTTTTTGGGGGGTGGGGTGGGGTATTTTCATTTTGTTTTAATTCTTTTTTTTTTTTCAACAATCAATTACAAATAAAAAAAATCAAAACAATTTTTTCAGTATTTTTATTTTATTTATGGAGGGTTGTTTTTCAGCTATCACCGCCTAGCGTTTTTTAAGGCAGGGACGGAATTCTGCGAATATTACCAAATTTTCCAGATGGTTTTACATTTTTAGATGAGATTCTTTTAAAGCTTAAGCTATAAACCTGTTATTTAAGGCAGAACACTATTTTATTATAGTCTCAATAAGACCATGTCAGATACTAATAATCTTATTATAATGGAGATTGTGTGTTTTACTTTATAGATTCGCTTAAGGCATTTTTCCCGAAAAGTTAATGCGATATTTTACTTTCGACAAGTAAATGTAAATATTTTAACCCTCTTTAAAATATTTTAAGAGGGGGGTAAATATTTACATTTACTTGTCGATAAAAATATGGCTTACTTTTAATGCCTTCAAACCACTAAAAAAAAAAATAATTTGTCGATAAGAACGCCTTCAATCCACTAAAAAAAATTTTTTTCTCAGTATTTTCATTTTGTTTTTTGTTTTTTTCGACAATCAATTAGAAATAAAAAATCAAAACATTTTTTTCAGTATTTTTATTTTATTTATGGAGGGTTGTTTTTCAGCTATCACCACCTAGCGTTTTTTAAGGCAGGAGGCCAGGACAGAATTCTTTGAATATTACCAAATTTTCCAGATGGTTTTACATTTTTAGATGAGATTCTTTTAAAGCTTAAGCTATAAACCTGCTATTTTAGACAGAACACTATTATTCTTTTTTCGACAAATAAATGTAAATATTTTAACCCTACACTTCTTTAAAATATTTTAAGGGAGGGGGCTAAATATCTACATTTACTTGTCGATAAAAATATGGCTTACTTTTAATGCCTTCAAACCACTAAAAAAAATAATTTATTGATAAAAACGCCTTCAATCCACTAAAAAAATATCTTCTTTTTTGGGGGTGGGGTGGGGTATTTTCATTTTGTTTTAATTCTTTTTTTTTTTCAACAATCAATTACAAATAAAAAATCAAAACATTTTTTTCAGTATTTTTATTTTATTTATGGAGGGTTGTTTTTCAGCTATCACCGCCTAGCGTTTTTTAAGGCAGGGACGGAATTCTGCGAATATTACCAAATTTTCCAGATGGTTTTACATTTTTAGATGAGATTCTTTTAAAGCTTAAGCTATAAACCTGTTATTTAAGGCAGAACACTATTTTATTATAGTCTCAATAAGACCATGTCAGATACTAATAATCTTATTATAATGGAGATTGTGTGTTTTACTTTATAGATTCGCTTAAGGCATTTTTCCCGAAAAGTTAATGCGATATTTTACTCTCGACAAGTAAATGTAAATATTTTAACCCTCTTTAAAATATTTTAAGAGGGGGGTAAATATTTACATTTACTTGTCGATAAAAATATGGCTTACTTTTAATGCCTTCAAACCACTAAAAAAAAAATAATTTGTCGATAAGAACGCCTTCAATCCACTAAAAAAAATTTTTTTCTCAGTATTTTCATTTTGTTTTTTTTTGTTTTTCGACAATCAATTAGAAATAAAAAAATCAAAACATTTTTTTCAGTATTTTTATTTTATTTATGGAGGGTTGTTTTTTCAGCTATTACCACCTAGCGTTTTTTAAGGCAGGAGGCCGGGACAAAATTCTTTGAATAGCACCAAATTTTCCAGATGGTTTTACATTTTTAGATGAGATTCTTTTAAAACTATATTATTACTCAAGTCACAATTACTTTAGTTATTTACGTCACATTCTCCATGATTTTATTTTTATGTAAACCTCAATTATTAATAAAATTGTTTTATATTATTAATACTGTTGACCATATCTACATACTAATAACATGCAATTGTATTTATATATACAACAAAATAGCGGTTTACTGTGTGAATAGGAAGGCTAATTTGCATATTGATATTAAAAATTTTATTTTAATAAATATATACTTAATATTATTGATTTCTAATTGTTTGGTTTTATCTTAATGAATATGAGCGAAAATCTTGGGGATAAATCTCAAAATAAATCTATTAACAAGAAG
The DNA here is from genome assembly GCA_023376005.1 of Doryteuthis pealeii. Taxonomy (NCBI): domain Eukaryota; kingdom Metazoa; phylum Mollusca; class Cephalopoda; order Myopsida; family Loliginidae; genus Doryteuthis; species Doryteuthis pealeii. The sequence continues at coordinate 77,669,470 of CM042157.1, forward strand.
AAATAACTAATTTTATTCTTTACTTCCTATTTTAACAAAATAATTAAATTAGGAAAATTTAGCAATGAAAGATGGAAGTGATGACAGAGTAAGTTTCAGTTGTTCTATTTTTCAATTATACTCCCCTCTTTTTAAAAATCTTTTTATCTGCATTCTTATTTACTTTCATTAGCCTTACTAATTAAATATAATATTTTATTACATTACAACTTAAATACTTGCACCCAGAGGGTGCATATATTTGCTAGTAATACTAAAATAGAATGGAAAATTTTCATTAGTCTTTTGAATCATTAGATATTTTAATGGTATACAATTTTTTAATTTCATGTTTACAGAATTGTAAAAAGTTTGCTGTTTTATGAATTTATGAGATGAAGCTTGATTATTTGTATTATTCAGACTATTGTCCTCATATTTATTGTTATATACACAACGTTTTGGCCGATGTGCCCTCCGGCCTTCTTCAAATGTTACTTGTTGTAATTAGAAGCCTTCACGGAACTTCAAACTAAACCCTTTATTCAATCCACATGGGTAGACTGTTCTCATCCTACAATCTATGACCAGGTACAAGTGTTAAGCTATGTTAAATATTCTATGTTATTATCACCCTTGGCCAGGAATGAACCTGCAAGCTAGAGATGATTATCACTTAGAACTGTATTAACTCAACCCTTGTATCCGTTGTGCCATGTGTCAAAAAAAAAAAACCAAAACAAAAAAAACCCAGAGAAATAATACTAAAATAGAATAAAAAATAAATTGCAAATTTTACAGGAAAATTTTCATTAGTCTTTTGAATCACTAGATATTTTAATGGTATACATTTTTTAAATTTCACATAGAGGTTGATTTAGCTCAGTCAGTAGAGCAACCCCCAGGAATTGCAAGGTTCCTCATTCAATACCGATCCCTACCAACTCAGTGTATGAGTAACACAGATTGGGTAATCTGATCTGTACAGTAAGTGGGGAGCTGACGGTAGGTTTGGCACTCCACCTCAGCAAAAAAAAAAATCACCCTGGTCTAGCTCTAGCAAAAAGGGGATAGACTCCCTCACTGTCTGCTGTAGGCCACAACACAATTTTAAAAAGTTTTTTTTTTTTTGTTTCACCTATAATGAAAATAAGACCGTGTTGACATTTTGTTTTTACCTTAGAGCTTTATTGATTAATACCCACTTTTGACATGAACCACTCATTCTAGATTAGAATCCAGTCTGGTTTCTTGATTCTTGACAAGTGAATTGTGCCCAATGGACATAAAATCAGACAGAAGTGACAGTGATGGTAAATGCAGAATGGTCAGTGTTAAAACTATTGCCTCTTTCTATCACTCTCAATAACTAACCCCCACCAAAAAAAAAGAAAAAAGAAAAGAGGTAATAAAAAAAAAAAAAAAGCATGGACTAATAAGTATAGACACCGAGACAAGCCTATACACAACCGTGCAAGTTAGCTAAGAAGACAGAGTTCAGATCATTGAGACAAAGTAGACAAGGAGAAGGGGTGAGAATTAAAAATGTTAAGCAAAAGAAAATAAAAAAAATCTCAAGTTTGAGTTGTTCACAGGAAGTAGCCAGGCAAGTCAGGACAAAGAAAATTCACATGAATTTATAACGGATAAAGTTCAATCTCTCTTATGTACTGCTATGCTGAAGTTTGTTTGTGTGTGTGTGTGTGTGTTTAAGGATCACACATACACAGCTTGATTTTTTGCATGGATACTGTCTAAATCTCAGGTTCTATCGTGGCTACTTGATGCTGTCACTTGAGGTCAATAGAGGTCATCAGATCGCAAAATACACCATTTCTAACCATGTGTTTAAGGATCACACATACACAGCTTGATTTTTTGCATGGATACTGTCTAAATCTCAGGTTCTATCGTAGCTATTTGATGTTGTCACTTGAGGTCAATAGAGGTCATCAGATGGCAAAATACACCATTTCTAACCACAGTGATATATAGACTTTGATATCAGCTACAAAAACGTTTTTTAACCTCATAAATGGACATGGTCAGATCCATATTTATCACATGGCCAACTATATGTTAGATATGATATAATGATAGATATAGATATATATATATTAAAACCTAATAAATCAGAGACTTTCTACCTAGGTTTTTCCTAATAGATCATCAGGATAATTCTTACTCTTATATATTTGCTCTACTTAGCATATTTAACTTAGGCAACTCTATTGGTATTTTTTCTTTTGGTGATTACAATAATGCCAGCTTATTATTTTTAGGTGGTGCATATGATTTGGTCTTTTCTTTTTTTTTATGCATCTTTTTTCTCCAGGCATAAATTTGTATTTTGTAATTACAAATTATAGTGCCAGGAGTTTTTTTTACACCATCAGAGTTAAAGATATATAAATATATATTATATATATGAGGAAGAATGAATAAAGAAAAGAAAGAACAGAATGGATAAATAAAAGATGAATTTAATCAATATCACTTACACATGTGTTTCGGTCAGTTCTTCTGTGGGAAAAAATATTCCGCACACAGAGAAGATTCGACCTTCATCAGAGTGAAATTTTATTTTGAATGAAAAAATTCTTTGGGGTTTATCCATTCTGTTCTTTCTTTTCTTTATTCATTCTTCCTCATATTGTCGGATTCATTTCCAATTCCATTTTTACATCCATCCATCCATCCATATATATATATATATATATATATATATATATATATATATATATATATATAAATTTCTTTTTTTTTGTTTGTTGCAGGGGTGTTACAAAAGTGTTTCAACACTATAGTTTGGTAATAAGTAATAGCTTATAATATCCGTTTTGGTTTTGTAATAGTGCTGGTAGTTTTTTTTACACCATTAGAGTTTAAAGATAAAATTAAAACAAAATATATATATATATATATAATATAATAAATATATAAAGGTTTTACATATCTATTTATTTGGTGACAAAGGAACATTCACGACCATATTGGTTTCATGCGAGGCAATCATCAGGTGAAGATGTTACAAATGCCTTATAAAGTTCAATCTCTTTTATGTACTGCTATGCTGAAGTTTGTGTGTGTGTGTGTGTGTGTGTGTGTTTAAGGATCACACATACACAGCTTTGTAACATCTTCACCTGACGATTGCCTCGCATGAAACCAATATGGTCGTGAATGTTCCTTTGTCACCAAATAAATAGATATGTAAAACCTTTATATATTTATTTTATTATATAACAGCTCTATTTTATATTGAGCACTCTACCAATAATACTGCCTTTGGTACACCGTTCCATCAAAAGCTGAAAGTGACCATCCCACACTATAGTATATATATATAGGTAGGTATAGTGAAGCATTGCACAGGTGGGGTAAGTGAGTTAGAGTGGCTTTTTTTACGAATAGACCTGTTTCTCGGCTACGTATTTGTAAACTCTAGGAGGAGCGTGTTTTGACATAAGAAAGTTGTTATTTATATTTTAAGTTTGTACTGGATTTGTTAACAACATTCTGCATTTCTCCTGATAGACTACAAGAGATAAAAGCAGAGTTAAAGAAAAAAAGAGACATTTGCACTTGTTAACACCTTTGCAGAGATGCTGATAGGTACGTGTCTGCATAAAAATAGGACGCAGTAAAATCATATCCATGCATCAGTGTCTTTCTTTTTTCTTCCCCAACCATTTCAGGTTAAATGTAAATAAATTTCAATAGTTCCTTAGAATCGAATTACACAGGATAGGTTAGAAGGTAGGAGTTAGACAGCTTTAGTTGTTTCCCCAGATCATAAATAAAAATCTTTCAATTTATTAAGACACTTTAGTTGGGACCCACCAAATTTTCCTGGGGACTCATTCCAAGCAAATATGTGCATCCCAGGATGTACTAAATCAAAAAGCTATCAGCATCACAGCCTTTGCAGCATTCTGTTTTGCTCCTGAAAAATATCAGTGCTGAACTGTGACATCATAGTCTGTGGGTTCAAACCCCAGTCGTGCTATTATGTTCACTTTCAGACTAGTACTCTTCAAAAAGGTATAAATCCCCTTATCCCCCAGCTATGGATCTAATAGTACCACTACTGTTATTCTATATGGATGACTTTGGCATTAAATAACTCACAAAGGTTGATATGCCATTAAACAACCAAACTGAAAGCATAAATGCACCACAGATTTCACTTCCTCGTCACTGGAATAATGTTTGCCCCTCAAAAAGTAATGCCATTTTGTTTAGGACAAGTATAATTATCAACACAGGAACATGTATCATACATCAAAATGAAGCTGGTACTCTGTGGATCACATCCCTAATTCTCCACATAGTCACCATTTCTCTCAATAGCAATGTTCCACCTTCAAATAAGAGCATGTATCTCTGCCATGTATGATTTCACTTCCTCATTACTGGAATAATGTTTGCTTCTCTCCGGCCCACGAAAGAGGGTTTGAGAGGCAAACATTATTCCTGTGACGAAGAAGTGAAATCTGTAGTGAAGAATTGGCTCAAAGAACAGTCAACAGAATTTTACAGGGCATGGATACATGCTCTCATTCGAAGGTGGAACATAGCTATTGAAAGAAACAGTGACTATGTGGAGAAGTAGGGATGTTATCCACAGAGGACCAGCTTCATTTTGATGTATGATACATGTTCCTGTGTTAGTAAATATACCTGTCCTAAACTAAATGGCAATGTTCCACCTTCGAATGAGAGTATGTGTAAAATTCCATTGACTGTTCAAATGAGAGCATGTATCCCTGCCCTGTGAAATTCTGTTGACTGTTCTTTGAGCAACTTCTTCATTACAGATTTCACTGCCTCATTACTGGAATAATTTTTGCCTCTCAAACCCTATTTCATGGGGCTGAAGTGAGGCAAACATTATTCCAGACCTGGAGTGGTAGTACCTGTTAAGGTCAAATAAGTTAAATAGAAAAATAAGTTTGTAAAAAAAAAAAAAAATTAAAAAAGAGTATCCATTAAGAATGAATTTATTTCAAAACTTTGTCAGCATTAAATGACCCACAGAGGTTAATATGCCATAAAATAAAACAACAACAGGCCTCTCTGCCAACTTTACTTTTATATTAACTCTTAACATCCTATACCGCCTCATTCCACCCAACCGGAAGTCACATTTGTTTTCCTAATCCACCCCAAATGATAGCATTTGTTTAAATGTAATATTAAACATATTTAGAAGTCTTTGATTTAAGTGAAATAACAGGTAACTTTAAATGAAAAGGCCATTTTTAGCCATTTTTGATAAATCCTTATAGGAATGGGGCTCTGGGGAAGTCACATTTGTTTTCCTAATCCACCCCAAATGATAGCATTTGTTTAAATGTAATATTAAACATATTTAGAAGTCTTTGATTTAAGTGAAATAACAGGTAACTTTAAATGAAAAGGCCATTTTTAGCCATTTTTGATAGATCCTTATAGGAATGGGGCTCTGGGGTTAGAAAATTCTCAACAGGATGTTAAGAGTTAAAAACTAAAATTATAAATATAGCATCATAATAGAGAGCAGCCAAAAACATTCAACATATCAATATTTAAAGAAAACATCAAACTTACTTTTGACCAAGAAGAGCTTTCTTGAGACTGGTCTTTCCGACTTTATCCTTACCCACCAACATTAAACGTGTACGGTAAACAGCTTCAATTCCTGAAATGCATGCTTTCTCGTAAGCTCGCATCGCCACCTCTCCTCTGGCAAATATTTCTTTGGGAGCATCATCTGAAAAATAAAGAATGAAGTGTGAAAGCTCAAACAATGGGATAAAATAGCAGATAGACATACAACATGTTGTTGAATAATAAATTGACTGAACCTCTTATTAATATAGTATTTTTACTAATACTATAAACAAGAGAGGCTGGGTTAGCTCAGTTGGTAGAGTGTTTGGCTAGAAACCACAAGGTTTCTAGTTTGATACCGGCCCTCGCCAACTCAGCGTATGAGTAGCACAGGGATCTGTACGGTAAAGTAAGGAGCTGATGGTAAGTGTGGTGCTCCACCTCAGATGCTAAAAATAATCTCCTTGGTCTAGCGCTATTGAAAAGGAGATAGACTCCCTCGCTGACTGGCTGATCCCGACTTTAGGTCGCCCCGACAACTTATAGTATTTTTACTAATACTATACACAAGAGAGGCTGGGTTAGCTCAGTCGGTAGAATGTTTGGCTAGAAACCACAAGGTTTCTAGTTTGATACCGGCCCTCGCCAACTCAGCGTATGAGTAACACAGGGATCTGTGCGGTAAAGTAAGGAGCTGATGGTAAGTGTGGTGCTCCACCTCAGATGCTAAAAATAATCTCCTTGGTCTAGCGCTATTGAAAAGGAGATAGACTCCCTCGCTGACTGGCTGATCCCGACTTTAGGTCGCCCCGACGACTTATAGTATTTTTACTAATACTATACACAAGAGAGGCTGGGTTAGCTCAGTCGGTAGAACGTTTGGCTAGAAACCACAAGGTTTCTAGTTTGATACCGGCCCTCGCCAACTCAGCGTATGAGTAACACAGGGATCTGTGCGGTAAAGTAAGGAGCTGATGGTAAGTGAGGTGCTCCACCTCAGATGCAAAAACAATCTCCTTGGTCTAGCGCCAGTGAAAAGAGGATAGACTCCCTTGCTGATTGGCTGATGCTGATTTTAGGCCACCCCAACGACTATACACAGGAGTTCAAATCCTGGTTGAGGTTGTTTGCATTTCTCATAGTGCTAATACCATTGGGAAAGGTATGATACGAATTATTCTTCCTCCAGCCATGGGTAAATAGTAGGGGCAGACTTGGTACTTTAACCTTGGTATGGCAACAGGTCTAGGATATTTCAAACCTTGTAAAATCTGCTTAGAAATTGACCTTGTGTCAGAGATGTTGATAGGTACATGTCCTGCGTCCCTGACACAGTAAAATCATATCCATGCGTCCCAGTGGTTTACTTTTTTCTTCGCTTACCATTTCAAGCTAACTGTAAATTTCAATAGTTTCTTAGAAATTAATTACACAGGATAGGTTACAAGGTAGGAGTTAAACGGTTTTAGTTGGGATCCATAAATTTTCCTGTGGACTATATTCAAAGCAAATATGTGCATCACAGGATGCACTTAATCAAAAAACTATCAGCATCACTGCTTGTGGCACATCCTACTCATGTGGAGGGTTTGGGTAAATACAAATAAGTAAAGTCAACGGGGCGGCCTAAAGTCGGTATCAGCCAGTCAGCGAGGGAGTCTATCCCCTTTTCAATAGCACTAGATCAAGGAGATTCTTTTGGCGTCTGAGGTGAAGCACCACACCTACCATCAGCTCCTTACTTTACCGCTCTTTACAGATCCCTGTGCTACTCATACGCTGAGTTGGTGAGGGCCGGTATCAAACTAGGAACCTTGTGGTTTCTAGCCGAACGCTCTAGCGACTGAGCTAACCTAAAAGATAATTATTACACCTTGAGCTAAAAATAAAAAGATAACCATCTATACATATATAAAGGGCAGTTGTGCATATGTGTATGTCTGGAGGAAACTTCGAAAATAAAACAATTAACGACAAATTAAATATATATACACATTAAATATGTCTATTTTTTTTACATAGGGATTTAAATAGGGCATCCTATGAGGATTCAACTCATGATTCAGTAATAATGGGTCTAACTTAAAAAAAATCCCTCTCTACCCAGGTGATGCTGGGTAGTCACTGCTAGTATATATATATATATATATATATATATATAAGTAAAGAAATAACAAAAGAGTTAGAGATTGAGCTTTATAGTCTATTTCAGGGAGCTTAGACAAAGTGTCTAACTCTCCCAACTCATCAGATGCTAATGAGTTGGGAGAGTTAGACACTTTGTCTAAGCTCCCTGAAATAGACTATAATGTTCAATCTCTAAGTCTTTTGTTATTTCTTTACTTATATATTTGCTCTGTGACTCTAACATTAAGAGCACACATTGAGCTCTCAAACTGCGACAGTTTTTTAAATAAAACTATTGTGTCGTAAGGAAGATTTATTCTCTGGACTTTTGGATTATATATATATATATATATATATATATATATATATATATATATGCACACCCATACACTTTATATTTTAAAAGAAAGAAGTATCTTATAATTCCCAATCAGTCTAGTTAGGCAGGTAAAGAAAACAAAAGGAAGCAAAAACAGTACAAGTATCAAGTTCAATGTTTATTCTACCTATAGATGGTCTTAAAATAAACCAGTTTGAAAAAAAATAAGCTATCATCCATATAAAGTTAATTACTACAAGTCAAACACTAGAGAAATAAGAGAGCGATTATTCAACAGATCAAATAGGAATCATAAATCCATGTGGAAAAACAATCAGGCTAAACCAAAGTCAGATTATGAGTTCTGGGGAAAAAATGTATTCATACAAAAGCATTAGAGGATCATATCATTGAAGGTCACTTTATCTTAGCGAAATGATGTGTGATGGCATTCACCCTAGGTCGGTTGAATCGGCTCCATCCAATGAATTTGTAGCGGGTGACAAGAGACTGAACTCGCAACCACTTGAACATGAGTGGTGGCTCATAATTTAAAGAAGACACACTCCTGAGCTTCAAGATTGTGCTGGCATGAATGCAAATTTTCGCACAGGTCGGGCAGCACTAAGTGTAATTGGCCTGGATGTAAGATCTTGTTGAGTGAAGTGGTCTGTAAATTATTATTTAAGGCCTACCACATATCATAGAAGGTCACTTTATCTTAAGACTAGAGACTGCACTCGCACTTTATCTTAGCTAGATGGTAGAGGTATGTGAGGGCATTCACCCTAGGTCGGTTGAATCGGCTCCATCCAATGAATTTGTAACGGGTGACTAGAGACTGCACTCGCACTTTATCTTAGCTAGATGATAGAGATATGTGACGGCATTCACCCTAGGTCGGTTGAATCGGCTCCATCCAATGAATTTGTAGTGGGTGACTAGAGACTGCACTCGCACTTTATCTTAGCTAGATGGTAGAGATATGTGACGGCATTCACCCTAGGTTGGTTGAATCGGCTCCATCCAATGAATTTGTAGTGGGTGACTAGAGACTGCACTCGCACTTTATCTTAGCTAGATGGTAGAGATATGTGACGGCATTCACCCTAGGTCGGTTGAATCGGCTCCATCCAATGAATTTGTAGTGGGTGACTAGAGACTGCACTCGCACTTTATCTTAGCTAGATGGTAGAGATATGTGACAGCATTCACCCTAGGTCGGTTGAATCGGCTCCATCCAATGATTTGTAGTGGGTGACTAGAGACTGAACTCGCACTTTATCTTAGCTAGATGGTAGAGATATGTGACGGCATTCACCCTAGGTCGGTTGAATCGGCTCCATCCAATGAATTTGTAGTGGGTGACTAGAGACTGCACTCGCACTTTATCTTAGCTAGATGGTAGAGATATGTGACAGCATTCACCCTAGGTCGGTTGAATCGGCTCCATCCAATGAATTTGTAGTGGGTGACTAGAGACTGAACTCGCACTTTATCTTAGCTAGATGGTAGAGATATGTGACGGCATTCCCTAGGTCGGTTGAATCGGCTCCATCCAATGAATTTGTAGTGGGTGACTAGAGACTGCACTCGCACTTTATCTTAGCTAGATGGTAGAGATATGTGAGCATTCACCCTAGGTCGGTTGAATCGGCTCCATCCAATGAATTTGTAGTGGGTGACTAGAGACTGCACTCGCCACTTTATCTTAGCTAGATGGTAGAGATATGTGACAGCATTCACCCTAGGTCGGTTGAATCGGCTCCATCCAATGAATTTGTAGTGGGTGACTAGAGACTGCACTCGCACTTTATCTTAGCTAGATGGTAGAGATATGTGACGGCATTCACCCTAGGTCGGTTGAATGGCTCCATCCAATGAATTTGTAGTGGGTGACTAGAGACTGAACTCGCACTTTATCTTAGCTAGATGGTAGAGATATGTGACGGCATTCACCCTAGGTCGGTTGAATCGGCTCCATCCAATGAATTTGTAGTGGGTGACTAGAGACTGCACTCGCACTTTATCTTAGCTAGATGGTAGAGATATGTGACGGCATTCACCCTAGGTCGGTTGAATCGGCTCCATCCAATGAATTTGTAGTGGGTGACTAGGAGACTGCACTCGCACTTTATCTTAGCTAGATGGTAGAGATATGTGACAGCATTCACCTAGGTCGGTTGAATCGGCTCCATCCAATGAATTTTGTAGTGGGTGACTAGAGACTGCACTCGCACTTTATCTTAGCTAGATGGTAGAGATATGTGACGGCATTCACCCTAGGTGGTTGAATCGGCTCCATCCAATGAATTTGTAGTGGGTGACTAGAGACTGCACTCGCACTTTATCTTAGCTAGATGTAGAGATATGTGACGGCATTCACCCTAGGTCGGTTGAATCGGCTCCATCCAATGAATTGTAGTGGGTGACTAGAGACTGCACTAGCTAGATGGTAGAGATATGTGACGGCATTCACCCTAGGTCGTTGAATCGGCTCCATCCAATGAATTTGTAGTGGGTGACTAGAGACTGCACTCGCACTTTATCTTAGCTAGATGGTAGAGATATGTGACAGCATTCACCCTAGGTCGGTTGAATCGGCTCCATCCAATGAATTTGTAGTGGGTGACTAGAGACTGCACTCGCACTTTATCTTAGCTAGATGGTAGAGATATGTGACAGCATTCACCCTAGGTCGGTTGAATCGGCTCCATCCAATGAATTTGTAGTGGGTGACTAGAGACTGCACTCGCACTTTATCTTAGCTAGATGGTAGAGATATGTGACGGCATTCACCCTAGGTCGGTTGAATCGGCTCCATCCAATGAATTTGTATGGGTGACTAGAGACTGCACTCGCACTTTATCTTAGCTAGATGGTAGAGATATGTGACGGCATTCACCCTAGGTCGGTTGAATCGGCTCCATCCAATGAATTTGTAGTGGGTGACTAGAGACTGCACTCGCACTTTATCTTAGCTAGATGTAGAGATATGTGACGGCATTCACCCTAGGTCGGTTGAATCGGCTCCATCCAATGAATTTGTAGTGGGTGACTAGAGACTGCACTCGCACTTTATCTTAGCTAGATGGTAGAGATATGTGACAGCATTCACCCTAGGTCGGTTGAATCGGCTCCATCCAATGAATTTGTAGTGGGTGACTAGAGACTGCACTCGCACTTTATCTTAGCTAGATGGTAGAGATATGTGACGGCATTCACCCTAGGTCGGTTGAATCGGCTCCATCCAATGAATTTGTAGTGGTGACTAGAGACTGCACTCGCACTTTATCTTAGCTAGATGGTAGAGATATGTGACAGCATTCACCCTAGGTCGGTTGAATCGGCTCCATCCAATGAATTTGTAGTGGCGTGACTAGAGACTGCACTCGCACTTTTCTTAGCTAGATGGTAGTAGAGATATGTGACGGCATTCACCCTAGGTCGTTGAATCGGCTCCATCCAATGAATTTGTAGTGGGTGACTAGAGACTGCACTCGCACTTTATCTTAGCTAGATGGTAGAGATATGTGACAGCATTCACCCTAGGTCGGTTGAATCGGCTCCATCCAATGAATTGTAGTGGTGACTAGAGACTGAACTCACACTTTATCTTAGCTAGATGGTAGAGATATGTGACGGCATTCACCCTAGGTCGGTTGAATCGGCTCCATCCAATGAATTTGTAGCAGGTGACTAGAGACTGAACTCGCAACCACTTGAACATGAGTGGTGGCTCGTAATTTAAAGAAGACACACTCCTGAGCTTCAAGATTGTACTGGCATGAATGCAAATTTCGCACAGGTCGGGCAGCGCTAAGCGTAATTGGCCTGGATGTAAGATCTTAGTGAGTGAAGTGGTCTGTGAATTATTATTTAAGGCTTACCACAGGGCATTTTTTTTTTAATCTTCCTAACCAGAAGAGACGTACTGTGACAAAATAACCAGAACAGAGACCAGTAAATATTTGTGTCAAACTGGAGACTAGTGAACATTTGTGGGTGATTCGATGACAGTGATTACCATGGTTGCTTTCAATCATCGCTTCACACCTCTATTTTGAAATTGTTGAATAATCAAGCTAAGATCCAATTACCATCGAATTGGTAAGACACGGCAACAAACAATCGTAACTTGATACGATCCTAGCCTGTTGCAACTCTACTGCAGACTGACAGGGTATTTATGAAACTCCACAACATTATAGAAACCAAGCAGCCAATCAGAACTCAAGGAATGGAATCACCCAAATACATTAATGGACTATTCTTGATTCCTATAAATACCAACTGTCTTCGACACTACTTCAGTTGTGCTTAGCCAGTTACTGTTGTTCAAACCAACGGTAGACTGAATGACTGACCTCAATAGAAATAATAGGTTCATTTCGCATAGAATTCACCTGTGGCGAATTCATGAAAACAAGGGAATTCATAAGTGGTTCCCAAACCCTGCATGCATATCCCAGTCAGGGAGCACAGATGCCCATATTTGCCACAGATTTTCTATAGATGCAGTGACCAGTATACCAAAAAGTTAGTGTATTCTACAGCCCCAGTTGACAGGGCGGACTCTTTGTAAGGGATCATCATTAAGAACAAATTTTGGACATGGATAAGTTTTTTTATCAATAAAGAATCAAACATGAGAAAATCTCAATGGCTTATCCCATAAGAATCAAAACATTACAAGTGATTAGAATTGATCACTAATGGAGACTTTGGAGTCAAGAAAAAAAACATTTGATGTCAAATCTATACTATTTGATCAGGTCAGATAATTGATAAGAGAATGTGGGGGTGGATCATCTATATCATCAAAATCACGAGAGGATTTTCTACAGATGCAGTGACAAGTATACAAAAGCGTTGATTCCTGACGATAATGGGACGTCCTTTAGATTTTTGACAGAGCCCCTTGGCCGGATTTGGCCCTAAAACTCAGAGTGCCAGACTATCTCTTT
>CM042157.1:77682556-77765779 GCA_023376005.1 Doryteuthis pealeii
AAAAAAGTGCGAGGTCATCTTAGTCACCCACTAACAAATTCATGGATGGAAGCCAATTCTAACCGACCTAGGGTTGAAGCCGTCACATTATCTCTACCATCTAGCCTAAGATAAAGTGTGAGTGCCAGTCTCTAGTCACTCACCAAGATCTTACATCCAGACAATTATGCTTAGCGCTGCCCGACCTGTGCAAAATTTGCATTCATGCCAGCACAATCTTGAAAGCTACAGGAGTGTCTTTTAATTACGAAGCCACACTCTATCAAGTGGCTTGCAAGTTCAGTCTCTAGTCACCTGCACAAATCTATTGGATGGAGCCGATTTCAACCGACCTAGGGTTTAATGCATCACTATCTCTATCATCTAGTTAGGAATAAAGTGTGAGTGCATCTCAGTCACCCACTACAAATTCATGGGATGGAGCCTAATTCAAACGACTAGGTGAATGCCATCACCATATCTCGTATCATCTAGCTAGGATAAAGTGTGAGCGCAGTCTCTAGTCACCCGCTACAAATCATTGGAATGGAGCCATTCACACCTAGGGTGAATGCCATCGACAATCTCTATCACTGAGCTAGGATTAAAGTGTGAGTGCAGTCTCTAGTCACCCATACAAATTCATGAGGAGCCCGATTCAACCGACCTAGGGTTGATGCCATCAATATCTCTATCATCTAGCTAGGATAAAGCTGTGAGTGCAGTCTCTAGTCACCACTACAAATTCATTGGATGGAGCCGATTCAACCGACCTAGGCGTGAATGCCATCACTATCTCTACCATCTAGCTAGGTAAGTGTGAGTGCTAGTCTCTAGTCACCACTACAAATATCATTGGGATGAGCCCGATTCAACGACTAGGTGAATCCATCACATATCTCTTATCTCTAGCTAGGATAAAGTGTTTAGTGCAGTCCTAGTCACCACTACAAAATTCATTGATGGAGCCGATTCAACCCGACCTAGGTGAATGCCGTCCACATATCTCTACATCTAGCCTGGATAAAGTGTGAGTGCAGTCTCAGTCACCACTACAATCATTGGATGAGCCAATTCAACCGACCTAGGGTGAATGCCATCACATATCTCTATCATCTAGCTAGGATAAAGTGTGAGTGCGAGTCTCTTAGGTCACCCACTACAAAATTCATTGGATGGACCGATTCAACCGACCTAGGTGAATGCCACTCACATATCTCTATCATCTAGCTCAGGATAGGCTGAGTGCAGTCTCTAGTCACCCAACTATCAAATTCATTGGATGGAGCCGATTCAACCGACAGAGTGAGAATGCCATCACAATCTCTTCTCTAAGCTAGGATAAAAGTGTGGAGTGCAGTCTCTAGTCACCCACTACAAATTCATTGGATGGAGCCGATTCAACCGACTGGTGAATGCCATCACATATTCTTCTACCATCTAGCTAAGATAAAGTGGAGTGCAGTCTCTAGGTCACCCACTACAAATTCATTGGATGTTTGGAGCCGATTCAACCGACCTAGGAGTGAATGCCATCACATAATCTCTACCATCTAGCTAAGATAAAGTGGTGAGTGCAGTCTCTAGTCACTCACCAAGATCTTTACATCCAGGAAATTATGCTTAGCGCGCCGGACCTGTGCAAAAAATTTGCATTTCATGCCAGCACAATCTGAAGCTCAGGATGTCTTCTTTAAAATTACAGAGCACCACTCATGATACAGTGAGTTGCAAGTTCAGTCTCTAGCACCTGCTCAATTCATTGGATGGAGCCGATTCAACCGACCTAGGGTTAATGCCATCACATATCTCTTCAGTCTAGCTAGGATAAAGTGTGAGTGCTGTTCTCTAGTCACCACTACAAATTCATTGGACTCGGAGCCAATCAACCGACCTAGGGTGAAGGCCATCACATATCTTATCACTAGCTAGGATAATAGTGTGGTGCAGCTCTAGGTTCACCACTAACAATCATGGATGAGCCGCATCTTCAACCGACTAGGGTGACTGCCAGCACATATTCTCTATCATCTACTAGGATTAAAGTGTGAGTCAGTCTCTAGTCACCCACTACAAATTCATGGATCGAGCCGATTCAACCGACCTAGCGGTGCAATGCCATCAACATATCTCTATCATCTAGCAGGATAAAGTGTTAGTGCAGTCTCTATCACCATACAAATTCATGTGATGGACCAATTATTCACCGCCTAGGGTGATGCCATCACATATCTCTATCATCTAGCTAGGATAAGCTGTGAGTGCATCTCTTAGTCACCACTCAATTCAATTTGGATGGAGCCGCATTCAACCGACTAGGTGGAATGCCAATCACATATCTCTATCATCTAGCTAGGTATAAAAGTGTGAGTGGCAGTCTCTAGTCACCACTACAAATTCATTGTGAGAAATGGAGGCCGATTTTCAACCGACCTAGGTGAAATGCCATCACATTCTCTATCATCTAGCTAGGATAAAGTGATGAGTCAGTCTTCTGTCACCCACTACAAAATCCTTGGATGGAGCCGAATCTCAACCGACCTAGGTGAATGCCTCACATATCTCTACCAATCAGCTAATATAAAGTGCGAGTGCAGCGCTCTAGTCACCCACTACAAATATTGCGATGGAGCCGATTCAACCGACCTAGGGTGACATGCCATCCACATATCTCTATCAGCATTAGCTAGATAAAGCTGTGAGTGCAGTCTTCTAGTTCACCCACTACAAATCATTGGATGGAGCGATGCAACGCCTAGGGTGAATGCCATCACATATCTCTACCATCAGCTAAGATAAAGTGCGAGGCCAGTCTATAGCTCACCGCTATAAATTCATTGGTGGGACATCAACGACTAGGGTGAAATGCCGTCACATATCTCTACCATCTAGCTAAAATAAAGTGCCGAGTGCAGTCTCTAGTCACCCACTAGCAATTCATTGGATGGAGCGATTCAACACCGAGGGCATGCCTCACATATCTCTACCATCAGCTAAACTTAAGTGCGAGGCAGTCTCTAGCCACCCGTTATAATTCATTGGATGGAGACAATTCAACCGACCTAGGGTGAATGCCATCACACATCATCTCACTAAGATAAAGTGACCTTCAATGATAGGATCCTCTAATGCTTTTGTTGAATACATTTTTTCCCAGAACTCATAATCTGACTTTGGTTTAGCCTGATTGTTTTTCACATGGATTTATGATTCCTATTTGATCTGTTGAATAATCGCTCTCTTATTTCTCTAGTGTTTGACTTGTAGTAATTAACTTTATATGGATGATAGCTTATTTTTTTCAAACTGGTTTATTTTAAGCCATCTATAGTAGAATAAACATTGAACTTGATACTTGTACTGTTTTGCTTCCTTTTGTTTTCTTTACCTGCCTAACTAGACTGATTGGGATTATAAGATACTTCTTTCTTTTAAAAATAAAGTGTATGGGTGTTATATATATATATAATATATATAAAATAATAAAATTCGAAGGCAATACAATGCGTAAAAAATAAAGACAAAAAGATGTTTTATATGTCTAATCGATTTCAAAGCAAAGCTTTATCATCAGAGTATTTCTGAAATTAAACTCTGATGATAAAGCTTTGCTTGAAATCGATTAGACATATAAAACATCTTTTGTCTTTATTTTTTACGCATTGTATTGCCTTCGAATTTTATTATTTTTATAACATACTTAACATTGCTTCAAGCAAATTACCAATTACTTTTTATATATATATATATTATATATATATATATATATATAATCCAAAAGTCCAGAGAGAAATCTTCTTACGACACAATAGTTTAAATTTAAAAAACTGTCGCAGTTTGAGAGCTCAGTGTGTGCTCTTAATGTTTAGAGTCACAGAGCAAATATATAAGTAAAGAAATGCAAAAGACTTAGAGATTGAACTTATAGT
The DNA here is from genome assembly GCA_023376005.1 of Doryteuthis pealeii. NCBI lineage: Eukaryota > Metazoa > Mollusca > Cephalopoda > Myopsida > Loliginidae > Doryteuthis > Doryteuthis pealeii. Next base: position 77,686,465 of record CM042157.1, read on the forward strand.
CTATCAGGGAGCTTAGACAAAGTGTCTAACTCTCCCAACTCATTAGCATCTGATGAGTTGGAGAGTTAGACACTTTGTCTAAGCTCCCTGAAATAGACTATAAAGCTCAATCTCTAACTCTTTTGTTATTTCTTTACTTATATATATTAACTAGCAGTGACTACCCAGCATCACCTGGGTAGAGAGGGATTTTTTAAGTTAGATCCATTATTACTGAATCATGAGTTGAATCCTCAAGGATGCCCTATTTAAATCCCTATGTAAAAAAATAACATATTTAATGTGTATATATATTTAATTTGTCGTTAATTGTTTTATTTCAAAGTTTCCTCCAGACATACACATACGCACAACTGCACTTTATATATGTATAATGGTTATCTTTTTATTTTTAGCTCAAGGTGTATAATTATCTTTTAGGTTAGCTCAGTCGCTAGAGCGTTCGGCTAGAAACCACAAAGTTCCTAGTTCGATACCGGCCCTCACCAACTCAGCGTATGAGTAGCACAGGGATCTGTGCGGTAAAGTAAGGAGCTGATGGTAGGTGTGCCGCTCCACCTCAGACGCAAAAACAATCTCCTTGATCTAGTGCTGGAAAAGGGATAGACTCCCTCGCTGACTGGCTGATTACCGACTTTAGGCCGCCCCAACGACTTTTACTTATTTGTATTTACCCAAACCCTCCACATGAGTAGGATGTGCCACAAGCAGTGATGCTGATAGTTTTTTGATTAAGTGCATCCTGTGATGCACATATTTGCTTTGAATAGAGTCCACAGGAAAATTTATGGGTCCCAACTAAAACCATTTAACTCCTACCTTGTAACCTATCCTGTGTAATTCGTTTCTAAGGAACTATTGAAATGTATTTACAGTTAGCTAGAAATGGTGAGCGAAGAAAAAGTAAACAACTGGGACGCATGGATACGATTTTACTGTGTCAGGGACGCAGGACATGTACCTATCGACATCTCTGACACAGGTCAATTTCTAAGCAGATTTTACAAGGTTTGAAATATCCTAGACCTGTTGCCATACCAAGGTTAATTACCAAGTCTGCCCCTACTATTTACCCATGGCTGGAGGAGAATAGTTGGTTTCATACCTTCCCAATGGTATTAGCACTATGAGAAATGCAAAACAACCTCAACCAGGATTTGAACTCCTGGTATAGTTAAGTCGTCGGGTGGCCTAAAATCAGCATCAGCCAATCAGCAAGGGAGTCTATCCTCTTTTCACTGGCGCTTAGACCAAGGAGATTGTTTTTGCATCTGAGGTGGAAGCACCACACCTACCATCAGCTCCTCACTTTACAGCACAAATCCCAATGACCATGCATACTACACTAGACAATACCTACCAGCCCCCTAAATGTAGGAGTATATATTTAAAGCATGAACACGAGTTATGAGGGTTAGTTAAAAGATTTTTTTTCATAATATTTATTTGAAAAGAATATTCAAAGAGACCAAGGAGATGTTTTTGCATCTGAGGTGGAGCACCACACTTACCATCAGCTCCTTACTTTACCACACAGATCCCTGTGCTGTTCATACACTGAGTTGGCGAGGGCTGGTATCGAACTAGAAACCTTGTGGTTTCTAGCCAAACGCTCTACCGACTGAGCTAACCCGGCCTCTCTTGTGTATAGTATTAGTAAAAATACTATTGTTGTCTACCCTTTTCTTTACTTACTTCTTCTATTCTTCTTCTGGCGTCTTTGATATCTTAAGTTCTTCTAGCGTCTCTTCTAACATCTCTTCTAGCGTCTGGACTTCGTCTTGGTGGTCGCGTCGCACTTAACTCATTTCTTCTTCTAGATCAGTCTTGTTACCAAGACATTCATTAATCACAAAACCGTGTTATTTTCTTAAGCTTTTATTTACTTAACTAAACATTTCATGTAACTAAACATCTGACTAACATAGCGCGTGTATGCAGTGAGTTCCAGTTAAGGCAGTACATCTCTGCCCCGACGTCAAACTGAAACTGAGGACCCAACCAGGTCCCACGTGACTTCACGTATTTTTGTGGCTTCTGTACTATTCCATGGAAAGTCCCACCGTGATATGAAAAGGGCCATCCTTTAGAAATACAGGGGATTGACAATAATATTATGCAACCGCATAGATTATGTAACACTATATTACATGCCAAATAAGGGTTCAGTCAATTTATTATTCAACAACAGGTTGTATGTCTATCTGCTATTTTATCCATTGTTTGAACTTTCACAATTCATTCTTATTTTCAGATGATGCTCCCAAAGAAATATTTGCCAGAGGAGAGGTGGCGATGCGAGCTTACGAGAAAGCATGCATTTCAGGAATTGAAGCTGTTTACCGTACACGTTTAATGTTGGTGGTAAGGATAAAGTTGGAAAGACCAGTCTCAAGAAAGCTCTTCTTGGTCAAAAGTAAGTTTGATGTTTCTTTAAATATTGATATGTTGAATGTTTTGGCTGCTCTCTATTATGATGCTATATTTTTATAATTTTAGTTTTTAACTCTTAACATCCTGTTGAGAATTTTCTAACCCCAGAGCCCCATTCCTATAAGGATCTATCAAAAATGGCTAAAAGGACTTTTCATTTAATTACCTGTTATTTCCTTAAATCAAAGACTTCTAAATATGTTAATATTACATTTAAACAGATGCTATCATTTGGGTGGATTAGGAAAACAAATGTGACTTCCGGTTGGGTGGAATGAGCGTATAGGATGTTAAGAGTTATATAAAAGTAAAGTTGGCAGAGAGGCCTGTGTTGTTTAATTTTATGGCATATAACCCTTGTGGTCATTTAATGCTGACAAAGTTTTGAAATAAATTAATTCTTAATGGTACTCTTTTTTAATTTTTTTTTTTTTACAAACTTATTTTTCTATTTAACTTATTTGACCTTAACAGGTACTACCACTCCAGGTCTGGAAATGTTTGCCTCACTTCAGCCCCATGAAAGAGGGTTTGAGAGGCAAAATTATTCCAGTAATGAGAGTGAAATCTGTAATGAAGAAGTTGCTCAAAGAACAGTCAACAGAATTTCACAGGGCAGGGATACATGCTCTCATTTGAACAGTCAATGGAATTTTACACATGCTCTCATTCGAAGGTGGAACATTGCCATTTAGTTTAACAGGTATATTTACTAAACAGGAACATGTATCATACATCAAAATGAAGCTGGTCCTCTGTGATAACATCCCTACTTCTCCACATAGTCACTGTTTCTTTCAATAGCGATGTTCCACCTTCGAATGAGAGCATGTATCCGTCCCTGTAAAATTCTGTTGACTGTTCTTTGAGCCAATTCTTCACTACAGATTTCACTTCTTCGTCACAGAAAATGTTTGCCTCTCAAACTCTTTCGTGTGGCCGGAGAGAGGCAAACATTATTCCAGTAACGAGAAGTGAAATCATACATGGCAGAGATACATGCTCTTATTTGAAGGTGAACATTGCTATTGAGAGAAATGGTGACTATGTGGAGAATTAGGGATGTGATCCACAGAGTACCAGCTTCATTTTGATGTATGATACATGTTCCTGTGGTGATAATTATACTTGTCCTAAACAAAATGGCATTACTTTTTGAGGGCAAACATTATTCCAGTGAGAGGAAGTGAAATCTGTGGTGCATTTATGCTTTCAGTTTGGTTGTTTAATGGCATATCAACCTTTTGTGAGTTATTTAATGCTAAAGTCATCCATATAGAATAACTGTAGTGGTACTATTAGATCCATAGCTGGGGATAAGGGATTTATACCTTTCTGAAGAGTACTAGTCTGAAAGTGAATGTAATACACGACTGGGTTTGAACCCACAGACTATGATGTCACAGTTCAGCACTGATATTTTCAGCAGCAAAACAGAATGCTGCTAAGGCTGTGATGCTGATAGCTTTTGATTTAGTGCATCCTGGGATGCACATATTTGCTTTGAATGAGTCCTCGGGAAAATTTGATAGTCCCAACTAAAGTGTCTTAATGAATTGAAGGTTTTTTATTTATGATCTGGGGAAACAACTAAAGCTGCTAACTCCTACCTTCTACCTATCCTGTGTAATTCGATTCTAAGGAACTAAATTTATTACATTTAGCCTGAAATGGTTGGGGAAGAAAAAAGAAAGACACTGATGCTGGATATGATTTTACTGCGTCCTATTTTTATGCGAACACGTACCTATCAGCATCTCTGCAAAGGTGTTAACAAGTGCAAATGTCTTTTTTTTCTTTAACTCTGCTTTTATCTCTTGTAGTCTATCAGGAGAAATGCAGAATGTTGTTAACAAATCCAGTACAAACTTAAAATATAAATAACAAATTTCTTACGTCAAACACGCTCCTCCTAGAGTTTACAATACGTAGCGAGAAACAGGTCTATTCGTAAAAAAAGCCACTCTAACTCACTTACCCCACCTGCCAATGCTTCACTATACCTACCTATATATATATACTATAGTGTGGGAATGGTCACTGTTTCAGCTTTTGATGGATGGTACCAAAGGCAGTATTATTGGTAGATTGCTCAATATAAAATAGAGCTGTTATATAATATAATAAGATAAATAATAAAGGTTTTACATATCTATTTATTTTGGTGATAAAGGAACATTCACGACCATATTGGTTTCATGTGAGGCAATCATCAGGTGAAGATGTTACAAAGCTGTATATTGATCCTTAAACACACACACACACACACACATTATACAAACTTCAGCATAGCAGTACATGAAGGAGATTGAACTTTATAAGGCATTTGTAACATCTTCACCTGATGATTGCTCGCATGAACCAATATGGTCGTGAATGTTCTTGTCACCTTAGAGTTTTAAAAATAAAATTAAATACAAAATATATATATATATAATAATATATATAATAAATAAATATATAAGGTTTTACATATCTATTTATTTGGTGACAAAGGAACATTCACGACCATATTGGTTTCATGCGAGGCAATCATCAGGTGAAGATGTTACAAATGCCTTATAAAGTTCAATCTCTTTCATGTACTGCTATGCTGAAGTTTGTATATGTGTGTGTGTGTGTGTGTGTGTTTAAGGATCACATATACAGCTTTGTAACATCTTCACCTGATGATTGCCTCACATGAAACCAATATGGTCGTGAATGTTCCTTTATCACCAAATAAATAGATATGTAAAACCTTTATATATTTATCTTATTATATTATATAACAGCTCTATTTTATATTGAGCACTCTACCAATAATACTGCCTTTGGTACACCATTCCATCAAAAGCTGAAACAGTGACCATCCCACACTATAGTATATATATATAGGTAGGTATAGTGAAGCATTGCACAGGTGGGGTAAGTGAGTTAGAGTGGCTTTTTTTACGAATAGACCTGTTTCTCGGCTACGTATTTGTAAACTCTAGGAGGAGCGTGTTTTGACGTAAGAAATTTGTTATTTATATTTTAAGTTTGTACTGGATTTGTTAACAACATTCTGCATTTCTCCTGATAGACTACAAGAGATAAAAGCAGAGTTAAAGAAAAAAAGAGACATTTGCACTTGTTAACACCTTTGCAGAGATGCTGATAGGTACGTGTTCGCATAAAAATAGGACGCAGTAAAATCATATCCATGCATCAGTGTCTTTCTTTTTTCTTCCCCAACCATTTCAGGCTAAATGTAAATAAATTTAGTTCCTTAGAATCGAATTACACAGGATAGGTTAGAAGGTAGGAGTTAGACAGCTTTAGTTGTTTCCCCAGATCATAAATAAAAACCCTTCAATTCATTAAGACACTTTAGTTGGGACCTATCAAATTTTCCCGAGGACTCATTCAAAGCAAATATGTGCATCCCAGGATGCACTAAATCAAAAAGCTATCAGCATCACAGCCTTAGCAGCATTCTGTTTTGCTGCTGAAAAATATCAGTGCTGAACTGTGACATCATAGTCTGTGGGTTCAAACCCCAGTCGTGCTATTACATTCACTTTCAGACTAGTACTCTTCAGAAAGGTATAAATCCCCTTATCCCCCAGCTATGGATCTAATAGTACCACTACAGTTATTCTATATGGATGACTTTAGCATTAAATAACTCACAAAAGGTTGATATGCCATTAAACAACCAAACTGAAAGCATAAATGCACCACAGATTTCACTCCTCGTCACTGGAATATGTTTGCCCCTCAAAAAGTAATGCCATTTTGTTTAGGACAAGTATAATTATCACCACAGGAACATGTATCATACATCAAAATGAAGCTGGTACTCTGTGGATCACATCCCTAATTCTCCACATAGTCACCATTTCTCTCAATAGCAATGTTCCACCTTCAAATAAGAGCATGTATCTCTGCCATGTATGATTTCACTTCCTCGTTACTGGAATAATGTTTGCCTCTCTCCGGCCAACACGAAAGAGGGTTGAGAGGCAACATTATTCCTGTGACGAAGAAGTGAAATCTGTAGTGAAGAATTGGCTCAAAGAACAGTCAACAGAATTTTACAGGGCACGGATACATGCTCTCATTCGAAGGTGGAACATCGCTATTGAAAGAAACAGTGACTATGTGGAGAAGTAGGGATGTTATCCACAGAGGACCAGCTTCATTTTGATGTATGATACATGTTCCTGTGTTAGTAAATATACCTGTCCTAAACTAAATGGCAATGTTCCACCTTCGAATGAGAGCATGTGTAAATTCCATTGACTGTTCAAATGAGAGCATGTATCCTGCCCTGTGAAATTCTGTTGACTGTTCTTTGAGCAACTTCTTCATTACAGATTTCACTCTCATTACTGGAATAATTTTTGCCTCTCAAACCTCTTTCATGGGGCTGAAGTGAGGCAAAACATTATTCCAGACCTGGAGTGGTAGTACCTGTTAAGGTCAAATAAGTTAAATAGAAAAAAAGTTTGTAAAAAAAAAAAAAAATTAAAAAAGAGTATCCATTAAGAATTAATTTATTTCAAACTTTGTCAGCATTAAATGACCCACAGAGGTTAATATGCCATAAAATAAAACAACAACAGGCCTCTCTGCCAACTTTACTTTTATATTAACTCTTAACATCCTATACCGCCTCATTCCACCCAACCGGAAGTCACATTTGTTTTCCTAATCCACCCCAAATGATAGCATCTGTTTAAATGTAATATTAAACATATTTAGAAGTCTTTGATTTAAGGGAAATAACAGGTAACTTTAAATGAAAAGTCCATTTTTAGCCATTTTTGATAGATCCTTATAGGAATGGGGCTCTGGGGTTAGAAAATTCTCAACAGGATGTTAAGAGTTAAAAACTAAAATTATAAATATAGCATCATAATAGAGAGCAGCCAAAAACATTCAACATATCAATATTTAAAGAAAACATCAAACTTACTTTTGACCAAGAAGAGCTTTCTTGAGACTGGTCTTTCCAACTTTATCCTTACCCACCAACATTAAACGTGTACGGTAAACAGCTTCAATTCCTGAAATGCATGCTTTCTCGTAAGCTCGCATCGCCACCTCTCCTCTGGCAAATATTTCTTTGGGAGCATCATCTGAAAAATAAAGAATGAATTGTGAAAGTTCAAACAATGGGATAAAATAGCAGATAGACATACAACCTGTTGTTGAATAATAAATTGACTGAACCTCTTATTTGGCATGTAATATAGTGTTACATAATCTATGCGGTTGCATAATATTATTGTCAATCCCCTGTATTTCTAAAGGGATGGCCCTTTTCATATCACGGGTGGGACTTTCCATGGAATAGTACAGAAAGCCCACAAAATACGTGAAGTCACGTGGGACCTGGTTGGGTCCTCAGTTTCAGTTTGACGTCGGGCAGAGATGTACTGCCTTAACTGGAACTCACTGCATACACGCGCTATGTTAGTCAGATGTTTAGTTACATGAAATGTTTAGTTAAGTAAATAAAAGCTTAAGAAAATAACACGGTTTTGTGATTAATGAATGTCTTGGTAACAAGACTGATCTAGAAGAAGAAATGAGTTAAGTGCGACCGACCACCAAGACGAAGTCCAGACGCTAGAAGAGATGTTAGAAGAGACGCTAGAAGAACTTAAGATATCAAAGACGCCAGAAGAAGAATAGAAGAAGTAAGTAAAGAAAAGGGTAGACAACAATAGTATTTTTACTAATACTATACACAAGAGAGGCCGGGTTAGCTCAGTCGGTAGAGCGTTTGGCTAGAAACCACAAGGTTTCTAGTTCGATACCAGCCCTCGCCAACTCAGTGTATGAACAGCACAGGGATCTGTGTGGTAAAGTAAGGAGCTGATGGTAAGTGTGGTGCTCCACCTCAGATGCAAAAACAATCTCCTTGGTCTCTTTGAATATTCTTTTCAGAAATAAATATTATGAAAAAAAAATCTTTTAACTAACCCTCATAACTCGTGTTCATGCTTTAAATATATACTCCTACATTTAGGGGGCTGGTAGGTATTGTCACTAGTGTAGTATGCATGGGTCATTGGGATTTGTGCTGTAAAGTGAGGAGCTGATGGTAGGTGTGGTGCTCCACCTCAGATGCAAAAACAATCTCCTTGGTCTAGCGCCAGTGAAAAGAGGATAGACTCCCTTGCTGATTGGCTGATGCTGATTTTAGGCCACCCCGACGACTTAACTATACACAGGAGTTCAAATCCTGGTTGAGGTTGTTTGCATTTCTCATAGTGCTAATACCATTGGGAAAGGTATGAAACCAACTATTCTTCCTCCAGCCATGGGTAAATAGTAGGGGCAGACTTGGTACTTTAACCTTGGTATGGCAACAGGTCTAGGATATTTCAAACCTTGTAAAATCTGCTTAGAAATTGACCTTGTGTCAGAGATGTCGATAGGTACATGTCCTGCGTCCCTGACACAGTAAAATCGTATCCATGCGTCCCAGTTGTTTACTTTTTTCTTCGCTCACCATTTCTAGCTAACTGTAAATACATTTCAATAGTTCCTTAGAAACGAATTACACAGGATAGGTTACAAGGTAGGAGTTAAATGGTTTTAGTTGGGACCCATAAATTTTCCTGTGGACTCTATTCAAAGCAAATATGTGCATCACAGGATGCACTTAATCAAAAAACTATCAGCATCACTGCTTGTGGCACATCCTACTCATGTGGAGGGTTTGGGTAAATACAAATAAGTAAAGTCGTTGGGGCGGCCTAAAGTCGGTATCAGCCAGTCAGCGAGGGAGTCTATCCCCTTTTCAATAGCACTAGATCAAGGAGATTGTTTTTGCGTCTGAGGTGGAGCGCCACACCTACCATCAGCTCCTTACTTTACCGCACAGATCCCTGTGCTACTCATACGCTGAGTTGGTGAGGGCCGGTATCGAACTAGGAACTTTGTGGTTTCTAGCCGAACGCTCTAGCGACTGAGCTAACCTAAAAGATAATTATTACACCTTGAGCTAAAAATAAAAAGATAACCATCTATACATATATAAAGTGCAGTTGTGCGTATGTGTATGTCTGGAGGAAACTTTGAAAATAAAACAATTAACGACAAATTAAATATATATACACATTAAATATGTCTATTTTTTTTACATAGGGATTTAAATAGGGCATCCTATGAGGATTCAACTCATGATTCAGTAATAATGGATCTAACTTAAAAAAATCCCTCTCTACCCAGGTGATGCTGGGTAGTCACTGCTAGTATATATATATAAGTAAAGAAATAACAAAAGAGTTAGAGATTGAGCTTTATAGTCTATTTCAGGGAGCTTAGACAAAGTGTCTAACTCTCCCAACTCATCAGATGCTAATGAGTTGGGAGAGTTAGACACTTTGTCTAAGCTCCCTGAAATAGACTATAAAGTTCAATCTCTAAGTCTTTTGCTATTTCTTTACTTATATATTTGCTCTGTGACTCTAACATTAAGAGCACACACTGAGCTCTCAAACTGCGACAGTTTTTTAAATAAAACTATTGTGTCGTAAGGAAGATTTCTTCTCTGGACTTTTGGATTATATATATATATATATATATATATATATATATAATATAAAGTAATTGGTAATTTGCTTGAAGCAATGTTAAGTATGTTATAAAATAATAAAATTCGAAGGCAATACAATGCGTAAAAAATAAAGACAAAAAGATGTTTTATATGTCTAATCGATTTCAAAGCAAAGCTTTATCATCAGAGTTTAATTTCAGAAATTAAACTCTGATGATAAAGCTTTGCTTTGAAATCGATTAGACATATAAAACATCTTTTTGTCTTTATTTTTTACGCATTGTATTGCCTTCGAATTTTATTATTTATATATATATATATAATACACCCATACACTTTATATTTTAAAGAAAGAAGTATCTTATAATTCCCAATCAGTCTAGTTAGGCAGGTAAAGAAAACAAAGGAAGCAAAACAGTACAAGTATCAAGTTCAATGTTTATTCTACCTATAGATGGTCTTAAAATAAACCAGTTTGAAAAAAAATAAGCTATCATCCATATAAAGTTAATTACTACAAGTCAAACACTAGAGAAATAAAGAGAGCGATTATTCAACAGATCAAATAGGAATCATAAATCCATGTGGAAAAACAATCAGGCTAAACCAAAGTCAGATTATGAGTTCTGGGGAAAAAATGTATTCATACAAAAGCATTAGAGGATCCTATCATTGAAGGTCACTTTATCTTAGTGAGATGATGTGTGATGGCATTCACCTAGGTCGGTTGAATTGTCTCCATCAATGAATTTATAGCGGGTGACTAGAGACTGCACTCGCACTTTATCTTAGCTAGATGGTAGAGATATGTGAGGCATTCACCCTAGGTCGGTTGAATCGGCTCCATCCAATGAATTTGTAGTGGGTGACTAGAGACTGCACTCGCACTTTATTTTAGCTAGATGGTAGAGATATGTGACGGCATTCACCCTAGGTCGGTTGAATTGCTCCATTGAATTATAGACTAGAGACTGCACTCGCACTTTATCTTAGCTAGATGGTAGAGATATGTGATGGCATTCACCCTAGGTCGGTTGAATCGGCTCCATCCAATGAATTTGTAGTGGGTGACTAGAGACTGCACTCACACTTTATCCTAGCTAGATGATAGAGATATGTGATGGCATTCACCCTAGGTCGGTTGAATCGGCTCCATCCAATGAATTTGTAGTGGGTGACTAGAGACTGCACTCGCACTTTATCTTAGCTAGATGGTAGAGATATGTGATGGCATTCACCCTAGGTCGGTTGAATCGGCTCCATCCAATGAATTTGTAGTGGGTGACTAGAGACTGCACTCACACTTTATCCTAGCTAGATGATAGAGATATGTGATGGCATTCACCCTAGGTCGGTTGAATCGGCTCCATCCAATGAATTTGTAGTGGGTGACTAGAGACTGCACTCACACTTTATCCTAGCTAGATGATAGAGATATGTGATGGCATTCACCCTAGGTCGGTTGAATCGGCTCCATCCAATGAATTTGTAGTGGGTGACTAGAGACTGCACTCACACTTTATCCTAGCTAGATGATAGAGATATGTGATGGCATTCACCCTAGGTCGGTTGAATTGGCTCCATCCAATGAATTTGTAGTGGGTGACTAGAGACTGCACTCACACTTTATCCTAGCTAGATGATAGAGATATGTGATGGCATTCACCCTAGGTCGGTTGAATCGGCTCCATCCAATGAATTTGTGTGGGTGACTAGAGACTGCACTCACACTTTATCCTAGCTAGATGATAGAGATATGTGATGGCATTCACCCTAGGTCGGTTGAATCGGCTCCATCCAATGACTAGAGACTGCACTCACACTTTATCCTAGCTAGATGATAGAGATATGTGATGGCATTCACCCTAGGTCGGTTGAATCGGCTCCATCCAATGAATTTGTAGTGGGTGACTAGAGACTGCACTCACACTTTATCCTAGCTAGATGATAGAGATATGTGATGGCATTCACCCTAGGTCGGTTGAATTGGCTCCATCCAATGAATTTGTAGTGGGTGACTAGAGACTGCACTCACACTTTATCCTAGCTAGATGATAGAGATATGTGATGGCATTAACCCTAGGTCGGTTGAATCGGCTCCATCCAATGAATTTGTAGCAGGTGACTAGAGACTGAACTTGCAACCACTTGATCATGAGTGGTGGCTCGTAATTTAAAGAAGACACTCCTGAGCTTCAAGATTGTGCTGGCATGAATGCAAATTTTGCACAGGTCGGGCAGCGCTAAGCATAATTGTCCTGGATGTAAGATCTTGGTGAGTGACTAGAGACTGCACTCACACTTTATCTTAGCTAGATGGTAGAGATATGTGACGGCATTCACCCTAGGTCGGTTGAATTGGCTCCATCCAATGAATTTGTAGTGGGTGACTAGAGACTGCACTCGCACTTTATTTTAGCTAGATGCTAGAGATATGTGATAGCATTCACCCTAGGTCGGTTGAATCGGCTCCATCCAATGAATTTGTAGTGGGTGACTAGAGACTGTACTTGCACTTTATCTTAGCTAGATGGTAGAGATATGTGATAGCATTCACCCTAGGTCGGTTGAATCGGCTCCATCCAATTAATTTGTAGTGGGTGACTAGAGACTGCACTCGCACTTTATCTTAGCTAGATGGTAGAGATATGTGATAGCATTCACCCTAGGTCGGTTGAATCGGCTCCATCCAATTAATTTGTAGTGGGTGACTAGAGACTGCACTCGCACTTTATCTTAGCTAGATGGTAGAGATATGTGATAGCATTCACCCTAGGTCGGTTGAATCGGCTCCATCCAATGAATTTGTAGCGGATGACTAGAGACTGAACTCGCAACCACTTGAACATGAGTGGTGGCTCGTAATTTAAAGAAGACACACTCCTGAGCTTCAAGATTGTGCTGGCATGAATGCAAATTTTTGCACAGGTCGGGCAGCACTAAGCGTAATTGCTTGGATGTAAGATCTTGGTGAGTGAAGTGGTCTGTGAATTATTATTTAAGGCCTACCACATATCATTGAAGGTCACTTTATCTCAGCGAGATGATGTGTGACGGCATTCACACTAGGTCGGTTGAATCGGCTCCATCCAATGAATTTGTAGTGGGTGACTAGAGACTGCACTCACACTTTATCCTAGCTAGATGGTAGAGATATGTGAGGCATTCACCCTAGGTCGGTTGAATCGGCTCCATCCAATGAATTTGTAGTGGGTGACTAGAGACTGCACTCACACTTTATCCTAGCTAGATGGTAGAGATATGTGACGGCATTCACCCTAGGTCGGTTGAATCGGCTCCATCCAATGAATTTGTAGTGGGACTAGAGACTGCACTCACACTTTATCCTAGCTAGATGATAGAGATATGTGACGGCATTCACCCTAGGTCGGTTGAATCGGCTCCATCCAATGAATTTGTAGTGGGTGACTAGAGACTGCACTCACACTTTATCCTAGCTAGATGGTAGAGATATGTGACGGCATTCACCCTAGGTCGGTTGAATCGGCTCCATCCAATGAATTTGTAGTGGGTGACTAGAGACTGCACTCACACTTTATCCTAGCTACATGGTAGAGATATGTGACGGCATTCACCCTAGGTCGGTTGAATCGGCTCCATCCAATGAATTTGTAGTGGTGACTAGAGACTGCACTCACACTTTATCCTAGCTAGATGGTAGAGATATGTGACGGCATTCACCCTAGGTCGGTTGAATCGGCTCCATCCAATGAATTTGTAGTGGGTGACTAGAGACTGCACTCACACTTTATCCTAGCTAGATGGTAGAGATATGTGACGGCATTCACCCTAGGTCGGTTGAATCGGCTCCATCCAATGAATTTGTAGTGGGTGACTAGAGACTGCACTCACACTTTATCCTAGCTAGATGGTAGAGATATGTGACGGCATTCACCCTAGGTCGGTTGAATCGGCTCCATCCAATGAATTTGTAGTGGGTGACTAGAGACTGCACTCACACTTTATCCTAGCTAGATGGTAGAAATATGTGATGGCATTCACCCTAGGTCGGTTGAATCGGCTCCATCCAATGAATTTGTAGTGGGTGACTAGAGACTGCACTCGCACTTTATCCTAGCTAGATGGTAGAGATATGTGATGGCATTCACCCTAGGTCGGTTGAATCGGCTCCATCCAATGAATTTGTAGTGGGTGACTAGAGACTGAACTCACACTTTATCTTAGCTAAATGGTTGAGATATGTGATGGCATTCACCCTAGGTCGGTTGAATCGGATCCATCCAATGAATTTGTAGTGGGTGACTAGAGACTGCACTCGCACTTTATCTTAGCTAGATGGTAGAGATATGTGACAGCATTCACCCTAGGTCGGTTGAATCGGCTCCATCCAATGAATTTGTAGCGGATGACTAGAGACTGAACTCGCAACCACTTGAACATGAGTGGTGGCTCGTAATTTAAAGAAGACACGCTCCTGAGCTTCAAGATTGTGCTGGCATGAATGCAAATTTCGCACAGGTCAGGCAGCGCTAAGCGTAATTGGCCTGGATGTAAGATCTTGGTGAGTGAAGTGGTCTGTGAATTATTATTTAAGGCTTACCACAGGGCATTTTTTTTTTAATCTTCCTAACCAGAAGAGACGTACTGTGACAAAATAACCAGAACAGAGACCAGTAAACATTTGTGTCAAACTGGAGACTAGTGAACATTTGTGGGTGATTCGATGACAGTGATTACCATGGTTGCTTTCAATCATCGCTTCACACCTCTATTTTGAAATTGTTGAATAATCAAGCTAAGATCCAATTACCGTCGAATTGGTAAGACACAGCAACAAACAATCGTAAATTGATACGATCCTAGCCTGTTGCAACTCTACTGCAGACTGACAGGGTATTTATGAAACTCCACAACATTATAGAAACCAAGCAGCCAATCAGAACTCAAGGAATGGAATCACCCAAATACATGAATGGACTATTCTTGATTCCTATAAATACCAACTGTCTTCGACACTACTTCAGTTGTGCTTAGCCAGTTACTGTTGTTCAAACCAACAGTAGACTGAATGACTGACCTCAATAGAAAAAATAGGTTCATTTCGCACAGAATTCACCTGTGGCGAATTCATGAAAACAAGGGAATTCATAAGTGGTTCCTAAACCCTGCATGCATATCCCATATAGATACAGTGATAAGTATACCAAAAGCCGTTGATTCCTGACGATAATGGGGACGTCCTTTAGATTTTTGCCAGAGCCCCTTTGGCCGGATTGTGGCCCTAAAACTCAGAGTGCCAGATCTGTCTGCCTTGGGTGACCCTACCAGGAACTTAAGTTTCTGATGGCATGGCTCTGACACTACTGTGATGAGGAGGTGTTGGACTTTCTTATGAACTAAATGCAAGGCTCATTCAATAAATAATGGGATGTAATGATGCACTGATGAATCGTGTTTTTAAAATAAATGAACTGGAACCTCACTATCAGATAGACCTAACAAAATCTAGTTACTCCCCTTGATTAGTAGGGGCTGATGGAAACACGAAGTGAGGGTTCCACCATAACACATTTGGATTGGCATTCGTGCAGACAGGGGCACGCACAACACGTTTAACCAGGTTAAATTACAATTAAGTCACTTTTAGGGTAGAAGCATTCTCTACCCTGTGTTAAATAAAACCTTGTTAATTTCCAACAACCTGGTCTTGCATTTTCATTCAGTGTTCAGTATTTTATCTGTAAGTAAAAACATAGGTTCACAGTGTGTATGTGTGTGTGTGTGTGTGGGGGGGGCACAATAGTGTGAATAGTATGGTTTTCAAAAGAAAATGTTTTGGAAAGATTTGGTTGGTTTGTTTATTTATTTTAACGGCATATCAACCAGTCTGGGATCATGTCATGCCTAACGGTTAGGAATTAATACATATTGTGTATTTATATTTATACTTTTTAGTAATTGGTTTTAACAATTTGTGTTTTGGAAAGAAACTGGATCTGGGAGTAATAGTGATGAAGGGGTACTCCACATTTCCCAGAGCTCCAGAATTGGCACTTCACCATCAGATAGAGTTTAATGTCATACCCAGGAAATTAAGACCCTCAAAGTGGATCTGGGAGTAATGGTGATGAAAGGGGTACTCCACATTCCCCAGAGCTGCAGAACAGGAACTTCACCATCAGATAGAGTTTAATGTCATACCCAGGAAATTAAGACCCTCAAAGTGGATCTGGGAGTAATGGTGATGAAAGGGGTACTCCACATTCCCCAGAGCTGCAGAACAGGAACTTCACCATCAGATAGAGTTTAATGTCATACCCAGGAAATTAAGACCCTCAAAATGGATCTGGGAGTAATGGTGATGAAAGGGGTACTCCACATTCCCCAGAGATCCAGAATTGGAACTTCACCATCAGATAGAGTTTAATGTCATACCCAGGAAATTAAGACCCTCAAAGTGGATCTGGGAGTAATGGTGATGAAAGGGGTACTCCACATTCCCCAGAGCTCCAGAATTGGAACTTCACCATCAGATAGAGTTTAACGTCATACCCAGGACAATAAGACCTTCAGCCACCGCCTTCTAGCACATATGATTAAAAGGGTTGGGCTCTTGCCATAAGGGCAATAGGGTTGGGACAATCATATAGATGCAAGGGCTCGATGTGACCAGCCAATTTCACCCTCTCTGACCACCTGTCTAGCTTAAGTGGATTGTTGTATGTCATCGACTGCTCAACCACCAGGGTTCCATCCTTAAGCATCACAGGTCGCCACCAACAGCTAACAGGTGGCCCCATGAGGGGGGTTCTTACCCCTCTATAGAGGTGCAATCAGTGTATTCTAAGACTCCACTGACAGGGCTGTATTGAAGAGTGTTGAATATGTATGTTGCCTTGTTCAATAAGTTCCTCATGGAGTTAGTTATGCTCTTTGGTTTTGTTGGTTTCTTTGTTTAATGGCATATCAGCCTTTGTGGGCTATTTAATGCCAAATCGATCCTTGTAGAACAACAGTAATGTTACTATTTAACCCATAACTGAGAGGATGAGTACCTCATCTGTACGATCACTGTTGTTGACTCTACCCCCCACCCAAGTATGTGAAGCAATCTATCTCCCTGGCATCATTTGGTAATAGCATAGACTTGTTGTTTAATGGCATATGAGCCTTTGTGGGCTATTTAATGCCAAAGCGATCCTTGTAGAACAACAGTAATGTTACTATTTAACCCATAGCTGAGAAGATGAGGACCTCATCTGCACGATCACTGTTGTTGATTCTACCCCCCACCCCAAGTATGTGAAGCAGTCTATTTCCTCGGCATTCTCTCTCTCTCTAGGTGAATTGGAGTCACCTGTTTGCTGTTGATTCCCACTGACACAACATTTAGTAATAGCACAGACTTAAATTAACAGGTGTGTGTATATTTGGCTTCTTGATGGTCTTTCCCAGTAATCTTTAAAAGAAAAGATAGGAAAAGAAAGTCGCAGATTAAATTGTCAAGCTCTTTACTCCTAAAATGAAGAAACCTCCTTTGCTTTGCTTTGTTGGGAAGTGGGATATTGTTGATGCAGTCTATAAATGGATCCTTGACATCTCAAACTCCCAATCCCAATTAAACATGGTCATCAGCTCGATGCTCACAAACATCAGCTGGGAAGGGGGGGGAGAGGCAGGCGTTGGGGAGAGGCAGGCGGCGGAAGAAGGGAGGGGGGCGAGATTAATGACTGCTTGTACCAAGACATGGCTTTTGACATTCAACTGTCAGGAAGTGGGATTTCCTGATCTGAAGGAAAGCTTAAAGTAATTCTTGCAGCTGCATGAGGAGAGTGTGAAATAGAAAAAGACAAAGTTATTAGGACACAAAAGAAAGCATTTTTTTTTTAAAAAGAACGGGATTAGAAGAGAGGGTTTCATGAAAAGACGAGATTACAGTGATGGATGAATCAATTACAGCGGCACAGTAGAAAGAGTGAAAAGGAAAATGAAGGAAAAAGTGAACGTTATGCGAACATAAACTGGAAATCTATTAATAATAGAGATTCGGTCTTTATTTGTCTGTAACCGAAACTAAGTCACTGCTTACGCCACAGTCATTTAAAAATTAAGTAAGTTAGAAAGTGAAAAGGAAAATGATGGAAAAGGAAAATGATGGAAAAGCAGGAAGTGAACGTTATGCGAACATAAACTGGAAATCTATTAATAATAGAGATTCAGTCTTTATTTGTCAGTAACCGAAACTAAGTCACAGTCATTTCAGCAATTAAGTAAGTTAATCATTAATACATAGAATAAATCTTATTTTATTAACGACTTGGGAAAAAAAAAAAACCCACCTCCGTTAATTTTCAAAATAACAACCCAGCATTCATTAACTGCGAATCTGTCATTAACAGTCATAACCACAATATACACGCATACAATCGGCTGCTATTAATCAATATCTTGATTAATTCAGTGGATTTAACCCTGAAGATCCTTATGGTGAAACTCGAGTAGGTTATTCCTGTGTATACCATTATAATAATAAATTTGCTCTACTTACATACTGAGCACTTTATATTTGCTATATCACTGTCTTATCATTGTGAAACTTGTATCAACTAACCATTGTGGCCAATTTCACCAGTAAGTCACCATTTTCATATATAGAATCATAGATAGATGGATAGATAGATATCTCTATGAAAATCTGAGCTAGATTTGCCTTAAAACATCCCATGTTATTAGTACATTTAAAATCCTGCAATGTGTCTTATAGATCAGTAAGAAATAAAGGTTTATATGATATATACATATTTACCAGCCCCTCTACACGAGCAGGATGTGACACAAGGTCAATTTTTTAGGCGGAGTTTAACTGATTTGGATTCAAAGTTTTCCTTCTTCTAGACTGGTTGCCTAACCAAGGTTAAAGAGCCCAGTATGCCCTGCTATTTGCCCATAGCTGGAGGGTAAATACTTTTCCCAAGGGTATTAGTGCTATTTGAAATGTAGACAGCCTCGTCTAGGATTTGAACTTGTGTCGACGAGTCCATTTCCTACAACTCTAGCCATTACACCATAACTACATAATATATGGTGTGGTCAATTTGAATACTGGTTTCAACAAAACCTGGTTTAATAAATAATTATTTGGTGCTATTACATGCATACTTATTTAATTTCGTAAATCTTTCTTGTTTGATATATTTCCTTGTGAAGAAAGGAAGTGAATCCGACGGTATGTAGTATATTAAGAAAAATGAAATGTTTAAATGGGTTAAGTAGTGAGTTTATTGGCCGACGCTTTATCACAGAATAACGAGAAAAGCTAGTGGTAGTCCTTGTTATTCAGTCTCGTTATTCTGTGATAAAAAATTTCTTATTACCTTCCATATACCAACAAATACCCTGAAGATGATCTAATTAATAGATCGAAACACTGCAGCGTCGGCCAATAAACTCACCACTTAACCTATTTAAACCTGTGTTTTTTCATTTTTCTTAATATACTACATATATTTCCTTATATTAAAACTTTAATACTTACACCCAGAGGGAGCATATTCTTGCTAGTTATAATTTTTAAAAAATTATGATGAAACATAAAAATGATAAAGAGAATTGGAATAAGAGATATTAAAGACTAGAAGTAGCTAACAGGCGTCGACTGGGTAGAGGAAGGGGGACCCTGGTGTATTGATTTGTTTACTTTTTATATTTGCAAGTTGCATGTTTTTCAAGGAAATCAATCATGATGGGTCCTTTTATGTCCCAGAATACTGAAAGCATGACCTTCTTTACTGATCACTGCATCTGAAACTTTCTTTATGAGGAAGTCAGTTTGTTTCACTCCATGGACCATCTTTTCAACTTAGGTTTTTTTAGTGGCAAACCCATGTTTAACCCATCTGTAAACATTTTTTTGACTAAAACATGTTTCTCCATGCACACCACATTCTTTTTTGAGTAGAATTACAATGTCATTTCTATATATATTTTAATTTTTAAATATCTTTGAATATAAATCAAATCTTCATAATTTTTGCACAATATATATTTGGTATGAGCTCTCTAACTGGTAATTTAGATTAACTCTCACTACTAAGCATATAAGCAATGATCGTCTCCCCGGAAATTTGATCTCTCTGTGACCATAAAATACATAAACAAACCTATGTACTTAATAGTTTAAAAACACCAGTCCCGCTACAGCTGTCAGTGGCCGAGGTCAATCTGAGTTCGACCCTAGCCAAGGATAGTTGTGTCTAGCCACACTAAAGGGGCGTAAAAATGCCGAAACACTGTAGGTGACTTTATATATATATATATATATATATATATATATATATATATTTTTATTTTTTATTTTTTTATTTATTTACTTTGTCATTAATCGTTTTATTTTCGTAATTTTATCTGGACATACATACATATATACATACATACATACATATACACTAACTGTTCTTTGTATATAGATGTGGAATGAAAAGTTATATGAACAGAAATATAAAACCGAGATAAAAGGGAATAAAAGATAAGAATAAATGTATAAATTATCACAGGATTTGTATTTTGTTAAGCATTATTTTTTTATTAATATATTCATTCATCTTAATTTTTAATCTAAAAGTTTAGGTTGAAAAATAAAGGATAAAGTGTCAACATGTTTGAAATCCATGCTTCCTTTGTTCAAATATTAGTGGGGGGGTCCTTAGCCTTGGTCGGCAACCCATCAAAGACAAGAAAAAGTCGGATACAAAACCTCCACTGCTAGCAGCTTTACCTCATACCAAGGAAAGGCTAAGGGAGTAAACCCTGAAAACAAATCGGGAGCCAGAGTCCCTCAGGTGGTGTGATGCTGAAATCCAATGCTACCCAGCAACTCCTACGACACTACTGCTGCCAAATTGCATTGGTTCTTTACCTTTCCCTTGGATCACAGCGGCAGTGTGGAGAGGGGGGGGATTTGCTGCTTGGGCAACAACTCATCCTCCATATTAACCCATTCAGGCTATGTAGTCCAAAAAAAAAAAAAAAAAAAAATGGACACCACTCCATCATCTCTCGTAGACGGAAGAATGCCAACAATAATTTGTTCAAATATCAACTTTTATTATTTCCCGTCTGTGTCATGTTTTTGTCGTCATAGATTGATGACCTGAGAGAGTTGCAATAATAAACAAAACAAAGCAACTAAAAAATTAAGATAAAAGAAAATACTTGTTAGAATTAATGGTTGAAAATGCTTACTCTAAGTAAAAGTAAGTCATCGTCAGGGCAGCCTAATGTCGGTATCAGCCAAACAGCGAGGGAGTCTATCCCCTTTTCACTAGTGCTAGACCAAAGAGATTGTTTTTGCATCTGAGGTGGAATGCCACACCTACCATCAGCTCCTCACTTTACCGCACAGATCCCTGTGCTACTCATATGCTGAGTTGGCGAGGGCCGGTATCGAACCAGGAACTTTGTGAGTCCTAGCCGAACACTCTACCGACTGAGTTATTAAATATAAATAAAAGATTGTCTTTTTTATGTATCTTACCTTTTTCTTAATGCATCTTTAATTTGAATCATCTTTTTTTTATGTAATTACCTTGAATATTCATTTCTATGTATCTTTGACTTGAACATTTTTTTTTATATATATCTTATTATAATGGAGATTGTGTGTTTTTCTGTCTGTAACCAAAACTATATTACTATACAAATCACAATTCATTTTGTTATTTACATCACATTCTCCATGATTTTATTTTTATTTAAACCTCAATTATTAATAAAATTGTTTTACATCATTAAGACTGTTGACCATATCTACATATTAATAACATGCAATTGTATTTAAATATACAACAAAATAGCGGTTTACAGTGTGAATGGGAAGGCTAATTTGCATATTGATCTTAAAAATTTGATTTTAAGAAATATATGCTTAGTATTATGGATTTCAAATTGTTTGGGTTTTTTTTCTTATTGAATATGAGCAACAATCACGGGGATAAATCTTAAAAGAAATTCATTAACAAGAAGAAATAACTAATTTTATTGTTTACTTCCTATTTTAACTAAATAGTTAAATTAGGAAAATTTACCAATGAAAGACGGGAGTAATGGAAAATGATGGAACAGTTAGTTTCAAAGTTGTTCTATTTTTTCGATTATACCCCCTCTGTTCCAAATCTTTTTATCTGCATTCTTATTCAGTTTCATTAGCCTTTCTAATTTAATATGATATTTTATTATATTAAAACTTAAATACTTGCACCCGGAGGGTGCATATATTTACTAGTATCATTAATTTTTGAACATATTTTTGTCTTTAGGAGATTGTTTTTTGCGTCTGAGGTGGAGTGCCACACCTACCATCAGCTCCTTACTTTACCGCACAGATCCCTATGCTACTCATATGCTGAGTTGGCGAGGACCAGTATCGAACCAGGAACCTTGTGGTTTCTAGCTCTACTGACTGAGCTAACCCGGACCCTAATGGCTAGTTATGGGTTTATATAATACTTTATAAATATAGTGTTTTGTCTAAGGTAGGTGAGTGCAAAAAATATCTATTAAAACAGTTTTATTTTGGCTAAATGCATATATGTAGTGATAACATTAAATTAAAAAACTTAAAGCCAGCAATAAACTTAATAGCTATTGTCTGTCCTATCAATCTTAATTATATATATATACTAGACAAAACGTGACCCGTTGGGTCACTCATTAAGCTCTCACTAGATGATTAGGATTTGGGAAAAGAGTAGGGTCTGCCAAAATATTGTATGCTTTTCATTTTAAAAACGAATTAAAATTTATTAAACCGATTATTTAAGGTCAAATTTTTGTCTAAGTCGAAAAAGTAGTAACATAATGAGCATCAGTAAAAAAAATAAAATAATATATTACACATATAATTTATTTTTGATACATTAAAAACGATTTTTTCAGTCAATTTCGATGAAGATGCCTGCCAAGACGCTACTTAAAATCCGTTCACACTAGATTGTCCAATTGGACACATAGCCTAGTGGATGAAGGAGTTAGGTTAAGACAGTTCTAAGTGAAAGTTATCTCTAGACTGCAGGTTCAATCCTGTTCAGCAGTAACATAGAATAATAATTAACACAGCTTAACACCTGTACCCCAGCTATGGTTAGTGGAATGAGAACAGGATACCCCCCGTGGACTGAATAACGGGTTAGGTTCAAAGTTCTGTGATGGCTCCTGATTACGACAAGAAAGTTCCCGAGTTCGAAAAGAAGGTTCCCGAGTCTGACAAGGTATACCTGAAGAAGGCCGGAGGGCACATCGACCGAAACGTTAGCCATTTTTAAAAATATATCTTTATAGGAATGCTCTGGACTTCGAAAATTCTCAACAGGATGTTAAGAGTTAAAAAAAAGCAAAAAAAAAAAAAAAGCAATATGAGTCACAGTAAAAAATCATCATACATAAGTATAAAAAAATAAGTATAAAGATAAATATTCTTGGTAAAAAGATTGGATTATAACAGTTGTCTTCAAAATCCTTTATTGTGGGAAAGAGTTTAACTACACATCATGAAAAGGATTCTGACGTTTTGAGAAAGATAGGAAGGTCTATGTGGAGACAGGATAGATACTATCAAAAAAATGTTAAGTGTTTCCTCATAGCACATCTGTTCTGGGTCCAACAAAGAGTCACTTGATATTATTCTTTTGCTATATGAGTTTTAACCAAAATAGCAAAAGGAACAAGACAGAAATAAATAACAAATAAATTTACAAAACAATTATGTGCTAACAAAAAAGATGATTAAAATTTAATGCATGTTATGTGCTAACAGTAAAGACTTTTACTATGTATGGACAAGTGAGCATTGTGACAGTGAGATAAGATTTAGAATCTTTGTTGTGATGACAAACCTTTTTCTCTACTAAGAAAATACTACACTTTTTGTCCACTAAACACTGGCACTTATCAGATTGAAGTTAAAGAATGAAAGAAATTTAAAAATACAAAGAACAAATGGATTTTTTAAAAATTCTACAACAAAATATAACATCTATTCATAACAGAAAAAATGTACAAGTTTTAAAGAAATAATGTAACTGTTATGTTTTTACATATAGATAAAATACGGAACACTGAATGAAAATGCAAGACCAGGTTGTTGGACATTAACAAGGTTTTATTTAACACAGGGTAGCAAATGCTTCGACCCTAAAAGTGATTTAATTAGCTCAACCGTGCTGTGCATGTGCATGCACTCAGTACAAACCCCAATCCAAAAATGTTGTGGTGGAAAACCCACTTCTGGGTTCCTAATAATCCCCTACTGATCAAGGGGAGTAACTCTAGATTTCGTTAGGTCTTAATTAATTGAAGAATTAATCATTTTACAAGGTGTGGGAGAATCACCTCCCACATTTTAAACTTTCACATGTCATGAAAGTGAAGTTAGGTAAGTAGTAGTGGTAGCTCCACCTAGCTTATCACTTTTTTTTTCTTTTTTTTCTTCCAGATATGATCAGTTATGATCATGGTCTGGACTGGTACACACCATGCATTTGCTGTTAAAAGGCCTTTTCAAGACTGGTGAATCTGTAATTGCTCTACAGAGAGCTTTTCCTACTCATTTCATGTTATATCGTAATGATGCTGTTCCAGATAAAAAATCAATACTGTTATGGGCGGAAAATTCTATCCAAAAAGCATCATTTCAGTATGATATGAAATAAGCAAGGTACCAGAGAGTCAGCGTATTTCCACTCCATGAACTATCTTTTCAACTCAGCCTCATAGTAGCACTTCTCAGCCACCACAAATTTGATGACAGAACTCTGTTCAAGCTTGCAGCACTCTGTTTTATTGGCCACTATATTGAATAGCCTCAGAACAAATATCTTTGCAAGATAGAGTAATTGTTTTTGCTATAAACCAATTCCAAACAATGTACAGTTTAAATTGTGAAAATACAATTTATTTTGTATTTTCTATTTTTTTAAATCCACTGATTTATTGAATGACCTTCATCATACTACCCCAGTCCCATGATAATTATTATTTTATTATTTGGACTATTGTCCTCATCTTCATTGTTATCTGTACAACGTTTCGACCGATGTGCCCTCTGGCCTTCTTCAGGTATTTCTTGTCGGACTAGGGAACTTTCTCAGACTCAGGAACCTTTTTGTCGTAATCGGGAGCCATCACGGAACTTTGAACCTAACCCTTTATTCGGACCACGGGGGTATCCTGTTCTCATTCTGCTAACCATAGCTGGGGTACAGGTGTTATGTTAATTATTATTCTATGTTACTGCTGAATAGGATTGAACCTGCAGTCTAGAGATAACTGTCACTTAGAACTGTCTTAACCTAACTCCTTCATTACTAGAACATGTGCCCAATTGGACAATCCAGTGTGAATTTTGGGAACTTATAAACCTAGTCTTGTTTTGCCTAGAATGTCTACCTATTTACTTATGTTTGATTTTTTACCTAGACACATTATTTTTTAAAATCTAATCTAGCCTTTTTAATTATAGGTTCCCATATTGTGTTCATTTCTATGGTAATAAATAATATCAAATAATACTAATTATCAAGCCTCATCTCAAAAATTCAGAGAAGTAATAATTGTTACATTTGGATATAAATTCACACACTAAACACAACAACTATCATGGGACAGAGGTAGTAAAATATAGGGTATCTACAAAATAAATAGTTTCATAAATTCTTTTTTTTTAAAAAAATTTCAAAATATTTACACAATTTTATAGAGAAACACATCAAGTTTAATATTAAGGCTTTTGGCGGTACCAGGTATGAGAGTTAGTCAAAAAGTAATGCCAATTTGTTTAAGACAAATATAATTACCAACACAGGAACATGTATCATACATCAAAATGAAGCTGGTCATCTGTGGATCACATCTCTACTTCTCCACACAGTCACTATTTCTCTCAATAGCAATGTTCCACCTTCAAATGAGAGCATGTATTCTTGCCCCGTAAAATTCTGTTGACTGTTCTTTGAGCCAATTCTTCACTACAGATTTCACTTCGTCATCACAGGAATAATGTTTGCCTCTCAAACCGTCTTTTATGTGGCTGAAGAGAGGCAAACATTATTCCAGTGACGAGGAAGTGAAATCATACAGGGTAGAGATACATGCTTTTATTTGAAGGTGAAACATTGCTATTGAGAGAAATGGTGACTATGTGGAGAAGAAGAGATGTGATCCACAGAGTACCAGCTTCATTTTGATGTATGATACATGTTCCTGTGGTGATAATTATACTAGTCCTAAACAAAATGGCATTACTTTTGGACTCACCTATGTGGGGAAGTAGGGATGTGATCCAGAGAGGACCAGCTTCATTTTGATGTATGATACATGTTCCTGTGTTGATAATTATAGATGTCCTAAACAAAATGGCATTAATTTTTGACAACTCTATGTGGAGAAGTAATGTTTTGATCCACAGAGGACCAGCTTCATTTTGATGTATGATACATGTTCCTGTGTTGATAATTATAGCTGTCCTAAACAAAATGGCATTAATTTTTGACAACTCTATGTGGAGAAGTAATGTTTTGATCCACAGAGGACCAGCTTCATTTTGATGTATGATACATGTTCCTGTGTTGGTAATTATACCTGTCCTAAACAAAATGGCATTAATTTTTTATTAACCTCGTATTTCATTACCTGTCAAGTTCACCAAAAATGATACCTGTGAAAATTCATTTTGTATGCTTCAATTACAAAAAAATGAATTCTGTTACTGTTATACATCATATTTTAGATGACTTTGTGGAAAGTCATTACAAACTAGGTTAATTATAAATAAATAATGAATCATGAATTAATTTGAAAGAAAAGCATATTTGTGTAAAGATAAGTGTCCTGGGAAACCATCAATATCTGATAAACAATTTGAGCATGTTAATACAAGTTACTTATGTAAGTCATAGAAATCTACAGGGGGGTATGATTCAGGTCAGGAGTTACAAATTATGGACCAAGTAACCAATAAGCACCCCAAATCATCAACTTAATCAAAGGTTCATATTTTAACTCTACACCGGTAAATTTCGCTTTCAAATATTTCAAAATAAACGAACAGACAATTTTTGCAATTATATTGTAGCTGACAAAAACAAATTTTACAAATTGTATGATACTATTTCTGAACATCGTTTTATTTAAATAATAAGAAGAACACATACAAGGTGTGTCATGAAAGTATCAAGATTAAGCTGTATTTACCAAGATAGAAATTAACAATGAATGGAATGTTCATTTTTTTTTCAGAATACAAGGTGTGTCATAAAAGGGCCAAGTTTGAAGCTGTTTTTACCAAGATAGAAATGAACAATGAATGGAACATTATTTTTTTTTTTTTCAGAATACAAGGTGTGTCAAAAAGTACAAAAAATCTTGATACTTTTTTTGAAACACGTTGTAAGGTCAGTAGACAATTTAGTTAATGCAAATTTAACAAGTATGAATTTATGGGGAATAAATCTTACGGTATTAAATGTAGAAATGTTCAAGAAAGATCAACCAAACAAATGCAATCGGCTAGGATACTCAGAAGAGTCCTGGAGACCTGAGGAGACATGTTGTCACTCAGGCTCCAGTGAAATACCATCAGCTAACGCTGGTGTGAAAAATTCACAAGGAGTAAAATAATAATAATAATAATAATAATGAACCTGTCATCTCGTGGATTTTGCCATCCCGGCCAACGACCAAATGAAAATGAAAGAAAACGAAAAGATAGTCAAAGAATGTGAGTGAATTGGAAATCAGAGGAAGACCATCCAAACTACAGCACTGTTAAGATCGGCTAGAATACTCAAAAGAGTCCAGGAAACCTGAGAAGATTTGCTGTCACTCAGCCTCCAGTGAACCACTGGTTAGAATTATAGAGACTGGGTAACTATTTTCCTGAAATATTTAAATAAGTAATATTTTTTGCCAGTCAATTCACATTAAACAAGTGACATGTAAAAATAGATAAAGATAGCTAAGTGCTAGTTTGGCAAATCTATCTAAAAAGTCTATAGCTACTTAAAAAAAAAAAAAAAAATGGGAAAAGAAAGCTTTATTGGAAATCATTAAATGATTAATTAGTCTCTTGAGTCAAGGTCAAGGTCACATAACAGTAGAACACGTATTCATATCTACAAACCTATGAATCTAATCCAGTGGTTTTCAAGTGGGGTCCATATGGACCCCCGGGGACCATATAACATTTTTTGGGGGATCCAGGCAAGTAAAAATGTATTTAACTATAAAAAATACAATGGGATTTTTAAACAACGAATGGCTATGGGGGGTTCCACCAGAGTAAAATAGGATTAAAAGGGGGGTCAATAGGTAAAAAAAAGGTTGAGAACTATTGATCTAATCTATTAATGATAGAGATTCGGTCTCTATTTGTCTGTAACTGAAACTACATCACTGTTTATGTCACATTAACGCAAATCGTCAATACATAGAATAAGTAAAGTAAGTAAAGTCGTCAGGGTGGCCTAATATTGTTATGAGCCATACAGCGAAGGAGTCTATCCTTTTTCCCTAGCGCTAGACCAAGGAGATTGTTTTTTGCGTCTGAGGGGGAGCAGCACACCTACCATCAGCTCCTTACTCTACCACACAGATCCCTGTGCTACTGATACACCGAGTTGGCGAGGTCCGATATCGAACTAGGAACCTTGTGATTTCTAGCCGAACGCTCTACTGACTGAGCTAACCCGGCCCATACATAGAATAAAGAACAACCTTATTTGAATTAATTTGAATTTAGCTGTGAGAAACTTGATTTTATTAGAAAGAAAATATTTATTTGAATTTTGACAGAAAAACTATTTTTATATCTATTATTAGAAAATATAACATTTCAAAGGTCTGTTTAATTTTTTTTTATTACTACGGAGCATGGGAAAAAATCATTTATACGTACTTTTGGACGTTGATAAAAATTCTTAAAATATTTTTTTTACACTAAAATTAAGATATTCGTTCAATTTCAATAATTTTTTTTTTAATTATACATGAGTGTATTCTTAAAAAAAACTTTGTTGGCTGTCACAAACAAAACAAACTCCCACCCCATTAGGCAATAGCTTTCAAAAATTAAATTCTTACTCTGGCCGGTTTGGCAGCTTGTGAAACTTAACATACAAATCTGTTTGAAACTATCAAATATCTCTCATTCTTCCTCACTACTCTCATTGAGAAACTAATGTATATAATGAGGAGGTAATCAAGATATACATAGGGAGGAGGAAAGTGATATGCAGAATGTGGAGTGAGAGACTGTTCAGTTTTTGACTTAATTGCAAATTACAACTAATTAGAACCAATTGAAATGGAACTTTTTTCAAACATAACTCAATCCTAGAACTAAGGACTAATTTAGTATGATTTTTGTGTTTTTAAACTAAACAGTAAAAAAGCCGTTCGGACACAAATATTGATTCGCTCAGTTTTAGTATAATAATAGATATATGCGCACACACACACACAGATATTTTTATATTATTATCATAATGATATCATATACATAAAAAAATAAAAAATAAAAAACATAAATATATATATAAGAGAGTTTTATAATTTGCTTGAAGCATCGTGTATATATTGGTTAGGAGGTTGATTTAGAAGGCTATCACAATGCAGGTGTAAAGAAAAAAATAATAATACGGTAACAATGGTGTTGTGTGTTAACCTGTATTTAATTCTTGAATTTTCGAGATAATATCTCTTTTTCAAAAGATCACTGGAACTGAAGCAGTCTAGTTATGGCATTTTTCTATTAAAAAGAAATTTCATAACTAGACTGCTTCAGTTCCAGTGATCTTTTGAAAAAGAGTTTTTATCTCGAAAATTCAAGAATTAAATACAGGTTAACACACAACACCATTGTTACCGTATTATTATTTTTTTCTTTACACCTGCATTGTGATAGCCTTCTAAATCAACCTCCTAACCAATAGATATGTGTATGTATATATGAACTGAACAAATAATTGAGTTGGTAATAAATACATCTAGACAAGGTTAAGATAGAAGTATTTACACAATTTATGAATGATCGTAGAGGACTGTTTATGTCAGAAGTCACCCTGACACAACACCATGAAGCTAAGAGGTCCAGAAGAAAGCAGAGGCAACAAAGCATCGGAACATCAACATCTTCAGGGACAGCTTTCAAATGCAAAATCTGTGGTCAAGAATGTTTTTCAAATATCATACTTCACAGTCACAGGAGGTGCTGTAACTTCAGGGGCACATAAAAACTTTATCATAGTCTTCCGAGACTGAAATGCCAATGAATGAATGAATCATATACATGTGCTGCTGCAAAATATAAATAAGACTAACAGCCAAGAAAGCATTCAGCAGATGATGATTCTGAGGTCAGGCATGGTTTCAAAGCATCATTTAAAGATTCTTTTTTTAATTCAACAAAACTTTAAGGAATAACAAAATATTTTAAGAAAAATTTGTACCACTTGACCCTTTTCCCATGCACAAAAACAAAAAAATGAAATAAAATAAAAAAAATAATAATAATATACAGAATTTGCTCAAAAGGTAAAACAATGCAATAAATTTTCCTCTGAAATGTTTATAGCATTTTTGCCTTAATATTTCTGAAAGTTTATATATATGTATATTTTTGGGAGAATATGTGCTTAATTGGAGTCGTACCTAATTTTGAAAATTAATTAATTAATAATGAATTAGACGGGAATGCCTATTTAAATGTATGGCTAAACAAATCGAGAAAAATCAATCTCTGTATGTACATTTCGGCCTATTAGGCCTCATCAGCAGAGCTATAGATAGGAAGGCCGCCCTGTGCGTGATTTGAAACCGGACTGCCAAGCTGACAGGCCGATACCACAACCCCTACACCAAACGGACCTCCTAGATTTTACGATTTGTTTAGAGTAGGTTAATATTCCTCTTCAGTGACTTTTATTACACGACGATATGATAAGTTGTAAACACGGTATGTTTGGAATGTACATACAGAGATTGATTTTTCTCGATTTGTTTAGCCATACATTTAAATAGGCATTCCCGCCTAATTCATTATTAATTAATTAATTTTCAAAATTAGGTACGACTCCAATTAAGTACATATTCTCCCAAAAATTGTCGGCAAAAAAGCCATTCCAATACACACACACACACACGTAAAACTTTCTGCCAGTTCTATAAAGAGGTTCTCATATATCCTTGCTTTTGAAAGTCCTACCACATAATAACCAGGATTGGGCTTATCTGGAGTTCCTCATAGAACAGACTAAACACAATATGGATGAGGTTTTTTTTTTTATTCTCTTTAACTTTTAGGTTAAAAGTGACAATCTTATTATAATAGAGATTGTGGGTTTGTATGTCTGTAACCGAAACTATATTACTATTCAAGTCACAATTCCCTTTGTTATTTACATCACATTCTCCATGATTTTATTTTTTATTTAAACCTCAATTATTAGTAAAATTGTTTTACATCATTAAGACTGTTAACAATATCTACATACTAATAACATGCAATTATATTTATATATTCAACAAAATAGTGGTTTACAGTGTGAATGGGAAGGCTAATTTGCATATTGATCTTAAAAAATTTGATTTTTAATAAATATATGCTTAGTATTATTGATTTCTAATTGTTTGGTTTTATCTTAATAAATATGAGCAAAAGGGATAAATCTTAACAGAAATCTATTAACATAAAGAAATAACTGTAATTTTATTCTTTTCTTCCTATTTTAACTAAATAGTTAAATTAGGGAAATTTACCAATGAAAGACGGGAGTAAGGGAAAATGGTGGAACAGTTAGTTTCAAAGTTGTTCTATTTTCCGATTATACCCCCTCTGTTCCAAATCTTTTTATCTGAATTCTTATTCAGTTTCATTAGCCTTTCTAATTTAACATGATATTTTATTATATTAAAACTTAAATACTCGCACCCGGAGGGTGCATATATTTGCTAGTATTAATAATGATAAAAAGAAAACCTATCTTAAAAGCAAAATTAAATAAATCTGTAACATCACCATTTAAAGTATTATAGGACGACTAATAAAACCCAAAGTTCCCCCCCCCCCGCAGCACCAGACTTTGTTGGTTTTTCCTCACATTGTAAGAATGTCAGATCAAAATTCACCTTTGACGTTTAATCCTTTGTTAAATTCACAACTTTCCAGCTAATGTAAACAAGACCAACAACAAAGCATTAATTCAATGATGTAAGATTTTAATTGACTAGATGATCACATCAAGATATTAACAAACATTATCATATACTAGTACAAAATAAAAAAACACCCTCCGGGCGATGTAAAAATTGATTTTTGAATAATATTGCCTGAGGGGTGGGAGTAAAAAATTCAATGTCGGCGAGTTTGTACCGTAAGTAACTAAAATCATCAAATTCATTAAAGGATTAAAAAATAAAACAATTTGAAATGTAAACTTTAAATATGCATTAAAATAAAACAAACTATATATAGATATATAATACCAGTCATGTATTTATTAAAACTTGTTTTAAAAAACAATGAGGACTGTCTAATGTTACATGTTCAAATTTTGAGTATATTTATTATGTTATGACAATTTTGGGTAATTTGACGTAAGCAGTGACATAATTTTTGTTACAGACAAAAACCGGAAGCGAATCTCCATTATTAATAGATACATGCTATTGAGGTCAGTTAGTCTACTGTTGGTTTGAATAACAGCAACTAACTAAGCACAACTGAAGCAGTGTCCAAGTCAGTTGGTATTTATAGAAATCAAGAATAGTCCATTCATGCATTTGGGTGATTCCATTCCCTGAGTTCTGATTGGCTGCTTGGTTTCTATGATATTGTGGAGTTTTATAAATACCCTGTCAGTCTGCAGTAGAATTGCGACAGGACGGGATTGTATTGTTACAATTGCTTGTTGCCGTGTCTTACCAATTCGACAGTAATTGGAACTTAGCTTGATTATTCTTCACATGCATCATACAGTAGCATACATAAATAAGTACACCTTGGACCAAGTATTCAATAGGCACCCCAAATCATCAACTTAATGAAAGGTTCACATTTTAACTAGTCACCGGTAGCTTCCACTTCCAAATTTTTGTAAACAAATGATTTTAATCAGAAGTTTATGGAGATGTTGAGCTTACGATAAATTAAATATATAGATGGCTGGTACATGTAATCAAATCCAAATTCAATAGCAAAATCTTTTTTTAAATAAATACTTTTAATCAGGAGTTTATGAGTATTTTTCAACACTTACAATGAACTAAAAAAAGACGAAAGACGTTTTTATACTAAAATAGTTTTTACTTAATCAGAAGAGAAATGCAATTATGTTTAGTTAAATAAAAATACAGTTTTTATTTGCAAAATATTTTTTTATGTTTATTTAAATAAAATTCTGTTCAGAAATAGTATCACAAAATTTGTAAAATTTGTTTTTGTCAGCTACAATATAAGTTCAAAAAATCATCTGTTTGTTTATTTTCAAATATTTGAAAGTTGAAGTTATCGGTGATGAGTTAAAATATGAACCTTTCATTAAGTTGATTTGGGGTGCCTATTGGATAATTGGTCCTACACTTCTAACAAGTCTTTATAAAAAGTTAATTTTTTCCTAAACTAAAATATCAAGAGGGTTTGTTGTTGGTACCCTTCTGTCTACAAAAGACAATGGCGTAGTGTCCAATCTTTTAATTTTTTTTTTTTTTAAACTATTTAGCCTGTGCGAGTTGATATGAAGGATGAGTTGTTGCCTAAGCAGCAACCTCCCCTCTCCTCACTGTGATCTAAAGGAAAGGTAAGAGGCCAATGCAGTTTGTGTAGTGTTGCAGGAGTTGCTGGGTATCACTGGAGTTCAACATCAGAGGATCATCCCATGTCAAATCATCCAAGGCCATGTCACCCATTTTTCTGAAATTTTGTCCAGGTGTGGATTAAGTTAAAATAAGACAATCCCCAAAATTTGAGCTTCCAATTCCAAAAATTTACTGAATTTTGACGATTTTCAGCTTTCCAAATTGGGGAGAGGGAGCGAAATCTATTCTTGTTTGTAAAATGAGTTCTAGGGCTTCCCTACTGCTAATAACTAAGGGAAAAGTGCTATGCAGCATATACCCCGAATATGAGTGACAGTAAAAGTATACCAACCCCTCCGTACGAATAAGATGTGACACAAGGTCAATTTCTTAAAGCGGAGTTTAACAGGTTTGAATTCAGAGTTTTCCTTCTCATATGGTTACTTAGCCAAGGTTAAAAAGCGCAGTCTGCCCTACTATTTACCCATAGCTGGAGGAAGAATAGTTGGATGTATACCTTTCCCATGGGTATCAATGCTTTGTGAAATGCTTACAGCCTTCTCCAGGATTTGAACTCTGGTTGTTCTTCATATAACACGGATAACTATGGTGTGCATGGTGTAATGGTTATCATTGTAAAAAATGGACATGATGAGAGGAGTTCAAATCCTGGATGCAGCTGTTTCACATAGCACTAAAACCATAGTTAACCAGTCTAGAAGGAAAACTATGAATTCAAACTTATCAAACACCACTTAAGGAATTGATCCTGCGTCATATCCTACTCTTGTTCAGAAATTGGCAAATATGTATGACACAAATAGCTATAAAATGTTAATTAGAATTCTTCACTAGTTCCTGAATAGAAGCATCAATATCATCATGGACTGCTTTTACAATAAGAATCATTATAATAAGTTTATGAGTCATCTAGTAAAAAAAATAGCACGTAAAACTGAAAAATCTTCATAAAATGCTCTACAATAATCCTACTGTCAAGCAAACAGGATATTAGTAAAATCTATGCATTAATACTCGTGTTCCTTAATCTTCCAACTGTTATCTTCTTGCAACACTCTCTGGCTAAAGATGAGACTGTCCAA
The DNA here is from genome assembly GCA_023376005.1 of Doryteuthis pealeii. Lineage (NCBI taxonomy): Eukaryota > Metazoa > Mollusca > Cephalopoda > Myopsida > Loliginidae > Doryteuthis > Doryteuthis pealeii. The sequence continues at coordinate 77,721,364 of CM042157.1, forward strand.
ATCAGCCAAGATGAAATGCAAAAATTTAAATCCTAATTATCTGGTGTTGCTTATCTGCCAAATTCTTATTTATTATGAGTGTGGTCACCTCAGCTAAATAATGGACTGTTTCTTTTATTATAAAGAAAGGGAAGAAAAGGAACATGCTACACAGAAAAAATATAATAAGAAAGAAAGAGAGTAGGGTAAAGATGGAGAGTAGGGGAAAGAAAGAAAGTAGGGGAAAGAGAGTAGGGGGAAAGAAAGAGAGTAGGGGAAAGAGAGTAGGGGAAAGAAAGAGAGATGGGGAAAGATGGAGAGTAGGGGAAAGATGGAGAGTAGGGAAAAGATGGAGAGTAGGGAAAATATGGAGAGTAGGGGAAATATGGAGAGTAGGGGAAATATGGAGAGTAGGGGAAAGATAGACAGAGAGGGTGTGAGCACATGGAAGCAATAACACTAATCTGTTTCAATTGAACACAATGAAAAGATGAACAGAAGGAAAAAAAAAAGAAAAAGTGAGAGAGTGTCAAATCAAGATTATTATACTTTTTACATATTGAACTATTTTGAAATAGCTATTAAGTGAAAAAAGTAAAGTCGTCAGGGTGGCCTAAAGTCAGCATCAGCCAGACAGCGAGGGAGTAACCCCTTTTCACAAGGGCTAGACCAAGGAGATTGTTTTTAGTGTCAGAGGTGGAGCACCACACCAATCATCAGCTCCTTTATCGCACAGATCCCTGTGCTACTCATATGCTGAGTTGGTGAGGGCCAGTATCAAACCAGGAACCTTGGGGTTTCCAGGTGAACGTTCTACCAACTGAGCTAAAGTAAACATATCAAATGTAATGATTAAATTATCATAATGTGGTATATCTACAGGTCTGGCTAGTACACTTTAGTCTACGTGTGTAAACTATATTACTCTGCACTAGCAAATATGAGCACCCTCCAGGTGCAAGTATTTAAATTTAATGTAATAAAATAACATATTAAATTAGAAAGGCTAATTAAACTAAATAAGAATGTAGATAAAAAGAAGTGAAACAGAAGGGGCTATAATCCAAAAATAGAACAACTGAAACTTACTTTTCCATCACTCCCGTCTTGTATTGCTAAATTTTCCTAATTTAACTATTTAGTTAAAATAGGAAGTAAAGAATAAAATTACAGTTATTTATTCTTGTAAATAAATTTCTTTTAAGATTTATCCTAGAGATTTTTGCTCATATTCATAAAGATAAAACCAAACAATTAGAAATCAATAACACCAAGCACATATTTATTAAAATAAAAGTTTTAATATCAATATGCAAGTTAGCCTTCCTGTTCACAATGTAAACTACTATTTTGTTGTATATATAAATACACTTGCATATTATTTGTAGATATGTTCTCACATATCTAACTCTGGTTTCGACCAGTGGCTTCATCATAATTTGTCGTAATTCTTATTTATTTGTTTATCAAAATTTGTCGTAATTCTTGTTTATTTATCGTAATTTGTCGTAATTCTTGTTTATTTATCGTAATTTGTCGTAATTCTTGTTTATTTATCGTGATCTGTGGTAATTCTTGTTTAATGTTTAATTTGTCGTAATTTTTGTTTAGATATGAAGATGGATATCTATCTATCTATCTATCTATCTACCTCAATTTGTTCATTTTTTTAACTTTGCTTGATAAATAAATAAGAATTACGACAAAAAAGAGAAGCCCCCCCCCCCAAATACATTTAACGCCCTAAGTTGGTTGTTTTCTTTCAAGTAACACCATAGCAGGGGTCGTTATTTTAATATTCACCGGGCAGCAATTTTTGAGGCAGGAGACCGGGACGCACTTCCTCATAAATTACCGGCAAATTTACTGGTGATTTCAATTATAGTTATTAACACATCTACATCAAGACTAATTAGACCAGTGAAACAGTCTTTTTCTTCTGAATAAAAGAAGCAAAGTGTTCACACATAATAGGAAATTCTGGTCTATTTTGTTCTTCACAAATATTATCTTTACTATGTGTTTATGCAAATGCTGGTATCCGTTAGTAACAACAATAATGAAAGATGCTTATCAGAGCGGAAATAATACCAGTGCTAATATGATGGTCCACAAAAGTGATACGCAGGTGAGACGGATTAAACGTGGTTTTGCAAGGTGGAATAAATGATTAAAGATATTAAAAATTAGGGCAAACCGTTTTGTTTTTATAGTTCAATTCAATGTAACGAGCAGGTGAGATGTACAAGGTGTGTTCAAAAAGTATCAAGACTGATGCTGTATTTACCAAGACAGAAATGAACAATGAATGGAACATTAATTTTCTACAAAATACAAGCTGTGCTCAAAAAGAGCAGGTGAGATGTACAAGGTGTGTTCAAAAAGTATCAAGACTGATGCTGTATTTACCAAGATAGAAATGAACAATGAATGGAACATTAATTTTCTACAAAATACAAGCTGTGCTCAAAAAGAGCAGGTGAGATGTATAAGGTGTGTTCAAAAAGTATCAAGACTAAAGCTGTATTTACCAAGACTGAAATGAACAATGAATGAAACATTAATTTTCTACAAAATACAAGATGAGGCTTGATAATATGTATTATTTTGATTTTCAGGACACCACATACTCATATATATATATATAAATTAATTCTTTGCGGATACTCAATTTTTCTTATGAACACATTTTTCTATTTAACCCATAGATGGGACCCTAGCAGGTACTACCACTCCAGGACATAGTGGACCAGGGAGCAATGGTGATGAAGGGGTGCTCCACATTCTCCAGACATCCAGAACTGGAACCTCACCATCAGATAGAGTTAAACATCATTCCCAGGATATGAAGACCCTCAGTCACTGCCTTCTAGCACATATATAATAAAAAGGGTTAGGGCTTGCCATAAGGGCAATAGGATTGGGATAATCATATAGGTGCTAAGACTTGACGTGACCAGCAGTCTGGACATGATCATGTGGAGAGCTGATGGTAGGTGTGGCAGTCTAGACATCTAAGTTGCTCAGCTGTGTACATGTCTTCATTTAAGTTTTAGATTTAAGAATTAAAAAATATTGAAAGATTACCATTTTAGTTTAGGTAGATCATCTGCATTAGAACCACAAGGTTCCAGGTTCAATACTGGTCGTCATCAACTCAAAACATGATTAGCAAGACTTGGATCAGTGCGGTAAAGTGGAGAGCTGATGGTAGGTATGGCACTCCTCCTTAAATGCAAAAACAATCTCCCTGGTCAAGCACTAGTGAAAAGCGGATAGACTGGTCCTTGTCAACTCAACACAATATTAGCAAGATTTGGATCTTTGCGGTAAAGTGGAAAGCTGAGGGTAGGTGTGGTAAGTAAGTAAAGTCGTCGGGGCGGCCTAATGTCGGTATCAGACATGCAGTGAAGGAGTCTATCCCCTTTTCAATAGCGCTAGACCAAGGAGATTATTTTAGCCTCTGAGATGGAGCGCCACACCTACCATCAGCTCCTTACTTTACCGCACAGATCCTTGTGCTACTCATACGCTGAGTTGGCGAGGGCTGGTATTGAACTAGGAACCTTGTGGTTTCTAGCCGAACGCTCTACCGACTGTGCTAACCCGGCCCCTCCTTAAATGCAAAAACAATCTCCCTGGGGAAGCACTAGTGAAAAGTGGATAGACTCCCTCGTTGTCTAGCCGATACCAACAATAGGTCACTCCCCTGATTTTACTATGTATTTACTAACTCCTCTGCACAAGCAGGATGACACAAGGTCAATTTTTAACAGGCTTGAATCTCTATAAATCGTCTTCATTTTTTTTCAAATTAGTATTAACCCTTTCTAGACAAGTTTAGACATTATTACTTTATAATATATATATTTACCAACCCCTCTGCATAAGTAAGATGTGACACAAGGTCAATTTCTTAAGCAGAGTTTAACAGAGCTTTTCACTAGTGCTTCAACAAATTTAAATTCCATTCTTAATTTCTTGTTGGAGAATTTATCAGTTTAATTTATTTTCTTCTTTAACCCCGAAAAGTAACTAAGAAGCTAATAACTAAACATTACCTTATTTGTAGGTGGAAGATTTTGTGTATTTAACTGATGTTTATTTCATGAATAGTTTCTTTCAAAAAAGATTTTAGTTGGACTGATTATTCTAAAATGAAAGTATTAAAAAAAAAAAAGTTTACGCATAAGCAGGATGTGACACAGAGTAAATTTTTAACAGGCTTGAATCTCTATAAATTGTCTTCATTTTTTTTTCAAATTAGTACTAACCCTTTCTAGACAAGTTTAGACATTATTACTTTATTATATATATATTTACCAACCCCTCTGCATAAGTAAGATGTGACACAAGGTCAATTTCTTAAGCAGAGTTTAACAGAGCTTTTCACTAGTGCTTCAACAAATTTAAATTCAGTTCTTAATTTCTGAATTTATCAGTTTAATTTATTTTCTTCTTTAACCCCGAAAAGTAACTAAGAAGCTAATAACTAAACATTACCTTATTTGAAGGTGGAAGATTTTGTGTATTTAACTGATGTTTATTTCATGAATAGTTTCTTTCAAAAAAGATTTTAGTTGGACTGATTATTCTAAAATGAAAGTATTAAAAAAAAAAAAGTTTACGCACAAGCAGGATGCGACACAGGGTAAATTTTTAACAGGCTTGAATCTATATAAACTGTTTCATTCTTTTTTTTTTCAAATTAGTATTAACCCTTCTAGACAAGTTTAGACATTATTACTTTATTATATACATATTTACCAACCCCTCTGCATAAGTAAGATGTGACACAAGGTCAATTTCTTAAGCAGAGTTTAACAGGTTTGAATTCAGAGTTTTGCTTCTCCTAAAAAAGTTGCCTAACCAAGGTTAAAGGTTAAAGAGCCCAGTCTGCCCTACTATTTACACATAGGTGGAGGGAGAATAGTTGGATGCATACTTTTCCCAAGTGTATTAGCCCCATGTGAACTGCAAACAGCCTCATCCAGGATTTGAATTAATCTCACTGTGTCTATTTCCTACGATAATAACCATTACGCCACACACTTCCACACTTTATGATATAAGTTGCTCAGTTAGGCTTCATTCCAATTTGAAAAGATATTTTCAATAACTTTCGATTTGGAGGGTAGGCCAAAATATACCAGTTAATATATATATATATATATATATATATTATATATATATATATATATATATATTGATTGGCCTATTATTTTTGCACTACATTATATATTTGATTAGTTACAAAGAGAAAAATTCATGTTTAGTTCATCTACTTTATTTTCTGAAGCTTATTCAAATAATTAATTGACTGTTTATCACTGCTAATGAAATATCATTCTTCATTTCATATATATATATATATATATATATATACACATATATATATATAAAGTCATCAGGGTAGCCTAAAGTCAGTAACAGCCAGACAGCACTAGTGCTAGACCAAGGAGATTGTTTTTGCATCTGAGATGGAGCACCACACCTACCATCAGTATCGAACCAGAAACCTTGTGATTCTTAGGCGGACAATATTATGTAAATAATATGGGTGCTATATTAAGAAGTAAACAGTGCTCAATATAATTGATAGAGCATTTATATCTAAGTTTAGGTAGTGTGGACATGGAGTCAACGGCACCTGGTAACTGACAGTTTTTCACCTATGTGATCTGGTCTGAAGATCACATAGGTGAGAAACAGTAACCAGGCACCATCGACTCCATTTCCAACGTCCATGCTATCTTAACTTTATATATGGGAAAATTCTATGTCAAATCATCCAGAAAAAAGTAAAATTATCACCCACCCACTTCCATTTTTCTGAAATTTTTTCCAGGTGTGGACTATGTTAACGTTAGACAATCCCCAAAATTTGAGCTTCCAATTCCAAAAATTGGCAGAGTTATGTCAATTTTTAGCTCTCCAAATTTGGTGGGGTTGTGAAAAATGGTGCCTTTTTGCAATCTATTTTTGTCTGTAAAATTAGTTCTAGAGTTTCCCTACTCCTACTCCTGGAGCCTCACTACCAGATGCAATTTAGTGCCATACCCCAGATACAGTTTGCATATTCTAAGCTCGACCAATAGGCCAAACTTATATTTGGTCTGCTATTTATTCATACTTTTAGTTACAGAGTTCTAATGTTGAAGATTTTGGTAATAAATGATACTAGCAGGATCTGTGGATATACTACAGTATGATAATTGAATTATTACAATGTTGAAGATTTTGGTAATAAATTGTGACAGAGAACACGAGTTGAGTGGCGGGCATGAAAACTTGCCATATTCTCGAAGGAAGCAGGCTAGGCTTTGCCTGGCGTGTAGGACTGACCTAGGATCGAACCCGCGTCCTTCAGAATGCGAAAAGGCGACTGGGATTGAGTTGACAGTCCCGTATGTGAAGCACAGATGCCCGGATGAAAGAAACAGACCTGTGTATAAATAGAAGGAAACACCCAGAAGCGGGGAGTGCAGAAATGGTAGCTGCAAGAGGATTCGACGACGACAAAAGGAAAAGAAGAAGAAGAAGTCGGTGTTTGCAAAGAGAAAGTTTAGCCTGCGAGAAGGCGTTGGACTCGCTTGTTTTTGCACCCCCCCCAATAAAAAACTTGTTGAGTTAAATCTTTATTTTCCCCTCTATTTTTTTCCTATATAAATGATACTAGCAGGACCTGTGGATATACTACAGTATGATAATTGAATTATTACAATGTTTGATATGTTTACTTAAGAGCTATTGCTAATACTTCAATGTGTAAATAGTATAATAATCTAGATTTAACTCTCTTTCACTTTTTTTTTCTTTCCTTCTTTTCATCTTTCATCAGTCAAAAGATTAAGGAACACATTTATTAATATATAGATCTAATATACATACATAGACTGTATATAACATATATAAACACATTTACATATTATGTAACCTATGAAAACATATGGTTCATGATCATTGATTGATTTTAACAGCATGTCAACCCATCCAGATAGATAGTTGTCTAATTAGAACCAATTAAAATGATTTTTTTTTAACATAACTCGATCCTAAAAGTAAGGAATAATTTAGTATAACTTTTGTATCATTAAACTAAAGAGTAAAAAAGCCTTTAGGAGACAAAAGTTGATTTACTCCTCTTCAGTATAATATATAAAGTAAAGTCACTGGATCGGCCTAATGTCGATATCAGCCAGACAGCGAGGGAGTCTATCCCCTTTTCAATCGATTATTTTAGCATCTGAGGTGGAGCGCCACACATGCCATCAGCTCCTCACTTTACCACACAGATCCATGTGCTACTCATACGCTGAGTTGGCGAGGGCCGGTATCGAACCAAGAACCTTGTGATTCCTAGCCGAACACTCTACCAACTGAGCTAAACTAGCCCTAAAGTAAACTGGTCCTATGAAGTCATTTTTTTGTGAGGTCATTTCTCATAAAAGAAACAAAAGACAGGAATGCAATATGATTTGATTTGTTATTGTTTTACGGCATATCAACCTCAATGGGTCATTTAATGCCGACAACGTTTTTGAAATGAAATGAATGCAATATGTTTAATTCTTAACATCCTGTTGAGAATTTTCTAAGTCCAGAGAATTCCTATAAGGATATTTTTAAAAAATGGTCAAAAATTACCTTTGCATCTAAAGTTACCTGTTATTTCCCTTAAATCAGAGACTTCTAAATATGTTTAATATTACATTTAAACAAAGGCTATTGTTTGGGGTGGATTAGGAAAACGAATGAGACTTCTAGCTAGGTGGAATGAGGTGGTATAGGACATTAAGAGTTAAAAATGGTCAATACTGGAAAGACTAAGATAAAAAAAAAAATATATATATATACTTACCAGTAATGATGATTTTAACTGCTGAGGTATTTCCATAAAGATCCAAAAGGAACCAGAGTTGAAGATGGGTTGGAATGCCATTTAAAAGAATTCCTGTATAGTGATTGTTTACATAAAAATGTAACTCTCCTATAGAATTAACATAAAATGTCAGTATATGGTATGAGACGGCAAACTGTTCAGCAACTAGTCGCACCCAATAGCCATCTTGTTTAACAAGATCCGGACAAGAATAGCGTGGCAATGTCTGCTGTTCCTTAAAGTGCTGAGGATCGTGTGATGTGACACCAATGCGTAATGCACCTTTCCATGTTGTGATGCACGTCAGTTGAATGGAAATCCGGCAACCGATTGCAAGTGGCTGATCACCAAATACAATCCCATCACAGAAGCATTGCTTGTCACGATAGGCATGAAGACGATCGTTGGATAGAGTGATCGCTGACCCATGAGCATGGTGAAATCTCATGTTCGTTGGTCTGCAACGCCATGAGAATCCCTGGCTCATATGTGGCAGCAACGAGCCTCAGAATTGTCGGGTGGCATGTCTGTGTCGGGTATAATCCAATGCAAAATTACAAGTCAGTTTTATCTGTAATGAGAGAAGGAATTAAATATTAACTTATTGTTTCATCAAACAGAATAATTATTTTTGTTATGACATAATAAATGAATGAAATATATTTTTTATTCATGTTGAGGGATCAGTATCCAACTGTGTTGCAAGCTGAGTCTGTTCACTCAAAGGCAAATGATGAACAAAGATGGTGTGTTTACAAAACAGCAGCTGTATGGCCACTTACCTCCCATCTCACAAACCATCCAAATAAGATGAACAAGACATTTTGGACACAACTAATGAAGTAAGGACAAACTCATAAGCAACATTCTCTATTAAGGTGAATATCAGAGCCAATCAGGCTTAGATAAGGGAAAATTGGATTCATGCCTTTCCTAAAAGTAAAAGTTATATAAAATGTAGAAAGCTAAAGAATCTTTCAGCTAGAATGTATTAATGTGACTGCCAAGAATGAGAATATTAAAGCCAATCAGACTGAGATAAGGGAAAATTGGATTCATGCCTTTCCTAAAAGTAAAAGTTATATAAAATGTAGAAAGCTAAAGAATCTTTCAGCTAGAATGTATTAATGTGACTGCCAAGAATGAGAATATTAAAGCCAATCAGACTGAGATAAGGGAAAATTGGTTTCATGCCTTCATAGTGACTGTATAGATGTTGATTGGTTGGTTGGTTGATTTTAGTATACACCAACTGCACCTCTGCAGAGAGATAAGAAAAGGTTATGCCCAAATATTTATCCATAGCTGGAGGGAGAGTAGTTGAATTTATACCTTTCCCAATGGTATTAGCACTATGTGAAATGTAAATAGCTTTGTTCTGGATTTGAACTCTTGTCAATGAGTCCATCTCCTGCGATGGTAACCATTACGCCATGTGCCTCCATAAATCCATTATATAACAAACGGAAGCGCGTGGTGTAATGGTTAAAGTCATGGGAAATGGACTCGTCGCCCAGAGTTCAAATCCTGGATGTGGTAATTGCATTTCACTTAGCGCTAATACCCTTGGGAAAGGTATGAATCCTACTCTCCCTCCAGCTATGGATAAATAGTAGGGCAGACTGGGCTCTTTAACCTTGGTTAGGCAACTGGTCTAGGAGAAGGAAAACTCTGAATTCAAACCTATTGAACTCCGCTTAAGAAATTGACCTTGTGTCACATCCTGCTCGTGCGGAGGGGTTGGTGTGTGTGTGTGTGTGTGTGTGTGTGTATATATATATATATATATATATATATATAACAAATTGCTAAAAGGGATGTTTGCAGTGGAGCAAGACCCCCCCCCATCCAATGGGGCCACCTTTTGGCTGTGGGTGGTGACATGTGATACTTAAGGATGAATCCTGGTGGCAGAGCAGTCCAGAACATACAACACTCCACTTTGGTCCTTACTTAGGCAAGCCAGGCAGTCAAAGAGGCCCTCTCCAATCAATTGGCTGGTCACATCAAACCCTAGCACCTTTATCATTGATCGAAAGGTTCAGTTGGTATATTCTAAAGCCCCATCTGACCAGGCTGTTCAAGTGAGGTAGTCTCACAAAATTATCTGTAGTGACTTGATTGCACTAAAAAGTTATGTACTTATATGTATTTACCCAACCACTCCACTTGATCAGGATGTGACACAAGGTCAATTTTTAAGCAGAGCTTAATAGGTTTGAATTTAGGTTTGGTTTGGTTTGTTTTACGGCATATCAACCTCAGTGGTTCATTTAATGCCAATAAAGTTTTGAAATAAATCAATTCTTAATGGATAATACAATTTTTTTATAAATACATTTTTCTATTTAACCCATAGATGGGACCCTAACAGGTACTACCACTCCGGGTCAGAGTGGACCAGGGAGCAATGGTGATGAAGGGGTGCTCCACATTCCCCAAACCTCCAAAACTGGAACCTCACCATCAGATAGAGTTTAACGTTATTCCCAGGACATGTAGACCCGCAGCCACCTTGAATTTAGAGTTTTCCATCTCCTACGATGGTAACCATTACACCATGTGCCTCCATAAATCCATTATATAACAAATTGCTAAAAGGAATGTTTGTTAAATATATTTTAGGGGCCAGGGTTAGCTCAGTCGGTAGAGCGTTCGGCTAGAAACCACAAGGTTCCTAGTTCGATACCAGTCCTTGCCAACTCAGCGTATGAGTAGCACAGGGATCTGTGTGGTAAAGTAAGGAGCTGGTGGTAGGTGTAGCGCTCCGCCTCAGATGCTAAAAAACAATCTTCTTGGTCTAGCGCTATTGAAAAGGGGATAGACTCCCTCACTGACTGGCTGATACCGACTTTAGGCCGCCCCGTTGACTTTTACAGTTTGATAGGAATGAAAACATCTACCATTTTTATTTCTGTAAAAACTTGTATACAATACATTTGATCAAACAGATGAATATAAATATCACTTCCTGTAAATGTTAGTCTTGTTGGCTGGGGCAGAAGAATACAACAACTGCACCTCTGCAGTGGAGTAAGACCCCCCCCCCTCATGGGACCACCTGTTGGCCGTGGGGTGGCGACCCATGATGCTTAAGAATGGAACCCAGGTAGCTGAGCAGTCCATGACATGCAATACTCCACTTTGACCCTTACTTAGGCTAGACAGGCAGTCGGAGAGGCCCCCTGCGATCAATTGGCTGGTCACATCAATCCCTAGCACCTATATGATTGTCCCAATCCCTTTGCCCTTATGGCAAGCCCCAACCCCTTTTTATCATATGGATGCTAGAAGGTGGTGGCCGAGGGTCTTCATGTACTGGGTATGACATTAAACTCTATCTGATGGTGAGGTTCCAGTTCTGGAGATCTGGGGAATGTGGAGCCCCCCTTCATCACTATTGCTCCCAGGTCCACTCTGACCTGGAGTGGTAGTACCTGTTAGGGTCCCATCTATGGGTTAAATATGAAAATGTGTTGTTTTTTTTTTTAATTGTGTATCCATAAAGAATAAATTTATTTCAAAACTTTGTTGGCATTAAATGACCCACTGAGGTTGATATGCAATAAAACAAACTAAACTGAAATTTATTCAGTCAACAAGAATCTCTACATGGTGCTGTGAACAGAATTCTCATTGGCAGCTGGTTTTAATGTGGACACTTTTAGCCATTTATACTGAACACTTGATTGTGTCCTGTCAGTTGGTACAGAGTGTATTCAGTTATGCTCTATCGTTTTGTCTGGTGACTGGATGCTAGTCACAGCCATCCTGTGAAGGCGAGTATGATGTTCATCCTACAATATCGAGCCCAGAACCTTGTGATTCTTAGGTGAATGCTCTACCTACTGAGCTAAACTGATAGGTATTTACTAAGCTTTGTTTAGTGGTGGCACAAGGCTGGATGTATGGAGCACCCAGTGTGACTCAAACTCTAAACTAGTATAAAAAGAAGTATTCTAACTTCCTAATATTAAATCTTCTAATATATATATATATATATATATATATATATATATATAAATAAATAAAAGAGTTTTGTAATTTGCTTGGAGCATTGTGTTTATATTGGTTTGTTGGTTGGTTTTGAAGGCTGTCACAATGCAAGTGTAAAGAAAAAAGAAGGTAACTATGATGTTGTTTGTTAACCTGTCACTTTATTCTTAATATTTCAGGATGAAAAATCCCATCATCAGAAGAATACTCAAACTGAAGTGGTCCTAGCAGTTGCTCAAAACAACATCATAGTTACCTTCTTTTTTCTTTACACTTGCATTGTGACAGCCTTCAAAACCAACCAACAAACCTATATATATATATATATATATATATATACACGACTACATACTGTGAAAATGTCAACAACAAAAAAAAACTAATATTTATCTGTATTTTTTTGTTTTTCCCTTAACTTTTCCCTAAACTTAGTATAAAACCCACCCAAAGAGTTATAATCAAACTCTTAGTGAAGTAATAACTATAATGGGAGTCTATCGAATCTATTTATAAAAAGGAATAAATAAATAAGTAAACAAAAATGCTGATTAATATATATTGATTTGCTAATAAAAAAAAAGGTGCTTTCATAATTACTAGTGGCAGTCATAGTTTTAGAAAAACAAATATCAATTATCATTTGGTTTAAGAAAACAAAATTAAACAAATTTATGGCAATATTTTTCAGAACTTTTGTTTTTTTGTTTTTAAACTTTCTTCAATATCATTCAGCTACGAGTAGAAGAAAGAAGTCAATTGTGTGTGTGTGTGTGTGTGTGTGGTGGTAGAAATATGGTAACACACCCGAAAGGCAAAATACGAGGGTGAGTCAAAAAGTAATGCCATTTTCTTTATTTCATGTGAATTTAAAAAAATTTTTTTTTATAAAACTAAGTCCTACATTGAGACACAAACGAGGCTCAGAGCAAGAATCCAACATGCCAATCAACAATGTCCTCCTCCTGCATGATAATACTCAACCACACACAAGCATCAGGACAAGGGAGAAAATTGCCTCATTCGGGTGGACAACTTTACCGCATCCTCAATACTCACCAGATTTAGCACCTTCAGACTATTATCTCTTTGGCCCCATGAAAGAGGTTTTGAGAGGCAAACATTATTCCAGTGACGAGGAAGTGAAATCTGTAGTGAAGAACTAGCTCAAAGAACAGTCAACAGAATTTTACAGGGCAGGGATACATGCTCTCATTCGAAGGTGGAAGATCGTAATTTTCTTCCTAGACCACCAGTCATATTTTGTCTAATATATATATTTACCAACCCCTCCGCACAAGCAAGATGTGACACAAGGTCAATTTCTTAAGCGGAGTTCAACAGGTTTGAATTCAGAGTTTTTCTTCTCCTAGACCGGTTGCCTAACCAACATTAAAGAGTCCAGTCTGCTCTGCTATTTTATCCATAGCTGGAGGGAAAATAGGATTCATACCTTTTCCAAGGGTATTAGCACTAAGTGAAATGCAATTTCTTTGAACTAGAGTCCAATATTTTCTTTCCTGTAGATATGAATTTAATCCTGTCACCTCTGGTTATATACTTTCTTTTCACTATAAAATATCATTTACTAATTGCAGTCCCATATAATTTCCCTTTTCAGGATTTTAACCAAACAATTAATCTGTTGGTTTAACCGATCAATGCCAAATTCTCTGGTTAAGGGTTGTTAATAGCAACTTATATCATTTTGTAATGCAACAATATATGATACTAGCAGTGGCTACTGGCGTCGCCTGGGTAGAGGGGGTTTTTTTAAAGTTAGTCCCGCAGATCCATTATTACTGAATCATGAGTTGAATCCTCGTAGGATGCTCCATTTAAATCCCTATGAAAAAAAATAGACCTTGCATTGATCCAGCTACTCTGAAAAGAAATCTTAATGTCTATCTAAAATATTAAATAAAAAGAAAAATCCATGCTGTTATCATTTAAATTTTATTTTTTAATTATCTTCACGAATATAAATCAAATCTTCATTATTTTTGCTAAAAACCAAGCCCTGGTGATATTTAATGTGTATATATATTTACTTTGTCATTAATTATTTTATTTTCAAAGTTTCCTCTGGACATACACATACACACAACTGCCCTTTATATATGTATAGATTAAAGTTTTCTTTCGTGTCAATATGAGTTTAATCCTGTCACCTCTGGTTATATTCCGCCATGTCGGCTGGGGCATTAGAATGCACCGACTGCACCTCTGCAGAGGGATAAGACTCCCCCAATGGGGCCACCTGTTGGCCGTGGGTGGCGACCCGTGATGCTTAAGGATAGAGCCCAGGTGGATGAGCAGTTCATGACATGCAATACTCCACTTTGGCCCTATCTTGGGCTAGACGGGCGGTCGGAGAGGCCCCCTCCGATCAATCGGCTGGTCACGTCAAGCCCTAGCATCTATATGATTTTCCCAACCCTATTGCCCTTATGGCAAGCCCCAACCCCTTTTTATCATATGGATGCTAGAAGGCGGTGGCTGCAGGTCTACATGTCCTGGGAATGACGTTAAACTCTATCTGATGGTGAGGTTCCAGTTTTGGAGGTTTGGGGAATGTGGAGCACCCCTTCATCACCATTGCTCCCTGGTCCACTCTGATCCGGAGTGGTAGTACCTGTTAGGGTCCCATCTATGGGTTAAATAGAAAAATGTATTTATAAAAAAATTGTATTATCCATTAAGAATTGATTTATTTCAAAACTTTATCGGCATTAAATGACCCACTGAGGTTGATATGCCGTTAATCAAAATCAAATCAAATCTGGTTATATTCTTTCTTTTCACTATAAAATATCATTTACTAATTGCAGTCCCATATAATTTCCTTTCTCAGTTTTTTGACCAAACACTTAACAGAAAACCAACCAAATTCCCTGGTTAAGGGTTGTTAATAACAACTTATATCATTTTGTAATGAAACAATATATGATATTATGTTACCAATACAAACACATCACTAGAGAAGGTGAGATTTGCTTTAGTAAAGGCTGCTATGCTATATTATCTGCCTCACAATACATGGAGGATTTGTCTGATGAGTTTCCTCACGTACAATGATTACACACACACACACTGGTATTGATTGCAGTTCAGCCTGCACACGGCTACTGTTTGCTTTTACAGAAATACCAGAGATTGGACAGTTGGTAAACAAATACAACCTGAGAAGCATAATAACGACAAGTAGCAACATCAAGAATCCATCTATCTATCTATCTATTTATCTATTTATACGTACATAAAGGGCAGTTTGTATGTATGCATGTATATGTGTGCATGTATATCCAGAGTGATGTTAGAATGCCAAACCAACTCCCTTACGGTCAGCTGTATGATGGCAAAAGGCCACAGTATAAGCCTTGGAAGAGGTATAAGGATTGCTTAAAAAGCAACCTTGTAAAAATAAAAATAGATCCTGACAACTGGGAAAAGCTGGCAGAAGCTGGAAGAGAACTGACTGGAGAATTCATGTGGATGATGGCTGTATCAGGTTTAGAGAATGAAAGGATTGAGAATGAAAACCTCAAACAACAACTTTGAAAGGGATACACCTGTCATATGGTGAGAACATGGAGGGGTGGAAATGTCAAATATGTGGTTAGATTCTGCTTTCGAAGGCTGGATATGTCAATCATAGGTAATCTCATCAGGGACAATTCATGCACATTCCAGGAACAAACAATGTGTCTTGTGCAATCTGTAACAAAGTCTGTAAGTTGGCTCCTGGTCTTAAAAGACATATGGTGATGCATAAATATCAAATTTTATCATCTGATCCATCCAATCCAGCGGGAAAGACATCCTTCCTATGTCATATCTGCATCAAACTTTGTGGATCTACAGCAGGATTGATGAGTTATTTGAGGGCCATGAGAGGAAACGTTCTGGTGGTGGGGTTATATGATTGCGAGGGATGGCAGTGATCTGTAAAGATTATGCTATTGCTATGTCTTGAGGAAACTATGAAAATAAAACAATTAATGTCAAAGTAAATATATATACACACATTCAATATCACCAGATCTTGCTTTTTGAGCAAAATAATGAATATTTGATTTATATTCATGAAGATCATTAAAAAATAAAATCTAAATGATAACAGCATGAAATCTTTTTTTTGCATTTAATATTTTAAATAGGAGACATTAATTTTTCTTTTCAGAGTGTCTGGATCAACACAAGGTCTTTTTTACCTAGGGATTTTAATGGGGCATCCTGCGAGGATCAAACTTGTGATTCAATAATAATGGATCTGAGACAAACTTTTTTTTAACCCCCTCTCCTTCTCAGGTGACACAGGGTAGCCACTATGGTCAGTATCAGCTGAACACCAAGGGAGTCTAGCTCCTTTTCGCTAGCACTAGACCAGGGATATTGTTTTTTTTTAAGAGGTGGAACACCACACTTACTGTCAACTCCCAGATGCTTTTCCAGACAGATCAGATTATGCAAGCTGTGCTATTCATGTGCTGAGTTGGCAGGGACTGATATCAAACTTGGAACCTTGCAATTCCTAGGTGAATGCTCTACCAACTGAGTTAAACTGGCCCCAAAACATTTAAAATTGCAATTTCTTTCTTACTGAAAATAATTAATTACAGAGATGCTGATAGGTATGCATCCTGCATCACTGACAAAAATCTACAAGAACAAAGTCCCAGTGTTTTTTTTTTCTTCCCCCACCATTTCAAGCTAACTGTAAATACATTTCAATATTCTATTGGAAACGAATTACACTGTATGGGGTACAAGGCTTTAGTTGTTCATGGATAAAAACTCTACAATTTATTAAGAAACTTTAGTTGGGAACCATTACATTTCCTGGTGACTCATTCAAATCCCAGGATGCACTAAATTAAAAATCAATCAGCATCACTGTATTAATTTATGATATCTTCAGAATATTTGAAAATTTATCATGCAAAATTATAGCCTAACATTCTTAAGAATATTTAACAAATAAAATCTATTTCTCCTTAAATGATAATGCACATCACCAAATAATCTATTATATAAAAGAAGTAAAACTACAATTATCCAAATCTTCTTATAATGGAGATTCAGTGTTTGTCTGTCTGTAACCAAAACTATGTCACAATACCCTCCGAAATTGCCTAAGTTTATGAATGAATATTCAATTTATAGTCAAAATCATTAATACATAGAATTAATCTTATTCATTAATGACATCTCTATTAAAATCTGAGTTAGATTTACCTTAAGACAGCCCATGTTATTACTGCATTTAAAATCATGCATCTTATATATCACTAAGAAATAAAAGTTTACATATGGTGTGGTTAATTTGTATACGGTTTTCAACAAAACCAAGTTTAATAAATAATTACTTGATGTTATTGTTCTCAAATATTTTTTTTATTTTTTATTATCCATTATATTAAAATCAATCCTATGAATGATTTTATATAGAAAACAAAATTAAAATAAGTGTAAACTTTTTATATGTGTTCTTATTTAATTTCATTAGACTTTCTAATTTAATATATTTCATTACATTAAAACTTAAATACTTAAACCTTAAATAAGTGTAATCTTTTTATATGCGTTCTTATCTAATTTCATTAGACTTTCTAATTTAATATATTTCATTACATTAAAACTTAAATATTCATGACCGGAGAGCATATATTTTTTGCTAGTAATAATAATAACTAAAAACAAAATGCTTCTACTAAACTATAAATTTACTATACAAGTATACAATTACTACTATAAAGTTTTACCTTCAAACTTGCAAAAATGAAGAAGCACTTTTAAGATTATCAATGATATTGCAAACTAGTATTATAATATATTTTATACCTACCAATTGTTTTATTCAAATCCCACGAGGATTCAACTCACGATTCAGTAATAATGGATCTGCGGGACTAAATTTAAAAAATCCCCTTCCTCCCAGGCAAGTGGCTACCCAGCATCGCTTGGGATGAAGGGATTTTTTAAAAGTTAATCCTGCAGATCCATTATTACCGAATCGTGAGTTGAATCCTCGTGGGATTTTAATAAAACAATTGGTAGGTATGAGAAAATATATGATAATACTAGTTTGCAATATTATTGATAATCTTAAAAGTTAAAATACTTTAGTTATTAATACTAGCAAATATATTCACCTTCCGGGTGCAAGTATTTAAGCTTTAATGTAATAAAATATTATATTAAATTAGATAGGCTAATGAAACTAAATCAGAATGCAGATAAAAAATAATTTGAAACAGAGGGATGTATAATTCAAAAATAGAACAACTGAAACTTACTCTTCTATCACTCCCGTCTTTCATTGCTAAATTTTCCTAATTTAACTATTTAGTTAAATTAGGAAGTAAATGATAAAATTACATTTATTTCTTCTTGTTAATGGATTTCTTTTAAGATTTATTGAAAAGATTTTTGCTCATATTTATTAAAACAAAACAATTAGAAATCAATAATACTAAAGCACATATTTATTAAAATCAAATTTTTTATATCAATATGCAAATTAGCCTTCCCATTCATGCTGTAAACCGCTATTTTGTTGTATATATAAATACAATTGCATGTTATTTGTATGTAGATATTGTCAGTAGTATTAATAATGAAAAGCAATTTTATTAATAATTGAGGTTTAAATAAAATAAAATCGTGGAGAATGTGATGTAAATAACTAAGGGAATTGTGACTTGAGTAGTAATATAGTTTCAGTTACAGACAGACACACACACAATCTCCATTATTATAAGAAAATTTAAAAAAATAATAATTTGGAAATCCATCTTCTGGTTTGTTCCTTTGCTTTAATTCAAATAATAAACAAGGACCGACTTAGCTCAATTAGCAAAGGATCTACCTACTGAACCACAAGGTTACGGGTTCAATAACGGCACCTCACCAACTCAGTGCATGGAGAATGTGATGTAAATAACTAAGGGAATTGTGACTTGAGTAGTAATATAGTTTTGGTTACACACAGATGAATACGCAATCTAGTGGGCATGAAAAAATATAAGCCTCTTGATCATCCTTCAAGATTATTAAAAATTAAATTCCCAAAGAAAAGCAATAGTAAATGATAATACTATTTGTACTGGCAATATCACTGATAATAATAATAATAATAATAATAATAATAATAATACAAGGGTTATTTCCTATAACTCCAACCTAAAAAAGGGGGACCACTCTGAATGAATTTTATAAATTATTTATTTATTTATTGATCTACTAGAAAAAAAAAAGAAGTTAGGGTTAGGGTTTACGGTTAGTTTAATGGGAAAATAATGGGTAGATTAATTAGTAGATAAAAAAGGGGAACCACTCTGAATGAATTTTATCTACTAATTAATCTACCCATTATTTTCCAATTAAACTAACCCTAAACCCTAACCCTTACCCTGTCTTCTTTTTTTCCTAGTAGATCAATAGATAAATAGATAATTTATAAAATTCATTCAGAGTGGTCCCCCCTTTTTTTAGGTTGGAGTTATAGGAAATAACCCTTGTATTATTATTATTATTATTATTATTATTATCATTGATATTACCAGTACAAATAGTATTATCATTTACCAATAAAAGTTAACCAATAAAAGTTAAAATACTTTAGTTAACAATAAATGCAGGGCACAGAAAATAACACTATTGGTAGGCATAAGAAATTATAAGCAACTTACCTCTTGATCATCGTTCAAGTTTATAAAGAGTAAAATACCAAAGAAAAGGAATTTAACTTGAAAGGGTTAAACAACATTTGCATGTTACAATCCATTTTGATGTGGAGCCAATAGAAAACATCATCAATAATACGTAAGAGATTTGTAAAAACTGCTGAACATTATCACTCCCGGCCAAACGAATGTAAAAAAAAAAAAGGTTGCAGCTTATATAAGTAAATAAGTAAAAAGTTGGTGGAGAGGCCTATTGTCGGTATCAGCTGCACATCGAGGGAGTCTAACCCCTTTTTGCGAGCGCTAAACCAAGGAGATTGATTCTGCTGAGGTGAAGATTTGTAAAAACTGCTAGACCAGGGAGAGTGATTTTGCTGGGTGGAGCGCCACACCTACCGTCAGCTCTCCACTTTAGCACACAAATCAGATTACCCAATCTGTGCTACTCATACACTGAGTTTGCGAGGGTCGGTATCGAACCAGGTGGGTGCTTTACCGACTGGGCTAAACCAGCTGCTTATATACATCTATCTTGTTCCGCTCAAAAAAGATAATCCTTACTTAAAAGTAATTTTCAAAATGAGTTTAAACATAAAAACCGAAGATAGACTATAAAGCAAGGATTGTAGTCTTTCTCTATCAATTATGAATGAACTCAATATAATCACTAACAATAGACTGAATGTTGCTGAATGGTTTGATAGAAAGTTACTTTGTGCCAATGGTAACAGGTGACATCACTGAAATGGATCAATATATATGAATGAAAGATAGTTCAGGTCACAGATGTCCCCTGACATTGATAAATGCTGCCAGATACTTTGTTTTTTTTTTTTTGTTTTTTGTTTTTTTCTTCTATTTAATATTTTCTTAACAAAAAGAAACAACATTGTTTGTAGACAGTAAAAAGTTATATTTTACACCTTGTTGGCTTCTAATAACAGATGTTCAAACAAAATAAGGCCAATATTGAGTTTTATGTAATCAAAAAAAAAAAAAAAAAAAAAAGACTAGACAACCCCTCCCACATACCCCCAATAAAAAAAAAAAAAAAAAAAAACATGATTAACAGTCATTGTTACATATGTGCCTTTTTTAGATATTTCATAATAAAAGGAAAAAAATTATATATATATATATATATATATATATAAGTTAAAAGAAAGGAAATGAATCCGACAATATGAGTAAGAAAAGGTGGAATGAAAACATCACACAATGCTGTTAAAGAAGAAAACAATTCATAATATAATCATAGCTGATACTGATCAATATTTCGATTTTACAAAAATCATCATCAGAGCTCATTCACTCCCGTAGTTGTTTGGGTCCTCTCCGAATTGGATCCTCTCCGAGTTGGATCTAGTTGATTTATGATATTTCCCATACTAATATCCCGAGCGCTTTCGACTGTTTCGCCAGTCATCATCATGGGGTTACGTAATTTGGTTTTTAGTTAATTTTTTTAGTTCTTTTATCTATGTTTTTGTTAAATTTGGAGAGTCTATTATTTTTTAAGAAGGGGGTGTAAGTTAAGTGTGTTATTTATTAAAGATATTTAATACGTTGTCTCCGACTTTAAATACTATTTTGTTAATGTTAGGTTTTTTATTTTTTATGCAAATGGCTTCTAGGATCTGTAGGCGTTTCTTATTATTATTTTTGTAGATAATTTTAGTGTTTTCAGTTAGAATTTTCAACTAGATCTAAACTCAAAAAAGATCGCCAGAAGACTGAAAAAAGTATTAATACAAAAAATGAAAAAGGAATACTCCATATTGTTTAATAACACATGCCTTGAGAATAACTTGCTTCCAAAATACACACAAAAAAAAAAAAATATATATATATATATATATCATCATCATGTCACGCAAGTAGCACAGATATTCATGACAGTCTTTTGCCAACCTTCCCTATTACTCAATGCTTCTGGGAGCTCTACTGTGCGGCATCCAGCATCCTCACATAGCATGCCCATGTGTTGGCTTCCACATATATATATATATATCTACACTAGACAAAACTTGTCTGTTGGATCACCCATTGAGCTCTGGGTAAATAATTGTGATTAGGGAAAAGTGAGTTTGCAAAGTGAATTAAATTTGGAGAAAAATAAATGCTGAGAATTAAAAAAAAACAACATTAAAATCATTTTGTAAGATTTCTAAGAAAGGGAACATTTCACCTAATTTAATTGTAGTTATATTTCTCAATAACTAATATGTAATCTATTAATAATGGAGACTCGCTTCCAGTTTTTTCATCTGTAACAAAAATTACATCACTGCTTACGTCACATTACCCAAAATCATCATAACATAGAATAAATACACTCAAAATTTGAACATACAACATTAGACAGTCCTCATTGTTTTTTTAAAACAAATTTTAATAAATACATGACTGGTATTATATATCTATATATAGTTTGTTTTATTTTAATACATATTTAAAGTTTACATTTCAAATTGTTTTATTTTTTAATCCTTTAATGAATTTGATGATTTTACTTACTTAGGGTACAAACTCGCTGACATTGAATTTTTAACTCCTACTCCTCAGGCAATATGTTTCAAAAATCTATTTTTACATCGCCCGGAGGGTGTTTTTTTATTTTGTACTAGTAGTAATAATCTTTGGAGATCAAAGTTATTTTTTTTTGCCTATAAATAGGAATACACAGAATACATGATATTACCAATATTCTTTGTATAATGCCTACCACTTGTTTTTACATCTATTTATAACCAGAGATTTTGTAAGGTTATTTATCTAACCTATAAAATTTTAAGGTGAAGAAGAAAAAGTAAATTTAAAATAGACTATGTTTTTTTTTTTTAAACACTTTTCATGTTTTATTCATCGTGCAGAATAATTTATTCTTCTTAACTTGCAGCATTTAGTAGGCACAGTCAGCTCAGTCGGCAGAGCACCCGCCTAGGAATCGCAAGGTTCCTGGTTCAATACTGGTCCCCGTCAACTCAGTGTATGAGTAGCACAGACTGGGAAATCTGATCTGTGTAGTAAAGTGGGGAACTGACGGTAGATGTAGCGCTCCACCTCAGAAAGAAAAAAAATCTTCCTGGTCTAGCACTAGCGAAAAGGGGATAAACTCCCTCACTGTCCAGCTGATACAACAATAGACCACTCTGCCAACTGTAATTTACCAATAATTAAATAATAATACTTTTTGAAAGGGAGTGGGACATAATATGAACAGTTTTATAATTAATGCAAGTGGTTCTAATGAACGTAATGCTCAATATGGAAATTCATTAAATTTGCAAATTTATCAGTTTATCTCCCTGGTCTAGCAGCAGAGAAAAGGGGATAGACTCCTTTACTGTCCGCTTGATACTAACAATAGGTCACTACACCAACTTTACTTACAACTCAATTTACTATCACAAAAGGTTAGAGTAATTTCTCTGATTACAATAAAAAAATAGTTAAAAAGATTTCTTTTAGGTTTTTTTTTCTTCTTGTACATTCTATACCAAATGTTCTCAACCGGGGTCCATGAGGACCCCCGGGGACCATATAAAATTTTTTGGGACACATGCAATCAAAATGTATTTAACTATAAATTTACAATGGGATTTTTAAACATTGAATGGCTATGGGGGAGGGGTTCCACCACAGTAAAATAGGAATCAAAGGGGTCCATAGGTAAAAACAAGGTTGAGAACCATTGTTCTATACTATCTATGCAGAATATATAACAACGTAATTGTTTTATTTGAAAAATTGAAGAGATTTTTTGTTTCTTTTGTTTTACGGCATGTTGTAGCGAAATTGAAAGGCAGAACTGTGAACGAGCAGATTCCCAACCCCCACGAACAAAGCGCGTCCACATATGTTTGGCTTGTGCAAGGGGGAGGAGTGTGGAGTGTGGCCACGGATATTTGAACTCACTACCTCCTCGTTGCTGAAATGCTGTTGGCAGTAACCCGGATGTAAACAGTATTGACGCGTACTCAAAATGCTGGTGAATATTGAAATTCTAAACGGGCAATGCCAGACCAGAGTAAGAAGCCCGGATGTACATATTAACTGTGTATTTAAGAGCCTGTCCTCCTCCCAGACCGAGGGAGAACGATTGTAGGAGTTTTGCTGTTAAGAAGAGAGTAGTATTTTTGTGAGAGATTGTTGCAGACTGAGGACTTTGTCAGTTTGGAGAACATATACATCGGACTTGACTGTGCCCCCACCTAGTTTACTTTCATCATTTTATTTCGTTTAATAGATGTTGGATTTTGTGTAAAGTATTCAACTCTGCCACAAGATGAATGCCAAAAAAACCTAGAGTTTGGTAGGTGGCTTATATGGAGCTTTGGATTGTTCCATTATGAACTCAGGCAAGTTCACTTCCTGAGTTCTGATTGGCTGTTGGATTTCAGGGTGAGTAAGAACATGGATAAGTACCCACTCTTCAGCAATCACTTTGCATTATGCCAGCAGCATGCAAGGACTGTATTAAGTTACAGCTTGTCTGTTGTTTTCGTCTACTAACTCGACGGTAGTCAGAACCCCACCGCAACGGTGAGTATCATATTGTTTCTATATCTGAAGGATAACTTCTACAATAGACATGTCAACCTTGGTGGGTCATTTAATGCCAACAAAGTTTTGGAATAAATTCATTCTTGATGAGTACTCAACTCTTTTTATAAACACATTTTTTCTATATAACAATTCTAAATGACAATCATCAACCCTCGTCTAAAAAAATTCAGAGAAATAGTGTAGATAACAATAAAGATGAGGGCAATAGTCCAAATAATACAAATTATCAAGCCTCATCTAAAAAATTCAGAGAAATAGTATCTAAGAAAGTTGTTTGCTAACTTTATATAAATTAGAAAAATTCTGATAATTTTTCTATGTTCATTTTTAGGATAATCAATAAAAACCAATAAAATAAACGTGAGAGATGAGTTAAATTATGTCTATAATATAAAATAAATTAAGTATAAAATCATAAACATGAAAAAAGAAGAAGAAAATGGTCAAAAAAAAGAAAAAAGAGAAAAAAAAGAAAAAAAAGAAGAAAAAAAGAACATTTTTAGTTGCAGGTGAATGAAAGTTTCTAATAAAGTCTTATAAGTAAATGATACTGAAGAAGTTTAAAAGCACTGCTCGAAACAATGTTTCATTACAAATGAAGTTTGTTTTAGGATATAAACAAATTCTGTGGCAGAGTCTCAAAGCCAATCTCTTTTTTTTTTTTTTTTTTTTGAGAACTTGACTTTATATAAATCTCAATTCAAAATAATCTTTATTAGATCTGTAGATTTATCCAATATCAAATCTTATTGATAAAAATAAATAAACAAAGCAATTCATTGAAAGAAATTAAGCTGTCTATATATTTACCATAAATGGTAACAGTTTGTAGATTAAGTTTGTAGATAAAAGTAGAGGTATTTGTCAAAAGTTAACATCTGGTGTGACTGATTCATTAATCAATATAAACATCTAAAATAGTAGACATAATACTTAGGATCATTCAAAGAAGATTCAATATTCCTATTACAAATGTATTGAATTATTTTCTTTGTTTAATTTGGTTGGTTCAATTTTACAGTTATTTTATCTTACTGAATTCTCTTTTTCTTCTTCTAACTACACTCTAGTAGTTTTAATTTCTTTCTTTCTTTCTTTCTTTCTAATAATTTCTTTCTTCTTTCTTTCTTTCTAATAATTTCTTTCTTTCTTTCTCATTGTTATTCCTTCCTTCTTTTCTTTCTTAGCATTTTTTTTTTTGCTTTTTCCAGGTTTCTTATTATTGCTACAATATCTTTCTTTTTCTCTACTTGCATTTTTCTTTCTTTCTTGCCTTTCTTCTTCTTTTTTCTTTTTTTCTTTTTTTCTTTTTTGTCTTTTTTTCCATCTTTTTTCCTTCTTTTTTCTTGTCTTTTTTTTTTCTTTTTTTCTTGTCTTTTTTTTTCCATTCTTTTTCTTGTCTATTTTTTTCATTCTTTTTTCTTGTCTTTTTTTTTCATTCTTTTTTCTTCTTTTTTTTCTTTTTTTTTTTTCATTCTTTTTTTTTCTTGTCTTTTTTTCTTTTTCTTTTTTTCTTTTTTTCATTCTTTTTTCTTGTCTTTTTTTCATTCTTTTTCTTGTCTTTTTTTTTCATTCTTTTTTCTTGTCTATTTTTTTTCTTTTTTCTTGTCTTTTTTTTTCATTCTTTTTTCTTTCTTTTTTCCTTCCTTCTTTTTTCTTGTCTTTTTTTTCATTCTTTTTTCTTGTCTTTTTCCTTCCTTCTTTTTTCTTTCTTGTCTTTTTCCTTCTTTTTCTTGTCTTTTTTTTCTTTCTTTTTCTTGTCTTTTTTCCCTTCCTTCTTTTCTTGTCTTTTTTCCTTTTTTCTTCTTTCTTTTTTTCTTTTTTTTTTTCTTTCTTTTTTCTTGTCTTTTTTTTCTTCTTTTTCTTGTCTTTTTTTCCTTCTTTTTTTCCTTCCTTCTTTTTTTTCTTGTCTTTTTTTCCTTCTTTTTTTCTTTCTTGTCTTTTTTTCCTTCTTCTTTTTTTCTTTCTTGTCTTTTTTCCTTCCTTCTTTTTTTTCTTCTTGTCTTTTTTCCTTCCTTCTTTTTTTTCTTTCTTTATTTATTCTTTATTATTACTTCTTTAATTATTTCTAGATTTTCTTTAATTATTTATCTTTCTTTTTTTTTCATCTTCCAGAGATACAAACAAAATGGCGCCAATTTCTATAATTCCATTTTTCTTCCATTTTGTTTTTTCTTCACTGACAAGAGTTTGAGCCACTTCTTCACTACAGATTTCACTTCCTCATCACTGGAATAATATTTGCCTTTCAAACCATCTTTCATGGCGCCGAAGAGATGATAGTCTGAGAAAGTGGCTCAAAGAACAGTCAACAGAATTTTACGGGGCAGAGATACATGCTCTCATTCAATGGTGGAACATTGCTAATGAGAGAAATGGTGACTATGTGGATAAGTAAGGATGCAATCCACAGAGGAGCAGCTTCATTTTGATGTATGATACATGTTCCTGTGTTGGTAATTATACATCCTGCTCATGCAGAGGGGTTGGTAAATATATATTTACCAACTTCTCTACACGAGTAGGATGTGACACAAATTTCTTGAGTAGACTTTAACAGGTTTGAATCAGAGTTTTCTTTCTCCTGGACTGTTGGTTGGATGCATTTTATGGCATGTCAACCCATTAGGTCATTTTATGTCAAGGACATTTTGTTTTATTCATTCTTGATGGGTACTCAATGTTTTTTTAACACATTTGGGAGTAATGGTGATAAAGGGGTACTCCACATTCCCCAGAGCTCCAGAACTGGAACCTCACCATCAGATAGAGTAATGTCATACCCAGGACAATAAGACCCTCAGCTGATGCCTTCTAGCACATATATGATATAAAGGGTTAGGAGTTATCATAAGGGCAATAGGCTTGGAGCAATCATATAGGTGCTAGGGCTTGATATGACCAGCCAATTGATTAGAGGGCTAAAGTGGAGTGTTGCATGTTATGAACTGCTCAGCCATTAGGTTTCCATCTTAAGCATCACGGGTCGCTACCCACAGCCAACATGGGGGGGGGGGCATTTTTACTCCTCTGCATCGGGGATGAATCTTAAAAGAATTCTATTAACAAAAAGAAATAACTGTAATTTTATCATTTACTTCATATTTTAACTATATAGTTTATAAGGAAAATTTAGCCATGAAATATTTTTAGATTATACCCCCTCTGTTTCAAATCTTTTTATCCGCATTCTTATTTAGTTTCATTAGCTTTTCTAATTTAATATGATATTTTATTACATTAAAGCTTAAATACTTCCACCCTAATGAAACTAATAAGAATGCGGATAAAAAGATTTGAAACAGAGGGGGGGTAATCTAAAATATATTTCATGGCTAAATTTTTCCTTATTTAACTATATATAGTTAAAATATGAAGTAAATGATAAAATTACAGTGGCCGAAGCACACTGGACTAGTAGGCTTAGGCACTTGTACCACCACAGTGTCGAATATTCATAGATGACACTGTCCAATCAGATTATAGTGAGGGGGTACCAAGGTATTTACATATTCATTACATCAGTAGCCATTAAGTGGTTAAACATTAAAAGATTTTATAATCATGGGAAAATAAAATAAAAAGCTCATCAACAAAACTTTTTTTTTTCTTTTTATTGTATAATCTTTTGTCATTGTGAAAAGACTCCAAAAAAGAAGACATTTTACTAATAGCTTCAGTTATATCAACCATGTTAAAATAGCAGCTGTTAGCGACATATGTTTTCTTTCTCTTCAATACACTCGAATAACCCCTTTTTACTAATGCTATTTCTCTGAATTTTTGAGATGAAACATGATAATTTGTATTATTTGGACTATTGTCTCATCTTTATTGTAATTTACACAATCAATCGGCTGGTCACATCAAGCCCTAGCACCTATATGATTTTCCCAACCCTATTGCCCTTATGGCAAGCCCCAACCCCTTTTTATCATATGGGTGCTAGAAGGCGGTGACTGCGGGTCTACATGTCCTGGGAATGACATTAAACTCTATCTGATGGTGAGGTTCCAGTTTTGGAGGTTTGGGGAATGTGGAGCACCCCTTCATCACCATTGCTCCCTGGTCCACTCTGATCCGGAGTGGTAGTACCTGTTAGGGTCCCATCCATGGGTTAAATAGAAAAATGTATTTATAAAAAAATTGTATTATCCATTAAGAATTGATTTATTTCAAAACTTTATCGGCATTAAATGACCCACTGAGGTTGATATGCCGTAAAACAAACAAACCAAACCAATATTTACACAATATTTCAGCCGATGTGCCCTCCGGCCTTCTTCAGGTATTTCTTGTCGGACTTGGGAACCTTCTTGAATTAGGGAACCCCTCCTCAGACTTGAGAATAGTCTACCCCCATGGATTGAATAAAGGGTTAGGTTCAAAGTCCCATGAAGGCTTCTAAGTCTGATAAGAAGGTTCCAAATTTTGAAGTGAAGGTTCCCAAGTTCAAGCAGAGGGTTCCTGGTTCAAGAAGGTTCCCAAGTCTGACAAAAAAAAATACCTAAAGAAGGTCAGAGGGCACATTGGCCGAAGTGTTGTGTAGATAAAAATAAAGATGAGGACAATAGTCCGAATAATCCAAATAATATGAATTTTGCTAAGGACTAGTTATTTCAACCATGTTAAAATAGCAGCTGTTAGTGAAGGTTCCTGAGTCTGACAAAAAAATACCTGAAGAAGGTCGGAGGGCACATTGTGTAGATAACAATAAAGATGAGGACAATAGTCCGAATAATCCAAATAATATAAATTTTGCTAAGGACTTTAGTTATTTCAACCATGTTAAAATAGCAGCTGTTAGTGAAGGTTCCTGAGTCTGACAAAAAAATACCTGAAGAAGGTCGGAGGGCACATTGTGTAGATAACAATAAAGATGAGGACAATAGTCCGAATAATCCAAATAATATAAATTTTGCTAAGGTCTTTAGTTATTTCAACCATGTTAAAATAGCAGCTGTTAGTGAAGGTTCCTGAGTCTGACAAAAAATACCTGAAGAAGGTCGGAGGGCACATTGTGTAGATAACAATAAAGATGAGGACAATAGTCCGAATAATCCAAATAATATAAATTTTGCTAAGATCTTTAGTTATTTCAACCATGTTAAAATAGCAGCTTTTAGTGACATATATTTGAATGTTTTCTTTCTCTTTAAAACACTTGAGTAACTATTACTTTTTTTCATTTTTTTACCCTTATTTTATTTTATTTTTCTGAGATAATATTAAAGGCAGCATGTGTGTATATTGTATATGTAACCATGATTAAGCTTCAATAATTAGCAATCAGAAAAAAAAAAATAATTGCTTTCTCTCTTTTTACTGGCAACAGCTGAAATGTCACGTTTATTCATTGACAATCAAATTTTTATACAAGACACTTTCAAACAATGATAGTTTTATTCAGTTAGTCATTTTAAATAAATCCAATGATATCAACAAAGAAATTCACTAAAAAGACGGATTTAAAAATAAAAAAAAATTCAGGTTGGTAACCCTGATAAAAAATCAGGTCGTCAAATTTGAGTCACCAGTTTCAATTCCTATGATAATAACTGTCATGCAACACTCCACTTTGGCCCTTACATAGGCTAGATGGACGGTTGGAGAGGCCCCCTCCGATCAAGAGACTGATAATGTCAAGCCCTACCACCTATATGATTGCCCCAACCCTATTGCCCTTATGGCAACTTCCAACCCTTTTTATCATATATGTACTAGAAAGCGGTGGCTGAGGGCCTTCATCTCCTGGGAAACTATCTGATAGTGAGGTTCCAGTTCTGGAGGTATGGGGAATGTAGAGCACCTCTTCATCATCATTACTCCCAGGTCTACTCTGACCTAGAGTGGTAGTACCTGTAAGGGCCCCATTTATAGGTTAAATAAAAAAAAATGTGTTTATAAAAAAATTGTGTATCCATTAAGAATAAATTTATTTCGAAACTTTGTTGGCCTCAAATGACCCACTGAGGTTGATATGCCATAAAACAAAACAAACCAGACCATCAAATACATGTATAAAAATTCAGCTCATTTTTTCATCTCAAAATTCACATTCAGCTGAGTATTTTTAATGGAAGGTTATTGTTTTTGTTTAATGGCATATCAACCCTTTTGGGTCATCTAATGTTGAATCAAGTCATTTTGATATCAGGTTGCTTACAGTACCTGCTGTTGCTTAATTGGTCATCCATCTAAGTATTGAACAGACTCATCGATGCTTAACTTCAATGATCTAGTATGAACCAGTGCTTTCAACATGACTTGACCATAAGCATGGATTCTTGAATTATTACAACTGTTGTTTTTTTTGGGGGGTGAGGGGGTTGGGGGTATTTTACAGCATATCAACCTCAGTGGATCATTTAATGCCAACAAAATTTTGAAATAAATTAATGGATGCACAATTTAAAAATCAGAAAATAAAAGGAAAATAAAAACTAAAAAAAATGATTTTGGAGATTTTTTTTTTTACTCTTTTCGATGATTATTTAATCTTATAAAGGAAAAAATATACATCGGTATGTGTTCTGTTTAAAAGAGGGGGGCACTAAATTTTTAATAGAGTCTGAAGAATAATTAAAGTTCCAATTACCGTCGAACTGGGAAGACAAGGCAACAAACGATTGTAACTCAAATACAAACTCGAATGCTACAAAGTCCACTGCAAAATGACAAAGTATATATAAGACTCCACAATGTCATTCAAATCAAGCAGTCAAGCAGCCAATCAGAACTCAAGGAGTGGAATCACCCAAATCACCCAGATTCATGAATGGATCATTCTTGATTCCTATTTATACCAGCTGTCTTGGACACTGCTTGAGTTGGACTTAGTAAGCTGTATTTATTAAAACCAACAGTAGACTAACTGACTTCAATAGAGTCTTTGACAAAAAATTATTAGAATTCGATAATAAAGTAAAGTAGTTATTAAATAAATATGTTTTAGAATCTAAAAATATGACATTTTAAACTTAACATCATGATACTCATATTTTAAATGAATTTTATATATTAATTTATCATAGCAGAAATACCTAATTAAATCAGAAAGTTTTGAAATAAAATAACATATTAAGCACATAATTTCTTCTGTATATCATTCCACCTTGACGATACAGCAGATTTCATCTTGGATGATTTGTTTGGACGGTCTGATTTTTTAACCAGGTGTTGTTGCAAGATGATAACAGTTGGAAGATTAAGGAACAAGAGTATTAATTTCTCTAAATGTTTGAGATGAGGCTTGAAGATTGGTATTATCTGAGTTATTCGGACTATTGTCCCCATCTTCATTGTTATTTGTACAACGTTTCGGCCGATATACCCTCCGGCCTTCTTCAGGTATTTCTTGTCGGACTCGGGAACCTTCTCAGACTTGGGAACCTTCTTTTCGAACTCGGGAACTTTCTTGTCGTATTCGGGAGCCATCATGGAACTTTGAACCTAACCCTTTATTTATTCCACAGGTGTATCCTGTTCTCATTCCGCTAACCATAGCTGGGGTAGGAGTTGTGTTAATTAATTATTTAGAAGGTTCCCGAGTCCGACAAGAAATACCTGAAGAAGGCCGGAGGGTATATTGGCTGAAACGTTGTACAAATAACAATGAAGATGGGGACAATAGTCTGAATAACGCAGATAATACTAAGAGTATTGATAATATCAATATTTAACAAGAATGAATAATCAAAGATAAGATCAAAAGCCAAGATGATAATTAATACCAGTAAAGTATAATTCAATTCAATTCAATAGATGAGTAACAATTCTATGTGTTTGTAAATCAAGTCATCCGATACGATCTTGTTCTCTCCTATTCTGTCTTTTAATTGTATTATGTATTCAAGTTGTTTGACATTAAAAGAGATTCTATTTATTTTTAGTAAACCAATTTATGCTATTGTTTGTATAGCCTACTTACAAAAGTCTTTATACCCTGGCCAAATATTTCTTTAATATAAAGAAATGAGCCAAGAAAAATATGTACATGTTTGAAGACAGACTTATTTCAATACAAATTCATTATTTCAACTAGCAAAATTTGTTTGAAGACAGACTTATTTCAATACAAATTCATTATTTCAACTAGCAAATATGTACATGTCCAAATAAAGTTTAATGTAATAAAATATTATATTAAACTAGCAAAATAAAAAAAAACGCCTCTGGGCAGCATAAAATAAATATTGCCTGAGGGGATGAGAGTTGAAAATTTAATGTCAGAGAGTTTGTATCATAAGTAAAGTAAAATCATCAAATTTACTAAAGGAGTAAAGAATTTTAAAAAATGAAATGGAAACTTAGTTCTGATAACTTTAAATATATGTTAAAATGAAACAAACTGTATATAGATAGATAATACCAGGTATGTATTTATTAAAACTTGTTTTAAAAAACAATGAGGACTGTCTAATGTTGCATGTTCAAATTTTGAGTGTATTTATTCTACGTTATGACGTTTTAGGTAGTGTGATGTAATCAGTGAAGTCGTTTTTGTTACAGACAAAAAACGGAAGCGAATCTCCATTATTAATAGATTAGAAAGGCTGATGAAACTAAATAAGAATGCAGATAAAAATAACGAATTGTGACTTGAGGAGAGATGTAGTTTCAGTTACAGACAAACACACAATCTCCATTATAATAT
Organism: Doryteuthis pealeii; assembly: GCA_023376005.1. NCBI lineage: Eukaryota > Metazoa > Mollusca > Cephalopoda > Myopsida > Loliginidae > Doryteuthis > Doryteuthis pealeii. The sequence continues at coordinate 77,754,131 of CM042157.1, forward strand.
GTCACATTTTCACACATAGTACAAAATACAGCAACTTGTATGCAGTCAGTGAGTCAAAATTTAACACCATAATTTACAATTAAAAAATTACTACCTCTGTCCCATAATAGTTGTTACAGTTGAAACTCTGGCGTTGGCAACTGACCTGGTAAATGCTCATAAGGTCATTAATCATCTTAACAACAGCAACCATGAGCACCTTTTGATCTCCATATTTCTAACACACGTGGGCATGCCTACAAAGTCAGAAAACAGCATAGCTCACATGACTTTCGGAAACACTTTTTCACGCTCAGAGTTGCTGAGGCATAGAATAAACTGCCTGCATCCATTGTAGCATCTTTCAAAGCCTCCATACTTCCTGTAATCTGCCAACACTATACCTGATACCTATGCGCACACATACATGTATATCATTACTGTATGCTATTCATGTTCCTTAACTAATACATTATTCTATGTATGAGTGTAGTACACCTGAGCACTGTACACAATAAATTTCATCATTATAAAGTTTATCCACTAAATGTAACAACTATTGGGAAACAGAAATAATATAAAATTTGAAACTTTTTTTTAACCTTTGAAATTGGATGAAGCAAGCATTAGTAACACTAGCAAATATATGCACCCTCCGGGTGCAAGTATTTAAGTTTTAATATAACAAAATATTATATTAAATTAGAAATGCTAATGAAACTAAATAAGAATACAGATAAAATGATTCTAAACAGAGGGGGGTATAATCTAAAAATAGAACAACTTTGAAAATTACTCTTCCATCACTCTCATCATTCATTGCTAAACTGACTATGTGGAGAAGTAGGGATGTGATTCACAGAGAACCAGCTTCATTTTGATGTATGGTACATGTTTCTGTGTTGGTAATTATAACTGTCCTAAACAAAATGGCATTACTTTTTGACACACCTATGTAGAGAAGTAGGGATATGATTCACAGAGGACCAGCTTCATTCTGATGTATGGTACATGTTCCTGTGTTGGTAATTATAACTGTCCAAAAAAAACGGCACTAATTTTTGACTCACCCTCGTACAATAAATAAATTTTAAAAAAGCATATTACCATAACAATGGAATTTCTTATTACTCTGTTGCAAGAACCTCATGCTGAAAATACCAATTCCTTGCCAAATCATCAAAATTAAACAGAGAAGAACCTGCTCAGTAGTTAGTTGAATGACCACTTAGTCACAGCAGTTATTGTAAGCAATTTAAGTCCTCTGTGCCAAACCAAGCAAAGTTTAGTAAATAACAAAACCAGGTTACTAATATATTGTAAAGAGTGTGTGTTGTGTGTGTGTTTGTATGAGAAAAAGCAATGTACAAATGTCTAATAATACTCCTTGTTACCATAACAGAATTTCTTATTCTTCTGTAGTGAGGCTATGTTGCACCGACTATGACTGTGTGTGTGACTTTGTGTTTTATATATATATATATATATATATTATATATATATATATATATATATATATTATATATAGAGAGAGAGAGAGAGAGAGAGAGAGAGAGATTATACATTGCAATTTTTTTCTAAATTTTCTTTGAGTTATGCTACTGCTATATATATATATTTTCCCAACCCCTCTGCACAAGGAGGATGAGTCACAAGGTCAAAGTTTAACAGCTTTGAATTCAGAGTTTTCCTTCTCTTAGACCATTTGCCAAACCAAGTCAACCTTGGAAATGGTATGTATCCAAATATTCTCCTCTAGCTATTTCTAAATATATTTTTTTTAAAACTCTAGTCAACCTCTAGATGGGACACTAACAGGTACTACCACTCTGAGTCAGAGTGGGCCTGGGAGTAATGGCAATGAAGGGGTACTATGTCTCTATGAAAATCTGAGTTAGATTTGCTTCAAAAAAATGAATGATTTTTATATAGAAACCAATTAGAATATAGATTAGGCCTGGATGTAATGTAATGAAGGGGTACTCCACACTCCCTAGAGCTCCAGAATTGTAATCTCACCACTAGATGCAGTTTAACATCATAGCCAGGATACTTGGATTCAGTGGAAGAGACAGGTGACATTTAAAAAATAAATTAACTCGGAAGAATTAATAGACACATCTATTCCCATTGGCCTGGACATTGGAATGAGAACAATGTATAATTTATCAATCCTATGAATGATTTTATATGGAAACCAATTAAAATATAATTAAATAAGTGTAATCATTTTATATGCATTCTTACAGGTTAGCTCAGTCGGTAGAGCGTTTGGCTAGAAGCCACAAGGTTCCTGTTCGATACCGGCCCTCGCCAACTCAGTGTATGAGTATATATATATGAGTGTATATATATATAGGGATTTATATAAAAATCCTTGAATTTGCAAATACTAAAACATGCAATAATTATACAGTGAGATTTTGAAGATCCCATGTAGAATCATCCTTTACTACCAGTTTTGGATACCTTATATATATATCTTAGATAGGAAGGAAAAACTCAACACCGTAATTCCACAATAAATTTATTTCGACCAAAAATTGGGGCCTTTATAAATATAAGTTGATTTAATATAGCTCCCCTTCCTATCTAAGATAAATATTGCTCTGTATATATTCTAAAAAGTTTATTATACATTGAGCTCTTTTTAGTGATTTAAAGATTCACTGTATTCATACATACTGGATCATACAATAATAATACAGTGTATCTTAGAAATCACATATAGAATCATCCCTTACTACCAAGTTTTGGATACCTCTCATCTATATATATATATATATATATATATATATATATATATATATTTGGAGGATATGTGCTTAATTGAAGTCATACCTAATTTTGAAAATTGATTAGTTAATAATTAATGAATTTTAGGCAGGCATATATGTTCAAATGTAAGGCTAAACAAATCGAGAAAATGTCAATCCCTGAATGTACATTTCAACCTATTAGGTCTCATCAGCAAGGTTATAGACATGGGAGACTGCTCCGTGTGTGACTCGAAACCTCGACTATATTTACTTTGTCATTAATTGTTGTATTTTCATTTCATCCAGACATACATACACACCAACTATCCTTTATATATGTATAGATGGCCTTGTTAAATTAGGTCAGTGAATGATACCCTGAACCAAAGTTTAAAAAAATAATATGGTCAAGATCTGAAGATGGTCTGCCAACAATTGGAATAGGGTGGTTAAAGGTGGGATTAGCAGGCGAAGGATAAGAAAAGGGATAATTAAGAAAAACAAAATCTAGAGGTAATTACTTTTAGGAGTGCCTGAACGCTGGCTATAAATACAACGAGTGATTGATCTCCAAAAGGATCACCATTGAGTAGTTTAGTCCAGGGATGAGCATAGAGAAAACCCAAACTATTCTCTCTCTCTCTCTCTCTCTCTCTCTCTCTCTCTCTCTCTCTCTCTCTAAGGTCAAGTGTATTTGACTGCGTACCAATGCACGCACAATAAAGACAGCAGTGATTTAAAATCCTTTGCGTTCAAGTCAGTTGTCTTAACGTGACAAACAAGATGCATCCTCCCCACCCACCCCAACCTCTCGAAAGGAAGTGTGAGCCTGCTTGATTTTCAGCAAGACAAGAACTGAAAAACTTTGTCACCAAAAAGAAAGGTGGAGAGCAAACTTAACTCTTAACATCCTATACCGCCTCATTCCACCCGGGCGGAAGTCATATTTGTTTTCCTAATCCACCCCAAATGATAGCCTTTATTTAAATGTAATATTAAACATATTTAGAAGTCTTTTATTTAGGGAAATAACAGGTAACTTGAAATGAAAAGGCCATTTTTAACCATTTTTTCATAAATCCTTATAGGAATGGGTATCTGGACTTTGTTTAAATGAAATATTAAACATATTTAGAAGTCTTTGATTTAAGGGAAATAACAGGTAACTTGAAATGAAAAGGCCATTTTTGATGTTTTTTTTTTAACCATTTTTTGATAAATCCTTATAGGAATAGGTATCTGACTTTGTTTAAATGTAATATTAAACATATTTAGAAGTATTTGATTTATGGGAAATAACAGGTAACTTGAAATGAAAAGGCTATTTTTTGATAAATCCTTATAGGAATGGGGCTCTGAATTTAGAAAATTCTCAACAGGATGTTAAGAGTTAAATGACACGGCTAAAGTCATTCGACTTCAACAAGTGACACCAAAAAGCATTGGTGTTTGTATTATTTGTATTATTCAGACTATTGTCCTCATCTTTATTGTTATCTACACAACGTTTCAGCCAATGTGCCCTCTGGCATTCTTCAGGTGTTTCTTGTTGAACTTGGGAACTTTCACGGAACTTTTAACCAACCTCTTTATTCAATCCACAGGGGTAGACGGTTCTCATTCCATTAACTATGACCGGGTACATGTGTAAAGCCGTTTTAAGTATTCTATGTTATTATTGCCCTTGGCCAGGATTGAACCTGCAGCCTAGAGATGATTGTCACTTAGAACTGTATTAACTCAACAGTTATATCCATTGCAGTATGTGTCCAACTGGACATAAAGATGAGGACAATAGTCCGAATAATCCAAATAATCCACATTATCAAGCCTCCTCCCAAAAATTGAGATAAATAACTTGTGTTTGTCTGTGCGTAGCTGATTAAATGGGTTAGCTACGGATAGAAAAACTTCATAACATTATATCCAAAAACAAAACAAAGGGCTATATTACATATTGGCCCAATGGGCATGTCACATACACTGTTTTGATGCTTGGGTATATTACACAATGGCTACACCTTGTGAAGACTTATCTGGGTGGGGAACAGTGTCAGCTGTGACTGAACAAGCTAATTTTCAAGTAGTTGCCCCTGTCACAGCTGTTGCACATGAAGGCTGATGGTTGCAGTTGGATAGTCACTGCCACAGCTTTTTGCTTCTTTCCGTTATGTCTAAATTGTCTTTTTCCTTTGCAGTAATAAAACCTATACGTACAATCTGCTGCCAGGCACAGTGAAATTTTTCTCTGATACTATATGTATTACTAGCAGAAACCTTTGTTTAATAGTTTCTATTTGCTGATAGCTTTTTAATTTAGTGCATCCTGGGATGCATATATATATTTACCAACCCCTCTGCAAGAGCAGGATGTGACACAAGGTAAATTTTTTAAGCAGAGTTCAAAAGGTTTAAATTCAGAGTTTTCCTTCTCCTAGACCTGTTGCATAACCAATGTTAAAGAGCCCAGTCTGCCCTACTATTTATCCAATAGCTGGAGGGAGAGTAGGATTCATACCTTTTCCCAAGGGTATTAGTGCTAAGTGAAATGCAATTACCACATCTAGGATTTGAACTGGGGGTGACGAGTCCATTTCCCATGACTTTAACCATTACACCACGCACTTCCTGGGATGCATATATTTGCTTTGAATGAGTCCCCGTGAAAATTTATGGGTCACAACTAAAGTTTCTTAATAAATTGAAGGGTTTTTATTATAATCTGGGGAAATAACTAAAGCTGTCTAACTCCTACCTTGTGACTATCCTGTGTAATTCTTTTCTAAGAAACTATTGAAATGTATTTACAGTTAGCTTGAAATGGTGAGGGAAGAAAAAAGAAAAACACTGGGATGCACAGATATGATTTTAATGCGTCATTTTAGATTTTTTGTGCATCAGGGACACAGGACACATACCTATCAGTATCAATGCATGTATGATATGCAATCCCTAAACTAGATGTGAATTGTTGTCATGTACAAAAAATTGTGGAAAAACTAAAATTGTTTCAAAACAAGTTTATGGTTACTTTTTCATTTGAATAAAATGGCGAAATCTTTCAACTACTAATATGAACACAATTTTAATTCTGAGCTTCTGTTATTATTACAGTTTTTTAAGGGCTAAAAGTAAAAATAAAATAAAATTGACAAATACTTATTCATAAATTGGTCAGAGCAGATTTTTGGCTTTTTTTTTTTGTGAAGGGGGTTAAAATTGTTTTGTAAAAACAAGGATTTTTCAACAAATTGGGTATACTTACAAGAACATGTATTACATTAAGTAACAATATTTTTGTTTATCTATTTTCCTTTCCTTACATGTGTCTAATTTGGTTGTAATTTAAATATATATTACATTGTTAAGTTTTTCTGTTCTATTAGGTACATGTGATGTTACAAAATTTGCAAAAAAAAAAAGACTTTGGAAATTTGTAGCAACTAAATTTAGCATTCTGGTCTAGCTTGTATTGACTAAAAATCCACCCTGAGGCTGTAGAATATGTTGACTGTACCTCTGTAGAGGGGTAAGACACTCCTCCATGGGGCAACCTTATAATGCCAGAGGACAAGATTGTGGTAGCTGAGTGGTTTGTGACCTGGGTACAAAGTCTTTCATGTGACATTCAACACTCCACTTCGGCCTTTGCTGGGACTAGAGATGGTCAGTTGGAGAGGGCTGGTCAAGTCAAGCCCTAGCACGTATATGATTGTTCAAACATATACTTCAAATTGCTCTTATGGCAAACACCCAACCGTTTTTATCATACAGGTGTTAGAAGGCAGTGACTGAGGGTCAACCACCAGTTTATTAATACATATAAAGTTGTTTCTTCTAATGAAGTTAATGAAAAATCTAACATAAAATTTATTTCTACCGATTTAGTGCGCTGGGTATGACATTAAACTGCATCTTGTAGTGAGGTTTGGCTTGGTTTGTTTTACGGCATATCAACCTCAGTGGGTCATTTAATGCCGATAAAGTTTTGAAATAAATCAATTCTTAATGGATACTCAATTTTTTTTATAAACACATTTTTTCTATTTAACCCATAGATGTCACCCTACAGGTACTACCACTCCGGGTCAGAGTGGACCAGGAAGCAATAGTGATGAAGGGGTGCTCCACATTCCCCAAACCTCCAAAACTGAAACATCACCATCAGATAAAGTTTAACGTCATTCCCAGGACATGTAGACCCTCAGTCACTGTCTTCTAGCACCCATATGATAAAAAGGGCTTGGGGCTTGCCATAAGGGCAATAGGGTTGGGGCAATCATATAGGTGCTAGGGCTTGATATGACCAGCCGATTGATCGGAGGGGGCCTCTCCGACCGACCGTCTAGCCCAAGAAAGGGCCAAAGTGGAGTATTGCAAGTCATGGACTGCTCATCCACCAAGACTCCATCCTTAAGCATCACGGGTCGCCACCCACAGCCAACAGGTGGCCCCATTGAGGGAGTCTTACCCCTCTGCAGAGGTGCAGTCGGTGCATTCTAACACTTGTAATGAGGTTCCAATTCTGGAGCTCTGGGAAATGTAAAGTAACCCTTCATTGCCGTTGCTCTCAGGGTCCCATCTATGGGTCAAATAGATCTGTTTGCAAGTTAATGAAAATTATTTCTCACAGTTTATTGATAAACATGAAGTTAAATGAAAATTATTCATACCAATTCATGAATAATAGGGAAGTTAATGAAAAACGCAAAATTATTTCTACTAGTTTATTTATACATGAATTTAATAAAAATTATTTCTACCAGTTTATTGATGCATATGAAATTAATGAAATCTAACATGACCACCAGTTTATTAGTACACACGAATTTAAAGAAAAATCTAACAAAATAAGTTCATTAAAAATTAGACCTACTAGTTTATAAAACCAAACAAAAATATTTGTATTCAAACTATTCACTTGAAAATCATATATACAAAAAGACAGAATTTGGCATTGGCTGTCCCTCAAGGGTTGATATGCCATTAAACAAAATAACCAACCAGCTGAGATAAAAATAATTTCAATCAATTTATTGATACACATAAAGTTAAACAAAGCGTTATATATATATATATATATATATATATATATATAAGGGTTTTATAATTTGCTTGAAGCCTTGTGTTTATATTGGTTTGATGGTTGGTTTTGAAGGCTATCACAATGCAAGTGTAAAGAAAAATAGGGTAACTATGGTGTTGTTTGTTAACCTGTGATTTATTCTTAATATTTCGAGATAAAAATCTCTTCTACAGAAGATCTCCCGAACTGAAGTTGTTGCTAGTGGCTGTCCATTTGTTCTGTCTCATGCCTTCCAAACTGTGTGTGTGTGTGTGTGTGTGTTGGTCTTTGTTTATGTGTATGTGCTTATGTGTGTGTGTCTGTTCAACAGTTTCTGATTACCATTCCAGATCTGGCTCACCCTCTAAGCATAAACTTTTTTGTTTATTAACAGGACCATCTTTTTTGCATATATATTCTTTTTCTATATATATATTATGGACTCTCTCGTCGATTTTCAACGCATGAGGGTTCACACACACAATGAACACCCACACAGTGATTTGTTTATAGTGGTGAAGGCTTGTGTTGGACCATCCACACTTTTTGGCACAGTCGATAGGAAAGAATTGGTGCACCAAGGGTTGCCACAAACCAATCAACGACCGACCTCAGGAATTTTGAATTCAGAGTTATCCCTCTCCTAGACTGGTTACCTACCCAACTATTTAACCCATAGCTGGAGGGAGAATATATGGATTCATACCTTTCCCAAGGGTATTAGTGCTATGTGATATGCCAACAGCTTCGTCTAGGAATTGAACTCGAATCGACGAGTCCATTTCCCACGACTCTAACCACTAGCCCACGCACCTCCATATATATATATATATATATATATATATATATATAAACAGGGTTTGGCATTAAATAACTGACAAGGGTTGATATGCAATTAAACACAAACCAACCAACCATCTACAAAAATACACCTGTACAGCAAAATTGACTGCTAATTTTACACTCTAATAAGTTCATTTAAAAAAATGTAAAAAAATATTTACCTACAAACTATTTGCTTACAAATCATATTTACAACAAAACAAGATTTCTCATTGAATAACCCACAAAGGTTGATATACCATTAAACAAAATAACCAAATCAAATAAGAATAAGAATTTACATTACAGTTTATATAATGTTTTAAAACAAAAGATTTACAGTATTCAGAGCAAAGGCAAGGACATATTCACACGAAGATGTAACAAACTTTTGATTAAAATAAGTTCACAATAAAAGAAACAAACACACATTCTAGTGACTATTTCTTTGTAGTGGTATAAAAACAGAAATGTTAGTTACACGTTAGTTAGTTTGGACCATAGATATAATTTACTTTTGGAACACACATGATGTCCAAAAAATAAGTTCACAATAAAAAAACGTAAAAGTTGTCTGGGTGGCCTAAAGTCGGTATCAGCCAGACAGCAAGGGAGTCTATCCCCTTTTTACTAGCGCTAGACCAAGGAGATTGTTTTTGGCATCTGAGATGAAGTGCTACATCTACCATCAGCTCCTCAATTTCTCACACAGATCCCTGTGCTACTCATACGCTGAGTTGGCGAGGAACAGTATTGAACCAGGAACCACGTGGAACACCACACCCACCATCAGCTCCTCACTTTACTGCACAAATCCCTATGCTACTCATAGAGTGATTTGGCAAGGGTTGGTATCAAACCAGGTATCTTGTGGTTCCTAATCCAATGCTCTACCAACTGAGAAAGAAACATATCTTCAAATATAAATCAAATCTTTATCATTTTTGCACAAAACCAAAAACCGATGATATTTAATGTGTATATATATTTGCCTTGTCATTAATTGTTTTATTTTCATAGTCTTATCCAGACATACATACATATATATATATATATACACCATCTTATATTCACATACAAATTATATACACTGAATGTAACAACTATAATGGGATAGAGGTAGTACATTGTATATACTGACAGAACATATATTAATCTTCAAAGGAGAGGAGACAAGATATGAACATATTTGGCTGACAGGTAACAACTTTAGCATAAAATTAATTTTTTTAAAAGTAGCTGCTTAAATAATATATATATATATATATATATGTGTGTGTGTATGTGTGTGTGTATATATATATATATATATATATATATATATATATATATAGCGAGCCAAATGTCAAAGTATAGAATCTTTCATAATCAAACGTAGATTGAGATGGAGTGGGCATTTGGTAAGGATGAACAATGGGCGACTTCCTAAACAACTGCTCTATGGGTGTAGAATACTGATAATTGTTATTCTGTGTTACTTTCACACTTAGCCAGGATTGAACCTGCAGTCTGGAAATGACTGTTACAGATTGCTAACTATTGGACAGTAGAACAGTCAAACACCTCCTCAGCTTAATGGACTCTTCCTGGCAGCAGTGGCAGGAATTATTTAAGCTGTTATAGTGGGTTCATTAGAGAACTAGTAACTTCATGTTAGGCTTGGCCAGTAAAACCAATTGTTGATTGTCTAACTGACTGACTTCAATAATGGGGAACTTATAAACGGCAAGCATTTGGCTCAAGGGCCCAAGATGAGATACAAGGATTGCCTGAGGTCGACCTTGAAAAAATGTGACATCGATGTGAAGACCTGGGAGAGTAGTAAGTCCTTGGACCATGGGCAGTGGAGAAGAGCTGGGCAGGAGGGCACGGAAAAGTTTGAGACCGGCTGTATACAGCATGAGCAGTTGAAAAGAGATATTCGCAAGAATAAAAAAGTAGACAATCAAGGGCTTCAAATCGGTCTACTATGTGACCAGTGTGGAAGGCTATGTATGAGCAAAACTGGCCTGATCAGTCACCAATCTGTGCATCAGCAGGATGGACTAAAAAATACCCTGTGCTCCCTGAAAATACCTGTAATTGTGGGAAGGTGTGACTTTGGCAGGACTAAAGAGCCACCTTCGTGCAGCTCATTGTTGAACTTTTTTGAAGCTCACCATTATATTGTTTGAACTGTTGAGCTTTTTTTTTTCTTTTTTTTTTGTTATTATTATTATTATTGTTACTATATAAAGCAGTGGCAATACTTGAATACGAGTTTGCTGCCATCATATATATATATATATATATATAGATAGCAATGCTATCTTACTTGGTAGTTTATCTGAAGGAAAATAGAGCCATAACCAATTTTATGCTTGTTTGATAAAAACCATTTTGGTGTGGTGCATTTGGCAACAAATATTTTCTTTTAGAAATACTTTTGTAAATAAATTAAATTGAACAGAATCTTCTTTTTTTTCCAGTTCTATTTCATTAAGAGAAAAAGAATATATTACGCAGTCACCTGTAAATACTTACTAAATTTAGTCTTATGTAATAAGGCCACAATAGTATGCCATTTAGTTAAAATCAAATTTTCAAGCAATAATTTACAAAAACTACTAACATAATGGCAGGGACAGTATACTTTTCAAATATTGGATTCAACAGGACTATTTTATGATATCATATGGAGTAATAATACTATGTATACATAATTTTATATTGATATTTTAATTGTAACCGTTATATTAAAATAAGAACATATATAAGATAGAAGACTATGAGAACGAAGTAGTTTATCTTATTAGACCAAGCGCACACGATAGATTGAAGCGTAGATAGATATAGATTAGAGAAAAAAAATACAAATCAGCATTGTTAATGGACTGTATATTCAGTCGGACGACTGTTGGAAAAAATGGACTTGTCGCCCCGATGTTCAAATCCTGTGGATGTGGCGGAGGGTATTGCATATTCATAGCATTATGAATCTGCTCATGGAATAATACGCTTTCTTGGAAGGCGGAATCTCTTTTT
>CM042157.1:77765879-77803903 GCA_023376005.1 Doryteuthis pealeii
TAATCACCTTAAAAAAGACGTCTTGTTATATTTACAATGAGCTCTCTCAGTTGAAAAATTTAAAGATCCCGCTAGGTATTTACACATACTGGAATCGATCCAATATTATACTACAGTGCATTTAGATAAATCACATATAGAAATCATCCCTTACTACCAAAGGTTTGATAAATTCTATAATAATGTTGTTTGAGAGAGATTGCCCCCCTCCTTACATTACTTGTAAGTCCTTTACAGCCATGATACTCATCCTTTAGTTCCATGTTGTGTTTAAACATTTTATATGTTATAGTTAGTCATTATTGATTGGTATTCTTTGTATATTACCTAAATATTGTATAATGTATTTACATGTTTTCATATTCTCTCTTTACAATTATGTATCTTATCATTTCCATTGTGTATATTAGTTAATATATTAAATGTTTGATCTCAGTTATAAGAGTTACGATAGCTGTTATATTCATATTATCAACCTTGAAATCTTATACATAATCTAAGTTTGAAATTAAAAGTAATCTGTTTTGTTTATTCCTTTATAGCGTAGAGATATCCCCTTATTAACAATAGTATTGTGATGTTCTCAAAGTTGAATAACTAAGTTGATATATGTGATGATTGCCTGTATAGATTACTGGAGTACTGCGTTTTCAATCCTCCTATAAGCCCCCCAAGGATTTGATAATATAACCTGCAGTCTGGATTTAAGATGACTTAGATATACTGATGATTGTATTAACTATTTAGAGGTATTGCGAGTCCCTAATTTAGATATTAGCATACTCCTCAAGTTTTCAAAACTCACTGATTTGTAACCATAAGCAAGAGCTTATAATGGACTCTTTCTGGCAGCAGTTGCATTGGAAATTATTTAAGCTGTTATTAGGTTCATTAGCGGACTTTAGATAAACTTCTAAAAGATTAGGCTTGGCTTTCGCTAGTGATCAAACCAATTGTTGATAGTCTAATCTAAGAACTGTACTCCCTTTCGATATGTTTATATTTATCTAAGTACCATTAAGATTTCCCCACTATAATAAGTCAAGCCGAGCCAATTACTGACAGGCATCATATAGGGAAGGATTAATAACTCATCTCACAAAACAAAGCAGCATCACATAGTATCTCTATATTAACTACTATCAAGTCCATTTACACTTTACCGCACAGAGTGCCCTGTTGCTAGACTCATACGCTGAGTTGAGCCGAGGGGCGGGTAACTCGATCTAGTTAACCATTGTATGCGATTTAACTCAGCGTGAGGTATTGGACTCTACCGATTACAATATCTGATAGTCTCTGAACAGCCTAACTGACACCATGTGGCTCGATCACCTACCTTTTTCATTTATTTATTACAGCGTTTAACTCATACAACCATTTTTTTATTTTAACAGGACAAGTAGGAATGTGTAATATTGTTGTGCTTAGTCAAAACAGCAAAGAGGCTGCAATAAGTGCTTTTGATTTTAATGCTTAGCAGTGTATTCACACAAGCTGCTTGAGTACTATCAAGTAAAGTATTCTTACTCCTTTTTGTTGTTAGTTTTTAAAGAATTTTCTCTGATTGATGTAAAAAAATAATTCTATATTTTATAATTTATGATTGTTATTAACATATAATACTAGATATTAATAAAAGCTGTTTTTCACGGGTAGAAATGTGAAAACAAGGTCAGGATCATATAGCGAATCCAGCGAGGATCGAACTCCTTAACTATTCCTGAGTGTAGATATGGAATCTCACGAGACTACTTTACTAATAACTTAGAAGACTACGAGAGAGGACACAACTCAAATATAATCCAACTGATTTGTGAAATATCTCTGACTTTCAGACATGCATATTAAAGAAATTATCATTTACTGGATTTATATTTTTTTTTCACATACAGGGATGAGAGGACAATTTGATATCATAATGGGGTTGGGAAATAAGTATAGAACTAAAAGTTTTAATAAGTGTCAGAATGGGCTAACTTAATAAGTATCAAGTGAACATCATGAAATATTCTGTCAAGTTAGCACTAAAGTTATCCACAATGGGTGGCCATTATTGTGTCTTTGTGGTAGACAATAGTACGCTTTGAAAATGTCAACTAAATGTCTTAAAGCTGAAAATTTATTTGACATAGTCAAACATGTAATAATTTGTTAATAGGAGATACGCATTAAAGTAACTAGTACAAAAATCCGGGCGATGTAAAAATAGATTTTTGAAACATATTGCCTGAGGGGGGGGGGGAGTAAAAAATTCAATGTCAGCGAGTTTGTACCCTAAGTAAATAAAATCATCAAATTCATTAAAAGGATTAAAAAATAAAACAATTTTAAATGTAAACTTTAAATATGTATAAAAAATAAAAACTATATATAGATATATAATACCAGTCATGTATTTATTAAAATTTGTTTTAAAAAACAATGAGGACTGTCTAATGTTGCATGTTCAAATTTTGAGTGTATTTATTCTATGTTATGATGATTTTGGGTAATATGACGTAAGCAGTGATGTAATTTTTGTTACAGACAAAAACCGGAAGTGAATCTCCATTATTAATAGATATCAGTCATGATAGATAATAACGTTAAAAATAAGAAAGCTATGTCTTCCTTTTGTAGTCCAACAAAGCTTTCAATTTTATAATCACATCAAGTAATGAAATCTAGACCCCTTTTCTTTCTATCTAACTCAATCTGTATATTAAAATGCATTAGAAACACTTGACTTGATCAAAAAGATGTAAGTAAATGTACGAGCTGATTGTCTCACTTGTCCTGAGGCTTGTGTGTGGTCAAGCATTGTCATACAGAAGAAGAACAGTGTCAATTGGCAAGTTGGGTCTTACTCGTCAGATTCTTGCTCTAAGCCTCATTAGGGACTCAATGTAGGCCTTAGTTTTATGAAAAAAAACTTCACATGAATTAAAGAAAAATGGCATTACTTTTTGACTCACCTTTGTATTTTTACACTGGCCGGAGGGCGTTTTTCTGCAAGTTAGTCTAATGATATCTAATGATTATCCCTGTACTTATTAACTCCTTATATGTTTTGAATATTTGTTGCTAGAAGAAAACTTCTTTCTTCCAGATCAGTTACAGTCAATAAGTTTGGTCTCTTTGGTAACAGAGATTATATTTCTAAGTCTGTTTTATAACATCCAATAATTTAAGTTTTCATATGGCCTCAGGTTTTCATTTGGATCAATGTTGCATTGAGTAATAAACCCTATGACATTTCTAATAACTCGTGAATCATCCGTGTGTCTCAATAAAACTGGTTGTCTTTGTATAATTACATGGTTTTAATTAGTACTTTAAAGTATTTTTAATCAACTTTGAAGTTTTTTTTTTTTTGCTCAGTTTTATTTTAATCAAATAAAGACTGGTTCACTTCTGTCTCAATGAATATTCATTTTAAATATATTTTTAAAATCATAACCATTTGGAAAATATATTCCACTTAACTGCAGATACAAAGAAAAGATTATAAAATTAATGAAATATTCATTAGCAATGAACCTTTTTTTTCTAAGTGAAAAATGAGAAAGCTTAAAAGGAAATTCTATTTAAGTCAGGTTTCAAAAATTACCACTTAGCTGCAAATTAGACTGAAAATTTCTTTATTTTCTGTTATAACCCAAAATGTTAGGAATAACAAATAATACAAAACAGTTAAATGTATTTTTAATTTTAATTTATTTGGTTTTTTTTCTCACTATGGTACAGGAGGATTGATATGGTTTAGACTTTAACTGTTCATATGTTCATGTTAATGCAGTAATCTTGTTTTTGTTTTTTTTATCCTGCTCTTGGTGTTGCTTTTTACAACTCTTTTCCTAAAGAGTGATATCATTCATTAGTGGAGAACTTTCCCCAATATTTTCTAAAAAGCATTTTAAGCATATTGCATTCTTATATTTTACAAATGTTCACTTCTTACAGCTATATATATATATATATATATATATATATATATATATATAATCCAAAAGTCCAGAGAAGAAATCTTCCTTACGACACAAGAGTTTTATTTAAAAAACCTGTCACAGTTTGAGAGCTCAATGTGTGCTCTTAATGTTAGAGTCACAGGGCAAATATATAAGTAAAGAAATAAAAAAAAGACTTAGAGATTTAGCATTATAGTCTATTTCAGGGAGCTTAGACAAATTGCCTAACTCTCCCGACTTATCAGATGCGAATGATGAATTCTTTATTACTTTAAAGGTATCTAAAAACAGATTTTTATTTTTAAAAATTTTTTAAAAATTTTATAGTCCTGTGATATGAATTCCAAATGAAATCCTTGATGTTGCAAAAAAAAATTATTGTAGTTTCACTTCCGCCACAAAAAACTCGGTCAGCAAAAAATGTATCTCTTAATGTATCCCTTATTTTGACAGATTAGGAAAAAGAAAGACATATTCCAAATTCGTCACCAGATGAATTCACCTATTATATTCCATAATGTATCATGGCATCAGTGTGTTAATCATATCAATGATGTTATACAAAAACTTCAATTTTTTTATAGAAAAGATCTTTTTACTGAAGAACCCCCCCACACACACACACACACTTTTCCTGATTTCTAAAACAAATGCTTATGCAGGTTATTTCTTAGTTGAGTAACATGATATTACAGAGTGACCCAGAAAAAACAGAACCCACAAATTTTGTAATAAAACTGTTAATTTTAATTTCAATTTTTTTTTAAAGTTTAAACAGGGTGAGGGTTAGTGACCAAAAAAAAAAAAACAGAACCCAACCCTAAACCCAACCCCTTTTAAACTTAAAAAAAAAATTAAAATTAGAATTAAAACAGTTTTATTACAAAATTTGTGTGGTTCTGTTTTTTCTGCGACACCCTGTAATATCATGTTACTCAACTAGGAAATAACCCTTATGCATTTGGTCTTCTATAAGTATTTACCTTACCCATTTGTCAAGATTAGAATTATTTTTTTAATTTCATTTAAAAATAGTATCATTGAAGTATCAGCCAAACAGCAAGGGAGTCTATACCCTTTTTGCTAGCGGATTTGAATTCGTGTTGACATGTCTATTACCTACAATGATAACCATTACACTATGGGCACCACCTGCTTGTAATTCAATAATCAAGGTTAAAAAATTTAATTTTTTGAATTCTTTTTATTGTTGTTCAAGGATAAGTATTTTTGTAAAAATCCTTTCCTCTTACGAAACACATTATTGCTACATCATACAAATTTTCAGGCAAGGGAATTTCTTTTTAATCCATTCATTTAATTGACCTCAAAACTCTTTTACTTATATAGATGTCACATGTCAATGTTTTGCTTATAAGTTAATGAGAGCAATACTCTTTGGGGATTATTAAATCTACCACATATTAGTCATGCTTATACAAGTGAAATATTTGTCAAAATCTTTTCCCTCTAAATCACTCAGAAGAGAATTTACATTAATTCCCCAAAGATTTTAAAAATTGTTTTTCCTGATTTTCCCAGTGTCTTATATCATCATCATCATCATCATCAAAGCATGCAAACAGCACAGATTCCTTTGAATCTGTCTTGCCATCCATCCCTATCGACCATTGTACTTGGTAAGTCTTCCAGATGGCACCTAATATCTGCATGGAGAAAGATTTTACTGCTAAGCTAACACTGGTGTGTCCATGAGTAGGAGTCCATAAGAGAACATCACTTACTTCTCTAGAAGTCTGTTTAGGGTTATTTCCTATAAGTCTCACATAAACAAAGGGGAACCACTCTTGACTGATAAATTATTTATTTATTTATTTTCCATTAACCTAACCCTATCTTCTTTTTCCCTCGTAGATCAATAAATGAATAAATAATTTATCAGTCAAGAGTGGTTCCCCTTTGTTTATGTTAGAGTTATAGGAAATAACCCTGTTTAGCTTGTCTTACTTGGATGGTTTGCAATATGGGAGGTAACTCTACAACTACTGATTTGTAGGGTGTTGCTTTCAATTCTTTTTTTTTTTTTTTTCAATTTTTTTTTTACTCATCCTAATGTCCTGAAGAAGGTTTTATAACAAACCAAAACATTTTAATCTCAATTTCACCATCTATCTATTAGATAGATAGATAGATAAAGAAATTGATACACCAACTGTCCTTTATATATGTATAGATAATCTATCTATACATATCTTATTATAATGGAGATTGTGTGTTTTTCTGTCTGTAACCGAAACTATATTACTACTCAAGTCACAATTCCCTTAATTATTTACGTCAAATTCTCCATGATTTCATTCTTTTAAACCTTCAGTTATTAATAAAAATTGTTTTACATTATCAATACTGTTGACCATATCTACGTACTAATAACATGCAATTGTATTTATATATACAACAAAATAGCGGTTTACAGTTTGAACGAGAAGGCTAATTTGCATATTGATATTTAAAATTTTATTTTAATAAATATGTGCTTGGTATTATTGATTTCTAATTGTTTGGTTTTATCTTAAGAAATATAAACAAAAATCTCGTGGATAAATCTTAAAAGAAATTTATTTACAAGAAGAAATAACTGTAATATTATCCTTTACTTCCTATTTTAACTAAATAGTTAAATTAGGAAAATTTACCAATGAAAGAGGGGAGTAATGGAAAATGATGGAATAGTTAGTTTCAAAGTTGTTCTATTTTTCGATTATACCCCCTCTGTTGTAGATCTTTTTATCTGCATTCTTAGTCAGTTTCATTAGCCTTTCTAATTTAATATATTTTATTATATCAAAACTTAAATACTTGCACCCGGAGGGTGCATATATTTGCTAGTATATATAAAGGACAGTAGATGTGTATGTATATATGTTTGTCCGGAGGAAACTACGAAAATAAAACAATTAATGACAACTCTGCAATTTATTAAGAAGCTTTAGTTGGGACCTATCAAATTTCCTGGGGACTCATCCAAATAAAATCTGTGTATCCCAGGTTTGGTTTGGTTTGTTTTGTTTTATGGCATATCAACCTCAGTGGGTTATTTAATGCCAATAAAGTTTTGAAATAAATCAATTCTTAATGGATACACAATCTTTTTTTATAAATACATTTTTCTATTTGACCCATAGATGGGACACTAACAGGTACTACCACTCCAGGTCAGAGCGGACCAGGGAGCAAAGGTGATGAAGGGGTGCTCCACATTCCCCAAACCTCCAAAACTGGAACCTCACCATCAGATAGAGTTTAACATCATTCCCAGACCCTTAACCACCGCCTTCAAGCACCCATATGATAAAAAGGGTTGGGGCTTGCCATAAGGGCAATAGGGTTGAGGCAATCATATAGGTGCTAGGGCTTGACGTGACTAGCTGATTGATCAGAGGGGGCCTCTCCGACCGCCCGTCTAGCCTAAGTAAGGGTCTAAGTGGAGTGTTGCAAGTCATGGACTGCTCATCCACCAAGACTCCATCCTTAACAGGTCGCTACCTATGGCCAACAGGTGGCCCCATTTGGGGGAGTCTTACCCCTCTGCAGAGGTGCAGTCAGTGCATTCTAATGCCCCAACGACAGGGTGGTGTATCCCAGAACACACTAAATTAAAAAGCTATCAGCATCACTGCAGGTACGTGTAAAATTTAGCTGAAGGTTTGAAGTTTTGCTCAATTTGTTACTAGTAGTAATTTAAGAAAGGTTCAAAGTTATATATACTTTGGATATACAACTCCGACGAAGGTTAACAGACAAAACATTTAATATAATACAGCACATGGATATGACGTGATACAAAGTACATAGGTAAAAAGATAGATACAAAGTACATAAATAAAGATAAAGACACATTCATGAATGGTACAAGATATACAAAAAGTGCAGGCATGAGACTAAGGATAGTCCATGCTGTAAAGAACTTACAGTAATGTAAGGGGGGCGGAGCCCCAACGAGAGGGGTTAGATAAAATCTACCCCATGTGGCTCATAGTTACTGGAACAGGAAAAGAGGCCGAAAGGGTTTGAACCCGGCGCTTAAATACTATAGCCCCCTAGCGGGCACCAGCAAACTAAATCGGGCAGACAACTCCACCAGGCAAATACGAAACTAACGCTACAGTAACATTATTTTCTCTAGCACAAAAATCCTTGAATAGAGCATTTGAAGAGCTCTAGACAAGCATTCTTTCTATCTTTTTTTTTTTTCTATCCGCTGATCCAACATGAAAAAAGATAATCATTATCTGCCAAAACATTCAAGGTTATGTGCTTAGCTAATTTCCTTTTGATTTATTGAATGGAGAAAATAATTTTTTGTCAGTTTACCAATAACTACACAATTATAGAGAACAGCATTTGTTGTAGTATCATTAGGATAGGTCACACCTGTGTGTAACCGATTGTGGTCATTGACACTATTTAATTGGGAAAATACCTTTTCACAGGTATTACAGGTATTTAGGAGAAAAGGCCTTTCGAGGTCAATTTATAACAATAGTAGACAAAATGTGCCTTGTTGGGTCACCTATTGAGGTCTGGGTAGATAATTGAGATTAGGGAAAAGTGAGTTTGCAAAGCGAATTAAATTTTTGAAAAATAAATATGGCTGGACAAAACATAAAATCATTTTGTAAGATTTCTAAGAAAGGGAAGGTTTGACCTAATTTAAGCTACTGGTTGCTGCTTATGAAATTTAACATAAATACATGTCAAACTCTAAGAGAAATATTAAGAAGGGAAAGTGATAGGTAGAATGTAAAGTAAGGGATAGGTCAGTTTTTGACTTAATTGCAAATTACAACTAATTAGAACAAATCAAAATGGAATTTTTTAAAAACATAACTAAATCCTAAAAGTAAGGAATAATTTTGTATAACTTTTGTGTCATTAAACTAAACAGGAAAAAAGTATTTAGGAGACAAAAGTTGATTCGCTCAGCTTCAGTATAATGATAGATTTCAAAACTAGCGGGACCTTTGGATATACCACAGTATGATACTTTAATTATTACGTTTGATATTTTTACTTAAGAGCTATTGCTAAATAGTTCAATATGTAAAAAGTATAATAATCTTGATTTAACTCTCTTTCACTCTTTTTTTCTTTCTTTCCTTTTTTCATCATGTTCGATTGAAACAGATTAGTGTCATCGCTTCCATGTGCTCACCCCCTCTCTTTATCTTTAACCCTCTCCTTATCTTTCTCCTACTCTTTCTTTCTTTCTTTCTTATTATATTTTTTCTGTGTAGCATGTCATTTTTCTTACCTTTTTTCTTTACAATAAAAACGGAATGGTCCATTATTAGCGGAGGTGATGATACTCATAAGAAATAAGAATTTGACGATTAAGTGACACCAAATAATCAGGATTTACATTTTTGCCTTTCATCTTGGACAATTTGGACAATCTCATTTTTAACCAGAGGGCGTTGCAGGATGGTAACAATCAGAAAATTAAGGAATGAATATATTAACATATAGATAGTGATTTCAGGGCATGAAGTTTTTGTAAGGTACAAAATAGGGCACTTTTGATACTAATTAATGATTTCCATTTAGTCAAAACTTTGAGAACATAATCCGAGGGGAGTCAAAAAGTAATGCTCTTTTCTTTATTTCATAGGTAGTTTTTTTTTTTATAAAACTAAGCCTACATTGAGACCCTAATGAGGCTCAAAGCAAGAATCTGACGAGTAAGACCCAACTTGCCAATCAACAATGTCCTCCTTCTGCATGACAATGCTTGACCACACACAAGAATCAAGGGAGAAAATCACCTCATTTGGGTGGACAACTTTACCGCATCCTCCATACTCACCGTATTTTGCACCTTTACACTATCATCTCTTCGGCCCCATGAAAGAGGGTTTGAGAGACAAACATTATTTCAGTGATGAGGAAGTAAAATCTGTAGTGAATAAGTGGCTCAAAGAACAGTCAACAGAATTTTACGGGGCAGGGATACATGCTTTCATTCAAAGGAGGAACATTCCTAATGATAAAAATGGTGACTTTGATTGTTACCATCCTAAACTAAATGGCATTACTTTTTGACTCGCCCTTGTAATTTTTAAAAAGATATTACTTGAGAAGTGTGGAAAAAATAAAATAAATAAAATAAAGCATTTAATTTTTTTTTTAAATAAAAAACCACACATTTTTTTTGTTTTTTTTTTGTTTTACAACAGTAAGGACCTCCAAAACAATTCTAAAACTTTCTGATTTAATTATTCAGACTCTTATCTTTATAGAAATATTCTAAAATTGGATGAGTAAAATATATTTTGTTTGGATTTCATCAAATTAAATAAGGGGTGGGAGTCAACCTAGTAAAAAAATATTTCCCCTAATATATTTTAGGAAAAACTTATTTTAAATATGAATTCATCTTAAGTATCAAACTTTTTGTGAAAATTTGACTTTTAATTGATTTTTCATAGAATCTTTAAAAGAATTACTGTGACATAGGCAGTAACATAGTTTCAGTTACAGACAAAAACAGACCAAATTTCCATTATTTACAGATTAGAAGTAGAAATAGAAAATAATATTAAGCAAAAACACAGGCATAGAAATTAACGTAGAATATGACGTCAGTAAGTTTCAAGTACTATAACTTCTGAAAGGTCACCTCTAGCAACCATTAAGCTCAATATGAAGTCCAAGCCTGTTGGTAGGGCTTAGAATATGCTGACTGTATCACCAGTAGAGGGGTAAGACCCTGCCCTCAAATTAGAGGTGCCATTGGTAGTATTGAAGTCAGCCAGCCAGCCAACCAACAATTGGTTTGAGCAATGTGACTGGCCAAGCACAACTGCACCAGTGTCAAGACAACTGGTATTTATGAGAATTCAGAACAGTCCACCCATGCATTTGGGTGAGTCCATTCCCTGAGCCCTGATTGGCTGCTTGGTTTGTAGGGTCCTCTGAGGCTCCATAAATCCTGCCACTTTTCAGTGGTCTTTACGGCATCTCAGAATCGTATTCAGTTACGACTGTTTGCCGTCTTGTCTTGCCAATTCGATGGTAATTGGACTTAGTATTCTATAGGTAGGACATAAAACTGCATCTTGTAGTGAGGCTGGGAACTCTGGAAAGTATGGAGTACCCCTTCATAGCCATTACTCCCAGGTCCACTCTGACCTGGAGTGGTAGTACCTTTATGACCCCATCTATGAGTCAAATAGAATTTAAAAAATTGTTAGTATTAGATAGGAAGACTTGATACCATACAACTGTGTGCAAAGCGAGGAGGTGCGTGATGGTGTAGGAAATGAACACAACGAGACGGGTTCAAATACTGGATGGAGTTGTTTGCATTTCATATAGCATTAATCCCCTTGGGAAAGGTATGAATCCCACTTTTCTCCCTCCAGCTATAGGTAGACTGGGCTCTCTAGCCTTGGTTAGGCAACCAGTCTAAGAGAAGGAAAACTCTGAATTCAAACCTGTTAATCTCCGCTTAAGAAATTGACCTTGTGTCACATCCTGCTCGTACAGAGGAGTTTGGTGAATATATATAACTGTGTGCAAATAAATTATTATTAAATAGGAATAGAATAGTTACTTGAAACTATATGATTGTGTATAAATTGTTAGTCATATAAAGTGCTCGAATTAAGGTGCAACTTTGTATCCATGGGCCGGGTTAGCTCAGTCGGTAGAGCGTTCGGCTAGAAACCACAAGCTTCCTAGTTCGATACCGGTCCTCGCCAACTCAGCGTATGAGTAGCACAGGGATCTGTGCGTTAAAGTGATGAGCTGATGGTAGGTGTGGCACTCCACCTCAGATGCTAAAACAATCTCCTTGGTCTAGCGCTATTGAAAAGGGGATAGACTCCCTCGCTGTCTGGTTGATACCAACATTAGGTCGCCCCAACGACTTACTTATATATATATATATATATATATATATAATATATATGAAATTAATATCAATAAATATTAGAATAAGAGAAAGCATGAATTTAGGATGTAAGATAATTTCACAAGGAAGACATGAAACATGAGGAATGAATATATAAAAATAAACCTTCTGTCTATAAATGACATAATAAAAAGTCTTAATTGCTGATAATACAGATCACACATCCTGTATAAAACTTGATTTATAATTGTATTACTTAATCAACATGATATTAAAAGCCAACACACACGCATATGCATGTGTGTGAATGTGCCCTTTCCAACACAGGAAGAGGGTAAAACACATAGATGCAAGGTATTAAAAGAAAGAATCATAATGCACCAAGTCACTAAGGACATGATTCAATTAGATGCATTTCTCATTAGTCAATGCCAATGGCATATTTCCAGTCATTTGAAATTGATTATTTCAATTTCTTCTCTGGCTTTTTTTGTAAGGTCAGCTTTAGGGAAGGACACTGCCAAACGTCAGGGATGCCTTTGGGGGGCCAACAAGTGCATTTGGTCCAGAAAAAAAAATTCTATTTGTGCTTCTTGGTAATATTAGCATTCCCAGTTGATTTTTTAATTTTATTTGAGGTTATTGTTATTTAATCACATTAGTTATAGAGAGCTCTGTAAATGGAGTTCAAAACTGTATGAATTATGCAAATATCCTCAGTGGTTCAAAAGTTATAAGAATTTAAAGCCCCGAAATTGGGAGTACAATAGTGGACATAATTTTGTTCAAAACATGTCAAATCACGGACCAATTCAAAACAAGAAATTCAGTAATTTCTTCACCATTTCTTTATTTTTGGAGCAATTTCTTGCAATTAAGTGTACAATTTCAAGAATATTGATAAAGATTGTCCTCTTTGATTTTGTAAAGCAAACTAACGACTAAATCTTGGCCCCGGAAAAAATTCATATTTTGTGTTTTCAGCTTTTCAAAGCAAAATACCGTTTTAAATCGCTGTAAAAAATAATTCAATGGATAAAAACCCATAAAAATTACATATTTAGAAAGATTATTTTATTTCCTTTCCAACCATATAAATATTTTTAAGATTGAATCAGAAATACTTGAAAAATTGCAAATTAAAATGATTAAGGTGCAAATTTGTCAATGTCCACCAATTTTAGCAAAGTGCTGGTAATGCTAGTAATATTAAGAAAATTTGCATTCGTCTGATGACCAAGCTAACCTGGAAGTTTAGTGGTAGAGCATTGAATTAGATGGCAAAAGCTTTCAGATTCTAAGGCAATGTATTAGGGTATACTAAAAGAATTTTCATTATTTAATCAACGGTATGTTTTGTTTTTTTTTGGGGGAAGAGGGGGGGGTCAAAAGAGCATCTGTTTTTTTTTTGGGGGGGGAGAGGGGGCTTAAAGTCTATATAATCTTCTAGCTTCAGTCAAAAGAGCATCTGCTTAGGAACCGCAATGGTCCTGGTTCAATACCAGCCCTCTCTAACTCAGCGTATGAGTAGCACAGGGACCTTTGTGGTAATTAAGGAGCTGTGGTAGTGTGGCATTCCATCCAGACGCTAAAACAATCTCCCTGGTCTAGCACTAGTGAAAAGGGGATAGACTCCCTTGCTGTCTGGCTGATACCGACTTTACATATACATACATAAAGGATCATTGGTGTATGTATGTATGTATGTATGTATGTCCGGAGAAAACTACGAAAATAAAACTTCCTCATCACTGGAATAATGTTTGCCTCTCAAACCCTCTTTCATGGAGTCAAAGAGATGATATGAAGGCAAACATTATTCCAGTGAAATCTGTAATGAAGAAGTGGCCCAAAGAACAGTCAACAGAATTTTACGGGACCGGGATACATGCTCTCATTTGAAGGTGGAATATTGCTATTGAGAGAAACTGTGACTATGTGGAGAAGTTGGGATGTAATCCATAGAGGACCAGCTTTAATTTGATGTATGATACAACTTCTTGTGTTGGTAATTATGCCTATCCTAAACAAAATAGCATTACTTTTTGACTCAGCCTCATATATATATATATATATATATATATATATAAAGCATTGCCCATAAATTAAATCATTTATTATAAAAAGTTAATTTTCTTCTAAACCAAAGATACCAGGATTTTATTATTTCACATGGACATAATACAAAACAGATATCATTAAGTATTATTTATTACCAAACTCTACAGTACAGAGACTCTATAAACAGAAATTTGAATATATAGCAGTCTAAAAATAAGTACACCTTGTATATAATTATAAATTTGGACCATATGACCTTTAGGCACCCCTTTTGATCTTGATTAAGAAAGGACATGTTTTTCATTTACACTGTCAATATCCAGTTGTTTTAACAGACAATTTTTAGATTTTATTTTTAAATTATAAAACTAACCCCTAACAAACAACCAGATATTGACAGTGTAAATGAAAAACATGTCCTTTTTTAATCGAGATCAAAAAGGGGTGCCTAAAGGTAATATAGTCCATAAATTTTTATTTATAATTAATATTTTATATTCAATTTTATTTTTGGTTATATAGGTATTGCGCTGACATGAGTTCAAATCCTAGATGAGGATGTTTGTATTTCACATAATGCTAATACTCTTAAGAAAGATATGAATCTAACTATTCTCCCTCCAGCTATGGGTAAATAGTAAGGCACTCTTTTACCTTGGTTAGGCAACCAGTCTAGGAGAAGGAAAACTTTGAATTCAAACCTATTAAACTCTACTTAATAAATTGACCTTGTGTCACATCCTGCTCATGTGAAGTGGTTGGTAACTATATATATATATATATATATATATATATACATAGGCAGAGATGCTGATAGGTATGTGTCCTGCATCCCTGATGCACAAAAATCTAAAAGGACACAGTAAAATCATATCCATGCATCCCAGTGTTTTCTTTTTTCTTCCTCACACTTCAAGCTAACTGTAATACATTTCAATAGTTTCTTAGAAATGAATTACACAGGATAGGTTACAAGGTAGGGTTAGATGGCTTTAGTTGTTTCCCCAGTTCATAAATAAAAACCCTTCAATTTATTAAGAAAATTTAGTTGGGACCCATAAATTTTCCAGGGACTCATTCAAATCAAATATGTGCATCCCAGGACGTACTAAATTAAAACTATCAGCATCACTGTATAGGTATTACAATTTATTTTGTCTTCATTTACATTGGCACAAGGCCAGATATATTGGGCATGTAATAGTTAAGTAAAGTCGTCAGGTCGGCCTAATGTCAGTATCAGCCAGAGAGCGAGGGAGTTTATCCCCTTTTCACTAGCACTAGACCAAGGAGATTATTCTTAGTGGAATGCCACACCTACTATCAGCTCCTCACTTTACTGCACAGATGACTGTGCTACTCATACACTGAGTTGGTGAGGGCTGGTATCAAACCAGGAACCTTCCGATTCCTAGCCAAAGCTCTACCGAATGAGCTAAACCGGCCCTTAATTAAATTCACTAAAAATAGTCTGCTAGCCCAGCTCACTAACCATTGAACCATACAATGTGCTCTTAGTGTACAATGCAGTAGCCTTTATTTATTGGCCACTGATATTACTATTGATTCAGTCTTCAGTTAACACTTCATATTTTGCTTGTATCTTTCTTAATAGTATTTAAATTTTATAGCAATCAAAGAAAAAAAATCTGGCACCTATACATAGCCAAAATACCACAGTAATATTTAAAACTAGATGTTAACTGTTATTTGCATAATCGGTGAAGATATTGAATAAAAAGCAAATCATATTTCAAAAGTTGGCAATGAAATGTTATGCAAAAAGCTCCAAGGACCAACTAAACAGTGGCCAAAATAAACTAAAAAAAAAAAAAAATGCCTGAATTAAATGCAATCAATAATTCTATAAAACTAAGACAAACACTTAGCATAAAAAAAAAGATGAGTCAAAGATATAATCATCTGATTTAAGTAGGAAAAAAGACAACAAAAAAAAAAATAGAAGAAAAATTGGCGGGTTTTTCAGCAATGATTTTAAAGACCAAAATAAAATTACAAGGTTTTTTGCAGAGCGTTTTCAATAAGTGATTTTTTTATTTTTTATAGTAACAAGAAGTTAACTAAAAAGTTTACAAATAAATAAATACCTACGATTTTGTGGAAAATTGATGTGGAAATTATTCAAAATAATTGTTTGCTTATTACATGCACGCAACATTTTATTTGAGTGGGAAAAAAGACAAAAAAAAAGCATAGAAAAAAAATTGGCGGGTTTTTCAGCAATGATTTTAAAGACCAAAATAAAATTACAAGAGGTTTTTTGCAGAGCGTTTCAACAAGTGATAAAAAGTTGGAAAGATATCTATTAATAATGGAGATTGTCTGTATTTCTGTCTGTAACAAAAACTACGTCAGAGCTTACGTCACAATATTCTTATGCTATATACACCCAAAATTTGAGTAAGCAATTTGAAAAATTGTTTTTTTACTCACGTTCTTTTTTTTTCTTTTTTTTTTTACAGTAACAAGAAGTTAACTAAAAAGTTTACAAATAAATAAATACCTAAGATTTTGTGTAAAATTGATGTGGAAAATATTCAAAATAATTGTTTGATTATTACATGCACACAACATTTTATTTGAGAGGGACGGGGCTCAGTTTTCATTTCAAATTGTTTTATTTTTTTTTTTTTTACTCCTTTAATAAATATGAGGATTTTGCTTACTTAGGATACAAACCCTCTGACATTGAATTTTTAAACTCCCACCCTCTCAGGCAATGTCTTTTAAAAATTAATTTTTACGACGCCCAGAGGGTGTTTTCTGTTGCTAGTTGTCTCTAAAAAACAAAAAAAAACAAATAGTGATTATGATAGCAAAAACACTTTGCCTGGTCAAATTAACCTTTAATGAATGGATCTTATTGACAGATCACATCTGTACAGGAAGACATCAAAACTGCATTTGTATAAATGCTCTAATGGACATTTGACAGTTATTTAAGTGATGAATAACCTTTTTATATAGCTATAAGGTTATAAATACTAATACGACTGAACAACTTTGCATATGAATATAAAATATGAAATTGCTTTTGTTAAATGTGATGCAGTAGATAGGTTAGTCTGACCAGCATATTTGCCACCACTTCGTGCACTTAGCTTAAATGGCAAGCTGAATGCAACTTCTGGTTTTTATAAAAATTTGTGGACTGATCAGAATCCAGGCGTAACTAAATACAGATCTTACCTTGTTGCAAGCCTACTGCAGAATGCCAGAGTATTTATCAAGCATCATAACTTCCTTGCAATTTGTGTTAGTATATATATATTTACCAACCCCTCCACACGAGCAGGGTGTGACACAAGATCAATTTCTTAAGCGGAGTTCAACAGGTTTGAATTCAGAGTTTTCCTTCTCCTAAACCGGTTGCCTAACCAAGGTTAAAGAGCCCAGTCTGCCCTACTATTTATCCATAGCTGGAGGGAGAGTAGGATTCATACCTTTCCCAAGGGTATTAGTTTGAAAATTAAAAACAAACAAACAGAGGCAATGTCAATTTGATTTTAATAAATTTTAGTATTACTGATTTCTTAATGAATATGGGCAAAAGTCTCAGAGATAAATCTCAAAAGAAATCCATTTTTTAATATTTTTTAAAGTAAGTTTAATACTCTATGAATTAATAATTAAAGTAATTTAAAAAAATCTATTTTAAAGCATGATTTCAATTTCGTAAAATTTACGCTCAACTAAAATTGAAATCATGCCATAAAAAGATACTTGGTTTTGTTTTATTAAAACAAACCAAAACGTTTGCTCATTTGAAGAGAGATAGTTAGTCTGTGAAACAGGGATTGGTCGGTCGTTGACTTAATTGCTAATTACGCCTAATTAAAACCAATTAAATTGAATTTTTTTTCAAACACTTTGTAGTGCTAACACCAAGGAATATCTAAGTATAAATATTGTGTCCATAACATAAATAGAAAAAAATAGCTGGAGAAGGTTGATAAACTCAGCTTTAGTAATAATAATATATATATATATATATATATATATATAGTAAAGTAAAGTCGTCGGGGCAGCCTAAAGTCGGTATCAGCGAGGGAGTCTATCCCCTTTTCAATAGCGCTAGACCAAGGAGATTGTTTCTAGTATCTGAGGTGGAGCGCCACACTTACCATCAGCTCCTTACTTTACCGCACAGATCCCTGTGCTACTCATACGCTGAGTTGGCGGGGACCGGTATCGAACTAGGAACCTTGTGGTTTCTAGCCGAACGCTCTACCGACTGAGCTAACCCGGCAATATATATATATAATGTGGAGAAAGGTAGACAAACACGGGATGTTGTAGAAAATGGATGTTTATTGTAGGTAGTGATGTCGACAATGCAATGTTTCGGTCTGTTAGACCTTCTTCAGGCCTTTAGGAATAGAGTTCTTGCTTCAGTGGTGAACATTTTCTTTCTAATGAATTAGGAGGTTGTGAATAAGGGGAGGGGTGGTCGGTTGATGGTGTCAGAAGAGTTTGGAGGTGGATTTTCCTTTTCTCTAATAGGGAGTGTATCATAGTGGATTCTGATAGTGCCACAGGTGTTAGGTGTTTGGGTTATATGTATGTATGGTGGATGGCATAAGGATATATATATATATATGTGCCATATATAAAGTCGTCGTCAGGGTGGCCTAAAGTCGGTATCAGCCAATTGGTAAGGGAGTCTATCCCCTTTTCGCTAGTGCTAGACCAAGGAGATTGTTTTTGTGTCTGAGGTGGAGCACCACACTTACCATCACCTCCTCACATTACTGCACAGATCCCCGTGCTACTCATACGCTGAGTTGGCGAGGGCCAGTATCGAACTAGGAACCCTGTGGTTTCTAGCCGAACGCTCTACTGACTGGGCTAACCCAGCCCATCTTATTTACAATGAAAATCTATTGGCACTTATTTACTAGAGAAATGCATTACATAGGATTTACTATAGAAATATAATGGATCTTATTTACAATAAAAATCTATTGGCACTTATTTACTAGAGAAATGCATTACATAGGATTTACTATAGAAATATAAGGATCTTATTTACAATAAAAATCTATTGGCACTTATTTACTAGAGAAATGCATTACATAGGATTTACTATTAAATACAATGCAACTTCACCACAGTAATGGAAGCATTCCATTGTCATGGTGATAGGCATGTTATTAGATGTTTGCATGTTGATTTTTTTTTAATACATGCATCTTAAACAACCTGGTCTCACTAATGAGCAACGAGGAATTTGATTGTTATGATAAAATGGCTTTTGTATTTGTTGTATTATTAAAAGTTTTGTTAATTTGAAACTATTTAGATACGTTAAAATAATTATAATTTTATAGATTCTACCCCCAGCTATGGGTAAATAGTAGGAGAGACTAGACTCTTTAATATTGGTATGGTAATCAGTCTTGGAGAAGGAAAACTCTGAATTGAAACCTGTGAAACTCCGCTTAAGAATTGACCTTGTGTTGCATCCCGCTCAAGCAAAGGGGTTGATAAGGGGTAAAGATAAAAGAATATATCAATATTAATACGGTAAAAGATCAAGCTAAGAAATGTTTTTCTTACTGGTTGAAATATTTGTATTTAAGAAAATATAATTCTCCAAGAGTCAATTTGCACAAAGTTGTCTGATTCTTTTGTTTCAAAATCTCCTTATTTTCTCTGAACATTTTTGGTTATAAATTTTATTTCAAAATAGGTTTGGGATTTTCACAGATACTGATACTACATTCATTCTTGCCATGAGTACCCAGGCCTCACCTAATGTCACTCTGCCCCCTAAGCCAGTGCTGACGAAAATCCCCCAGGCATTGTCCAGGTTGGTACCCTGTAACCTGTGGCACAATGCATAGGTGCAGAATGCAAATCTGATGTAAACAAGTGTGTGTGTGTGTGTATATATATATATATATATATAACGGTATAGTTAGTTATATTGAATACGTAGTAGTAAGACCACCCACATATAAGTATATATATATGTGTATTCAGTGTGGATCATGTGTGTGCATATGTATGTATATATATTTATATATTATTATTTATTTATATTAAGAAGGCAATTACAATGCGTATAAAAAAAATAAAATGATGTCCAGTGTCTAATCAATTTTGAAGAAACTTCATCTTCAGAGACTGTTTTTGAAATGGACGCGGTCTTTTGTGTTTTTTTTTGTTTTGGACGTTATAAACACACGTCTCGTGGGTTGTTATAATGGGAAGAGCCATGATATCCGTTGTTCAATCAATTTCAATTTCATTCCTTTTATTTATTTATTTATATATTTTATTTATTTTTTTATATATAAATATTTATATATGTGTAAACATGTATAGATAAGTGTATGTGAAGGCTTGGTCATTAAGACCATTAAAAACTAAGGTAGATCAAAAGTTGTGATAGGACTATTAGCCAGACGAAAAGTCTGGCTTTTGGAGCAAGTTGATGGTTACTTAGAGGTCAAAACAGCAATAAAATTTGACAGAATTTTAGAACAAAGAGAATTGAAATCCCATGTGAAATCTTGGGGGGGGGGGGGTGAGACTTGAATGAGATTTGAGAGTTACTGGGAAATTTGTAAAGTTAGTCAGTTAGTGGTTAGACAGCGACAGATGAGTTGAAATTTGGTAGCTGAAAAAGTGAGATCGCCTTTAGAGCAGAAGTCATGACTGGATAGAGATGGGGGTGCATCCCCCCTCTTGGGTGACAGTACATATTGAAGTCAGTCAGTCTACTATTGGTTTGAACAACAGCAACTGGCCAAGCATAACTGAACCAGTGTCAAGACAACTGGTACTTATGGGAATTCAGAATAGTCCACTCATGCATTTGGGTGATTCCATTCCTTGAGTCCTGATTGGCTGCTTGGTTTGTATGATGTTCTGAGGCTTCATAAATATCCTGCCATTTTGCAGTAGTCCTTGCAGCAAACCAGGTTCATATTAAGTTACGACTGCTTGCTGTCTTGTCTTACCAATTCAACGGTATTTGGAACTAGTATGATTATTCTACAGTACAGAGTAGAAGATTGGAAGGATGACCAAAAAATGAATGAATGAAGTCCTATACCTCATCTCTGACCATTTTGAATGTTCACCTGATTTGTCTTTGTCTTGTCTTTGTTCTCTCTTTGTTGATTGTTTGTTCACCCTTTGTGTATTTCTTTCTCAAATAACTTGTCCAGTTCTGTTAGAACATTTTTAACTGAAGGACTTTTCTTTTAAATTCATAGCTTAAGTAGCAACAACTACTTAATCTGTTGCAGTTTGTCCATTGGGGTTGAACTAGTAAATGCCTGGAGGAGCTATGCCATTGACATTGCCTCTGTTTTTCTTAAATTTTCAAACTTTGTGTATGCTTCATACATTTGGTATGTCTTTCTTTCTCAAATAACTTGTCCAGCTCTGTTAGAACATTTTTAACACCATCATCAGTTGTTAGGAGAGATTTATCTATAGCTATGGCAATTTCTCATGCTTTTCCTTCCAAGAAGTGCCAGTGCTACACCTTGTTTTTTTTTATCCATTTCAGTCAACATCTGCCATAATTCGACTTCCATTTTCCATTTTTAGAGTTTTGTTTTTAATTATAAACCTAACCCTAATCCCTAACAAACAACCAGATTTTTACGCGTAAATGAGAAAAGTGTCCCCACGAGTCGAGATCGCAGAAAGGGTGCCTTATGGTCATATGGTCCATTTTTTCTTCCCTTCATCTTCAGTCTTTTCTCTTTTTATTTATAAAAAAAATTGAGTCAGCCTTAAATACCCAATATATATGTTGTGTCCTAAATATAAAGGGGAGGGAGGGTAAAAGTTAACTGACCTAAAAAATATGAATGTTTTTAAATAAAATAACTGGAGCATTATAATTTTCATCCATTAATATATCAACACTGAAAATCTCATTAAAATCAGTTAATTCCCTGATTTTTGGTATTTTTTTTCCAAATGTGGGTAGATGTTTGTAAGTAGTCATCTTTAAAGCTCTGCTACCAATAATAAATGTCAGGTGTTGAATGGCATAGTGCCTCCAGACATTTACTAGTTCAGTGCCAATGGACAAACTGCAACAGATTAAGTAGTTGTTGCTACTACTGCTAGGAACAGTCCAATAAGTTGAGTAGGTGTTTGGCTTGTTCCATTAACCAATAGTTAACACATACATTATTCACCGAGTCTTTCCAATATGGCATGTCTAGTTGATGGACACCCAGCATCACTAAAAACAAGAGCTAAAAAAAGTAGGTGAGTTCTCATACCTACTGGTTAGGTAGCAATATCTCATCTACAGAAAGCGATGTTTCCCTTCATGCTAATGCCCTTGGGAAAGGCATGAAACCTTTTGTTCTCTTCCCAGCTATATACAAAATACTGCGGTCTTTAGCCTTTATACAGCAACCAGTCTAGGAGAAGGAAATTTTTTAAATTCAAACTAACTTTGATCCACTTAAAAATTGACCTTGTGTCAACTTCTGCCTGTGGCAGAGAGGTTGGGTAAATATATACAAATTCAAACCAGCTTTACTCTGCTTAAAAATTGACCTTGTGTCACTTCCGACATATGTCTGAGAAATTTGGTAAATACATACTAATAAATGTCAAGGTGTTGAATGGTATAGTTCCTAGGCATTTACTAGTTCAGTGCCAATGGACAAACTGCAACAGATTAAGTAGTTGTTGCTACTACTGCTAGGAACAGTCCACTAAGTTCAGCAGGTGTTTGGCTTGTTCCATTGACCAATGGATGAGCTCTAAATGAAATTAAATGAGTAGTTATCATATGCTTGATTTAAACCTTTAGAGATGCTGACCATTGAATGCAAAATAATTATGGGTGTCAATTTTTCAAAGTGATTAATCATGAGAAAAAAATAATTAAATTATTAGTGAAATAGATCACTAATTAGGACAGAGCCTATTTTAGTATTGACCACCTCAAGCGGGTTTTTAATAGGTTTGAATTCAGAGTTTTCCTTCTAGACTGGTTGCCTAACCATGGTTAAAGAGCCCAGTCTGTCCTACTATTTACCCATAGCTGGAGGGAGTGTAGTTGGATTCATACTTTTCCTAAGAGTATTAGCGCTATGTGAACTGTAGATTTGTCCAGGATTTGAACTTGGGTCGACGAGTCCATTTCCTATGACTCTAACCATTACACCATGTGCCTCTAACTTAAAAGCTGTAGAAAGAAATACTAAACCCTAGAATAGTTTATTTCTGTGAAGTTCAAATTGAAATAAAAGATGTTTGGTTGGTTGGTTGGGTTTTACGGCATGGCAACTCCATTGGGTCATTTTATGCCGAAGATGACTTGTTTTATTTATTCTTGTTCGATACTCAATTGTTTTTTTTAACTCAATTGTTTTAGATACATTTTTAGAATACATTTTGTTCTATTTAACCCATAGATGGGATCCTAACAGGTAGTACACTCTGAGTCAGAGTGAACATGGAAGTAATGGTGATGAAGGTGTACTCTACATTCCCCAGAGCTCCAGAATTGGAATCTCACATCAGATAGTTTAACATCATACACAGGTTTGGTTTGGTTTGATTTGTTTTATGGCATATCAACCTCGTGGGTCATTTAATGCCGACAAGTTTTGCAATAAAGTCATTCTTAATGGATACTCAAATTTTTTTATAAACACATTTTTCTATTTAACCCATAGATGGGACCCTAACAGGTACTATCACTCTAGGTCAGATTGGACCAGGAAGCAATGGTGATGAAGGGTGCTCCACATTCCCCAAACCTCCAGAACTGGAACCTCACCATCAGATAGAGTTTAACGTCATTCCAGGACATGTAGACCTCAGCCACCGCCTTCTAGCACCCATATGATAAAAAGGGTTAGGACTTGCCATAAGGGCAATAGGGTTGGGAAAATCATATAGGTGCTAGGGCTTGACGTGACCAACCAATTGATTGGAGGTGGCCTCTCCGACTGCCCGTCTAGGCCAAGAAGGGGCCAAAGTGGAGTATTGCAAGTCATGGACTGCTCAACCACCTGGTCTCTATCCTTAAGCATCACGGGTCGCCACCCATGGCCAACAGGTGGCCCCATTTGGGGGAATCATACACAGGACAATGAGATAAAGAAGAATTGGTGGGAAAAGAATGGTATGAAAAAAGTTGAAGGACACGTTTCAAAATACCAAAAAGACAAGACAAAAATGGAAAGTGGTCGTAGGATGATCTATCATTCATGATAAAGCACAATGAATCATATTATTATAACAAAGAAAAAATATATTTTATTCATTTTTACTTTTGGATAAAAAAAAAAAACTATCAATCATTATTATTACTAGCAAATATATGCACCTTCCGGGTGTAAGTATTTAAGTTTATTTGATATTATATTGAATTAGAAAGGCTAATGAAACTAAATAAGAATGCAGATAAAAAGATTTGAAACAGAGGGCGGTATAATGGAAAAATAGAACAACTGAAACTTACTCTTCCATCACTCCATTCTTTCATTGCTAAATTTTCCTAATTCAACAATTTAGTTAAAGTAAGAATTAATGAATAAAACTACAGTTATTTCTTCTTGCTAAGGGATTTCTTTAAGATTTTTGCTCATATTCATTAAGATAAAACCAAACAATTAGAAATCAAATAATACTAAGCACATATTTATTAAAATAAAATTTTTAAGATCAATATGCAAATTAACCTTCCTGTGTACACTGTAAACTGCTATTTTGTTGTATATATAAATACAATTGTATGTTATTAGTATGTAGATATGGTCAATAGTTAAAATAATGTAAACAATTTTATTATTAATTGATGTTTAAATAAAAATGAAATCCTGGAGAATGTGACATTAATAACTAAGCGAATTGTGACTCGAGTAGTAATATAGTTTTGGTTACAGACAAACACACAATTATAATCCATTATAATAAGATTTTGACTAGCATTTTTTTCATCTTTTTAATTTTTAGTTACTTTATTTGAATTGAATCTTTTGCAAACTAACAGCTCTTATAGTTTAGTTAATCAAGCAGTCTGTATAGATAACCAGGCTTCCTTGCGAAAACATAGGAGTGTAAATCTCACCAATTGTTTATCTTTTATATATTAATACTCTTGTTCTTTAATCTTCCAACCGTTATCATCCGGAACACCTTCTGGTTAAAAATTAGACCGTCCAAATCATCAAAGATGAAAATCCAAAAATATAAATCCTGATTATCTGGTGTTGCTTATCTGCAGAACTTTTTTTCTTATGAGTGTCATCACCTCAGCTAAATAATGGAACATTTCGTTTTTATTATAAAGAAAGAAAGGGAAGAAAAAGGAAATGCTACACGAATAAATATAAGAAAGAAAGAAAGAAAGAAGAAAGAGAGTAGGGGAAAGAAAGAGAGAAGAGGTGAGCACACAGAAGCGATAACACAACTGTTTCAATCAAACATAATAAAAAGATAAAAAGAAGGAAGAAGAAAAAAGATAATAAGAGGAAAGAAGAAAAAGATAAAAAGAAGGAAGAAAGAAAAAAAGATAAAAAGAAGGAAGAAAGAAAAAGATAAAAGAAGGAAAGAAAGAAAAAAGATAAAAAGAAGGAAAGAAAGAAAAAAAGATAAAAAGAAGGAAGAAAGAAAAAGATAAAAAGAAGGAAAGAAGAAAAGATAAAAGAGAAGAAAGAAAAAGATAAAAAGAAGGAAAGAAAGAAAAAAAGATAAAAGAAGGAAAGAAAGAAGAAAAGATAAAAAGAAAGGAAGAAAGAAGAAAGATAAAAAGAAGGAAAGAAAGAAGAAAGATAAAAAGAAGGAAAGAAAGAAGAAAAGATAAAGAAGAAAGAAGAGAAGAAAAAGAAGGAAAAGAGAAGAAAGATAAAAAAGAAGGAAAGAAAGAAGAAAAGAAATAAGAAGAAGGAAAGAAGAAAAGATAAAAGAAGGAAAGAAAGAAGAAAAGATAAAAAGAAGGAAAGAAGGAAGAAAGATAAAAGAGGATAAAAAGAAGGAAGAAAGAAGAAAAGATAAAAAGAAGGAAAGAAAGAAAAAAAAAGATAAAAGAAGGAAGAAAAAAAAAAGATAAAAGAAGGAAAGAAAGAAAAGATAAAAAGAAGGAAGAAAGAAAAAAAAGATAAAAGAAGGAAAGAAAGAAGAAGAAAAGAAGAAAGAAGAAAGATAAAAAGAAAAAAAAAAGATAAAAAGAAGGAAATAAAGAAAAAAGATAAAAGAAGGAAGAAGAAAAAAGATAAAAAGAAGGAAAGAAGAAAAAAGATAAAAGAAGGAAAGAAAGAAAAAAGATAAAAAGAAGGAAAGAAAGAAAAAAAGAGAGAGAGTTAAATCAAGATTATTAAACTTTTAACACATCTTGTAACACCCTCTGGTTAAAAATGAGACCATCCAAATCATAAAAGATGAAATGTAAAAAATGTAAATCCTGATTATCTCGTGTTGCTCATCAGCCGAATTCTTATCTTTTGTGAGTGCTGTCACCTCAGCTAAATAATAGACTTTTGTTTTTATTAAAAATAAAGAAAGGAAAGAAAAAAGGACATGCTACACAAAAATATAATATAAGCGATAACATTAATTAGTTCCAATCGAACATAATGAAAATATGAAAACAAGGAAAGAAAGAAAAAAAAAACGAGTGAGGGTTAAATCAAGATTATTATACTTTTTACATATTGAACTCTTTTGCAATAGCTCTTGAGTAAACATATCAAAAACATCGTAATAATTAAATTATCATACTGTGGCATATCCACAGGTTCACTAGTCTTTTATTATTGCTTCAGATTAGAAATGATGACCAAGTGAGTTGGAATATGACAGCTATGTTGTCCAGCTTGGATGTCATTATTTACATAGGCAGCTGTGTTTGGTAAGATGAGCTGGAAATGATCCAATGTCATCAAGTACAGAGTAAATGAAGGACAAGTATCATCAAAAAACACCTGCAGAGAACTGTAAACACATGAGCCCACCCAGAAGCTGAGTGTCATAAATACAGACACCTGATAAATACAAGAAAGAAGACACAAAGACAGTCTTAGGGTAAGTTTCTACCCGGAGTAGAATTTGAAGTTATCAAGATTTCTTCCTTCCAGTTTCATAGAGACATCTATCTATCTATCTATCTATCCTATATATATAAAGGGCAGTTGTGTATATGTGTATGTCCGGGGAACTTGAAATAAAACAATTAACGACAAGTAATATATATATATATATATATATATATATATAAACCACACACATATTCACTATCACCAGGATGCATGTTGAGCTAAAATATGAAGATTTTATTTATATTCAAGGAAGATATTTAAAAAAAATTTGTATAGTAACAGAAGTAATTGAAATATGATTGATTGATTGAATTAATCCCTTATTTATATTGAATTTTTTTTTTTAATTGTAAATTATTGAATTAAAATTTCTTACTATATTGTTATATATTTATGTGGGGATTTTATGGAGATCCAGTGAGGATCTAACTTGTGATAAGTAATAATGGATCTCGAGACAAACTTTTTAAAATCCCCCCTCTACCCAGGCGACACCGGGTAGCCACTTCTAGTACATATATAAAGGGCGTTGTGTGAATCTGTATGTCCGGAGGAAACTTCAAAAGTAAACCAATTGACAAAGTAAATATATATACACATTAAATATCACCAGGGCTTGGTTTTTGAGCAAAAGTAATGAAGACTTGATTTATATTCGTGAAGATATTAAAAAATAAAATTCAAATGATAATAGCGTGTATTTTTTTTTTCATTTGATATTTTAGATAGTAGAAATTAACATTTCTTTTCAGAGTAGCTGGATCAATGCCAGGTCTTTTTTTTTTTTTATAAAAGGATTTAAATGGGGCATCTTACGAGGATTCAACTCAGGATTCAGTAATAATGGATCTGCGGACTAACTTTAAAAATCCCCTCTACCCAGGCGACACGGGTAGCCACTGCTAGTTGTTAATAAATAAGATTTATTATATTTTATGTATTAATGATATTGACTTAAATCAAATAGTCATTGATTAACTTACACATTTCCTGAGGGTATTGTGATGTAAGCAGTGACGTAGTTTCGGTTACAGACAACAAACACTGAATCCCATTATAATAAGATAAAAAAGCCTGCTAAACTTTCTTAAAGATTAACCCCGTATATGCATGCATTACTGCCAAGTTTTCCTTTTAACAGTCTAGCCGTGTTTTTGTCTGTAGAGTATTATGATGTAGCAGTGACATAGTTTCGGTTACAGACAAACAAACACTGATCTCCATCATATAAAAAGATAAGATGCTAACCTTTCTTAAAGATTAACCTGTATATGCATGTATTACTGCTAAGTTTTCCTTTCTAAACAGTCTAGCCGGTGTTTTTGTCTGTAGAGTATTTGATGTAAGCACGTGACATAGTTTCGGTTACAGACAACAAACACTGAATCTCCATTATAATAAGATATGTATTAATGGTTTGAACTAAAAATTAAATGTAATTGATTAACTACACATTTCCTGTGGGTATTGTGGGATGTAAGCAGTGACATAGTTTCGGTTACAGACAAAACACTGAATCTCCATCATAATAAGATAAGATGCTAAACCTTTCTTAAAGATTAACCCTGTATATTGCATGCTAACTGCAAGTTTTCCTTTCTAACAGTCTAGCCGGTGTTTTGTCTGTAGAGTATTGTGAATGTAAGCAGTGACATAGTTTCGGTTACAGACAAACAAACACTGAATCTCCATCATAATAAGATAAGATGCTAACCTTTCTTAAAGATTAACTCTGTATATGCATGCATTACTGCCAAGTTTTCCTTTCTAACAGTCTAGCCGGTGTTTTTGTCTGTAGAGTATTGTGATGTAGCAGTGACATAGTTTCGGTTACAGACAACAAACACTGAATCTCCATCATAATAAGATAAGATGCTAACCTTTCTTAAAGATTAACCTGTATATGCATGCATTACTGCCAAGTTTTCCTTTCTAACAGTCTAGCCGGTGTTTTTGTCTGTAGAGTATTGTGATGTAAGCAGTGACATAGTTTCGGTTACAGACAAACAAACACTGAATCTCCATCATAATAAGATAAGATGCTAACCTTTCTTAAAGATTAACCCCTGTATATGCAGTATTACTGCTAAGTTTTCCTTTCTAACAGTCTAGCCGGTGTTTTTGTCTGTAGAGTATATGATGTAAGCAGTGACATAGTTTCGGTTACAGACAAACAAACACTGAATCTCCATTATAAATAAGATATGTATTAATGTTTTGACTAAAAATTAAAATGTAATTGATTTAACGTACACAGTTTCCTGTGGGTATTGTGATGTAAGCAGTGACATAGTTTCGGTTACAGACAAACAACACTGAATCTCATCATAATAAGATAAGATGCTAACCTTTCTTAAAGATTAACCCTGTATATGCATGCATAACTGCCAAGTTTTCCTTTCTAACAGTCTAGCCGGTGTTTTTGTCTGTAGAGTATTGTGATGTAAGCAGTGACATAGTTTCGGTTACAGACAAACAAACACTGAATCTCCATCATAATAAGATAAGATGCTAACCTTTCTTAAAGATTAACTCTGTATATGCATGCATTACTGCCAAGTTTTCCTTTCTAACAGTCTAGCCGTGTTTTTTGTCTGTAGAGTATTGTGATGTAAGCGTGACATAGTTTCGGTTACAGACAAACAAACACTGAATCTCCATCATAATAAGATAAGATGCTAACCTTTCTTAAAGATTAACCCTGTATATGCATGCATATGCCAAGTTTTCCTTTCTACCAGTCTAGCCGGTGTTTTTGTCTGTAGAGTATTGTGATGTAGCAGTGACATAGTTTCGGTTACAGACAAACAAACACTGAATCTCCATCA
Source organism: Doryteuthis pealeii (assembly GCA_023376005.1). NCBI lineage: Eukaryota > Metazoa > Mollusca > Cephalopoda > Myopsida > Loliginidae > Doryteuthis > Doryteuthis pealeii. Next base: position 77,795,650 of record CM042157.1, read on the forward strand.
TAAAATAAGATAAGATGCTAACCTTTCTTAAAGATTAACCCTGTATATGCATGCATAACTGCCAGTTTTCCTTTCTAACAGTCTAGCCGGTGTTTTTGTCTGTAGAGTATTGTGATGTAAGCAGTGCATAGTTTCGGTTACAGACAAACAAACACTGAATCTCCATCATAATAAGATAAGATGCTAACCTTTCTTAAAGATTAACCTGTATATCATGCATTACTGCCAAGTTTTCCTTTCTACAGACTAGCGGTGTTTTTGTCTGTAGAGTATTGTGATGTAACAGTGACTAGTTTCGGTTACAGACAAACAAACACTGAATCTCCATCATAATAAGATAAGATGCTAACCTTTCTTAAAGATTAACCCTGTATATGCATGCATATACTGCCAAGTTTCCTTTCTACAGTCTAGCCGGTGTTTTTGTCTGTAGAGTATTGTGATGTAAGCAGTGACATAGTTTCGGTTACACAAACAAACACTGAATCTCCATCATAATAAGATAAGATGCTAAACCTTTCTTAAAGATTAACCCTGTATATGCATGCATTACTGCCCAAGTTTTCCTTTCTAACAGTCTAGCCGGTGTTTTTGTCTGTAGAGTATTGTGATGTAAGCAGTGACATAGTTTCGGTTACAGAAACAAACACTGAATCTCCATCATAATAAGATAAGATGCTAAACCTTTCTTAAAGATTAACCCTGTATATGCATGCATTACTGCTCAGTTTTCCTTTCTAACAGTCTAGCCGTGTTTTTGTCTGTAGAGTATTGTGATGTAAGCAGTGACATAGTTTCGGTTCAGACAAACAAACACGAATCTCCATCATAATAAGATAAGATGCTAACCTTTCTTAAAGATTAACCCTGTATATGCATGCATTACTGCCAAGTTTTCCTTTCTAACAGTCTAGCCGGTGTTTTGTCTGTAGAGTATTGTGATGTAAGCAGTGACATAGTTTCGGTTACAGACAAACAAACACTGAATCTCCATCATAATAAGATAAGATGCTAACCTTTCTTAAAGATTAACCTGTATATGCATGCATTACTGCCAAGTTTTCCTTTCTAACAGTCTAGCCAGTGTTTTTTGTCTGTAGAGTATTGTGATGTAAGCATGACATAGTTTCGGTTACAGACAAACAAACACTGAATCTCCATCATAATAAGATAAGATGCTAACTTTCTAAAGATTAACCCTGTATATGCATGCATTACTGCCAGTTTTCCTTTCTAAACAGTCTAGCCAGTTTTGTCTGTGAGTATTGTATGTAAGCATGACATAGTTTCGTACAGACAAACAAACACTGAATCCTCCATCATAATAAGATAAGTGCTAACCTTTTAGATTAACCCTGTATATGCATGAACTGCAAGTTTTCCTTTTAACAGTCTGCCAGTGTTTTTGTCTGTAGAGTGTCAGACATATTACTCTCAAACAGAACAGTTGAAACTGTTGAAACCTGTTGATACGAGGAGTAGCTGCAGATCAGCATGTGACAATGGACAAACTCACAATCACAATCAGGTGGAAAAGAGTCAACGTAGAAAAAAAATCCTTTGGAGACAGACTATTTATAGATGTCAATGGTTTGTGGCAATAAGAAAAAAAAAATAAATAAATAAAAGAAAAGTTAGTTAATAGTCATCATGCAAATATGAAAAAAAATCACTTAAGTCTACACAGAATATACCATTAAAAAAGAATAACACGCAAACATCTACATTGTTATATATTTATAGTTATTATAAAATATATTAGTATTGTTGAAAATGTGTGGTTAAATAGTGTAAGAATTAAAGTGGATATATACTTGAAAGATACAAATCCGCAAGTTATAGACGAATACATTTAATATGGTAAGAATGGATATAACAGGGTAACATAATACATAGAGGTGTACATAAAATACATAGTAAGTAAAAGGGAAAAATATACAAACACAGACATGAGACTAAGAATAGTTCACGCTGTAGTAAATCACTTACAGTGATTAAGTCCGGCGTTGAGGGCAAAGCCCGCCACGAGGAGGGAGTAGACCAGAGTCTGTCTCGTAGGTCGAGCAGCAGGAAAAAGAGAAGAGACGTTCAAACCAGCCACTTAAATATAAACGGCCCTAAGCGGGAACCAGCAAAACTAAAAGGGTAGACAACTCCCCAGGCAGAATACGAAATAATGCAACATAGGTAAAGTGTGTAATTTTATAGTGTGTTGAGAGTCAAAATGGAAAAATATGTGTTACTAATAAGTGTGTGATCTGGAGAAAAATTGTTGGTAGAATCTAGCACCATTCATTTTTTCAAATAAAAATTAAACAGAGAACCCGGATGTTTTCTTTTATCGCTTACCTGTCCAAGCTTGTTCTCAAGAATTATAAAATTCCCTCACAATATCTAACAATATTCATTTATCTTCTATATATTAACTCTCCTTCATTTAATTTAAATGATGACCCACCAACAAATTTTTCTCAGATCAACCTTATCTAGTAAAAGACGATATTTTTCCATTTGATCTCTCAACACAAATAAATTCATTCACGACTTTACTATTTAACCAACATTTCTCAACAATAATAAACTTCAATGTCTTGTTTTTAGTTTTAAATAAAGAAGAATCAACAAAAAAAGCGACCCCACCAAATACATTTACTTGTCGAAAATATCTAACTCTAATTTGTTCGTATCTATCTATATTAATTTTGTTTGTTTATCTATCTTATCTATCTATCTCAAGGTCTATTCAAAACTATATATCCATTCTTCATATCTAACAAGAATTACAAACAAATTACGATAAATAAACAAGAATTACGACGAGCTGGGGTTGTTAATTTTGATAGTCAACCGGTGCGGTCTTGAGGCGGGAAACCAGGACGCATTTCCTCATAAATTACGAAAAATTCTGAAAATTAAATCCTATTAAACTTCAACTTAAAATTGACCTTGTTCAACATCGTGTCTCATGTGGAGGGGTTGTAAATACATATAACGTCGTGGATACAGTGTATAAGCCTATATTTAAGTTCAACTAAAATAGATGGCTATATATTTAATGACACTTTAAACTTTTAATCAGCTTATATATTTTTTAATGGTGTCTCTTCTATTTCTTACTTCAGTTATGAGTTGGGTAAACTAAAATTCAAAAGAGACAGGTATGCCAGGTGTCGCATACCCCATAGAATTCTTTACCTGTTTACACTGAAGAAGCAAATTTTTTGTCATACGTGTGATAGCACACTGCTGGCATTACCTGTCTCTTTTGAATTTTAGTTTACCAACTCATTAACTGAAGGTAGAAATAGAAGAGACACATTAAGAAAATTATATAGCTGATTAAAAGTTAAGTGTCAGGTGGTAAATATATAGCCCATCGATTTTTAGTTTACTTAAAATATAGGGCTTAATACACTGTATCACAGAAGTTAAATGTTTTACCAACCCCATCACATGAGCAGATGTGACACAAGGTCAAATTTTTAAGTGAAGTTTAATAGGAAATTTTCAGTTTAAATTTTTCGGTAATTTTAATGAGGGAAATGCCGTCCTGGTTTTCCCGCCTCAAAAGACGATACCCGGTGACTATCAAAATAACACCCGCAGCTCGTCGTAATTCTTGTTTTTTATCGTAATTTGTTGTAATTCTTGTTTTAGATAATGAAAGATGGATATATAGTTTGAATAGACTGAGAAGATAGATGATAGATAAACAAACAAAATATATAGATAAAGATACGAAACAAATAGAGTTAGGATATTTTCGACAAGTAAATGTTATTTGGGAGGTGTGCTTTTTTTGTTGTAATTTTCTTTATTTAAAACAAAACAGACATTGTAGATGTTTATTATTGTTTGAAAAGTGTTTGGTTAAATAGGTAAAGTGTGATTAATTTATTTGTGTTGTTGAAGATCAAATGGAAAATATCGTGTTACTAGATAAGTGTGTGATCTGAGAAAAATTGGTTGGTGGTCTATTCAGTAATAAATGAAGGAGAGTTAATTATAGAAGATAAAATGAGATATTGTTAGAATATTGTTAGGAATTGTTATAATTCTTGAGAACAATCTTGGACAGGTAAGGCGATAAAAAGGACAAATCCGGTCTCTGTTTTAATTGTATCTGAGGGAATGGAGATGGTTGCTAGATTCTACCACAATTTTCTCGAGATCAAGCGACACTTATTTAGTAACACGATATTTCATTTGATCTCTCAACACACTATAAATTATCACACTTTCCTATGTGGCAGTTTTGTATTTGCCTGGGGGTTGTCTACCTTTTAAGTTTGCTGGTTCGCCGTAGGGGCGTTTATATTTAAGTGGCTGGTTTAACGTCTCTTTCTCTTTTTCTGTTGCTCGACCTACGAGACAGACTCTGGTCTACTCCCTCCTCGTTGGGGCTTTGGCCTCAACGCCGGACTAATCACTGTAAGTGATTTATACAGCGTGAACTATTCTTAGTCTCATGTCTGTGTTTGTATATTTTTCCTTTACTTATCTATGTATGTTTATTGTACCCTCTATGGTATTATGTACCCTGTCATATCCATGTGCTGTACCATATTAATGTTTTCGTCTATAAAACCTTTGTCGAGTTTTGTATCTTAAGTATATATCACTTTAATTTACATTCTATTAACCAACAATTTTCACAATAATATATTTTTAATAATAATATAATAATATATAACAATGTAGAGTGTTTTGGCGTGTTTCTTTTATGTATATTTTGATAGACTTAAGTGGTTTTTTTTCATATTATTGATGTGACCTGCAGTTAAACTGAAACTTTTTTTTTATTTAATTTATTTATTTTTTTTATTGCACAACCATTGACATCTATAAAAGTTGTCTCCAAAGATTTTTTCTACGTTGACACTTTTTCACCTGATTGGATTGTGAGTTGCCATTGTCACATGCTGATTTGCAGCTACTCCCTCGTATCACGGTTTCAACAAGTTTCAAACTTTTCCTGTTTGGAATGAGTAATTATGTCTGACACTGCTACAGGACAAAACACTGGCTAGACTGTTAGAAGGAAAACTTGGCAGTAATGCATGCTATACAGGTTAATCTTTAAGAAAGTTTAGCATCTATCCTTTATGATGGAGATTCGTGTTTGGTTTGTCTGTCACCGAAACTATGTCAACTGCTTACATCACAATACTCTAGCAGAACAAAAACACTGGCTAGACTGTTAGAAAGGAAAACTTGGCGTAATGCATGCATATACAGGTTAATTTTAAGAAGAGTTAGCAATGGCTTATCTTATTATGATGAGATTCCGTGTTTGTTTTTCTGTAACGAACTATGTCACTGCCTTACATCCAATTCTACAGACAAAACACTGGTAACTGTTAGAAAGGAAAAACTTGGCAGTAAATGATGCATTACAGGGTTAATCTTTTAAGAAAGGTTAGTCATCTTAATCTTTATTATGATGAGATTCAGTGTTTGTTTGTCCTGTAACCGAAATATGTCACTGCTTACATCACAATACTCTACAGACAAAACACGGCTAGACTGTTTAGAAAGGAAAACTTGGCAGTAAGCATAGCATATCAGGGTTTCAATCTTTAAGAAAGGTTAGCATCTTATCTTATTATGATGGAGATTCAGTGTTTGTTTGTCTGTACCGAAACTATGTTCACTGCTTACATCACACAATAACTCTACAGACAAAAACACCGCTAGACTGTTAGAACAGGAAACTTGGCAGTAATGAATGCTATACAGGGTTATCTTTAAGAAAGGGTTAGCATCTTATTTATTAATGATGAGATTCAGTGTTTGTGTTTGTCTGTTAACCGAAACTATGTCACTGCTTACATCAACAATACTCTACAGACAAACACCGGTAGACCTGTTAGAAAAGGAAACCTTGGGGCAGTATGCATGCATATACAGGTTAATTCTTTTAAGAAAGATTAGCTATCTTATTCTTTTATGATGGATTCGTGTTTGTTTGTCTGTAACCGAAACTATGTCAACTGCTTACATCAAATATCCTAACAGACAAAACACCGGCTAGACTGTTAGAAAGGAAAATTGGCAGTAATGCCCATCGCATATACAGGTTAATCTTTAAAAAGGTTAGCATCTTATCTTATTATGATTGGAGATTCAGTGTTTATTTCGTCTGTACGAAACTATGTCACTGTTACTCACAATACTCTACAGACAAACAACCGGCAGACTGTTTAGAAGGAACTTGGGCAGTAATGCAATGCATATCAGAGTTAATCTTTAAAGAAAGGTTAGATCTTATCTTTATTATGATGGAGATTCAGTGTTTTGTTTGTCTGTAAAACCGAAAACTATGTCACTGCTTACTCCAAATACTTACAGACAAAAACACCGGCTAGCTGTTAGAAGGAAAACTTGGCAGTTATGCATGCATATCAGGGTTAATCTTTTAGAAAGGTTGCATCTTAATCTTATTAAATGATGGAGTTCAGTGGTTTTGTTTGTCTGTAACGAAACTATGTCACTGCTTACATCAACAATACTCTACGACAAAAACACGGCTAGACTGTTAGAAAGGAAAACTTGGAAGTTTTATGCATGCATTACAGGTTACTCTTTCAGAAAGGTTAGCATCTTATCTATTATGGATGGAGATTCAAGTGTTTGTTTGTCTGTAACCGAACTATGTCACTGCTTACATCACAATATCTACAGACATAAAACACGGCTTAGACTGTTAGAAAGGAAAATTGGCAGTAAATAGGGCAATGCATATACAAGGTTATTTTAAGAAAGGTTTAAGATTTATCTTATTATGAATGGAGATCAGTGTTTGTTGTCTGTAAACCGAAACTATGTCACTGCTTACATCACAAACTTACAAAACACAGGCTAGACTGTTTAGAAGGAAACTTTGGCAGTTATGCTGCATATACAGGGTTAATCTTTAGAAAGGTTAGCATCTTATCTTATTATGATGGAGATTCAGTGTTTGTTTTGTCTTGTAACCAAACTATGTTCCTGCTTACATCAAAATCCCAACGAGGAAATGTTGTAGTTAATCAATTAATTTAATTTTTAGTAAAGGGCCATTAATACATATCTTATTAATGGGAGAATTCAGTGTTTGTTTGTCTGTAACCGAATATGTTCACTGCTTACATCATATACTCTACAGAACAAACCGGCTAGACTGTTTAGTTATAAGGAAAACTTAGCAGTAAACAGCATATACAGGGTTATCTTTAAGAAAGGTTTAGCCATCTTTAATCTTATTATGATGGAGATTCCATGTTTGTTTGTCTGTAACCGAGAAACTATGTCACTGCTTACATCACAATACTCTACAGACAAAAACACCGGCCTAGACTGGTTTAGAAAGGAAAACACTTGGGCGTAATGCATGCTATACAGGTTTAATCTTTAAGAAAGGTTTGCATCTTATCTTAAATTATATGAGATTCAGTGTTTGTTTTTGTCTGTAACCGAACTAGTCACTGCTTACATTCAACAATACTCTACAGACAAAACACCGGCTAGACTGTGTAGAAAGGAAAACTTGGCAGTAATTGCAATATCCAGAGTTATCTTTAGAAAGGTTAGCTCTATCTGTATTATGAATGGAGATTCAGTGTTTTGTTGTCTGTAACCCGAAACTATGTCACTGCTAATCCAATACTCTACGTACAAACCCGGCTTAGGATGTTAGAAAGGAAAACTTGGCAGTTATGCATGCATATACGGGTTAATCTTTAAGAAGGTTAGATCTTTAATCTTATATGATGGAATTCAGTGTTTGTTTGTCTGTAACCGAAACTTATGTAAACTGCTTACATCAAAATAACCCACAGGAAATGGTGTACGTTAATCATTCCTATTTTAATTTTTTAGTCAACCATAATACATATCTTATTATAATGGAGTTCAGTGTTTGTTTTGTCTGTACCGAACTATGTTATGCTACATATAATACTCTAACAGACAAAACACCGGCTAGACTTGTTAGAAGGAAACTTGCAGTAATCATGCATATACAGGGTTAATCTTTAAGACAAGGTTGCATCTTATTTATTAATGATGGGATTCAGTGTTTGTTTGTCTGTACCGAAACTTAATGTCACTGTTACATCATAATACGTCTACAGACAAAAACACGGCAGACTGTTAGAAAGGAAAACTTGGCGTAATGCCATCATATACGGGGGTTAATCATTTAAGAAAGTTTAGAGGGCTTTTTTATTCTTATTATAATGGAGCATCAGTGTTTGTTTGTCTGTAAACCGAA
>CM042157.1:77803913-77880790 GCA_023376005.1 Doryteuthis pealeii
AGGCTATGTCATTAAGACCAATTAAAAACTAAGGTAGATCAAAAGTTGGATAGGACTATTAGCCAGACGAAAAGTCTGGCTTTTGGAGCAAGTTGATGGTTACTTAGAGGTCAAAACAGCAATAAAATTTGACAGAATTTTAGAACAAAGAGAATTGAAATCCCATGTGAAATCTTGGGGGGGTGAGACTTGAATGAGATTTGAGAGTTACTGGGAAATTTGTAAAGTTAGTCAGTTAGTGGTTAGACAGCGACAGATGAGTTGAAATTGGTAGCTGAAAAAGTGAGATCGCCTTTAGAGCAGAGTCATGACTGGATAGAGATGGGGGTGCATCCCCCTCTTGGGTGACAGTACATATTGAAAGTCAGTCAGTCTACTATTGGTTTGAACAACAGCAACTGGCCAAGCATAACTGAACCAGTGTCAAGACAACTGGTACTTATGGGAATTCAGAATAGTCCACTCATGCATTTGGGTGATTCCATTCCTTGAGTCCTGATTGGCTGCTTGTTTGTATGATGTTCTGAGGCTTCATAAATATCCTGCCATTTTGCAGTAGTCCTTGCAGCAAACCAGGTTCATATTAAGTTACGACTGCTTGCTGTCTTGTCTTACCAATTCAACGGTATTTGGAACTAGTATGATTATTCTACAGTACAGTAGAAAGATTGGAAGGATGACAAAAAATGAATGAATGAAGTCCTATACCTCATCTCTGACCATTTTGAATGTTCACCTGATTTGTCTTTGTCTTGTCTTTGTTCTCTCTTTTGTTGATTGTTGTTTTCACCCTTTGTGTATTTCTTTCTCAAATAACTTGTCCAGTTCTGTTAGAACATTTTTTAACTGAAGGACTTTTCTTTAAATTATAGCTTAAGTAGCAACAACTACTTAATCTGTTGCAGTTTGTCCATTGGGGTTGAACTAGTAAATGCCTGGAGGACTATCATTGACATTGCCTCTGTTTTTCTTAAATTTTCAAACTTTGTGTATGTTTATACATTTGGTATGTCTTTCTTTCTCAAATAACTTGTCCAGCTCTGTTAGAACATTTTTAACACCATCATCAGTTGTTAGGAGAGATTTATCTATAGCTATGGCAATTTCTCATGCTTTTCCTTCCAAGAGAGTGTCAGTGCTATACCTTGTTTTTTTTATCCATTTCAGTCAAATCTGCCATAATTCGACTTCCATTTTCCATTTTTAGAGTTTTGTTTTTAATTATAAACCTAACCCTAATCCCTAACAAACAACCAGATTTTTACGGTTAAATGAGAAAAGTGTCCCCACGAGTCGAGATCGCAGGAAGGGTGCCTTATGGTCATATGGTCCATTTTTTCTTCCCTTCATCTTCAGTCTTTTCTCTTTTTATTTATAAAAAAAATTGAGTCAGCCTTAAATACCCAATATATATGTTGTGTCCTAAATATAAAGGGGAGGGAGGGTAAAAGTTAACTGACCTAAAAAATATGAATGTTTTTAAATAAAATAACTGGAGCATTATAATTTTCATCCATTAATATATCAACACTGAAAATCTCATTAAAATCAGTTAATTCCCTGATTTTTGGTATTTTTTTTCCAAATGTGGGTAGATGTTTGTAAGTAGTCATCTTTAAAGCTCTGCTACCAATAATAAATGTCAGGTGTTGAATGGCATAGTGCCTCCAGACATTTACTAGTTCAGTGCCAATGGACAAACTGCAACAGATTAAGAGTGTTTATTGTTGCTACTACTGCTAGGAACAGTCCAATAAGTTGAGTAGGTGTTTGGCTTGTTCCATTAACCAATAGTTAACACATACATTATTCATCGAGTCTTTCCAATATGGCATGTCTAGTTGAGTGGACACCCAGCATCACTAAAAACAAGAGCTAAAAAAAGTAGGTGAGTTCTCATACCTAGGTAGCAATATCTCATCTACAGAAAGCGATGTTTCCCTTCATGCTAATGCCCTTGGGAAAGGCATGAAACCATTTGTTCTCTTCCCAGCTATATACAAAATACTGCGGTCTTTAGCCTTTATACAGCAACCAGTCTAGGAGAAGGAAATTTTTAAATTCAAACTAACTTTGATCCACTTAAAAATTGACCTTGTGTCAACTTCTGCCTGTGGCAGAGAGGTTGGGTAAATATATACAAATTCAAACCAGCTTTACTCTGCTTAAAAATTGACCTTGTGTCACTTCCGACATATGTCTGAGAAATTTGGTAAATACATACTAATAAATGTCAAGGTGTTGAATGGTATAGTTCCTCCAGGCATTTACTAGTTCAGTGCCAATGGACAAACTGCAACAGATTAAGTAGTTGTACTGCTAGGAACAGTCACTAAGTTCAGGAGGTGTTTGGCTTGTTCCATTGACCAATAATTAACACATGGATGAGCTCTAAATGAAATTAAATGAGTAGTTATCATATGCTTGATTTAAACCTTTAGAGATGCTGACCATTGAATGCAAAATAAATTATGGGTGTCAATTTTTCAAAGTGATTAATCAATGAAAAAAAAAAAAATTAAATTATTAGTGAAATAGATCACTAATTAGGACAGAGCCTATTTTAGTAGTGACCACCTCAAGCGGGTTTTTAATAGGTTTGAATTCAGAGTTTTCCTTCTAGACTGGTTGCCTAACCATGGTTAAAGAGCCCAGTCTGCCCTACTATTTACCCATAGCTGGAGGGAGTGTAGTTAGACTCATACTTTTCCTAAGAGTATTAGCGCTATGTGAACTGTAGATTTGTCCAGGATTTGAACTTGGGTCGACGAGTCCATTTCCTATGACTCTAACCATTACACCATGTGCCTCTAACTTAAAAGCTGTAGAAAGAAATACTAAACCCTAGAATAGTTTATTTCTGTGAAGTTCAAATTGAGATAAAAGATGTTTGGTTGGTTGGTTGGTTTTACGGCATGGCAACCCCATTGGGTCATTTTATGCCGAAGATGATTTGTTTTATTTATTCTTGTTGGATACTCAATTTTTTTTTTAACTCAATTGTTTCTAGATACATTTTTAGAATACATTTTGTTCTATTTAACCCATAGATGGGATCCTAACTGGTAGTACCACTCTGGTCAGAGTGGACATGGAAGTAATGGTGATGAAGGTGTACTCTACATTCCCCAGAGCTCCAGAATTGGGATCTCACCATCAGATAGTTTAACATCATACACAGGTTTGGTTTGGTTTTATTTGTTTTATGGCATATCAACCTCAGTGGGTCATTTAATGCCGACAAAGTTTTGCAATAAAGTCATTCTTAATGGATACTCAAATTTTTTTATAAACACATTTTTCTATTTAACCCATAGATGGGACCCTAACAGGTACTATCACTCCAGGTCAGATTGGACCAGGAAGCAATGGTGATGAAGGGGTGCTCCACATTCCCCAAACCTCCAGAACTGGAACCTCACCATCAGATAGAGTTTAACGTCATTCCCAGGACATGTAGACCCTCAGCCACCGCCTTCTAGCACCCATATGATAAAAAGGGTTAGGACTTGCCATAAGGGCAATAGGGTTGGGAAAATCATATAGGTGCTAGGGCTTGACGTGACCAACCAATTGATTGGAGGTGGCCTCTCCGACTGCCCGTCTAGCCCAAGAAGGGGCCAAAGTGGAGTATTGCAAGTCATGGACTGCTCAACCACCTGGTCTCTATCCTTAAGCATCACGGGTCGCCACCCATGGCCAACAGGTGGCCCCATTTGGGGGAATCATACACAGGACAATGAGATAAAAGAAGAATTGGTGGGAAAAGAATGGTATGAAAAAAGTTGAAGGACACGTTTCAAAATACCAAAAAGACAAGACAAAAATGGAAAGTGGTCGTAGGATGATCTATCATTCATGATAAAGCACAATGAATCATATTATTATAACAAAGAAAAAAATATATTTTATTCATTTTTACTTTTGGATAAAAAAAAAAAACTATCAATCATTATTATTACTAGCAAATATATGCACCTTCCGGGTGTAAGTATTTAAGTTTATTTGATATTATATTGAATTAGAAAGGCTAATGAAACTAAATAAGAATGCAGATAAAAAGATTTGAAACAGAGGGCGGTATAATGGAAAAATAGAACAACTGAAACTTACTCTTCCATCACTCCCATCTTTCATTGCTAAATTTTCCTAATTCAACAATTTAGTTAAAGTAAGAAATAATGAATAAAACTACAGTTATTTCTTCTTGCTAAGGGATTTCTTTAAGATTTTTGCTCATATTCATTAAGATAAAACCAAACAATTAGAAATCAATAATACTAAGCACATATTTATTAAAATAAAATTTTTAAGATCAATATGCAAATTAACCTTCCTGTGTACACTGTAAACTGCTATTTTGTTGTATATATAAATACAATTGTATGTTATTAGTATGTAGATATGGTCAATAGTATAAATAATGTAAAACAATTTTATTATTAATTGATGTTTAAATAAAAATGAAATCCTGGAGAATGTGACATTAATAACTAAGCGAATTGTGACTCGAGTAGTAATATAGTTTTGGTTACAGACAAACACACAATTATAATCCATTATAATAAGATTTTGACTAGCATTTTTTTCCATCTTTTTAATTTTTAGTTACTTTATTTGAATTGAATCTTTTGCAAAACTAACAGCTCTTATAGTTTAGTTAATCAAGCAGTCTGTATAGATAACCAGGCTTCCTTGCGAAAACATAGGAGTGTAAATCTCACCAATTGTTTATCTTTTATATATTAATACTCTTGTTCTTTAATCTTCCAACCGTTATCATCCGGCAACACCTTCTGGTTAAAAATTAGACCGTCCAAATCATCAAAGATGAAAATCCAAAAATATAAATCCTGATTATCTGGTGTTGCTTATCTGCAGAACTTTTATTTCTTATGAGTGTCATCACCTCAGCTAAATAATGGAACATTTCGTTTTTATTATAAAGAAAGAAAGGGAAGAAAAAGGAAATGCTACACAGAATAAATATAAGAAAGAAAGAAAGAAAGAAAGAGAGTAGGGGAAAGAAAGAGAGAAGAGGTGAGCACACAGAAGCGATAACACCAATCTGTTTCAATCAAACATAATAAAAAGATAAAAAGAAGGAAAGAAAGAAAAAAAAGATAATAAAAGGGAAAAAAAGAAAAAAGATAAAAGAAAGGAAAGAAAGAAAAAAAGATAAAAAGAAGAAAGAAAGAAAAAGAAAAAGAAAGGAAAGAAAGAAAAAGATAAAAAAAGGAAAGAAGAAAAAAGAAAAAGAAGGAAAGAAAGAAAAAAGATAAAAGAAGGAAAGAAAAAAAGATAAAAAGAAGGAAAGAAAGAAAAAAAATAAAAGAAAAAGAAAGAAGAAAGAAAAAAGAAAAGAAAAGAAAGAAAAAAAGAAGAAAGAAAGAGAAAAGATAAAAAGAAGGAAGAAAGAGAAAAGATAAAAGAAGGAAAGAAGAAGAAAGATAAAAAGAAGGAAGAAAAAGAAAGAAAGAAAGAAAGAAAAGAAAAAAGAAGAAAAATAAAGAAAAAGAAAGAAGAAAAGATAAAAAGAAGAAAGAAAGAAAAGATAAAAAGAAGAAAGAAAGAAAAAAAAAGATAAAAAGAAGGAAGAAAGAAGAAAGATAAAAAGAAGGAAAGAAAGAAAAAAAGATAAAAAGAAGGAAGAAAGAAGAAAGATAAAAAGAAGGAAAGAAAGAAAAAAAAGATAAAAAGAAGGAAAGAAGAAAAAAAAAAAGAAGGAAAAAAAAGAAAGAAGAAAGAAAGAAAAAAAGATAAAGAAGGAAAGAAAGAAAAAAGATAAAAAGAAGGAAAGAAAGAAAAAAAGAGAGAGAGTTAAATCAAGATTATTAAACTTTTAACACATCTTGTAACACCCTCTGGTTAAAAATGAGACCATCCAAATCATCAAAGATGAAATGCAAAAATGTAAATCCTGATTATCTCGTGTTGCTCATCAGCCGAATTCTTATCTCTTTGTGAGTGTTGTCACCTCAGCTAAATAATAGACTATTCCGTTTTTATTAAAAATAAAGAAAGGAAAGAAAAAGGACATGCTACACAAAAATATAATATAAGCGATAACATTAATTAGTTCCAATCGAACATAATGAAAATATGAAAACAAGGAAAGAAAGAAAAAAAAAACGAGTGAGGGTTAAATCAAGATTATTATACTTTTTACATATTGAACTCTTTTGCAATAGCTCTTGAGTAAACATATCAAAACATCGTAATAATTAAATTATCATACTGTGGCATATCCACAGGTTCCACTAGTCTTTTATTATTGCTTCAGATTAGAAATGATGACCCAAGTGAGTTGGAATATGACAGCTATGTTGTCCAGCTTGGATGTCATTATTTACATAGGCAGCTGTGTTTGGTAAGATGAGCTGGAAATGATCCCAATGTCATCAAGTACAGAGTAAATGAAGGACAAGTATCATCAAAAAAACACCTGCAGAGAACTGTAAACACATGAGCCCCACCCAGAAGCTGAGTGTCATAAATACAGACAACCTGATAAATACAAGAGAGAAGACACAAAGACAGTCTTAGGGTACAGGTTCTACCTGGAGTAGAATTTGAAGTTATCAAAGATTTCTTCCTTCCAGTTTCATAGAGACATCTATCTATCTATATCTATACATATATAAAGGGCAGTTGTGTATATGTGTATGTCCGGGGGAAACTTTGAAAATAAAACGATTAACGACAAAGTAAATATATATATATATATTATATATACACACACACACACATTCACTATCACCAGGACTTGGTTTTTGAGCTAAAATAATGAAGATTTTATTTATATTCAGGAAGATATTTAAAAATCCAAATTTGTATAGTAACAGAAAGTAACTGAAATATGATATTGATTGATTGAATTAATCACCTTATTTATATTGATTTTTTTTTTTTTAATTGTAAATTATTGAATTAAAATTTCTTACTATATTGTTATATATTTATGTGGGGATTTTATGGAGATCCAGTGAGGATCTAACTTGTGATAAGTAATAATGGATCTGCGAGACTAACTTTTAAAAAATCCCCCCTCTACCCAGGCAACACCGGGTAGCCACTTCTAGTACATATATAAAGGGCGTTGTGTGAATCTGTATGTCCGGAGGAAACTTCAAAAGTAAACAATTGACGACAAAGTAAATATATATACACATTAAATATCACCAGGGCTTGGTTTTTGAGCAAAAGTAATGAAGACTTGATTTATATTCGTGAAGATAATTAAAAAATAAAATTCAAATGATAATAGCGTGTATTTTTTTTTTTCATTTGATATTTTAGATAGTAGAAATTAACATTTCTTTTCAGAGTAGCTGGATCAATGCCAGGTCTTTTTTTTTTTTTTTAAAAGGATTTAAATGGGGCATCTTACGAGGATTCAACTCAGGATTCAGTAATAATGGATCTGCAGGACTAACTTTAAAAAATCCCCCTCTACCCAGGCGACACCGGGTAGCCACTGCTAGTTGTTAATAAATAAGATTTATTATATTTTATGTATTAATGATATTGACTATAAATCAAATAGTCATTGATTAACTTACACATTTCCTGAGGGTATTGTGATGTAAGCAGTGACGTAGTTTCGGTTACAGACAAACAAACACTGAATCTCCATTATAATAAGAAAAGCCCTGCTAAACTTTCTTAAAGATTAACCCCGTATATGCATGCATTACTGCCAAGTTTTCCTTTCTAACAGTCTAGCCGGTGTTTTTGTCTGTAGAGTATTATGATGTAAGCAGTGACATAGTTTCGGTTACAGACAAACAAACACTGAATCTCCATCATAATAAGATAAGATGCTAACCTTTCTTAAAGATTAACCCTGTATATGCATGTATTACTGCTAAGTTTTCCTTTCTAACAGTCTAGCCGGTGTTTTTGTCTGTAGAGTATTATGATGTAAGCAGTGACATAGTTTCGGTTACAGACAAACAAACACTGAATCTCCATTATAATAAGATATGTATTAATGGTTTTGACTAAAAATTAAATAGTAATTGATTAACGTACACATTTCCTGTGGGTATTGTGATGTAAGCAGTGACATAGTTTCGGTTACAGACAAACAAACACTGAATCTCCATCATAATAAGATAAGATGCTAACCTTTCTTAAAGATTAACCCTGTATATGCATGCATAACTGCCAAGTTTTCCTTTCTAACAGTCTAGCCGGTGTTTTTGTCTGTAGAGTATTGTGATGTAAGCAGTGACATAGTTTCGGTTACAGACAAACAAACACTGAATCTCCATCATAATAAGATAAGATGCTAACCTTTCTTAAAGATTAACTCTGTATATGCATGCATTACTGCCAAGTTTTCCTTTCTAACAGTCTAGCCGGTGTTTTTGTCTGTAGAGTATTGTGATGTAAGCAGTGACATAGTTTCGGTTACAGACAAACAAACACTGAATCTCCATCATAATAAGATAAGATGCTAACCTTTCTTAAAGATTAACCCTGTATATGCATGCATTACTGCCAAGTTTTCCTTTCTAACAGTCTAGCCGGTGTTTTTGTCTGTAGAGTATTGTGATGTAAGCAGTGACATAGTTTCGGTTACAGACAAACAAACACTGAATCTCCATCATAATACTCTACAGACAAAAACACCGGCTAGACTGTTAGAAAGGAAAACTTAGCAGTAATACATGCATATACAGGGTTAATCTTTAAGAAAGGTTAGCATCTTATCTTATTATGATGGAGATTCAGTGTTTGTTTGTCTGTAACCGAAACTATGTCACTGCTTACATCACAATACTCTACAGACAAAAAACACCGGCTAGACTGTTAGAAAGGAAAACTTGGCAGTAATGCATGCATATACAGGGTTAATCTTTAAGAAAGGTTAGCATCTTATCTTATTATGATGGAGATTCAGTGTTTGTTTGTCTGTAACCGAAACTATGTCACTGCTTACATCACAATACTCTACAGACAAAAACACCGGCTAGACTGTTAGAAAGGAAAACTTGGCAGTAATGCATGCATATACAGAGTTAATCTTTTAAGAAAGGTTAGCATCTTATCTTATTATGATGGAGATTCAGTGTTTGTTTGTCTGTAACCGAAACTATGTCACTGCTTACATCACAATACTCTACAGACAAAAACACCGGCTAGACTGTTAGAAAGGAAAACTTGGCAGTTATGCATGCATATACAGGGTTAATCTTTAAGAAAGGTTAGCATCTTATCTTATTATGATGGAGATTCAGTGTTTGTTTGTCTGTAACCGAAACTATGTCACTGCTTACATCACAATACCCACAGGAAATGTGTACGTTAATCAATTACTATTTAATTTTTAGTCAAAACCATTAATACATATCTTATTATAATGGAGATTCAGTGTTTGTTTGTCTGTAACCGAAACTATGTCACTGCTTACATCATAATACTCTACAGACAAAAACACCGGCTAGACTGTTAGAAAGGAAAACTTAGCAGTAATACATGCATATACAGGGTTAATCTTTAAGAAAGGTTAGCATCTTATCTTATTATGATGGAGATTCAGTGTTTGTTTGTCTGTAACCGAAACTATGTCACTGCTTACATCATAATACTCTACAGACAAAAACACCGGCTAGACTGTTAGAAAGGAAAACTTGGCAGTAATGCATGCATATACGGGGTTAATCTTTAAGAAAGTTTAGCAGGGCTTTTTTATCTTATTATAATGGAGATTCAGTGTTTGTTTGTCTGTAACCGAAACTACGTCACTGCTTACATCACAATACCCTCAGGAAATGTGTAAGTTAATCAATGACTATTTGATTTATAGTCAATATCATTAATACATAAAATATAATAAATCTTATTTATTAACAACTAGCAGTGGCTACCCGGTGTCGCCTGGGTAGAGGGGGATTTTTTAAAGTTAGTCCTGCAGATCCATTATTACTGAATCCTGAGTTGAATCCTCGTAAGATGCCCCATTTAAATCCTTTTATAAAAAAAAAAAAAAGACCTGGCATTGATCCAGCTACTCTGAAAAGAAATGTTAATTTCTACTATCTAAAATATCAAATGAAAAAAAAATACACGCTATTATCATTTGAATTTTATTTTTTAATTATCTTCACGAATATAAATCAAGTCTTCATTACTTTTGCTCAAAAACCAAGCCCTGGTGATATTTAATGTGTATATATATTTACTTTGTCGTCAATTGGTTTACTTTTGAAGTTTCCTCCGGTATAATAAAATTATACAACAATGATATCATAAGTGATTATTATAATAGAGGCACGTGGTGTAATGGTTATTGTCATAGGAAATGGACATGGTGAGATGAGTCAATCCTGGACATAGCTGTTTGTATTTCACATAGTGCTAATACACTTGGGAAAGGTTACAAATCCAACTAATTCTCCCTCAGCTATGGGTAAGTAGTAGAGGCAGACTGAGCTCATTAACATTGTTATGGCAAACCAGTTAGGAGAAGGAAAACTCTGAATGAAAATCTGATTTCATTGGTAAGATAAAGCGAAAAATTCTTCCAAGCTGTATTTGTCTCCAGTCTACTGTATGGCTGCACCATTTGTCTCTAAGAAAGCACTTAGAAGAGAAGCCTAGATGGTGTTCACAACAATGCTGCATGTTGTCTTGAATAAATCTTGGAAGCAGCACTCAACAAGAAAGCAGCTGTACTGATACTGCCTTCATATCACACAAACCATCTGAATAAGATGAATAAGACATGCTGGACACTGCTAGAGAATAAGGACAAACTCATAAGTGACATTCTCCTGTGGACAATCTACATACAGACACACCAGTGTAGGCTCACCAGCAAAAACCTACATCACTCAGCTCTGTACAGATTCTATATGCTGCATGACGACCTCCCAGTGGTCATATGAGTAATAGGGAAAGTTGCGAGAGAGAGAGAGAGAGATCATGTATATCCGTACTGTCAGCACAGTCTGATTTATGAAACTTTGTGTCAACTTTGCTCAAACAAAGGGTTTAGGTAAAAACATATATACATATATAAATAGACGTGTGTGTATATATATATATATATTACCAACCCCTCCACACGAGCAGGATACGATCACAAGGTCAATTTCTTAAGCGAGTTGCTAGCAGGTTTGAATTCAGAGTTTTCCTTTTCCTAGCACCGGTTGCCTAACAAAAGTTAAAAGAGCCCAGTCTGCCCTACTATTTACCATAGCTGGAGGGAGAGTAGGATTCATATCGTTCCCAAGGATATTAGCGTCAAGTGAAATGCAATTACCACATCCAGGATTTGAACCGGCGGACGAGTCCATTCCCATGACTTTAACCATTACACCACACGCTTCCTGTTGTGTTGTGTGTATTATATATATATATTATATATAATATATATATATAATAATATATATATATATATATACACACAGGTTGTAGAAAAAAGTTTTTCTCTCTATCAACAGTTTCATGTTCAAGGTACACCTTTAGTAGGTATTGAGCCCCTTTGGATTAACTACTAATGCTACTACATGAAAACGTTGGTAACAACTTTTAGATGAGAAATATATATAATATATATATTTTATAAAAAAGGAAGTCCGCAAAATGTATTTGTTCTCAGAAAAAAGTTAATTCTTTTGTTTTACATACTGCAAACATGTGTTCAGATCTTTGTATCACATATTACACAAGCCTGAAGAAATACCAAAGATCTAAAACACGTTGCATATGTAAAACAAAAAGAATTAAACAATTTTTCTGAAACAAAATACATTTTGCTCCTTCCTTTTTTTTTATAAAATATTGAATTTTCTCCCGTTGGAACCAGAACAACATTTTTTATATAATAATATATATATATATATATATATTATATTATATATTATGCTCTTCGTCGAATTTTTCGATGCAATGAGGTTCATACACACAATGAACACCCACACAGTGATTGTGTTATAGTGGTGAAGGCTTTGTTTGGACCATCCACACTTTTTTGGCACAGTTGATAGGAAAGAATTGGGCATCAAGGGTTGCCAAAAAACCCAATCAATGACCGACCTCATAATTTGAATTCAGAGTTATCCCTCTCCTAGACTGGTTAACCTACCCAAGGCTGAAGGGCCCAGTCGTGCCCTACTATTTAACCATAGCTTGAGGGAAATATATGGATTCATACCTTTCCAAGGTATAGCGCTATTGGAAATGCACACCTTCGTTAGTAATTGAACCGAATCGGACAACCATTTTCACGACTCTTAACCACTAGCCCACCGTATAAATTATATGCCATACATTAATAGGTATTTGTCCCGCCTACATTAATATCGTTAATAATAATTTCAAAATATAGTACGACTCCATTAAACATATTTCCAAAAAATATCTGCAGCCATTCTAACAAACCTTTACAATATATATATAATATATATATATAAATATATATTATAAACACACAACAATAATAACTAGAACAAATGTGATGATTTGAATGACAAAAAATCAGTTTTAGCATGAAAGCTTACAAAGATTATATTCAGATAAATAGACAAAGCAAAACAATTCTGTTTCTTTGTAATAAAATCAAGTCATGAATATGTCAAACAAGATTTTGTTGTTTTTTTGGTCCCATATAAACTTGGGAATCTAATCATATAAAAAAAATATATTTTTGTTTTATATGAATATCATACAATAGAAAGACAATAAAGAGTAAATCATGTTGAATATCTTAAAAACAAAGATATGAACAAAAAAAAAAAGAAGATTATTTAAATCCTCACATTTTTATGCTGTGGGAAAAACCCAGATCAAACCCCATAATTGTACAAGTTATAAAAAATTCATGTTACGGTAATAGCATGTATAAGATCCTCTCATCCATCATGATATTTTTTGGGGAGCCCCCATGGTGTATGGTTGTTGGTTTTACGGCATGTCAAACCCTTGGGTCATTTTATGCGAATACTTCTATCTGTAAAAAAAATAGTTAATGTGACAAAGTTTTGAAATAATATTCATTTTTAATGATAATCAATTTGTTTAAAACTTCATGTTTTCTATTAACCACAGATGGGACCCTAACAAGTACTATCACTCTGGGTCAAGTGGACTCAGGGAGCAATGGGGATAAGGGAGTACTCCACATTGCCCCAGACCTCCAAAACTGGAACCTCACCATCAGATAGAGTTTAACGTCATTCCCAAGACATGTAGACCCTCACCACGCCTTTCTACACCCATATGATAAAAAGGGTTGGGATTTGCCATAAGGGCAATAGGGTTGGGGAAAATCATATAGGTGCTAGCGGCTTGAACTGGCCAGCCGATTGATTGGAGGGCCTCTCAATGCCCGTCTAGCCTAAGTAAGGTCAATTTATGTATGTCAAACCCATTGGGTCATTAGCCTGAACACCTTCTTTTTATTCATGCGTATCCAAATTTTTATAAAATTTTAACTTCCTTGTTTCTTTCTATCTAACCCTATGAATGGGGACCCTTAAACAGGTTACTATCCCTCTGTGTCCAGAGTGGACTGGTATTGAATGGTACGATCGCAAAGAGACTGCCTATGGCAGACCCAACGACCTTCATATGAATTCCCACTCAGAATTTTAGGAGTTTAACGTTCATACTCAGTGACAACCAGACCCTCTAGCAAACTATTCTGACATACATGTAAAATTAGAAGCGGTTGGCTGGTGAGCCATCAGGTGTAATATGATTGGTACAATCACATTAGGTGCTACAGAATGTGTATTGTGCACCAACCGTATAGATATAGGGCTCTCTCCAACTACCCACTAGCACTAATATAAGGTTCAAAGTGGTGCTCTGCATTTATGAGACTGCTCAGCCCAGAATCCATCCTTAAGCATCACGGGCAGAACTCGAGCCACAGGTAGCCCTGCTCGGGCCGACGGGGTGATTAGCTCTCTGCAGCTGTGCAGCCCTGCTCGCAGGACTAGATTATGTGTGTTATTGAAATGGAACTAGCAGACAGTTCCACTACTCCGAAATAATGCTGTATGCACTAGTCCCTTATGAAAGAGCTAGAATCCATCAGTTATCCTCCCCCCCCCAGCTTTGTTGATAATATTAGGCAGGATTGGATTCTTTATCGCTTGGTAGGCAAACCAGCTCTAAGAGACATAGTAGTGTTGGCTCATGATGGATATTTACATGGCATATCAACCGTAACTAGATATTCATCGCACTAGAGTGTAGAATAACAATTAGTTATATCTATATTACACCTTTGTACGGTAAATGGTTTAAAATTATGCGCATTATTTAATGGGTTATTTTGGCATCGGTATTGATCAGTTTGTATTCAATTTTTTTAGGTAGAATCTACATATAGCTATAACTACATATAAATATATATTATATATTATCTATTATATTTTTTATTATATTTTTTAATTTGAGCAATTTCTCTTAAAATAGGATATTATCAATTTCCGACCAATCACTTCGATTATTTCATTTTGCCATATTCTTAATCGATATATATATATATATATCTATATAATATATATATACATATGAAGTAAAACATGTCTGGTTTGAATGCCAGATAACAGAATATATTTTGGGAGATATGCTTTTGAAAAGTCATACCTAATCCCTAAATTTGTTACCCTACATTGTGAAAAAATATATTCGCCTTTAATCACATAATTATCAATACCTGATAATATTTCAAAAAATAGAAAATAACTAAAAATATAGATATAAGCACATATATTCTCCCCCACCCCCGAAAAGAAACAAATATATTTTGATAATTATTTTATCTATCTTTTATGTTTGCCTATATATTTTATTTCCTCTTCTAAAAATCGGACCAGAAATCCATTCCAGTCAAGAGAAGCGAAACTCTGAATACATAACCAGCCTTGTACTCAGCTTAAAAACTGACTTTGTCACATCAGTCCATAGTGGAAAAATTCGGATGTAACCATACATACTATAGTTCCAAGACGTGCTGGATAAGTCATTCTTCACCCACTGGCATAATTGAGAACATTATTCTCATTATTTTTCACCACAAGATTAAGACTATTTTCTACTACATTTTTTTCATTCTTCATTTTGTCATAGAGCATATACGCAATGAATAAATAATAATCAGTTACCTTGTATCTGCAACCAGGTTCTGAAAGAATACTTATCACTGATTCAGACTCAGATATATGAGTGAAATTAAGCAGCTAAATGTCGACATTCATAAACAATACAACCAATACAAATTATCTGTTGTACATAAATGTACTATTATAAGAAAAAAAATTACATACGAAAGAGAACAGGCTGATATGAAATTCCTAAAATTTTCATAAAAAGCCATATTAACATAGAAAAAAATGAAAAAACAAATGAGATAAAAAAAAAAAATAAATACAATAAAAAACAACATACAAACATTTACATGAATGTATTCAATCGACAAAATATATTCAATCTATTTCTCTGATCATGTATACATCTGAGGCTTATAAGTTACTGTTCATCGCATCTCCAATAATTGTCTCATCTTTTACTGAGTTCTGATACAACACTTTCGGCTAGATTGGCTATCCGGCCTTCTTTACGGACTTCTGTCGGCTATTCTGAGAACCTCTATTAATCAAAGCCTTCTCTGTGTCAATCGGAGCTGGATAGGCACCTTGGCCAACACTGTCCTTGCTGCTCACCAATATTCAAACTATAGCTCCTGATTGCTATTTACAACTCTCCATCCTTTTTCTTTACTCTATATGTGACTTTAACTACATGTATTTAATTGTTTCTGTATCTTGCCTTCTTATTTCATGATACGATATTTGCTGATATATATAACAAATGTCTTCCCTCCCACAAACGTGTCGGAATGTACTCAGGGTATCGTTCTCATTCCAGCTAACCATAGCTTAGGTACAAGATAAGCTCTGTACGTTAGTTATCTAGTACTGCTGCCCCTGCGCGATTTGCCACTGCTCCAGTCCAGAATAACTTCACCTTAAACTGTCTCTCAAATCCCAACTCCGATCGACAGTAAATACCTGAAGAAGCGCGGAGGACATATCAGCGAAAGTTGTACAATAACAATGAAGATGGGGACAATTGTCCAAATAACGCAGATTAATACTAATCTATTGTTTATTTTTCTAAAATTCAGTTCTAATAAGTCTTAGGAAAAAGGAATTATACTGCTTAAAACTCCACTTAAGAAATACCATGTAATCACATCCTTGGTTGTAAATTAAAATAGATATTAAAAATAATATAATTTACGATTAACTACTTTAATCTATGACAGCGGTCATAACATCTACTAATTTGAGATACTTTCCAATTCTGCATATAAGACCAGGCCAATATTTCACGCCATGTCTTGGAGAGTCGAACATGATCAGTTCTTATACATATTTAACCAACCCCTCACCACGAGTAGGCTTGACACAAGATTTCCACTTTATTAAATGGAGTTTACAGGCTTGAATTCAGCAGTTTTCCTTCTCCTGACTGTTTGCCTAACCAAGGTAAAAGCCAGTCTGCCCTACTATTTCTATCCATAGCCGAAGGTGAATAGTTGATTCATACACTTTCCTAAGCGGATATTAGCACTATGGGAAATGCAAACAAGCCTCATCCTACTTTGAATCGTCCTCGTCCGTGTCACTCATTTCATACCAAGTAACCATTACACCATGGCATTAAAGACCACAGGGTTGATATGCCGTTAACAAACTCAACTCAAATCCCAGCTACACCATATGCCTCTAGTAGATCATCAAATATACTATCGTAAACAATCATTTAAAGTCCTATTTAAACATACTAGTTAAGCCAAAGTGTTTTAATGCAGTAAAAAGTAAAACTTGGCAGAGCGTGGCCTATTGTTTGGTATCAGCCCAGACAGCAAGGAGGTCTATCTCCTTAACTTATCTGCTAACCAGGGAGATTTTTTGCACCTTTTATTAGTGAGAGAACCACACCTACGATCAGCGTGTTTCCCACTTTTACCGCACGAATCCAGCTCTGCCTACTCATGTAAGTAAAAGTTAACAAATGACAGAGTGGGCGCTACGTCGTATCAGCCAGACAGCAAGGAGTCTATTCTCCTTTTCACTAGCGCTAACCAGGGAATTTTTTGCATCGATGAGCACCACACCTTACGATCAGCTTTTCTACTTTACCGCACTAATCCAAGCTCTCGCCTACTCATGCACTGATGTTGCCGTGAAACACCGGTAGTCAACCTAGAACCTCAAGGGTCGAAGGCAAATGCCACTACCGAGCTGAGCTATCCGGCTCCAAGGCTAAATTGATCTGTGGATATAAATAATTTGTTCATACGTGTGTGAAAAGAGCACCTCAAACTTATAATTCTCATTCCTCAACAAATTCCTTAGACATAGATAGGTAACCAAAGAATTGTTAGCTGAAACCCTAAATTCAACACTATACATCACGACATAACTTGTGCTTAACTCTGACATCTGATACTCTAAATGCACTTTGGCAATATTCAGATATTTATGTCTTCAAAATATACGACAAAAAGAAATTTTTTAAAAATCTTTCTGGAATTGATATGCTTCATTTATTTTAAATACCATAAGCTTTATAAACACCTTCAAGCACCCAGAGACCGCAATTCTAGCTCAGAATCGTATAATGATAATGGGTATAATTAATATCATGATATGAAATATAATAACCAGTACATAACAAGTCGGAGTGTAGCATAATAAAACAATCTAATAGAAAATTTAAATTTAAATTGAAAAGAAAACGAATATGCTAATCAAATTTCGCTGCCGATACAGAGAGAAAGAGAAATAAAAGCATAATAATAGGAACAAAAGAAAAAAAGTATATTGCGTCCATTCCTATAACTCCCAACATAAGACAAAGGGAACCACTCTTGACTGATAGCATTAGTTCTATATATTATTATTGATCTTACTAGGAAAATAAAGAAAGACTGGTTGGGTTAGAGTTTAGGGTAGTTTAATGGGAAAATAAAATAATCATCACGTCAAGAGTGCGTTTCCCCTGTGTTTATGTTTGGAGTTTATAAGGAAATAACCAAGTTTTTTTTAGATTTAAAGCCACCAAAATCATGTCATTTCATGACCCCCTGAACAATTTTCTATAGAATTAAAAAACGTGCAGTTAATATATATGTAATTAAAATTTAAATAAAATGCTCAGAATGTGAGCATTAGCTTTTTCACATATTTTCACGGGACCCTGTAGGGACCTTTTGCAAAACCTAGGTTCCAGGGAAACCCCTAGTGATGAAGTATCACTGGTATAGAGGTATCACATGACCAAGGACCCTGGACGCGAAAGTAGAATTATAGTCATAGCAGTTAGAGCGCTAGTGCGGCTTGTTGGCTAAGCAGTGCTTTTGCAATCTATGTTGCCTCTCCCTGTGTAACATGCAGCAAAAGAATGCCAATCGAGAATTAAAAAAAGTGTACCCAAATATAACCTCTAGGTTGTTTGGTTGGGTTGGTTGGTTTGGTTGGTTGGATTTTTATGGCATGTTCAACCCATTGGTCATCATTCTAAAGCCCCCAAGCTCTGTCAGTTATGACAATCAATTTAGCAGCCTCTTCTCTTGTACGAAGCCCAATTACCAGTCGAATTTGGAAGACAAAAGGTAGCACAGGAAGCTAGCCTAACTCACAATACGGATCCTGCCATCGACCACAAGCACAGTACAGAGTGAGGGTATTTATCAAAGCACATAACCCTGCAAAGTCAGCAACCAATCAGGACTCAGGAGTGGTATCACCCTATACTTGCAAATTTGGACATATTCCTGATTCACCCATAATATACCAACTCTTCATTACAAATCATTTAGATCTTAGACTTGTTCACTCAACAGCATAATGACTGACTGACTTACTTATTTCAACTACTCTTACCTTGGACACGCATCCGTGTCTAGGTAAGAAGCGAATTCTGCAGTTATGGGCAACTGCCATTTCTGCAATACCACCTTGCGCTGAACCAGTGCCAAATCCAGGTGCAGATTCTATTGTCTCGCGCGATGGTGGAGCCCCAGGAAAAAAACCCAGAACATCCCCACTATCATGTGATATTCTATTTTATCATAATTCTCTAGTCTTAATTGCTTGTCGATTTGAAACTGTAAAATCTATATATATTGCTTGTATTTGAAAACTGTAAAGATCTATATTTAAGCTTGTATTTTGAAACTGTAAAGATCTATATATTATTGCTTTTATTTAAAACTGTTAATATCTATATAATTATTGCTTGTATTTGAAACTGTAAAATTCTTATATATTTATTGCTTGTATTTGAAACTGTTAAAGATCTAATATTATTGCTTGTATTTGAAACTTTATAATATCATATATTAATACTGTATTTAAAACTGAAAATCTATATATTAATACTGTTACTTTGTATATACCCGTAAAAGATTTAATATTAATACTGTATTTGAAACTGAAAAGATCAGTATACGTGATACTGGCGTCCCTTAATCATCCTTTTTTTTTGCTTTTTTCCCCCCCCTCCGTTCAATATTATTATCTTAATCACTTTCATGCAATACATCTGGTTTAAAAATGAGACTGTCTAAATCATCCAAGATGAAATGCAAAAATGTAAATCTTGATTATCTATGGTGTTGCATAAACGCCAAATTCTTATTCTTATGAGTGCGTCACTCATGCCTAAATAATGGACCATTCTGTTTTCATTATAAAAAAGAAAAGAGAGAAAAATGACATGCTACACAGAAAAAATAAGAAAGAAAAAGAGAGTTGAGAAAAGATAGAAGTGGGAAAAAGGGATAACCACTAATCTGTTCAATGAAACTTGATGAAAGGAAGAAGGAAGGAAAGAAAAGAAAGAGAAAAGAGCAAGAGAGAGGTTAAATCAAGATTAATTATACATTTTACAATTGAATACCTTGCAATAGCTCTTAAGTAAACATTTATCAAAATAGTATGTAATAATAAATTATCATACCTGATGTATTAGTCCACCTAGTATAAAATATCATCTAGTATGTCAATCATCAATGCATTAACTGGCCTATTAAATCAGGATGAATTTTATACATGACTAGAAAGTGGCTACCCGGTCGCCTGGGTAGAGGGGGATTTTTAAAGTTATGCCTGCAGATCCATTATTGAATCTGATCCTGTTGAATCCTCGTAAGATGCCCATTTAAATCCTTTTTATAAAAAAAAAAAAAGACCTGGCATTGATCCAGCACTCTGAAAAGAAATGTTAATTCTACTATCTAAAATATAAATAAAAAAAAAATACACGCTATTATCATTTGAATTTTATTTTTTAATTATCTTCACGAATATAAATCAACTTCTTTTACTTTTGCTCAAAAACCAAGCCCTGGTGATATTTAATGTGATATATATTTACTTTGTCGTCAATGTTTTACTTTTAAGTTTCCTCGGACATACAATTCACACAACGCCCTTTATATAATGTATAGATAGATAGATGAGCTAAAAAGTACTCGATGTCAAAGAGGAAAAAATACCTTTTAAAAATAATTGATTTTTTTGAAGCTAACTGAAGACTGTGCAAATGGTTTTGAAATTACCAATGAAATGTGGAATTACATTACCTTCATAGACATTCTATGTCATTCTTTTCTATAGATCAATTATTCTTTCCAGCACTTGCTGTGACGAAATTTAATTCATATTTTTAAAAATAAAACAATATTACTTATTGTGCATATATATTTAAAAAAATTATTAACAAAAATGAACAATGCTGGCGCTTTTTATGCATGTATTAATGCGAGGTGAATTTAACGTGTCAAAAATAACTAATATTTAAAATTAATACAGTTTGACTTACCTGTGTGTGTTAGAATTAATAATGTAAATGATACTGGACTCAAGAGATATTATACTAGTTATAGTGTGCCTGATGTAATTTTTGTAATGTGGTTCGTAATATTTTAACTAAAAAGACAATTGAATAGTGTCATTAAATTGTGTCACAGTAGTAGTAAATTGAATTTTATGTAAGTCTTGAAGGGGTATACGTATAATGTTACTTGAGTGGTTTGCTGAATTGCAATTTGCGATATTTAGGGGACATGAGCACGCGGGTACAATATTACAAACCACTTATTAATTTCTAAAATTTTTCAACACACAAGCCATCTTCCCAATAAAAATCCTATGAGACTTCCAAAACATTACATCAGCCCACACTTTACAATTAGCTAATGAATATCAAATTCCAAGTATCATTACCATTACTAATTCTAACACAGCCCGGTAAGTCATCTGTTTATTTCTAAATATTAGTCTATTTTGGAACACCATTTATGCTTTTAAAAAACGTCACGTATTTAATTTTTATTTATACACAAAATATGTGAAGCATACGCAAACACCCTTTACAAACTTAAAAAAAAAAAAAAAAAAAAAAAAAGAAAAGGATTATGATATTTAGACTAGCCAGCGATGTATAAGCCTATATTTTAAGTAAACTAAAATCGATGGCTATATATTTACACTGACACTTTAACTTTTAATCAGCTTATATAATTTTCTTAATGTGTCTCTTCTATTTCTACCTTCAGTTAATGAGTTGGTAAACTAAAATTCAAAGAGACAGGTAATGCCAGCAGTGTCCATACACCCATAGAATTCTTTACCTGTTACACCTGAAGAAGCAAATATTTTTTGTCATACGTGTGATAGCACATGCGATACCCTGCCCTCATCAGCTGCCAACTAGGAGTGATAACACAGTTTCGGTAGCTAAGGCAGATAGCTATAGCAGATAACTGAAGAAGCAAATATATATCATCTTAGGTACACATTTAGTGTAATGGTTACCGTTGTAGGAAATGGATACGACGAGACGCATTCAAATACCGGATGAAGTTGTTTGCATTTCCCATAGTGCTAATACCCTTGGGAAAGGTATGAATCCAACTATTCAACCTCTGGCTAGGGATAAATAGTAGAGCAGACTGGGCTCTTTAACCTTGGTTAGGCAAACAGTCTAGGAGAAGGAAAACTCTGAATTCAAACCTGTTAAAAATCCGCTTGAGGTGGTCACTACTAGAATAGGCTATGTCCTAGTGATCTATTTCACTAATAATTTAATTTTTCTCATAGATTAATCATTTTGAAAAATTGACACCCATAATTTATTTTGCATTCAATGGTCAGCATCTCTAAATGTTAAATCAAGCATATGATAACTACTCATTTAATTTCATTCAGAGCTCATCCCATGAAAACAGGCTATAGATAAAATATGGAAAGCAGTTTTTGCATTTATCTACTTATATATTTTTGGGAGAATATGTGTTTAATTGAAGTCATACCTAATACAGAGATCGACTTTTTCTCGATTTGTTTACGCCTTACATTTGAACAGATATATTCACCTAATTCATTATCAACTAATTAATTTTCAAATTAGGTATGAATTCAATTAAGCACATATTCTCCCAAAAATTGTCGGCTATCACCATCTCAAACAGACTGTTTGTTTACTTCTACTTATATATGTATATATGAGCAAGTGGCCGTATAGCTGTTGTGGGTTGTTGTTTCCAGATCTTGTTTAAGATTGCACGCAGCATTCTTGTGAAGCTCCCATCTAGTTTATTCTATAGGCATTTTTGTTATTTGTTATTTTGCTGAATTCAAACCTGTTAAATTCTGCTTAAAAATTGACCTTGTGTGACATCCTGCTCATGTGGTGAAAGTGTCTCTCCAACATTTTGACCATTGTTTTGATGGGGGAAATAAAGATATTATTGATGGAATCTGTTCTGTTTTAAACTATATTGTCTTCTTGCAAACATTTTGTAATGGAAACTTAGATGCAAGATTTGTTTTTTGAATGTTCAAAAAGATGCTTTTCTGGCCATGAAGTGTCTCCAACATTTTGACAATTGTTTTGATGGGAAATAAAGATGGTTTTCTGGCCATGAAGTTTGCATTTAATGGTGTTTGTTTTTAGACTTAAACTTTGCAGTGAAAGTACAATTTACTTTTCATGAGTTTTAATGACAAAAATGCCAAATTGTTAGAAAACTTGTTTTTGTTGTGTCAGCTTTTGGCACTTACATTAGTTGTACCCGTTAGTCACTGCTGATTGGAATATTTGTGGTTACATTCAAAATGGAAAAACAATCTTTTTCCGTGTTATTTCCAGTTACTTTTTACTTTTATTTTTATTCTTATATGAATTTGTTTTATTATTGTTTGTCTGGGTGGGATTTTTTTTTTTTCTGTCTGTATCAGTTTAAATTGGTGAGAGCAGAATATTGCAATTGACTTGTATGTTTGTGTACAAGTCACATGACTAACAAAAATTTTTTTTTTTTAATTTAAAAAAATGGATCTTCAGAGATGCTGATAGGTACACGTCCTGTATCCCTGACGCAGGACGTCAGGTGAAAGCAGAATATTGTAATTGACCTGTATGTTTGTATACAAGTCACATGACTAACAAAAAAAAAAAAATTTTTATTTAAAAAAAATGGATCTTCAGAGATTCTGATAGGTATGGGTCCTGCATCCCTGACACACAAAAATCTAAAAGGACGCAGTAAAATCATATCCATGCATCCCAGTATTTTTCTTTTTTCTTCCCTCACCATTTCAAGCTAAATGTAAATACATTTCAATAGTTTCTTAGAAATGAATTACATAGGATAGGTTACAAGGTAGGAGAGTTAGCCAGCTTTAGTTGTTTCCCCAGATCATAAACAAAAACCCTAGTTAGGACCCATCAAATTTCCTGGGGACTCATTCAAAGCAAATATGTGCATCCAAGGATGCACTAAATCAAAAAGCTATCAGCATCACTGGATCTTAATACATTCATAGTGTTTAGAACAGTTTAAACATTGGGATTTCTAACACTTTTATTTATATATTTGGTGTGTTTATTGTAATAAAATATATATATATATATAAAATAAAATTATACAACAATGTATACATAGTGATTATTATAATAGAGGCACGTGGTGTAATGGTTATTGTCATAGGAAATGGACATGGTGAGATGAGTTCAATCCTGGACATAGCTGTTTGTATTTCACATAGTGCTAATACACTTGGGAAAGGTACAAATCCAACTATTCTCCCTCCAGCTATGGGTAAGTAGTAGAGCAGACTGAGCTCATTAACATTGGTATGGCAACCAGTTTAGGAGAAGGAAAACTCTGAATGAAAATCTGATTTCATTGGTAAGATAAGCGAAAAATTCTTCCAAGCTGTATTTGTCTCAGTGCTACTGTAGGGCTGCACCACTTTGTCTCTAAGAAAGCACTTAGAAGAGAAGCTAGATGGGTGTTACACAACAATGCTGCATGTTGTCTTGAATAAATCTTGGAAGCAGCACTCAACAAGAAAGCAGCTGTACTGATACTTGCCTCATATCACACAAACCATCTGAATAAGATGAATAAGACATGCTGGACACTGCTAGAGAAGTAAGGACAAACTCATAAGTGACATTCTCCTGTGGACATCTACATACAGACACACCAGTGTAGGCTCACCAGCAAAAACCTACATCACTCAGCTCTGTACAGATTCTATATGCTGCATGGACGACCTCCCAGTGGCAATGAGTAATAGGGAAAGTTGGAGAGAGAGAGAGAGAGAGTCATGTATATCCGTACTGTCAGCACAGTCTGATTATGAAACTTTGTGTCACACTTTGCTCAAACAAAGGGTTTAGGTAAATACATATATACATATATAAATAGACGTGTGTGTATATATATATATATATTACCAACCCCTCCACACGAGCAGGATACGACACAAGGTCAATTTCTTAAGCGGAGTTCAGCAGGTTTGAATTCAGAGTTTTCCTTTTCCTAGACCGGTTGCCTAACAAAGGTTAAAGAGCCCAGTCTGCCCTACTATTTACCCATAGCTGGAGGGAGAGTAGGATTCATATCGTTCCCAAGGATATTAGCGTCAAGTGAAATGCAATTACCACATCCAGGATTTGAACTCGGGGCGACGAGTCCATTTCCCATGACTTTAACCATTACACCACACGCTTCCTGTGTGTGTGTGTGTATATATAATATATATATATATATATATATATATATATATATATATATATATATAATATACACACAGTTGTAGAAAAAAGTTTTTCTCTCTATCACAGTTTCAGTGTTCAAGGTACACCTTTAGGTAGGTATTGAGCCCCTTTGGATTAACTACTAATGCTACTACAATGAAAACGTGGTAACAACTTTTAGATGAGTATATATATATATATATATATTTTATAAAAAAAGGAAGGTCCGCAAAATGTATTTTGTTCTCAGAAAAAATTGTTTAATTCTTTTTGTTTTACATATGCAAACATGTGTTTCAGATCTTCTGGTATCACATATTATCAATCAAAGCCTGAAGAAGATACCAGAAGATCTGAAACACGTGTTGCATATGTAAAACAAAAAGAATTAAACAATTTTTTCTGAGAACAAAATACATTTTGCGGACCTTCCTTTTTTTTTTATAAAATATTGAATTTTCTCCCGTTGGAACCAGAACAACATTTTTTATATATATATATAATATATATATATATATATATATATATTATGGACTCTCTCGTCAATTTTTCGATGCATGAGGGTTCATACACACAATGAACACCCACACAGTGATTTGTTTATAGTGGTGAAGGCTTGTGTTGGACCATCCACACTTTTTTGGCACAGTTGATAGGAAAGAATTGGTGCATCAAGGGTTGCCAAAAACCCAATCAATGACCGACCTCAGTAATTTTGAATTCAGAGTTATCCCTCTCCTAGACTGGTTACCTACCCAAGGCTGAAGGGCCCAGTCTGCCCTACTATTTAACCCATAGCTTGAGGGAGAATATATGGATTCATACCTTTCCCAAGGGTATTAGCGCTATGTGAAATGCCAACAGCTTCGTCTAGTAATTGAACTCGAATCGACAAGTCCATTTTCCACGACTCTAACCACTAGCCCACATATATATATAGCCATACCCCCGCCTAATTCATTATTAATAATTAATTTTCAAAATTAGGTACGACTCCAATTAAACACTTATTCTCCAAAAAAATTATCGGCAAAAAGCCATTCTAAACAAACCTTGTTACAATATATATATATATATATATATATATATATATATAAACACACAACAATAATAACTAGAACAAATGTATGATTTGAATGACAAGAAAATCAGTTTTAGCATGAAAGCTTACAAAGATTATATTCAGATAAATAGACAAAGCAGAAACAATTCTGTTTCTTTGTAATAAAATCAAGTCATGAATATGTCAAACAAGATTTGTGTTTTTTATGGTCCCATTAAATTGGGAGATCTAATCATATAAAAAAAATATATTTTTGTTTTATATGAATATTCATACAAATAGAAGACAATAAAGGAGTAAATCATGTTGAATATCTTAGAAAACAAAAGATATGAACAAAAAAAAAAAGAAGATATTTAAATCCTCACATTTTTATGCTGTGGGGAAAAACCCAGATCAAACCCCATAATTGTACAAGTTATAAAAAATTCATTGTACTTAATAGCATATAAGATCCTCCACTCCTATTGATATTTTTTTGGGGGGGAGCCCCCATGGTGTAGTGGTTGTTGGTTTTACGGCATGTCAACCCCTTGGGTCATTTTATGCCGAATACTTCTATTGGTAAAAAAAATGTTTAATGATGACAAAGTTTTGAAATAATTTCATTTTTAATGGATAATACGATTTTGTTTATAAACTCATGTTTTCTATTTAACCCACAGATGGGACCCTAACAGGTACTATCACTCTGGGTCAGAGTGGACCAGGGAGCAATGGTGATGAAGGGGTACTCCACATTCCCCAGACCTCCAAAACTGGAACCTCACCATCAGATAGAGTTTAACGTCATTCCCAAGACATGTAGACCCTCAGCCACCGCCTTCTAGCACCCATATGATAAAAAGGGTTGGGATTTGCCATAAGGGCAATAGGGTTGGGAAAATCATATAGGTGCTAGGGCTTGACGTGGCCAGCCGATTGATTGGAGGGGGCCTCTCCAACTGCCCGTCTAGCCTAAGTAAGGGTCAATTTATGTATGTCAACCCATTGGGTCATTTAATGCTGAACACCTTTCTTTTTATTCATGGGTACTCAATTTTTTTAAACACATTTTTTAACTCCTGTTTTTCTATCTAACCCATAGATGGGACCTTAACAGGTACTACCACTCTGTGTCAGAGTGGACCTGGTAGCAATGGTGATGAAGGAGTACTTGGCAGACCCCAGACCTTCAGAATTAGAATTTCCCCATCAGATAGAGTTTAACGTCATACTCAGGACAACAAGACCCTCAGCAACTGCCTTCTAGCACATACATGAAAATAAAGGGTTGGGGTGGCCATCAGGGTAATAGGATTGGGACAATCACATAGGTGCTACAGAATGATGTGACCAGCCGATTGATTGATAGGGGCCTCTCCAACTGCCCATCTAGCCTAAGTAAGGTTCAAAGTGGAGTGTTGCATGTTATGAACTGCTCAGCCACCAGGAATCCATCCTTAAGCATCACGGGTCAGAACTCATGGCCAACAGGTAGCCCTGCTGGGGGTGGGGGGATTAGCTCTCTGCAGAGGTGCAGCCCTAGCCGACAGGGATAGTTATTGTTGTATGAAATGGAATTAGCAGACAGAGTTCACTACCTGAATGAAGCTGTTTGCACTAATTCCCTTGTGAAAGGCCTGAATCCATCTGTTATCCCCCCCCCCCAGCTATGTGTAAATAGTAGGACAGATTTGGGATCTTTAGGCTTGGTTAGGCAACCAGTCTAAGAGAATAGTTGGTTGGCTGATGGATTTTAATGGCATATCAACCTGTCTAGAGTTATTTCATGCCTAGAGGTTAGAAAACAATATGTTGTATATCTATATTTACACTTTTGTAGGTAATGGTTTTAACAATATGTTAGCATCGCTGGGCATTGTATTAAGGGGTTATTTTTGGCATGGTATTGATCAGGTTTGTATTTATATTTTTTGGTAGAATTTATATATATATATATATATATATATATATATATATATTATTTTTTTTATTATTTTTTTTAATTTTGAGAGAGGTTCCTTAGAAAAGATTTTTCATTTATTCCACCAATTTCATTCATTTCATTTTGCCATTAATTCTTAACTATATATATATATATATATATATATATATATATATATGAGAGTAAACAGTCTGTTTGAGATGGCGATAACAGACTATATTTGGGAGAATATGTGCTTAATTGAAGTCATACCTAATTTGAAAATTTGTTACGCCTTACATTTGAAAAGATATATTCGCCTAATTCATTAATTATCAACTGATTAATTTTCAAATTAGGTATGACTTCAATTAAGCACATATTCTCCCCCCCCCAAAAAAAAAATATATATATGATTTATTATTTATCTATATTTTTTGGTATAATTTTATTTCTCTCAAAAAGGACAAAATGCCATCCAGTCTAAGAGAAGGAAAACTCTGAATACAAACCAGCTGTACTCAGCTTAAAAACTGACCTTGTGTCACATCCTGTCCATGGTGGAAGAATTGGGTAAATACATACTATATTCCAGGTGCTGGTCGGTATTTTTCACCCACTGGATAATTTTTGAGAATTTTCTCATTATTTTCACACCAGATTAAGACTATTTTTACTATATTTTTTTCATTTTCATTGTTGTCATAGAAATACATAGAAGTAAATAATATCAGTTACTTTGTACTGAACAGGTTCTGAAAGAAATTATGCCTGAATCAGACTCAGAATTGAGGGAAATTAGCAGCTAAAATGTCGACATTCATAACAATACAGACAATACAAATTTCTGTTGTACATAATGTACATTATAGAAAAAAAAATACAGAAAGAGAACAAGGGAAGAAATTAACTGATTTCTAAAAGAAAAAAAAAAAAAATGAAAAAAACAAATGAAAAAAAAAAATAAATAAAAAATACAAATAATACATATTGACTGATTTCATTCAGAAAATATTATTCTAATTATTTCTCTGAATGTTTGACATGAGGCTTGATGATTAGTATCATCTGCATTATCCAGACTATTGTCCTCATCTTTATTGTTATCTGTACAACATTTCGGCTGATGTGCCTTCCGGCCTTCTTTAGGTATTTCTTGTCGGATTCGAGAACCTTCTTTTTGAACTCAGAACCTTCTTGTTGTAATCGGGAGCTGGAGGGCACATTGGCCGAAACGTTGTCTTTGGCTCCCATCACTAGTAAGTGATTTTGTATGTACTAACTCTCCAGTCCTTTTGTCTTTACTGTTGTATGTTTATGTACATGTATTTTATTGTTTCTGTATCTTGTCTTATTTCTGATGATATATGCTGTGATATATAAAATGTTTTGCCCCACAAACGTGTCGGAGTTGTACGTTCAGGGGTATCCTGTTCTCATTCCGCTAACCATAGCTAGGGTAGAAGTATTAAGCTGTGTTAGTTATTATTCTATGTTACTGCTGCCCTTGGCCAGGATTGAACCTGCAGTCCAGAGATAACTGTCACTTAGAACTGTCTCAACCTAACTCCAGAGTCCGACAAGAAATACCTGAAGAAGGCCGGAGGACATATCAGCCGAAATGTTGTACAGATAACAATGAAGATGAGGACAATAGTCCAAATAACGCAGATAATACTAATTATTTTTATTGTTCTAAAATCAGTTCATAATAAGTCTAGGAAAAGGAAAACTGTTAAAGAAACTCCACTTAAGAAATTGACCATGTATCACATCTTGGGTTGGTAAATTAAAATAGATATTAAAAAATAAAAGATTTAGATTAACTACTTGTAATCTATGACATCTGGGTAAACATTAGCTAATTGGATATTTCCAATTTGCATATAAGACCCAGGCAATATTTTCACGCCATTTCTGGAGAGTCGAACATGTAGGTCTTATATATATTTACCAACCCCTCCACACGAGTAGGCTTGACACAAGATCAATTTATTAAATGGAGTTTAACAGGTTTGAATTCAGAGTTTTCCTTCTCCTAGACTGGTTGCCTAACCAAGGTAAAAGAGCCCAGTCTGCCCTACTATTTACCCATAGCTGAAGGGAGAATAGTTTGATTCATACCTTTCCTAAGGGTATTAGTGCTATGTGAAATGCAAACAGCCTCATCCATGATTTGAACTACTTGCCATGTTCAATTTCTATAGCAATAACCATTACACCATTGGCATTAAATGACCCACAGGGGTTGATATGCCGTTAAACAAAACTCAAACTCAAACCCATTACACCATATGCCTCTAGGTAGATCATCAAA
Source organism: Doryteuthis pealeii (assembly GCA_023376005.1). Lineage (NCBI taxonomy): Eukaryota > Metazoa > Mollusca > Cephalopoda > Myopsida > Loliginidae > Doryteuthis > Doryteuthis pealeii. Next base: position 77,834,289 of record CM042157.1, read on the forward strand.
TATACTATGTAAACAATCATTTATATGTTCCATTTTAAACATACATAGTTAAGGCCAAAGTGTTTTTAATGCAGTAAAAAGTAAAAATGGCAGAGTGGCCTATTGTTGGTATCAGCCAGACAGCAAGGGAGTCTATCTCCTTTTCACTAGCGCTAGACCAGGGAGATTTTTTGCACCTGAAGTGGAGCACCACACCTACGATCAGCTTTCCCACTTTACCGCACTAATCCAAGCTCTGCTACTCATGTAGTAAAAAGTAAAAATGACAGAGTGGCCTATTGTCGGTATCAGCCAGACAGCAAGGGAGTCTATCTCCTTTTCACTAGCGCTAGACCAGGGAGATTTTTTGCATCTGAAGTGGAGCACCACACCTACGATCAGCTTTTCTACTTTACCGCACTAATCCAAGCTCTGCTACTCATGCACTGAGTTGGTGAAGACCGGTATCGAACCTAGAACCTCATGGGTCGAAGGCAAATGCACTACCGACTGAGCTAATCCGGCTCAAGGCTAATTGAGTGGATTTAATATTTGTTCATACGTGTGTGAAAGAGCACGCAACTTATAATTCTCATTTCCTCAACAAATTCCTTAGAAATGGTAAAGAATTTAGCTGAAACCTAAAATTAAATATACATCACGACAACTTGTTGCTTAACTCTTGTACACTGATATTTCAAATGCACTTTGGGAATATTAATTTTATGTTTCAAAATATACGACAAAAAATTTTTTTAAAAATCTGTCTGGAATTGATATGCTTCATTTATTTTTAAATACCATAAGCTTATAAACACTCAATGCAGCCCAGGAGACCCATTCTAGTCTCAGAATCTATAGATGTATATAAGTTAATATATGTGAAATTTAACCAGTTACATACCAAGTGCGGGTGTAGCATAATTAAAACAATCTATAGAAAATTTAAATTTAAATTGAAAAGAAAACGGTAATCAAATTTCTGCATAAAGAGAGAAAGAGAAATAAAGAAATAAGAACAAAAGAAAAGAAAGTTTTTGGTCATTTCCTATAACTCCAACATAAACAAAGGGGAACCACTCTTGACTGATAGATTATTTATTTATTTATTTATTGATCTACTAGGAAAAAAGAAGACTGGGTTAGGGTTAGAGTTTAGGGTTAGTTTAATGGGAAAATAAATAATTTATCAGTCAAGAGTGGTTCCCCTTTGTTTATGTTGGAGTTATAGGAAATAACCAAGTTTTTTCTTAGATTTAAAGCACTCAAAATATGTCATTCAATGACCCCTGAACTAGATTTTAAAATAAAACGTGCTTAGTAATATTATGTATATAAAATTAAATAAAATGTCAGAAGTGCATTAGCTTATTTCACATATTTTCACGGGACCCTTAGGGACCTTTTGCAAAACCTTAGGGTTCCAGGGAACCCCAGTTGAGAAACACTGGTATAGAGTATCACATGACCAAGTGACCCTGGGGAAAGTAGAATTTAGTCATTAGAGTAGAGGCTAGTGGCTTGTTGGGCTAAGCATGTATTTGCATCTATGTTGCCTCTCCCTGTGTACATGCAGCAAAGAATGCATCGAGAATTAAAAAAGTGTACACAAATATACCTCTAGGTTGTTGGTTGGTTGGTTGGTTGGTTTTTATGGCATGTCAACCCATTGGGTCATATTCTAAAGCCCCCAGCTTGTATTGACAAGTCATTTAGCATCTTGCTCTTGTAGAAGCCAAATTACCATCGAATTGGAAGACAAAAGGTAGCAAGGAAGCTGTAACTCAAATACGGATCCTGCATCACCACAAGCACAGTACAGAGTGAGGGTTTATTTATCAAAGCACTATAACCCTGCTAAAGTCAGCAACCAATCAGGACTCAGGGAGTGGTATCACCCATATGCAAATATGGAATATTCCTGAGTACCATATATACCAACTGCTTCATGTACAAATTCATTTAGACTTAGATTGTTCACTTCAACAGCATAATGACTGACTGACTTACTTATTTCAACAGCTCTTACCTTGGACAGCATCCGTGTCATTAAGAAGGGAGATCTGCAGTGTATGGGCAACTGCCAGTCTTGCATACCACCTTGCCTGAACCAGTGCCAAGATCCAGGTGCAGATTCATTGTCTCGCGGGATTGGTGGATGCCAGAACCAAGAACATCCCCACATACATGGATATTTATTTTTATCATAATCTCTAGTCTATTATTGCTTGTATTTGAAACTGTAAAGATCTATATATTATTGCTTGTATTTGAAACTGTAAAGATCTATATATTATTGCTTGTATTTGAAACTGTAAAGATCTATATATTATTGCTTGTATTTGAAACTGTAAAGATCTATATATTATTGCTTGTATTTGAAACTGTAAAGATCTATATATTATTGCTTGTATTTGAAACTGTAAAGATCTATATATTATTGCTTATTTGAAACTGTAAAGATCTATATATTAATACTGTATTTGAAACTGTAAAGATCTATATATTAATACTGTATTTGAAACTGTAAAGATCTATATATTAATACTGTATTTGAAACTGTAAAGATCTATATAGTGATACTGTGGGTCCCTTAATCATCCTGCAATACATTCTGGTTAAAAATGAGACTGTCTAAATCATCCAAGATGAAATGCAAAAATGTAAATCTTGATTATCTGGTGTTGCATAAACGCCAAATTCTTATTTCTTATGAGTGTCGTCACCTCTGCTAAATAATGGACCATTCTGTTTTCATTATAAAGAAAGAAAGAGAAGAAAAATGACATGCTACACAGAAAAAAAATAAGAAAGAAAAAGAGAGTTGAGGAAAGATAGAGAGTGGGAAAAAGTGATAACACTAATCTGTTTCAATTGAACTTGATGAAATGAAGGAAGGAAGGAAAGAAAGAAAGAAAAAGAGCAAGAGAGAGTTAAATCAAGATTATTATACATTTTACATATTGAATTACCTTGCAATAGCTCTTAAGTAAACATATCAAAAGTTGTAATAATTAAATTATCATACTGTGGTATATCCACTAGTATAAATTATCATCTTATGTTCATCAGCAATGATTAAGCTGGCTATTAAATCAGATTGAATTTTATACAATGACTAGAAGTGGCTACCCGGCGTCGCCTGGGTAGAGGGGGATCTTTTTAAAGTTAGTCCTGCAGATCCATTATTACTGAATCATGAGTTGAATCCTCGTGGGATGCTTCATTTAAATCCTTATGTAAAAAAAATAGACATTGCATTGATCCAGCGACTCTGAAAAGAAATGTTAATGTCTATTGTCTAAAATATTAAATGAAAAAAATAATTCTATTTTTTAATTATCTTCACAAATATAAATCAAATCTCTATTATTTTTGCTCAAAAACCAAGCCCTGGTGATATTTAATGTGTATATATATTTACTTTGTCATTAATTGTTTTATTTTCAAAGTTTCCTCTGAACATACATATATACACAACTGCCCTTGATATATGTATAGATAGATAGATGAGCTAAAAAGTTCTCTGTCCAAAGGAGGAAAAATACCTTTAAAAATAATTGATTTTTTGGAAGTGCTGAACTGAAGATGTGCCAAATGTTTTGAATTACACAATGAATATGTGGAATTACATGTACCTTTCATAGATCTATGTCATTCTTTTCTTAGATCAATATCTTTCCAGCACTGCTGTGGAATTTATATCATAATTATTTGCATATATATGTTATAAAAAATTTACAAATGAAAATGCTGGGTTTTTTATGCATGAAATGGTGAATTTAAGTGTTCAAATAAACTAATATTTAAAAAATACAGTTGACTTACCTGTTGTGTTAGAATTAATAATGTAAACGATACTGGACTCAAGAGATATTTATACTAGTTATAGTGTGCCTGATGTAATTTTTTTGTAATGTGGATTCGTAATATTTTAACTAAAAAGAAATTGAATAGTTCTTAAATTGTGTCAAGTAGTAGGTAAATTGAATTTTTGTAAGTTGAGGGGGTTACGTATAATGTTACTTGAGTGGTTTTGTGTGCAATTTGGATTTTTTAGGGGACATGAGTCACGGGGTGAAATATTACAAAACCACTTATTAATTTTCTAAATATTTTTCAACACACAAGCCATCTTCCAATAAAAATCCATTAACTTCAAAAACATTTACATCAGGCACACTACAATTAGTATGAATATCTAAATCCAGTATCATTTACATTATTAATTCTAACACAGCCGGTAAGTCATCTGTATTTTCTAAATATTAGTCTATTTTTTGAACACCATTTATGCTTAAAAAACAGTATTTTAATTTTTTTTATAACACAAATATGTGAAGCATACGCACAACCCTTACAACTTAAAAAAAAAAAAAAAAAAAAAAGAAAAGATTATATATTTAAGACTAGCAGCGGCTACCCGGCGTCGCCTGGGTAGAGGGGGATTTTTTTTAAATTAGTCCCGCTGATCTATTATTACTGAATCGTGAGTTGAATCCTCATGGGATGCCCCATTTAAATACCTATGTAAAAAAAATAGACTTTGCATTGATCCAGCTACTCTGAAAAGAAATGTTAATGTCTACAATCTAAAATATTAAATGAAAAAAAAATTCCATGCTGTTATCATTTAAATTTTATTTTTTTAATTATCTTCATAAATATAAATCAAATCTCTATCATTTTTGCTCAAAAACCAATCCCTGGTGATATTTAATGTGTATATATATTTACTTTGTCATTAATTGTTTTATTTTCAGAGTTTCCTCCGGACATACATACATACACAACTGCCCTTTATATATCTACTAGCAGCAGATATCCGGTGTCGCCTGGCTAGAGGGGGATTTTTTTTAAGTTAGTTTCCTCTGGACATACAGATTCACACAACTGCCCTTTATATATGTATAGATAGATAGATAGATAGATATCTTATTATAATGGAGATTGTGGGTTTTTCTGTCTGTAACCGAAACTATATCACTACTCAAGTCACAATTCCCTTAATTATTTACGTCAAATTAACCATGGTTTCATTCTTTTAAACCTTCAATTATTAATAAAATTGTTTTACATTATTAATACTGTTGACCATATCTACATACTAATAACATGCAATTGTATTTATATATACAACAAAATAGCGGTTTACAGTATGAATGGGAAGGCTAATTTGCATATTGATCTTAAACATTTGATTTTAATAAATATATGCTTAGTATTATTTCTAATTGTTTGCTTTCACCAATGAATATGAGCAAAAATCTCTTCAATAAATCTTAAAAGAAATCCCTTAACAAGAAGAAATAACTAACATTATTCTTTACTTCCTATTTTAACTAAACAATTAAATTAGGAAAATTTAACAATGAAAGACGGGAGTAAGGGAAAATGATGGAATAGTTTCAAAGTTGTTCTATTTTTCAATCATACCCCCTCTGTTCAAAATCTTTTTATCTACATTCTTATTCAGTTTCATTAGCCTTTCTAATTTAATATATTTTATTATATTAAAACTTAAATACTTGCACCCGGAGGGTGCATATATTTGCTAGTGAAAATAAAAGATATTCAGAGGATGATTTTATTGTAGTTAGATGTATTAGCCAACATTAAAAATTTAATCTTTTTTTTAATTTTTTTAAAAATCAAACCATCATAAGGTTATTGTTAATATGTGATGTAATTTCTGAATAATATTCAGTATAAATATAGAAAGAAAAAAAAAAGAGACAAATCTTAGCATTCTATAGATGTCCATAATGTTCTATTTGATTGGCTGAAAAGAACATGCGTCAGAAACGGATGGATAACGGATGTATTTCCCATTGAGGTCGGATGTCGGGGGTTTATTGCCAACTCAACCTCGGCATTTTTGTCTAAACTTGGACTTTCTCTACCAGACAAGAGGATATACTTAAAAAAGATTCAGGAGAAAGCTCTAACCGCATCGGCGTGGATATGGCAGTCCTATATTGTGACATCAAACCGACAAAGTCTGGTGGTATCGTGAGATACTGCTGGGGCGCTCTGGGTTAGTGGTAATGATGCTTCGGCCCCGAAACCATGCCTGAACCCAGAGTCATCATCTGATGAAGGCTTTGTTGGTTGCAATGCTACTGTGTAAATAGCAGTCATTGTATGAAGATTATTGATGATGTCATATCTGCATTTGATGACTTTTTTTACCAATGGTATCCAAGCAACACCAATGGAAGAAGTGTGTGAACCACAAGGGGGACTATGTTGAAAAATAAACCTCATTTGGTCGCATTCCATGAGAATATCTTGGTCAACCTATGATCTTCATTGTCAGTGTGCCATACTAAGTAAATCCTCTTTGTGGAATCTCACAGGACAATGGAAATAACTCAGCAGTGCCCAACTCCTCTCCAAGTAATATGCAACAGCTTGTACTGGATTACATAGTACCAGCAATAAACATCTCAAATACATTATCAACTGCCTTGCTATTTATCCACAGCTGGATAACTCTATATACACCAGGCACATGGTCTAATGGTTAGAGTTGGAGGAAATGGACTCGTCAATGCGAGTTCAATTCCTGGATGAAGCTGTTGGAATTTCATATAGCGCTAATACCCTTGGGAAAGGTATGAATCCAATTCTCCCTCCAGCTATGGATAAATAGCAGGGTAGACTGGACTCTTTAACCCTGGAAACTCTGAATTCAAACCTGTTAAACTCCGCTTAAGAAATTGACCTTGTGTCACATCCTGCTCGTGCAATTGTTGGTAAATATATGTATATATGCCAGTTTAGCTGCTAGCGTTGAATCAGATGGGTGACGCACTAGGGGTTGATTATCTCTAGTGGGGTCAAACTGGCAAGGGGGGTATTATGTTGAAAGACCCAAAATCCCCAATGAACCAGTAATAACATAACTGACGCTGACACCCAGTGCTGTTTAATAGTACAGGCATATCTCAAACATTCATACTATTTTCTGCTCTTCTAGTGTGGGGATTAAAATAAAACGAAAATAAAATTAGAATAAAAAAAAAACACAAAAAAATAACAAACTCCCATGGGGCCTTCACTGGAAGAACCCTCTGCACCTGTCCAACAAAAAGGACTGACTCCCTACCCCCAAAAGAATATCTCGGCCATTCGAACTGAGGCTGTAACTGTGGCTAGTTGGTCCTACTAGCCAGGGAGATTTTCCCTTGCTACAGGCGACTATGATCTGGTCAATAAAGCCTAAGTCATAAAGCCACCTTCTGCCTTTGTCTCTTTCCTTTTCATTCTTTAAATTCCTTCTTTCCAGTGCGACCACCAAAAAGGGATGAGGTTAAAAGAAAACTCGAGAAACACGCAACTAAGAATATCCCAGCTACTTAAAACCTGTAAAACACCCAAAACTCCATAAGACTATTTTGTCTGCCCAGAGTCCATATTAAATAATAGATTTGATTTCAGAGGGTTTTTTTTTATATAAAAAGTTAGTTTTCTTCTAAACCAAAACTGGTTTAAGTAGAAATAACACAGTTGAATAAACTTGGAAAAACAAACCTAAACTTACTTGTATTTCAATGGATATGATTTTATATATGGTTAGAACTGAACCTCTGGTCTTCAACTAGCTATATTGTTAAACAGTTAATCCTGGATGAGGTTGTTTGCATTTCACATAGCACTAATACTTAATATTTCAATGGATATGATTTTATATGAGGTTAGAACTGAACCTCTGGTCTTCAACTAGCTATATTGTTAAACAGTTAATCCTGGATGAGGTTGTTTGCATTTCACATAGCACTAATACTCTTGGGAAAGCGGATGGTAGGTATGGCGCTTCACCTCAGATGCAAAAAAAAAAACTCCTTGGTCTAGCGCTAGGGAAAAGGGGATAGACTCCCTCACTGTCTGGGTGATACTGACTTTAGGCCACTCCAACGACTTTACAATTTTACTTAAAAGTATATATTGTATAAAATAAAAGGTGTGTGGTGTAATGGTTAGAGTCATAGGAAATGGACTTTTCGACCCGCGTTTAAATCCTAGACGAGGCTGTTTGCATTTCACACAGAGCTAATAACTCTTGGGAAAGGTATGCATCCAACTACTCTTGCTCCAGCTATGGGTAAATAGTAGGGCAGACTGGGCTCTTTAACTTTGGCTAGGTAACCAGTCTATGAGAAGGAAAACTTAATTAAAACCTGTTAAATTCTGCTTAAGAAGATAACCTTGTGTCAGATCCTACTTGTGCAGAGAAGTTGGTAAATATATATACACACACACATATATATATATATATATATAGTATGGTTGAGGTAGTTTACTTACCACCATCTTCAAGCCCAGGTAAAAATGCCAAAATTTCAAATGTTGATTTTCAAATATGTATTTACCAACCCCTCCACACATGTAGGATGTGGCACATGGTCAATCTTTAAACAGAGTTTAACAGGTTTTAATTAAGAATTTTGCTTCTTCTAGATCAATTGCTCTACCATGGTTAAAGAATCCAGTCCTCCCTACTATTTACCCATAGTTGGAGAGAGAATAGTTGGATACATATCTTTTGCAGGGCTATTAACGATATGTGAAATACAACCAGCCCCATCTAGGAATTGAACTTGTGTCGCCGTGTCCATTTCCTACAAGAATACCCATTACACCACAGGCACCTCTAGGAGTAATAGTAGTAGTAGAGCTTTACTATTTAGATAGACACAATACAAACTTCTTATATCCATTTCTTTCTCAACTATCAGGATTTTGTTAAGCTTAATAAATATCAAATATCTAAAACTAAAAAGGTGAGTTAATTTGCTATTGTATCAGATGATTATATACATACTAGACAAAACATGACCCATTGGGTCACCCATTGAGCTCTGGGTAGATATTGGGATTAGGGAAAAGTGAGTTTGTAAAGCAAATTAAATTTTTGAAAAATAAATACGGCTGAAGAATTAAAAAAAAACATTAAAATCATTTTGTAAGATTTCTAAGAAATACCTAATTTCAATTCAAATGGACTCAATTTGACCTAATTTAAATTTAAATGAACTCAATTTGACCTAATTTAAATTTAAATGGACTCAATTCTTGAGAGCTACGGTCTAACTGCTTCTGAAACTTAACATAAAAATATATTTCACAATCTCTAATCACTCTCTTTACACTCATTGAGAAACTAACATATATAATGAGGTGGTAATATAGATATACATACAGAGGGGGAAAGTGACAGGCAGACTATGAAGTGAGAGACAGGTCAGTTTTTGACTTAATTGCAAATTACAACTAATTAGAACCAATTGAAATGGATTTTCTTTTCAAACATAACTCAATCCTAAAACTAAGGAATATTTTGATATGAATTTTGTGTCATTAAACTAAATAGGAAAAAAGCCTTTAGCAAACAATCATTGATTCACTCAGCTTTAGTATAATAATAGATATATTCATTTCTCTGAATTTATGAGATGAGGCTTGATGATTTGGATTATTTGAATTATTTGGACTATTATCCTCATCTTTATTGTTATCTACACACTATTTCAGCCGATGTGCTCTCCAGATGTTTCTTGTCAGACTCAAGAGCCTTCGTGTCATAATTGGTAGCTTTCACAGAACCTCAAACCAAATCCTTTATTTAAATCACGGGGTTGACTGTTCTCATTCCATTAACCATGACTGGGTACAAGTGTTAAGCTGTGTTAAGTATTCTATGTTATTATTGCTCTTGGCCAGGATTGAACCTGCAACCTAGAGATGATTGTCACTTGGAACTGTATTAACTCAACTCTTATATCTGTGGTGCCATGTGTGTATATATATTCACTCATGAGCATTCAACCATTCTGTCTTGTATAATGGTAAAATCAAAGTTCAGATTCATTTGATAACAAATCCTTTTACAACAAATGAACCAAAGCCTAAAGATGTTACTTAAGATAAAGTTTTAAATAATTCTAAGACTATTTCCACCTCAGATGCCTACGCCACATCCTATGTATACGTTGGCAGGACAAAGTGCCAAACACAGAAGTGCTGGAACAAGCAAACATGAACAGCATGCCCGCTATCATCTGCGAGAGGCGCCTGCGTTGGCTTGGCCATGTCAGGAGAATGGACAAAGGCCACAGCCACAAAGACCTACTGTATGGCGAATTAGCGGAGGGCACCCGACCAGTAGGGAGACCACGCCTGCGCTTTAAAGATGTCTGTAAGAGAAATTTGAAGACATGCCACATTAACACCAACACATGGGAGGCTTGTGCAGAAGACTGTGTGACCTTGTCAGAAAAGGAACAAAAAGGAGATAAAAAGAGAGGAAAGAAGCCGCTACGGAAAAGAGAGCCAAAAAGGAGAGACAACAGCAACTCCAGCAAGCATCACTGTTTGTTTGCAGTCACTGCACCAGAGATTGCCATTCAAGAATTGGTCTATTCAGCCACCCACGCAGTTGCAGATAAAAATTTCTAAAATGTAAAAAAAAATGGACACTACGCCATTGTCTTTAGTAGACGGAAAGATGCCAACATTTCACCCAATGAGGAGTATATTAAAAGTAAGTTGAAAAATATTACTAATCCAAAATGTTTATTACTATACAAATAAAATATGGTGCATGTTACCAGCACTACTATGCTTCTATAGCAGACCATACCTTTCCTATGGTATATTGCATCACCCTGGCGCAACACCATGAAGCCAAGAGATCCAGAAGAAAACGGTGGCAGCAGCAAAGCACTAGCACCTCAACATCTTCAGTGACAGCTTTCACATGCGACATCTGTGGTCGAGGCTGTTTTTCAAACATTGGACTTCACAGTCACAGGAGGCGCTGTAACTTCAGGGGGCACAAAAATTATATAGTCTTCCGAGACTGCAATCCGATAACTGACATCGCACTCTGTAGATGAGATATTACTACCTAAGTATGTGAACTGGTCTACTAATTTGATAGACTTAACCATCTAGAGTGGAGACGTATGGTAAAATCATATTAGATCAAACTCCAGATTCATTTGATAGCAAATCCTTTTACAACAAATGTAAGTAAAAGTAAAGTCGTCGGGGCAGCCTAATGTCGTTATAAGCCAGACAGCGAGGGAGTCTATCCCCTTTTCCCTAGCGCTAGACCAAAGAGATTATTTTAGCATCTGAGTTGGAGCACCACACCTGCCATCAGCTCCTCACTTTACCACACAGATTACTGTGCTACTCATACGCTGAGTTGGTGAGGACCAGTATCGAACCAAGAACCTTGTGATTCCTAGCCGAACACTCTACCGACTGAGCTAAGCCGGCCCTGGGGCAACAAATGTACCAAAGCCTAAAGATATTGGAGAATGCGCTTCATTGACTCAATTGATTTGTTTGTTTGTTTGTTTTGTTTTACGACATATCAACCTCAGTGGGTCATTTAATGCCGATAAAGTTTTGAAATAAATCAATTCTTAATGGATAATACAATTTTTTTATAAATACATTTTTCTATTTAACCCATAGATGGGACCCTAACAGGTACCACCACTCCGGGTCAGAGTGGACCAGGGAGCAATGGTGACGAAGGGGTGCTCCACATTCCCCAAACCTCCAGAATTGGAACCTCACCATCAGATAGAGTTTAACGTCATTCCCAGGACATGTAGACCTGCGGCCACCGCCTTCTAGCACCCATATGATAAAAAGGGGTTGGGGCTTGCCATAAGAGCAATAGGGTTGGGAAAATCATATAGGTGCTAGGGCTTGACGTGACCAGCCAATTGATCGGAGGGGGTCTTGACTCAATTGAGAATAATCACTACTTGGTGACTGTCAATCGTTTCAGTGGGTGGCCAATAATCCATCATGTTGAACATTCTGCCACAGGCCAGCTCCTAGTTGATATCACAAGAGAAATATGCTGCACATATGGAGCTCCTCAAGAAATAAGTTCAGATGAGGGTTCCCAATTTACCTCAGAGAAATTTCAGTCCTCTGTCGGTTACCCTCAATCCAATGGACGGGCCGAAGCCATGGTCAAGTCAATGAAGCACATTCTCCAAATCAACATTGTCACAAATGTACACGGGCTGTGTAGTTGAGTGTCCACTGACATTCAAACGAAGAGGGATCCAGCCATGACATGGAAGAGAGGAGCCTCCAACAGATATGTTACTTGACAAACAAAGTTTTAAGCAATTCTAAAACTATTTCATCCAATGAGGAATATCTGAAAAGTAAGGTGAATATATTTACTAATCCAATATGTTCATTACTATACAAATAAAACATGGTGCATGTTACCAGCACTACTATGCTACTTTTTCACATAGATGCCATCAAGAGGTATCCATCCAACTATTCTCCCTCCAACTATGGGTAAATAGTAGGGAGGACTGGACTCTTTAACCTTGGTAGAGCAGTTGATCTAGAAGAAGGAAAATTATGAATTAAAACCTGTTAAACTCTGCTTAAAAATTGACCATGTGTCACATCCTACATGTGCAGAGGGGTTGGTAAATATATATTTGAAAATCAACATTTGAAATTTTGGCATTTACCTGGGCTTGAAGATGGTGGTAAGTAAACTACCTCAACCATACTATATATATATATATATATATATATATATATATATATATATATATATATGTTTATTTTATGGGCCATCCTGTAGGCCTTAAGCCAGAGTGCTTGTTCAGTGGAATTGGATCCTTGGTAGTCCTCTGATAATGAATCCTTTGTTTTTATTCTGGTAAAGAATCCTCAGTTCCTTCATCAATGGATGCCATCAAGACTGATGCACTTACCCAATCAATGTATTAGTGCATAAATACCTTCTTCAAAGTGGCCCTGTCAGCTGGGGCTATAGAATACGCCAACTGCACCTTTGCAGATGGGAAGAACCCTTCCCCCCATGAATGGCGGCCCATAATGCTTAAAGATGGAATCCTGGTGGCTGAGCAGTCAAGAACATGCAGCATTCAATAATTTCATGGACTACTGACTTTTGACACACTATTAACTGTATTAATAAATTTAATTTATTAATTTCATATGTACCAATAAATTGGTAGAAATAATTTTCTGGTAACATATGCACAATGTTTCATTTGTATAGCAATCCAATAGACATGTTGGATTAGTAAATTTTTCATGTTTTAAGTTTGTAACTTACTTTTTTCAGATATTCCTCATAAAAATATTGCAATAGTCAGGGCTGGTGCTAAGGTCTCATGCCCTTCCTCCACAAATCTATGACACAAGAGGCCCTACTCTATTATAAGTCAATTTTCATTAATTAGTTTTTATTTTTTTTAAATATGAATTACTTACTGGCACCCTAGCACCACACATGTTAGAATGCACCGACTGCACCTCTGCAGAGGGGTAAGACTCCCCCAAATCGGGCCACCTGTTGGCCGTGGGTGGTGACCTCTGATGTTTATGGACAGAGTCTTGTTGGATGAGCAGTCCATTACCTGCAACATTCCATTTAGACCCTTTCTTGGGCTAGACAGGCAGTCGGAGAAGCCCCCTCTGATCAATCGGCTGGTCATGTCAAGTCCTATCACCTATATGATTTTCCCAACCCTATTGCCTTTATAGCAACACCCAACCCTTTTTATCATACGAGTGCTAGAAGGTGGTGGCTGAGGGTTTTCATGTCCTGGGAATGACGTTAAACTCTATCTGATGGTGAGGTTCCAGTTTTGGAGGTTTGGGGACTGTGGAGCACCCCTTCATCACCGTTGCTCCCTGGTCCACTCTGACCCGGAGTGGTAGTACCTGTTAGGGTCCCATCTATGGGTTAAATAACAAAATGTATTTATAAAAAAAAAATTGAGTATTCATTAAGAATGAATTTATTTCAAAACTTTATCGGCATTAAAGGTTGATATGCCGTAAAACAAACCAAACCTACCATGCCTATTGGACACAAGGACTATTAACATGGGGGACAATGCACAAACCAAAGCTCATGCATGGCCAGTGAAAAAATTGCATGGATCCCGTTGACATTTCTCTATTGAGAATATTCTATTAAGGAACTCCTTAACAATGTCTACTCCACCATTCTAATGTTATCGTATAGTAATTCTAATGTTAACTGTCTTCGAAAATATAGATCAAATCTTCATAATTTTTAATACGAAATCGGAGCTCGGTGATAGCTAATGTGTATATATATTTACTTTGTCATTAATTCTTTTTATTTTCAAAGTTTCCTCCACACATACATACATACATACAACTGCCCTTTATATATATATATATATATATATATATATATTATATTTACCAACCCCTCCGCACGAGCAGGATATGGCACAAGGTCAATTTCTTAAGCGGAGTTTAACAGGTTTGAATTCAAAGTTTTCCTTCTCCTAGACTGGTTACCTAACCAAGATTAATGAGCCCAGTCTGCCCTACTATTTACCCATAGCTGGAAGAAGAGTAGTTGGATGCATACCTTTCCCAAGGGTATTAGCGCGGTGTGAATTGCAAACAGCCTCGTCTAGGATTTGAACTCGGGTCGAAAAGTCCATTTCCTATGACTCTAACCATTACACCACGCACCTTTATTTTATACAATATATACTTTTAAGTAAAATTGTAAAGTCATCGTTGTTGGAGTGGCCTAAAGTCAGTATCAGCCAGACAGCGAGGGAGTCTATCCCCTTTTCCCTAGGGCTAGACCACGGAGATTGTTTTGTTTTTGTTGCATCTGAAGTGGAGCGACACACCTACCATCAGCTCCTTACTTTACCACACAGATCCCTGTGTTACTCATACACTGAGTTGGAGAGGGCCAGTATCGGACCTGAAACCTTGTGGTTTCTTGGCTGATGATCTACCGCAAAATCTTAACAAATGATTCAATTTTTCTAACAAATTTATTACCACCTTAAATAAACAATCACGAATAGTACAAAAACTGGCTAAACTTGCAAATCGGTCAGAAAATTAGGGTGAACCAGAAAAAACAGAACCCACAAATTTTGTAATAAGACTGTTAATTTTAACTAGGGGGAGGTGTTGGAAATTCCATAGCTAATTATCTCCCCCTGCCACCAGGGGACGTCAAAAGAAATGCTCTCATTACTTAGCCCAAAAACAGGGCCTACTTATCAGGGAGCCATTACCAATGAGAGAAGTAAAAAAAAATGCTCTCATCACTTAGCCCAAACAGGGCCTACTTATCGAAAAGCAGTACTGGAGGAGAGATGTAAAAACACCAAGCTCTCATTACCAATCCCCAAAACAAGGCCCACTTATCACAGAACTTTACAACCGGCTCTCTTCTAAGGCATTGTATCTGCATACTGCATAAAGGCCGGTACTATTGCACACTTACTGAAGGATGAGAAACTACCGAGATGAAGCGTCTTATCACCATTTCCTACCGACGGAAGAATACCATGTTATCACCATTACTCCAAGAAAATTTCTCCACAGATAATTCTAGTAGCAAATACCATTAAAATTTGCAACAATTTTATGTAATTTTGTCAATACAAGTGTCTGCATTTACTTTGTGTGTGTTCCTTCTTTGTCTGACAATTTGCCTACAACTACAGAGAAATAAGAGCTCCTTCGAAACCGTAAATACTCTTAGGGTAGGGTTGGAGTTTAGGGTTAGTTTAATGGGAAAATAAATAAATAATTTTGGTTCTGTTTTTTCTGGGTCACTATGTATACAGGGTGACCCAGAAAAAACAGAACCCACAAATTTTGTAATAAAACTTAATTTTAACTAGGGGGGGTTTAGAGTTGCTTTAGGATTGGGGTTTAGGGTTAGTTTAATGGGAAAATGAATAAATGATTTGAGTCTTTTTTTTCTGGGTCACCCTGTAATATGTTTTAATTTTCCGACCGATTTGCAAGTTCAGCCCAAAAACTTTAGCCGGTCATTCAGACTTTTGATGTGAATAATAAACTATTCTTCACGTTACAAAAATGAAACTGGGTAATTATCTTGTGTGTACACTGGTCATTTTCTTTGTGCCACTGGGAAATATTACATAGAATTTACACAAGCTAACAATATCCTGAATGGGTTTTTAATTAATGTTTATGGCTTTATCACTTTGTGCTTTTGTTTCCGGATTAATTTCACATGAGGTGGACTGTGAATTGGGGGGTGTAAATTTTTTACCACAGTCTACTGGACAGATGTTAGTGGAATATGAAATGAAGCCCATTGTATATATTTTCAATTTCTCAACCGGGATGAATACTTTTAATAAAGATCAAACACTAAAAAAAACATAATACGTTAATTCATTTAGATTTTTTTTTTTTTTAATCAAAGGACAACATTAATTGATGTTATTTAAAGTTTTTGCGTAGTCAATTCAGTTATACACTTTTTTTTCTTTCCTTTTTTTTTTTTTTGTTATTTTAAAAGGAAATGAGATTATCAAATCCTTAACTGAAATAAACTGAAAATTACTATTCACTGGTAAATTTGCCGTGTATCATGAGTAGCACAGGGATCTGTGCGGTAAAGTAAGGAGCTGATGGTAGGTGTGGCGCTCCACCTTAGACGCAAAAACAATCTCCTTGGTCTAGCGCTAGTGAATAGGAGATAGACTTCCTCAGTGATTGGCTGATACCGACTATTGACCACCCCGACGACTTTACTTACTTATTTAACGATATTTCTATTTCAGAGTAAAAATTTAAAAAAAAAAAAAAACTTAAAAAAATAAAAAAACTTAAAACAGTTTACTTTTGCAGTTCTGAGGTAGACAATGGTAAAAATTTCCGCCCCTGAATTCACAGTCTACCTTCACATGATGTGTATTTCTTTAATTGTAAATAAATAAAACTGATGATGTCATATCTTTGTTTGCTTAAAGTAGACACGAAGCACTAAAAAAGAAATGAATCTGGTTAAAGAGTAAAGAAAAACATTAAAAATTAACAACAATAAAAAAAAAAATCGTAAAATTTACAAATTTTTATTGTTGTTAATGTTTTTCTTTAATCTAAATTAATAAGACATTGGTTGCTTGAATTTGCTTTAAGCCTAAGAATAAAAATATTTTTTTCACAGGAAATCTTTATTTATTGTCAGTCTATAAAATTAGACAATTTGATACTTATTTTATTTTTATCTTAATTGTTTCTTGGGGGGGGGGCAAAGAAACAATTAAACTTTGCTTGAGTCTTAAATTTTACTTTTTCATACTGCTATCTTTTTATTTTATTTGAAGAATACTTTTTTTTAAATATCATATTTTAGATATATAGAATTTATTTAAAATATTATATTAAAAATATTATAAATAATTAGAATAATTTTTTTTAATATTATATTTTAGATATATAGAATTTATTTAAAATATTATATTTTAAAAAATTATTATAATAATTAGAAAAGTTTTTTAATATTATATTTTAGATATATAGAATTTATTTAAAATATTATATTTTAAAAAATTATTATAAATAATTAGAATAGTTTTTTTAATATTATATTTTAGATATATAGAATTTATTTAAAATATTATATTAAACAAAAACTATTATAGATAATTAGAATATTTTTTTTAATATTATATTTTAGATATATAGAATCTATATATCTAAAATATAATTTTTTTAAAGTTATTATGATAGATCTTTATGGTAATTGGATTTAAGTTGTTCAAGCTGTTGCCCCCCCCCCCCACACACACACACACACACTGGTAAGCACAAGTTTGGTTTTTTTTCTAGCAATTTTAGTGTCTTATCTGTCTGTCCAATTTTTTTTTAGTCAAGAATTTCAAAGAAAATTTTAGTTTTTAAAGTTTGCTCAATGGTACGTGATTTTTTTTAACCTAGATTTTTTTTTTCTTTCTTCCTTAAGACTAAATTATATAAATACAATTGTTTTTTTTTATAATTTTCTTTTAAGTCAGTAAGTCTACTAAACTAGACCAATGACAAAAGAAATAAAAACTTTATAGAAACAAAGAGAATATTTTCTAGAGAAAATTTAGAAATAATATGATCTTTTAAGGAATTTTGCGATGGTAAATTTTAAATTATCTTGCTAAAGTTTATGTAAGACATGCTAAGATTTTTTAATTATATTAAAAAAAATAGTAAACCAAGAACAAAAAAGTATACCAAAAGTAGCAGCAAAAAGACATCACACAATATGAGAAAATGAGAGAGGTTTACCTTGACCTATAGTATAGGGATGTCGAATCTGCTGTGTCAAATTTACGAGGTCTACACACACACACACCTATTATATTTTATGAAATTTGAAAAAAATGAACCGATAAAAAACGATTTTTTAATTTTTTTTTTCTACAAAAGGTAAGAGTCTGAATAATTATATCAAGATTTTTTATAAGTTTTTATACTGGATTTTTTTTTTTTTTTTTTTTTTTTCAGAATTCAGAAAGTTCTCCAGCTGGGTCATTGACCTAGCTGGAGAACAAAAAACTATATGAAGACTTTAAAGAACAATCGTATATACTCAAAAGGAAGAGAAAAACCTGAACTTATAAGAAAGAAAGGGAAACCTGAACCTTAATGAGTGGCTAAATATGGCAAGAAGAATGAATACTGAGAGAAAAAAAAAGTTGCTAGTTGAGACAAATAGTGTTGTATAGTCTAAACTTAGCTGCTATATGGCACCTGTCTGAGTTTGGTTAAATGAAAAAAAAGGAAGGATAATGATGAATGAATGAATGAAAGGCGAAAAGAAAAAAAAACAATGATTGAATTAACAAAGGTGAAGAAGAGGCAACTCGAATAATTCGTCGAATAATAATAATGACAATACCTTCAAACACAAGGAAGATGTCGAGGTGAAAGATGAAACAATGTGACCCATTGTACCTAATCCCTAAATCCGAAACGATTTACAAAGAAAACGTTTTGACGTGAGAGCAATGACGATAAATCAATGATGGTACTTATTTAATATTTTTTTTATCTTGTTTAAAATACAAATAGCTTTAAGTAAAATACTTTCAATGAAACCGAGGTTTGATTTTTTTTAAAGTTGGGACTCGATTAAAATAACCCTTTTTTTTTTTTTTTTTAAAGAACAAAAAAAAAGCATAATTTTATTATTCTTCTTTCAAATTTTAGTCAATGAATTTTTTACGTAGTTTAGTAACTTTTATTTTTACATTATTTTTATATTTTGTATCGACGAAAACTTCTATACAGAGATATCTGTGAAAATAAAAACATGTTTTTAAATCTATGAATATATTTTTTAGCAAATATTTTTATAAAGATTAAATCACTCAAAAAAGCCTGTTGCATTTTCAGTGGTGAAAGGTTCGCAATAATTACAAAAACGTTTTAATGAGTTAAAAAAAAGTTTAGTGTCCATTTATTTGTGCCTTTGTCCATTTCTCGTACCAAAAATTTGGTCTTTTCTTAAAAACTAAACAAAAACAAAGAACTAAATTGGGTTCCGGTTGAATAATCACTTGAAACTTTTTACGCTTTAACTTTTCGTTGTATAAAAGTTAAAACTTCAAAATGTTTTTATATAATATATAAAAACACTTTGAAGTTCTAGTATATAATGTTTAATCCTGGTTTATATTTTACATTAAGGCCTTATTTTATTGTTCGAAATCAAATTTATTTTTAGAAAGTATGTAATTCTATGTATGTATAAAGTCTTGATGTAAAAACTATTCATTTTTATTCTTTGTTTATTTACTACTAAAGTAATTTTTTATTATTATAATTTGTGGCTATAAACATTGTAAAAAAAAAAACGAAAAATACCTTAACAGTTCAGTTGAGAAAAAATAATAATGGGAACAGAAGAAAAAATATAAACGTGAAACTTTAAACTTAAAAACGTCATTTTTAAACTTTAAAAAAGTTTTTAAAATGTCACCAATACCATTTTAAACACTGAAGTGTTCATATTTTTTTAATAAATTATTTGGTTTAATTTTTACTCACCTAAAAACGTGTTGGTCTTTTTTTTTTTCTTTCTTTCTTTCAGTCGATCTTTGTTGTTGTCATGAGCCAACAAGAATTATTCACTCATCCAACTTGTATTTTCCCGGAAAAAAGTATTCCCGTAGTTTTTATCTTTTATTATTATTTTTATTATTTAACTCTCTTCAGTTGTTGGTAATTCTTAGTTTGTATTTCTATGGTTGTGTTGTCGTTCTCGTTCGTTTTCTTAACATTATTCAATGTTCGGACAGAATAAATAATAATAACGAAGAAAGACGAGATTGTTATTTTTGTGGATTGAACAACAAATAAAATAAATAAATAACTAGAGAGAAGAAAAAAAAAGGAAAAAAATACTTTTTAATTTTCTTATTTTGAAAAATTGATTATCAGTTCCCAGTAATTTTTTTTCTTTTGAATAAGGAAGTCGGAGGCAAATAAATATATTTTTAATTTATTGAATACTTTTTCTTTTTTTAGTCTAGGGAGTCATTTGTGTGGATAACATCCAAAAAAACATTTATTAGAAGAATCCTATGAATTAATCCCGACTTTGTTTCCGGCTATTTTTAGTTTTTTTTATTTAATTTTGTAGTTTCAGTCTTAAACGTCCGCTTTTAAATTCCATAAACTAAAGGATTGAATTATAAACAAACATTTGAACTGATCTCTTTCTTTCAAGTGGAGAGAGAGAGAGAGAGAGAAAGAAAGAAAAGCTTTAACAGTATTAGTATTTTTTTAAGTGTTCTCTTCTTTCTTTACTTTTTGATTTTGTCAAAAAATCGCGTAATGAAAAAAAAATCCAATAAAAAATTAACAATCTACATAAGATCTACTAAACATCAAGATTATTCCTAGCTTTTTTTCTTCTTTCGAAGAGGGGAAAATTTTTTTTAAATTTAAGAAAATCTTTCAAGTAATCTCTAGCCGCAATTAAAAATAAACAGAGAACTCCTTCAAAAGAAGAAAGAAAGGTACTAGCAGGTCACTAGTGTATTTAATTATTATATATATACATTTTTTTTCCAGTTCACAGGTAACAAACTTGTCAGGTGTGTTTAAATAGCACCGTAACGCGGAGTAAACAGAACAGGTGTTAAATTTTTTATGCACTTGGTAGACTGTTTTACAATTTTATATCGATTCGCATCAATCCAATAATGTTTTGCTTGGAGTTTTGAGGGCTTTTCTTTCTGGATATATTAGAAGTAAACCTTGTTTTCCACTTAAATTCATTTACTGCAGACGACGATTACTTTTTTTGTTTTGTTAAACATTAAATGTTTTTTTGTTAGTTTTTTTTTTAATATATAAAAATAGGAATGATTTGAAATAATTTTTTAATTTTTACTTAAAATATAATTGACTCAATCTGAATTTTTCTTTTCTTTTTCTTTTCCTTTAAAAGTCACCAATTATTGGCAATATGAATGTTGTTGAAGTAAAAGAAAACTCCATTGAAAATGAATTGATTGAATAATTAAAATCAATAAAAAATAAAGGTTTTTTTAGTTCAATTACACTAAAATAGAATATCACGTTTAAAGTATCAGAAGAATTTGGAAATTTAAAAAAATAATTCACTTTTTTTGTTTCATCAGTAAAACAAAAAGTAAAAAGTTAGTGTGTAAAATCTTTTTTTTTTCTTCTTTTTCTTCCATCACCCACGTTTCTCTAGTAAATGAGATTGGTTAAGGTGTGTTGTGTATTTTTTGTTCCGTTTATGGCTATGTCAATGCTGATGACAGATTTGATAGCCACAAAGGCGACAAATAATAAACGAAGGAGACAGGCAGTGATCAAATTAATACCAATAACAAAACGATCGGTGGGTCGTAAGGCTTAAATTACCGCCACCGACCGTTGTCATGGTAGGCAATGCTCTCTTACACACACGCATTCCCAGCTGCTTTGTTGCTAACCTGATCTCGGCATCATCTCGCGAGAATTTACTAACAAACTTTAACTTTTTTTACCTATGGAGGGCCACTGGGGTTATTATTTTCACATTTGCCTGAACTGAACATTAATTTTTTTTTTTCATATTTAATTGAGACCTTTCATTATCTGTTTTGGCTCAGTAACATCACTCAGCCCAACCATCGACCTGAAAAATTAATCATATATTGAGGTCAGTGCGAAGGACGCTGGTAACAACTTCATGAAAAGTTAATCTTGAATTCATATGAACTAGTCTAGTCCACCCATTTCTTTTTTTTTACATTTGTAACTTTCATTTTAGTCAATAATTACATACTAGCAGACCTGTGGATATACCACAGTATAATAATTTAATCATTACAACGTTTGATATGTTTACTTTAAGAGCTATTGCCAAATAGTTCAATATGTAAAAAGTATAATAATCTTGATTTAACTCTTTGACTAGCAGGACCTGTGGATATACCACAGTATGATAATTTAATCATTATAATGTTTGATATGTTTAATTTAAGAGCTATTGCCAAATAGTTCAATATGTAAAAAGTATTATAATCTTGATTTAACCCTCACTCGTTTTTTCTTTCTTTCCTTGTTTTCATATTTTCATTATGTTCGATTGGAACTGATTAATGTTATCGCCTCCACGTGCTCATCCCCTCTCTCCCCATCTTTCCTATACTTTCTTTCTTTCATATTATATTTTTGTGTAGCATGTCCTTTTTCTTTCCTTTCTTTATTTTTAATAAAAACAGAATAGTCTATTATTTAGCTGAGGTGCCAACACTCACAAGAGATAAGAATTTGGCTGATGAGCAACAGGAGATTATTTGGATGGTCTCATTTTTAACCAGAGGGTGTTACAAGATGATAACAATTGTTCAATTAAGGAACACGAGTATCAACATATAGATTGGACTATATAATACATAAAGATAACATATATAAAATGGAAAATAAAATTAGAAATAAAACAAAACATCAAAATTAATAAAAAAATTTTTTTTAAATAGACCTCTAATAATGTAGGGTTAACTTACCTTTTCCCCTCTAAAGCTTGTAATCCGTTTTGAAGAAAAAAAGTGTTAATGCCCGTGTAGACCACTTAAATAGATCGGGCCTTGCATTTGACTGGTTGTTAGTACCTGCCAATCAGAGGCTCGGTAGAGAGTATTGCACTCGTCCAAAATCAATAAAAGACAAATGTCTGTTAGCATCTCAAAAGTTAGTAGGTAGATCAGAGTTTGATTATCTGTGATAGAGTGAGCCTGGCGATGGGAGTGTAAGGATGGTGTAAAGTTCAACATGCTTTAAATACAAATAACTCCGACAAAGGTTAATAGACAAACATTTAATACAACAGCACATGGATAACAGTAGAATAAAACGTTCATAATAAGATAAACAGAGTTACACAAATAAAGATAAACACATTCATGAATGATACAGAGTATAACATAAAAGAGTACAGACATGAGACTAGCGATAGTCCATGCTGTAAAGAACTTACAGTAATGTAAGGGGGGGCGGAGCCCCACGAGAGGGTTTAGATAGAATCTACCCCATGTGGCTCGTAGTTGCTGAAAACTATCAAGAGAGAGGGCGAAGGTTTTGAAACCGGCGCTTTTATACTGGTGCCCTAGCAGGCATCATCAAACTAAAAGGGGCAGACAACTCCACCCGGCAAACACAAACTAACGCTACAGGAGTATGATGTTGAATGACCTGAAACTCCCCAGTGACCCATGCATACTACACCAGTGACGACACCTACCAGCACCTAAATGTAGGAGCATGTATTTAAAGCATAAACACGAGTTAAGAGGGTTAGTTAAAAGATTATTTTTTCCATAATATTTATATCTGAAAAGAATATTCATAGAAAAGTAAAAGATTTAGATTTTAGGATATAAAAAAAATCTGGTTCATTTTCTTTTAATAATTTATGGTTCTAAACTTATATGACTTTGCTAAGTAAAGATCAGGTATTATGAGGGTGAGTCAAATCGTTAGGGTCATTCCTGGAAAGGTTTTAAACTATGAGAGTGATTCAAAAAGTAATGCCATTTTGTTTAGGACAAGTATAATTACCAACACAGAAACATGTATCTTACATCAAAATGAAGCTGGTCCTCTGTGGATCACATGCCTACTTCTCCACATAGTCACAGTTTCTCCCAATAGCAATGTTCCACCTTCAAATGATAGCATGTATCCCTTCCTCATAAAATTCTGTTGACTGTTCTTTGAGCTACTTCTTCACTACAGATTTCACTTCCTCAACACTGGAAAAATGTTTGCCTCTCAAAGCCTCTTTCATGGGGCCAAAGAGATGATAGTCTGAGGCAGATATTACTCCAGTGACGAGGAAGTGAAATCTGTAGTGAAGAAGTGGCTCAAAGAACAGTCAACAGAATTTTATGGGGCAGAGATACGTGCTTTCATTTGAAGGTGGAATATTGTTATTGGGAGAAATGGTGACTGTATAGAAGTAGGAATGTGATCCATAGAGGACCAGCTTCATTTTGATGTATGATACATGTTCCTGTGTTGGTAATTATACCTCTCCTAAACAAAATGGCATTACTTTTTGACTCACCCTCATATATATATATGTGCATACATGTGTGTATGTATATAGGTGTGTGTTCATGTTTATGTATGTATTTATATATGTGTACATAGATGTATACATTATATATGTGTATATAAAGGGCCGGGTTAGCTCACTCAGTAGAGCTTTCGGTTAGAAACCACAAGGTTCCTAGTTCGATACCGGCCCTTGCTAACTCAGCATATGAGTAGCACAGGGATCTGTGCTGTAAAGTAAGGAGCTGATGGTAAGTGTGGTGCTCCACCTCAGACGCAAAACAATCTCCTTGGTCTCATTCAATATTCTTTTCAGGTATAAATATTATGGAAAAAATAATCTTTTAATTAACCCTCTTAACTCATGTTTATGCTTTATATATATGCTCCTACATTTAGGGGGCTGGTAGGTGTCGTCACTGGTGTAGTATGCATGGGTCACTGGGAAGTTTCGGGTCTTTCAACATCATGGTCAAGTGCTAGTGAAAAGGGGATAGATTCCCTCTGATTGGCTGATACCAAATTTAGGCCACCCCGACAACTTTAATTTTTTATATATACATATACTACTGAAACTCTTCCAAAACATAGATATAAGCTGCTAAAATCCTTTTTAAACTAATTTGCAAAGAACTCGGATACATGGGAATAGGGCCGGGTTAGCTCAGTCGGTAGAGTGTTCGGCTAGAAACCACAAGGTTCCTAGTTTGATACCGGCCCTTTCCAACTCTGCGAAAGAAAATTGGTCAGGACCAGCAAAGACCAAAATTCCCACCCTATTTTTGTCCGAGAAGGGTTTAAAAACACTTTTTACCCCTCATTTTTTAAATAAAAATATAAAGGCATAAATTAATGATTTATTAGAAATTTAGGGCTGGGTTAGCTCAGTCAGTAGAGCGTTCGGCTAGAAATCACAAGGTTCCTAGTTCGATACAGGCCCTTGCCAACTCAATGTATGAGTAGCACAGGGATCTGTGCAGTAAAGTAAGGAGCTGATGCTAGGTGTGGCGCTCCACCTCAGGCGCAAAAACAATCTCCTTGGTCTAGCGCTATTGAAAAGGGGATAGACTCCTTGCTGATTGGCTGATTCTGACTTTAGGCCGCCACGACGACTTTACTTAATAGTTAATTTAAATTTGGCTTGATTTTGTTTTATGGCATATCAACCTCGGTGGGTCATTTACTGCCGATAAAGTTTTGAAATAAATCAATTCTTACTGGATAATAAATTTTGTTTATCAACTCGTGTTTTTTCTATTTAACCCATAGATGGGACCCTAATAGGTACTACCACTCTGAGTCAGAGTGGACCAGGGAGCAATGGTGATGAAGGGGTGCTCCACATTCCCCAAACCTCCAGAACTGGAACCTCACCATCAGATAGAGTTTAACGTCATTCCCAGGACATGTAGACCCTCAGTCACCGCCTTCTAGCACCCATATGATAAAAAGGGTTGGGTCTTGCCATAAGGGCAATAGGGTTGGGGCAATCATATAGGTGCTAGGGCTTGACGTGACCAGCCGATTGATCGGAGGGGGCCTCTCCGACCGCCCGTCTAGCTCAAGATAGGGCCAAAGTGGAGTATTGCAAGTCATGAACTGCTCATCCACCTGGGTTCTATCCTTAAGCATTTTGGGTCGCCACCCATGGCCAACAGGTGGCCCATTGGTGGAATCTTACAGAGGTAATCTCTGCAGTGGTAGTCGGTGCATTCTAACGCCCCACCGACAGGGCGGTAGTTAATTTAAAGTACTATTGTCTAAATGAAGCCAAGCATAATTAATTGTGGAAAAATATAATTGAAAAAGATAAAGTAGAACATTAGATAAAGCCAAGGCCACATTAGTGGACGACTCAATATAGAATAATACTATAATAATGGCTTGCATGACTAATACTCTTCAGTCCTATCAGCCGCGGGGGCTTTTAGAATACACCGACTGCACCACTGCAGAGGGGTAAGTAAGTAAGCAAAGTCGTTGGGTGGCCTAATGTTGGTATTAGCCAAACAGCGAAGGAGTCTACCCCTTTTTGCTAGCACTAGACCAAGGAGATTGTTTTTGGCGTCTGAGGTGGTGTGCCACACCTACCATCAGCTCCTTACTTTACCGCACAAATCCCTGTGCTACTCATTCGCAGTTGGCAAGGGCCAGTAAGACCCCCCCCCCAATTGGGCCACCTGTTGGCCGTAGGTGGCGACCCATGATGCTTAAGGACAGAATCCTGGTGGATGAGCACTCCATGACATGCAACACTCCACTTAGACCCTTACTTAGGCTAGACAGGCAGTTGGAGAGGCCCCCCTCCGATCAACCAGCTGATCACATCAAGCCCTAGCTTCTCTGATTGTTCTGACCCTAGTGTCCTTATGGCAAGCCCCAACCCTTTTTATAATATGGGTGCTAGAAGGCAGTGGCTAAGGGACTTCATGTCCTGGGTATGACATTAAACTCTCTGATGGTGAGGTTCCAGGTCTGGGGAATGGGGAATGGGGAGCACCTTCATCACCATTACTGCCAGGTCCACTCTGACCCAGAATGGTAGTACCTGTTAGGGTCCCATCTATGGGTTAAATAGAACAAAATGTGTATAAAAATTTAGTTAAAAAAAGAAAATTTTGTACTCATGAAGAATGAATAAAACAAACGTCTTCGGCATAAAATAACCCAACAAGTGTTGACATGTCGTAAAACCAACCAACCAACCAATACTCTTGATTCCAAAAGATTTCATCAAAAATAGTATACAAAAGAAAGTGCCATTGTTTTTTATGAAAGAAGATTAAGTGTGTAATTTGGATTTTTTAAACTGTTGTCCTCATCTTATCAAACTCAGGAACGTTCTTGTCAAACTCAGGAGCTTTCTCATCAAACTCAGGAACTTTCTTGTTGAACTGAGGAGCTTTCATGCCATAATCAAGAGCCTTTACAGAACTTTGAAGCAAACCCTTTTTTCAATTCACAGGGGAAGACTGTTCTCATTCCATTAACCATGAGCAGGTACAAGTGTTAAGCTATGTTAAGTACTCTATGTTATTATAGACCTTGGCCAGGATTGAACCTACAACTTAGAGATGATTATCACTTAGAACTGTATTAACTCAACCTATATATCCATTGTGTCCTGTGTCTAACTGGAATGAGAAATAGACAACTCCCATGGATTGAATAAAGGGTTTGATTCAAAGTTTTGTGAACGCTCCCAAATACAACATGAAGGCTTCTGAGTTCAACAAGAAGGTTCCTGAGTTTGAAGAGAAGGTTCGCGAGTTCAACAAAAACACTTGAAGAAGGCCAGAGGGCACATCGGCCAAAGCGTTGTGTATATAACAATAAAGATGAGGACATTAGTCTGAATTATCCAAATTATCAAGCCTCATCTCAAAAATTCAGAGAAATAGATTTTGCTCTGTTTGATATTAACTTAACCCTATATCCATTGCGTCATGAGTCTGACTGCACATGGTGCAACAGATATAGTTTATTTGTAGGATGGAAAGGTTAGAAAAATAGCAAAAGGTATTTTTTTTTTCATTTTTTTTTTCTTTTTCTTTTCCTTTGTTTTTCAGTAAGAAAGAGAAATTCAGAGTATTACAAACCGTGAGGGGGGGGGGTTCGAAAATTCCTGGCCCATCGTTCGAAAGGTTAAGGCTTGAGGTGTTGAAAAGAAGCAGTTGGTGGAATTGTTTCTGCACACAAAAATGGGTTGGAAGTGGAAATATATAGGGACTCAGGGATTTGCAATTGGAGATCACTGTTAGAACCATGGAGGATAGAAAACATTGGCTGGATCGTATGCCCGAGCGCATGTGGGGTGACTTAACAAGTGTTGACCAATGTCGGAGAGTTTATATCAGCAGTGGTAGGACAGTCCAATTTGCCAGAACAAACATTAGAGGGTATGTGTTGCTTAATCCGGGATTCTAATCTCAGGGTGGTTCGGCCAACATAGCAAATTTCACATTTGCAAGTATATTTATAAATTAGGTGACTTTTATGGTGGAGGCCACTTTATCCTTGAGATTAGGAGGGAATAGAGATATAGTTTAGTGTAGTCTATAATTCTATTTGATTGCATCATATGTTACATAATTTATTTTGGTAGCATAAATTGTTGACAAGACCCTGTAGTTTGTTTGAAATAGGTTTGTTGGAGTTAAAAACGTAGGCGGGTAGATTTCCGTTGGATAACCCCAACTGACCCCTAGAGAGGCGCAAATCTCACGCGCCATGAAAAAAACATAACTAGTTAGATTTGGTTTCAACCTGAGATTGACGCAGAGTAGACATACCACAGCAAGATTGATTCTCCCACGCTGTGAATAAGAATGGGTTAAATAAATCTTGATCAAGGAAAAAAGTCTCGCCAACTCAATGTATGAGTAGCACTGGGATCTGTGTGGTAAAGTAAGGAGCTGATGGTAGGTGTGGTGCTCCACCTCATGCAAAAAAACACCCCAATCTCCTTGGTCTTGCACTATTGAAAAGCAGATAGACTCCCTCACTGATTGGCTGATGTTAAATATCTGGCCGCCATCCTTGGCCAGTTGTAAAGAACTTAAAGTAAATAAGTAAGTAAGTCCTGAATTATAGAATCCTTTGTAAGTGAATAAGTCCTTTACTATAGAATCCTTTGGTAAGTGAATAAGTCCTAAGTTTTGGAATCCTACGTAGTGTCAAAAAGGTCCAGCGATATATGATCCGTCGTCCATGAAGTGGTTGTGAGTACCTAAGATTAGAATCAGTCAGTATAAATAATAATATCAGCAGCAGAGCACTGCCAGTGATTGGACAAGAATATGGTCACATGACTATCGCCCAGTCTATAAATAAGAGTGGGCGTCTAGCACACGCCTTATACCCAGAAAAGTCAACAGCTGATACTGACTTTAGGCCACCCCGACGACTATTTTTTTAATTAGAAATTCAATTAAAAAAGTGATTAAAAATGAAACAAATTAATAAAGGATAAAAACATTATAAAAAAAACAAAAAACAAGAATAATATTAAAATAAACAATTTTAACAATAATGTAAAAAGAAAAAAAGATAATAAAACAAATATATAAAAAAAATAATTTTTATCCATCTATATATAAATATAGATAAGAGATTTATTTTTTTAACTTTTTAAATCCTGGGCAGCACAGGGCAGCTCTGCTAGTTGTTTATAAGTATCTTGTCTCAAGATTTCAGTTTTTGCTAAGTGAATAGACATATAATTATGACCTTGTATCTTTGGTCACAGAATCAATATAACAAATGATTGTTACGACAGGTATCAATGAGACAGGTGAATCTCTATACACTTCTTAAGACACTGTGACTCTGTTAGAAGATTTGAATAATTCTTCTGATGTTTGTGGTAAATTCATTTCTTCTTGTTGCTTTTCCATGTTTATCCATATCTGAAAAGTATTCATTAAAACAAAAAGAGGACAAACTCAGTTGACAGCTATGACAAGGGTTTATTGATAATACTGGCCTGCAATATTTTCAAGGTTGAATATATAATAGCTGATTTTAAAGCAGTTTTTTTTTACGCTGAATCCAAAATTATACTAATTTTTTCTAATCAGATTAAATTTTTAAAAAATACTGTTGTATACCCTTTCTTACTTCTTACTTCTGGTCGTATTTTCTTCTGACCGGCTTTGCTATTCTGACATCTATCTTGGTCGGTCTCTTCTAAGGTCTGGACTTTCTTGGGGACCTCGGGTCTGGTTTCTATTGGGATTTCTCCTTATCAGAAGCCCTGTGTCATTGTTAGTTTTTAGGTAATAAACACAAGACTTCGATTTACTTTGATGTTACTTTATTTTCAATCCCCAACCCAGACATCTGCGCAGTGAGACTTACATCCTACGAGCTCGGCTCCTACCTCTAACTGACTGAAACTTACTTACTATCTAAACCAGAAGAGAGGGTCCTCTCTACCGGTTCTCACAGTATCCACCGGAAGGTTAGGACTGAGGTCAAGCCTTGTCACTCATCCTTCAAGGCCGTGGGCTGTAGCTTATAACGGCCATTTTGATTTCTACACTATTGCCATAAATATTAGGTATCTAATAATTATGTAACAATACAAGCTCTTACTTGAAATGTATAGAACTAGTATTATAACTCCATTTGTTTGTGACAAGTAGAGTCCACAGGCATTTGAATAAGTGTTATTATTACTTGTTGTGAAATATTCAAGCACATCTTAAAAACCAGACCTGACCAAACACAATGAATGTTTTTTTTTAATTCAGCATAAAATGCGATCATATATTACTTGGTGGAAGCGCGTGGTGTAATGGTTAAAGTCATGAGAAATGTAACCCCAAGTTCAAATCCTGGATGTGGTAATTGCATTTTCACTTAGCGCTAATACCCTTGGGAAAGGTATGAATCATACTCTCCCTCTAGTTATGGATAAATACTGGGCTCTTTAACCTTGGTTAGGCAACCAGTCTAGGAGAAGGAAAACTCTGAATTCAAACTTGTTGAACTTCACTTAAGAAATTGCCCTTGTGTCACAGACCTCCCCCCCTCCATAGGGTTACCTGTTGGCCGTAGGTGGTGACCCGTGATACTTAAGGATGGAATCCTGGTAGATGAGCAGTCCATGACGTGCAACACTCCACTTACACCCTTACTTAGGTCGGAGAGGCCCCCTCCGATCAATCGGCTGGTCACGTCAAGCCGTAGCACTTATATATTGCCCCAACCCTATTGCCTTTATGGCAAACTCCAACTCTTTTTATATGTGCTAAATGGTGGTGGCTGAGGGTCTTCATGTCCTGGGAATGACTGATGGTGAGGTTCCAGTTCTGGAGGCCTGGGAAATGTGGAGTACCCCTTTATGCCCATTGCTCCCTGGTCCACTCTGACCCAGAGTGGTAGTACCTGTTAGGGTGCCATCTATGGGTTGAATAGAAAAACATGAATTTATAAACAAAATTGTATTATGCATTAAGAATGAATTTATTTCACAACTTTGTTGGCATTAAATGGCCCACCGAGGTTGATATTCTGTAAAACAAAACAAGCCAAACTATAATAACCTGAATCAGGGCCAATGCCCTGTTTTATAATTAGATGAGATGAGATCAGAGATGAATGATCCGAAACTTCTCAGTGACCCATACATACTACATCACAACATCTACCAGTTACCCAAATGTAGGAGCATATATTTTAATCTTGAACATGTTTTATTGCAAAATTAAGATATCAAAACTGGCTGGTTGGATCAATATGGCTGGTTGGATTTTACAGCATGTCAACCCTTGTTGGTTCATTTTATGTCGAAGACATTTTGTTTTATTCAAAGAACAAACATCAGTGCATTCGTGAAGCTAGTTTGTTTTTCATTTTTTTAAACTAAAACTTTTTCGATTAAGACAAGTCTTGGGCCCCTCACAAGATGTGCAGACAGTGTGTTGAGATTTTACAGATGTGTATCAAATGAATACTTGATAAATTGACATTTGGTATACCTAGGAGTTGGTGAGAGCAAAATATTGCACAGATTGTTACTTTTGTTTAATGAAAACTTCACCGTATAACAAGAAAAACAAATATAAACTTGTGTTATATACTGATCTTTTCACAATACCAAATCAGCATATAATTTTATATACCTTTCTTACTTCTTACTCTGGTTGTCTATTGTTCTGGCCGGCTTTTGCTTCTGATCGTCTATCATCTATCTTGGTCTGGTATTCTTTCTAAGTCTTGTCTGGTCTTAATTGAGGATTCCAGGTTGGTTTCTGTATGGGATCACTCCTATCAGAAGCCCTGTGTCATTGTTAGTTTTTGGTAATAAACACAAGACTTCGATTTATGTTGATGTTACTTTATTTATAATCCCCAACCAGACATTCTGCACAGTCAGACTTACATGTTGCTAGCTCGGTTTCTAACTTCTAACTGAGTTGCTTACTCCTTAAACCGGAAGAGGGCCTTCTATGGGGTTCCGGTTCTCACGATCCATCCCGCA
This sequence comes from Doryteuthis pealeii, assembly GCA_023376005.1. Classification (NCBI taxonomy): domain Eukaryota; kingdom Metazoa; phylum Mollusca; class Cephalopoda; order Myopsida; family Loliginidae; genus Doryteuthis; species Doryteuthis pealeii. The sequence continues at coordinate 77,866,693 of CM042157.1, forward strand.
GGCAAGGTCAGAGTGAGGTCAAGCGCTGTCGCTCACTCTCAAGGCCATCAGCTGTACTAATCGCATAATGATTTCTACAATACCTTATAAAAGCATTAGGGATCCAATAATTATGTAACACTTGATCTGAAAAGAAAATTTTTTTTAAATTTCCTATTCTGAGAATTTTCTTTTTAGAAAATTTATGACTTGTGCACTGGGCATACTTTACATTGGGTGTAACGAAGGACATATGTTACATAATTCATTGGTAGCTTATGATTTATGTACCATTTCCTGTTCCAGATATACAACAGGTCCCATTTAACACTTTCTCTCTACCTAGAGCCAGTTGTTGATCTAGTGTTGCATAATTATATGGTGGCGTAGGGTTTTGACAACACCTGTAGCGAGAATGCAAAGGCCCCAAGTGGAAAAATACCAGACCGTTTGGGAACCCTGACCCCAAAAGGCAGGAATATCACGTGAGAACTAGTTAAGAATCCGACAAGAATTGTTAACACAAGTAATCAGTTTGCAGCCAGACGTTCACCGGAGAGGATGATATCTCTCTTCAGAGGCTGTGACTCAGTCCATGCGGTAAGTTACAAAATGGGTAATGTAGAAAAAAAAATCTTTGATCAAAGTAGTAACAAGTCTTGTTAATTAAGATGCCTTTAATAAGAAGCCCTTAGAATAGAAGAGACAACAAGAACTAAGAAGATAGAAAGAAGCAACAAGAAGGAACAGCCTAGACGATCACATCATGGCTGATAGGAAGAAGAAGGAAGAACAAGCAAGTAAGTTACATGACTCTCTAATATCTGTCTGTCTCTCTCTATGTTGGTCCACTCTCTCTCTATCACCCGAAGACTCTATCTATCACTCATGTTTATGTACCCGCAATGAGTACATAACTCTAGTTATATATACTATATATGCATGCAATATTTAAGTTTTAATGTAATAAACTTATGAAACTAAATAAGAATACAGATAAAAGATTTGAAACAGTATAATAAGATTTGAAACAGAGGGAGTATAATAAAAATGGAACAACTGAAACTTACTCTTCCATCACTCTTGGCTAATTTAAGTATTTGAGCGAATCATTAACAAGACTTGTTAATGGATTTCATGAGATTCATTGAAGAGATATATTCAGTTAGGCACATATTTCTTAAATTCGATTTTTTAATATTAATATGGCAAATTAGCCTTCCCATTCATGTAAACCGCTATTTTGTTCTATATATAATATAATTGCATGTTGTCACTATTTAAGCAGTGTAAGACCAATGGGAATGTGATATAACTAAAGAAATTGTGACTTGGAGTAGGATACGGTTAAGGACAGAAAAACACACAATCTGAATACAAGCGATGTGTTTTGATATGGCGCGAAAATCAGATTGTATACAGAAATTCAATACAATCTGACTTTTATTCGTCACGGTATATTACTTGAAAAGTACCGGTCGAAAAGGCCTTCGTATCCCTTATTTTATATTTATTCCATAATAAAATATTACCTCCCTAAATACTTATGATTCCTCCACTTTTAGTGTTATATATATATATTATATATTATTATATATATCTATATATATATATATATAATAATAAATTAATGGTTTTACATATCTGTTTATTAGATGACAAAGGAACATTCACAACCATATTGGTTTCATGCGATGCAATCATCAGGTAACAGCTCTATTTTATATTGAGCACTCTACAATAATACTGCCTTTGGTACGCCATTCCAGCAAAAGCTGTATCAGTGACCATCTCACACTATAGTATATATATATATATATATATATAATATTGAGATTTATCCAAAACTTGGTAGTAAGGGATGATTCTATATGTGATTTCTAAGATACACTGTATTAATATTGTATGATCAGTATGTATAAATACAGCGAATCTTTAAATCACTAAAGAGAGCTCAATGTATAATAAACTTTTTAGATTATATACAGAGCAATATTTATATAGAAAGGAAGGAAGAACTCAACACCGTAATTCCATAATAAATTTATTTCGACCAAAAATTGGGGCCTATATAAATCTAAGTTGATTTAATATAGACTGGATTTGGGGAGTCTATATTAAATCAACTTAGATTTATATAGGCCCCAATTTTGGTCGAAATAAATTTATTATGGAATTACGGTGTTGAGTTCTTCCCTCCTTTCTATGATATATATATATATTATATATATAAAGATAAATCTAATGAGTCAGACGAACCTACTATTAGTTTCGCTTAATGCTCTTCAGGGCTAAGATCTGACTCAGATCTGAGTCAGATCTTAGCCCTGAAGAGCATTAAGCGAAACTAATAGTAGGTTCGTCTGACTCATTAGATTTATCTTTATTATTTGCTCTACTTAGGTATTGAGCACTTTTTACTTATTAGCTATTCTCCTAGCGGTTGTATGAATATATATATATCTTATATACATATATATATACATATAAATTGTTTTTTCTTTTGGCTAAATACTGTACCAATAGATTATTTTTTGTTGGTACAACTATCTTGGTCTTTTCTTTTTTTCAAAAATTATTTTCTTCCCTGTTGATATTTGGTAGTATATTTTTACAATCAAACTATTTGCTGGGTTTTTTCTCACCGCAAGGATTTACCAACACGCTTGGTATATTATATATATATATATATATATATATTATATATATATATATATTCCATTGCCTATTGATTTAATTTGCATGAATAAGTATTTAAAGATACTAGCAAATATATGCACCCTCCGGGTGCACGTATTTAAGTTTTAATGTTTTTAATTAGAAAGTCTAATAAGAAGGCAGATAAAAAGATTTGAAACAGAGTGGGGTTATAATATAAAAATAGAAATGAAACTTACTCTTCCATCACTACCGTCTTTCATTGCTGAATTTGACTTATTTAACTATTTAGTTAAATTAGGAAGTAAAGAATAAAATGACAGTTATTTTTTCTTGTTAATGGATTTCATTTAAGATTCATTGGAGAGATTTTTGCTTATATTCTTAAAATAAAAACCAAACAGTTAGAAACAATAATACTAAGCACATATTTAATAAAAATCACATTTTTAATATCAATATGCAAATTAGCCTTCCGTTCACACTGCAAACCGCTATTTTTTGTATATATAAATACAATAGCATGTTATAGTATGAGATCTGTCCAGTGGCTTCGGCCTGGATCTTTACGAGTAATAGCGTCGATCAGGGGGCATCCCCCAGGACACCTATTTAAAGGGGCAGGGCTATTGTGCTGAGGCGCCCCCTTGAGGGGAATGCCGACGGATCGACGCAATTTTCACTGCCCTCCACAGCTAATTTGTGCTGACCCGTACAAGTGGGTAACGCGGTAAATATGTATGGACAACACTAATAAAAAGGTGAAGCAATTTTATTAATAATGGGTTTAAATATAAATAAAATCATGGAGATGTGATGTAAATAACGAAGGGAATTGTGACTTGAGTAGTAATGTAGTTTCGGTTTACAGACAGAAAAAACACACAATCTCCATTATAATAAGATATAAAATTGGTGGTGTCAATGATTTTCAGAATATTAGAAAAGGAAAGAGGTTAATATAATTTGAAATTTAGTGCTATTACATGGCCCAGAGGAATAAGTCATTGGCAAGTTGGTGCATAGAAAGTGAATATTTACTTTTTCTCTTCTTCTTATGTTTAATTCTATGGAAAGCCATTATAAATTAAGCTTTGTAATTATCCTGTTTAGATTCTTATAATCAAGTTTAGGAAGTGCGTGGTGTAATGGTTAAAGTCATAGGAAATGGACTCGTCGCCCAGTTAAAATCCTGGACGTGGTAGTTGCATTTCACTTAGCGCTAATACCCTTGGGAAATGTATGAATCTTACTCTCCCTCCAGCTATGTGTAAATAGCAGGGCAGACTGGGTTCTTTTACCATGGCTTGGTAACAGTCTAGGAGAAGGAAAACTCTGAATTCAAACCTATTGAACTCTGCTTAAGAAATTGACCTTGTGTCGTATCCTGCTAATGCGGAGGAGTTGGTAAATATATATATCAAGTTTAGATCCACTTGAATGAATTAAAGCTAATGTAATATTAGACTTTTTGTTGTTTTGTTTTGTTTTATGGTGTGACGGAGAACGAGAAAGGGAAAAAGGCAAGACATTGTCTTGCCTGCTGGGATCGAACTCCGTGTCTCCGCATGTAACAGCAATATTCAAACGAGACCTTGAGGACCGGAGTGCATTTGTGCGATTGGGCCAGAGACCGGAGGGCAATTTTTGGCGATTGGGCCAGAGACCGGAGGGCTTTTTGCGATTGGGCCGGCGACGGGAGGGGGATTGGCGAATTGGTTCAGAGATCGGACAGATTTTTGCGATGTGACAAAAAGCAACAGTTCTCCTACTTCAAGGGAGCAGGAGAACAAAAAGGCCACCCCCCCTCCACATTTTGTGATGAGGACATCAGGGGGGAGTGTGACGGAGAACGAGAGGAAGAGAGAATATTCGTTCTTGCTCGGGATTGACTGCGTCCTCCCGCATGTAACAAAATGCGTTTTGGGCACTGGACAGACGCAAGGTTTGACTGATATGCCCGGATGTTTGGCTAATATGCCCATAAAATAACAAGTGAGTCGAGCACTGTGCAGTCAGCAGCAGCAGAAGAAGTCGACGAACGAATCAGCTGCTAGACGAAGAATGTGTGACCAACAGAGGGTCTGGCTTGTGAGAAGACGGAGAACTCGCTTGTTTTTGGTTCCCCCTCAGCAGGAGCGTGTTGATTCAAAGGTCTTATTTCGCCCCATATATTTTCCCCCTTCTATATATGGCATATCAACCACGGTGGGTTATTGAATGCCGGCAAAGTTTTGAAAGATTTGTAGCGATAGTTGGAACTCAAATTTTTTTTGTAAACAAATTTTCTATTTAACCCATAGATGGGACCCTAACGGTCAGGGTCAGAGTGGACCTGAGAGTAATGGTGAGCAATGGGTATTCCACATTCCCCAGAGCTCCAGAATTGGAACTTCACCATCAGATAGTCTAACATCATACCCAGGACATGTTAGACTTTTTATTTTCAATACTAATCTATATATTAATACTCTTGTTCCTTAATCTTCTGACTGTTATCATCTTGCAACACCTCTGGTTAAAAATGAGACCATCCAAATTGTCCAAGATGAAATGCAAAAATGTAAATTCTGATTATCTGGTGTTGCCTACCCGCCAAATTCTTATTTCTTATGAGTGTCGTCAACTCAGCTAAATTATGGACCATTCTATTTTTTGTTATAAAGAAAGAAAAGTAAGAAAACAGTGTTTTCTTCTCTGATAAGATAAAGAGAGAATTCTTCCAATCTATACCCATGTCAATGCTACTGTATGGCTACACAACATGGACTCTAATGACATGCTTGGAGAGAAAGCTAGATGGGAACGACACAAGGATACTGCATGCACCTCATTCCACCCGGCCGGAAGTCACATTTGTTTTACTAATCCACCCCAAACAATAATCTTTGTTTAATGTATTATGTTAGTAGAGCATTCCATTCTAAGCTAACAACAACAAGAAAGGAATTAATTTCCTTTAATTCAAACAATTTATTAGCCAGCACATGAAACAACAAATAACAATATAAAGTCCATCCTGTATATAAAGTTGAGTTTAAGGGACTTACCGGCGCGTTGGAGAAGATATCTGGTATCTTTGGGTAATTTCTTGGAGCCCTTCAAATCGCTGCCTCATGGAACCGCTGGTGGAATCTGTCTGACCACTTTTGGGATATTGCGCCTAAACTTCTGGGCTCATCACGTGATTGGTAATATCCAATCACAAGAGAGCCTCACCCTCACTCACTCTATATACAGGAATCACCATTTTACTGACCCAACAAATGTATTATTAAACATATTTAGAAGTCTTTGATTTATGGGAAATAACAGGTAACTTTAAATGAAAAGGCTATTTTTAGCCATTTTTAGCCATTTTTTGATAAATCCTTATAGGAATGGGGCTCTGGACTTGGAAAATTCTCAACAGGATGTTAAGAGTTAAATGAATCCTGAAAGCAGCATTCCATAAAATAGCAGCTTTACAGTTACCTTCCATCACACAAACCATCCAAGTAAAACAAACAATATATGCTGGGACTGCTGGAGAAGCAAGGATGAACTCATAAGTGACATTCTCCAGTGGTCATCTACACATAGACACACCAGTGTAGGCCAATCAGCAAAAAACTACATCAATCAGCTCTGTGAGGATTCTGGATGCTGTGTGGAAGAAGAGGCTGTTTGAAGAATATATTTACTTTATTGAAATAAGCCAATTAGAAAAAGGGGTGTGCTCAACTGGTAAAGACATTACTTAGTCATTTCTCTGAATGTTTGAGATGAGGCTTGATGATTAGTATTATCTGCGTTATTCGGACCATTGTTCCCATGTTCATTGTAATCGGGAACCTTCTTGTCATATTCGGGAGCCATCATGGAACTTTAAACCTAACCCTTTATTCAATCCATGGGGGTGTTGGGATTATCTTCACATTGGCCTGGAAGAGTTATCTTCCGCTGGGTTGCCACTTGTTCTCACCAGGGGCTATAGTATTTAAGCGGCTGATTCAAACGCTTCACCCTCTTTTTGCTACATCTTCTCGTACGAGCACATGGGTTAGAGACATTGTCACATCCTTCTCGGTGGGGGCTTCTCCCCAACGCTATGTAACTCTCCTGGGGTCTTTGGCCCCCATCACTAGTAAGTGATTTTGTATGTACGGACTCTCCAGTCCTTTTGTCTTTACTGTTGTATGTTTATGTACATGTATTTTATTGTTTCTGTATCTTGTCTTATTTCTGATGATATATGCTGTGATATATAAAATGTTTTGCCCACAAACGTGTCGGAGTTGTATGTTCAGGGCTATCCTGTTTCTCTCCGCTAACCCAGCTAGGGTATAGGTATTAAGCTGTGTTAGTTATTATTCTATGTTACTGCTGCCCTTGGCCAGGATTGAACCTGCAGTCCAGAGATAACTGTCACTTAGAACTGTCTCAACCTAACTCCAGAGTCCGACAAGAAATACCTGAAGAAGGCTGGAGGACATCTCAGCCGAAATGTTGTACAAATAACAATGAAGATGAAGACAATAGTCCGAATGACGCAGATAATTCTAAATGATAAAATATTTGCATATATTTGACCTTTCTCTCTTTCTTTTAAGTACACAATCCATAAAGAAGTTAACAATAATCTTCATACAATGACTGCTATTTACACAGTAGCATTGCAACCAACAAAGCCTTCATCAGATGATGACTCTGGGTTCAGGCATGGTTTCGGAGCTCAAGCATCATTACCACTAACCCAGAGCGCCCCAGCAGTATCTCACGATACCACCAGACTTTGTCGGTCTGATGTCACAATATAGGACTGCCATATCCATGCTGATGCGGTTAGAGCTTTCTCCTGAATCTTTTTCAGAATCTTGAATCCTGAATCCTGGGCCGTTAAGGTTATTTCAGTTGAAAAAACGAGCTGATGTCCAAGTCGCATGCAATGCGCCAGCTCGTGGAGCCGTCAAATATAGATGACATGTGCCTATTTTTACACAAAAATTTTGAAATGTTTCCTTCTTTAACAAAATGTATTGCTTTGTTGATGTTATTATTATTAACATATACACTTAAGATTTGAACCAGACCATATCTTCACAATTAGATTAACTACCTTATCCACTAGGCCATGTGTCCAATTGGAAACATTGTACAGATAACAATGAAGATGGGACAATAATCCGAATAACACAGATAATGTTACATAATCTATGTGGTTGCATAAGATTATTGTCAATCCCTGTAATTCTGAGGGGATGAACCCTTTCATACCATGGCCGGGTCCTTCTATGGAAAATTACAGAAGCCCGCCAAATATGTGAAGTCACGTGGACTTTTTCAGAGTCCCCAGTTTGCAGTTAGACGTCAGACAGAGCAGTCGGCCATGACGCTCTGTCTAAAACTGTAACTCTGCATACGCGCGCTATGTTATGTCTAGTTGGGGATTTACAAATAAAGTAACATCAAAAATCGGAGTCTTGTGTTTATTACCTAAAAACTAACAATGACACAGGGCTTCTGATAAGGAGAAATCCCTAGCATGGAAAACCAGACCTGAAATCCCCATAGAAGACCAGACCAGACCAGATCTTAGAAGATTCCAGACCCAGACGCAAGATGTTAGAAGATAGAACCAAAGCCGGCCAGAAGAAAAGACGACTAGAAGTAAGAAGTAAAGAAGTAAGAAAGAGTATAACAACATTATATCGATTTGGTACTGTGAAACCTCAGTATGCAACAATAATACTAATTGTTTAGTTCCGGTTCAATCCACCAATTCTCTCATTTCCAGTGATCATCATGGCTAAATTAAGAAGTAAGAAAGAGTATACAACATTATATCGATTTGGTACTGGTGAAAACCTCAGTATGCAACAATAATACTAATTATTTAGTCCGGTTTCAATCCACCAATACTCTCATTTCCAGTGATCATCATGGTCAGACTTAAAATGTATCAAATTCATCATTGTTGATTTGTAGAAGTTTGTTGATATTATAAATGTAGCAACTACTCATTTTTTTTAAATAAAATAAAAAAACATGTTGATGGGTAAAAAAAGAAGGTAAATCTTACAAGAGCTAAAACTTTAACACTTTTATAAGAAACATCTGGAATTGATAACTGAAAATAAACTGGTCCTAATATTGGAAATAAAAGTTATACACTGAAAAAATAAGGGAGAGTATATATCAAGTTACACTAGGAATGCTGAGAAAGTCCAACATAGTAAATGTATGAAATTAATAAGACTAGCAAAAATATGCACCCTCCGCTGGGCGTAAGTTATTAAAGTGTTAATGTAATGAAATAGATTAGAAAGACTAACAAAATTAAATAAGAACACATATAAAAGATTATATTTATTTTAATCATATTTTAATTGTTTTCTATATAAAATCATTCATAGGATTGATTTTAATACTTTAGAATAAAACAATAATATTAGAGATCAATAACACTAAGTGATTATTTATTGAACCCGGTTTTGTCAAAACCAGTATGCAAATTAACCACACCATATATTATATAAAACTTTATTTCTTAGTGATATTAAAGATACATTGCAGGATTTTAAACACACTAATAAGATGGGCTATTTGAGGCAAATCTAATTCAGATTTTAATAGAGATGTTAATAATAAATAAGATTTATTCAAGTATTATTCGTCAGAAATTTATTTAGTATTATCTGCTTTATTCAGACTCTTGTCCTCATCTTCATTGTTATCTGTACATTCGTCAGAAATTTGTCATTTATAAGCCTTGTTTACACACCAATGCGAAATATCAATTGAATGAAGTTGTTTGTGTTTTATCTGTTATTCTCAATGACAATATGAAACAAGTAAAGGTAAAAGATTTATGTTGTTCCTGAAGAAGGTTTCCCTCATAAACAAAACATTCAAAAGTCGACACTACAACCAATAATAAACTTCATACAGTGTAACATCCTGTATTTCCGCCCTGATGGCTGGGCGTTAGAATGCACCGACTGCATCTCTGCAGAGGGGTAAGACTCCCCCAATGGGGCCACCTGTTGGCCGTGGGTGTCGACCTTGTTTACACACCAATGCGAAATATCAATTGAATGAAGTTGTTTGTGTTTTATCTGTTATTCCTCAATGACAATATGAAACAAGTAAAGGTAAAAGATTTATGTTGTTCCTGAAGAAGGTTTCCCTCATAAACTAAACATTCAAAAGTCGACACTGTTAATGGCAGTCCCACAATTTTGCTGACAACAAATTGGCTTTCCGTGTCTTTACAAAGAAGTTGCTTCGCACCGTGCGCTCAAGGCGTACAGACAACACCGTAGTTCAAAAATAGTTATTTTATTTTTCATACAGTGAATGCCGTGAAAACTGTGAATTAAACGAAAATTCGAATAAGTCACAATATCACACAAATACAATGAAATACAAATACAATAAAATAGACAAATATTACAAGAAATTCCAACTATAAAACATTTAAAGCAAAAACTATGAATTACAAATTACACATATGAAGGGGGGTTTGGGGTATTTAGAACTCAAATGCACAAAAAAGCACAAACAATAATTTAACAGGGGAAAAGGATATTTCTCATTTTGAGAAATTACAAATTAAAACAAAATAACAACATGTAAATAAATGCAGTTTCAGAGAAGAGAATGGAGGACTTAAATACCTTTGCTGGCACTCAGGGACTTGCACATTAAAGGGACCAATATCTTAGTGGTTCTAAAAATTGCGGTTTCAAAACATACCCGCAAAAGTTGCTCACAATCGGAGCCTCAAAAAGCTTGACTTGCTCAAATGCCATCTCAACGGAAAGAAAGATTTTGCCAGCACTCTTTTTAGACTTGACAATACCAAAAATTCCTACTCAATCCAAGACTTTATCTTTATTTAAAACCCTTTTCTATTTCACGCACAAAACAGCAGAGAGTTACTCATCATAAAACACAAAGGCAAAATAAGCACTCCAAACAATCTCAGAAAATGCACTTACACATATAATAGGGGTTATTAAAAAACCCAAGAACTATTTTTTATAAGGTAACCATTTTTACCATGAGGGTGATCAGGGTCAAGGGGTACTTTATTTGGGGTTGGAGGAGGGAGTGGGAAGGGGAGGCCTAAAACCGGACATGATGCCAATGACAAGGCAAAATTTGTTTACTGCTGGAATCAGCCTAAAAACAGTGACAGCTACAGACACTACAACCAATAATAAACTTCATACAGTGTAACATCCTGTATTTCCGCCCTAGATGGCTGGGGCGTTAGAATGCACCGACTGCATCTCTGCAGAGGGGTAAGACTCCCCCAATGGGGCCACCTGTTGGCCGTGGTGTCGACCCGTGATGCTTAAGAATAGAGCCCAGGTGGATGAGCAGTTCATGACATGCAATACTCCACTTTGGCCCTATCTTGTGCTAGATGGGCGGTCGGAGAGGCCCCCTCCGATCAGTCGGCTGGTCACGTCAAGCCCTAGCACCTATATGATTTTCCCAACCCTATTGCCCTTATGGCAAGTCCCAATCCCTTTTTATCATATGGGTGCTAGAAGGCGGTGGCTGCGGGTCTACATGTCCTGGGAATGACGTTAAACTCTATCTGATGATGAGGTTCCAGTTTTGGAGGTTTGGGAAATGTGGAGCCACCCTTCATCACTATTGCTCCCTGGTCCACTCTGACCCGGATTGGTAGTACCTGTTAGGGTCCCATCTATGGGTTAAATAGAAAAATGTATTTATAAAAAAATTGTATTATCCATTAAGAATTGATTTATTTCAAAACTTTATCGGCATTAAATGACCCACTGAGGTTGATATGCCGTAAAACAAAACAAACCAAACCAAACCAAACATCCTGTGTTTGTCTACATTTCTTCATATATATATAGGGGATAAGATATCAGGCTGGCAACAGTCAGTCTGAGTTCGACCCTAGCCAAGGATAGCTGTGTATAGCCACACTGAAGAGGCGGGAAATGCCGAAACACATGTCTGTGGGATAACTTATTAATATATGCTCCTATAAATTTGGTATCAGCTCTCTAACTGGTAATTTAAATTAACTCTCCTACTAAGCATATAAGCAATGATCGTTTCCCCGGAAATTTGATCTCTCTGTCACCATAAAATACATAAACACCAATCTGCTACAGCTGTTAGTGGCCGAGGGGATAAGATATCAGGCTGCCAAACGGTTGGTCTGATTCGACCCTAGCCAAGGATAGCTGTGTCTAGCCACACTGAAGAGGCATGAAATGCTGAAACACGTGTCTGTGGATGACTTATTAAATATATATATATATATATATATATATGTAATAAATATAAAGTTAAACTTAATGTTTCGCTTAGTGCTCTTCAGGGAAAAGATCTTTGCCCTGAAGAGCACTAAGCGAAGGTATATCTGACTCATTACGTTTAACTTTATTATTTGCTCTACTTAGGTATTGAGCACTCTTTACTTTTAGCTTTAGAATATCCTAGTGGTTTTATATATATACATATATATATATATATATATATAATATATATACATATAATATATATTTCATATATATATATTATATATCATATAAATTGTTTTTTCTTTTGGCCAAAATATTATAGTATCAACCGATTATTTTCGGTTGGTATGAACTATCTTAGTCTTTTCTTTTTTTCAAAAAATTTTTTTTTCTCCCCAGATGATGTTTGGTAGTATATTTTTACAATCAAACTATTTGCTGGTTTTTTTCTTACCGCAAGGGTTTAGCAACAAGTTTGGTTTATTATATATATATATATATATATATATATATATATATATATATATATATATAAAATTGTAAAGACAAAAGCTTAAAAATCTGGTATTATGCAATTATGCATAATACCAGATTTTTAAGCTTTTGTCTTTACTAATTATATTGCTCTGTTTATAAAAAATTAAACATTGAGCTCTCAAATGACCTGAACCCTCTAATATTTTACCATTGAAGAAAGGACCAGCTTAGAATCATCCTAATGCCAAATTACCTGGTATTCCACCTAATGAATATATTATATTCTTCTATATAAGGAATGGAGCACATCTGTGACGGCCTTTACAACACAAAGCGATATGTGTATTAAAACAGTTAAAATCCCCTTCCATTCTGTAAGTGAAGACAGCCTAATGGTTAAGGTGCCGGACTGACACCCAACCGATCGGATTTCAATTCTGGTGTAGGTAGCTTACAAAATGTCTAGCCCACACTGAAGAAACTTGATAAGTCGAAACACGTGTCTGTGGATGACCCTATATATATATATATATATATATATATATTTATTTATTTATTATTTATAATAATATCAATTTAAAAGTTGGTCCTACCATTGGTTTCTGAATAACACTTTTTCGGTGTTATTCAGAAACCAATGGTAGGACCGACTTTTAAATTGTATTATTAATTATGAATAAATAATAAATAAATAAAGCTCTTACATAGTAATTGAGCCCTCTATAATCAATTCTCCAACAATAATAATAATTTAACCTATATATATATATATATATATATATATATATATATATGTATGTATAATCAGTTTCTCTTTCTGTTGATATTTCGCTTTCTTTTAAATCTTTCACTATAACCTTCTATACTTTAGTTGTCTCCCTTCTTTGCACCACTCCATGTTCTTTTTTTTTTCTTTTCCTTTTTTCATTCCTTTCCAAATTAATATTCCTTCACTTTCTTCTTCCTTTTTTTCTTTCTTTCTTCCTTCTTTTTTCTTCTCCTTTTTCTTTCTTTCTTCTTCCCTTTTCTTTTCTTTCTTCTTCCTTTTTTCTTTCTTTCTTCTTCCTTTTTCTTTCTTTCTTTCTCTTCCTTTTTCTTTCTTTCTTCTTCTTTTTCTTCTTTCTTTCTTTCTTCTTTTCTTTCTTTCTTCTTCTTTTCTTTCTTTCTTCTTCCTTTTTCCTTTCTTTCTTCTGTTTCCGTATATGATGATTTGAAAGGATTTAGTCAACCAATCTTCCTGCCTTCTCAACTCAGCAATATATCTGATGCCACCATCTGGAACCCATAGACAAACAGAAATGCCAGCCTATGCATAAATAATCCTCTAATTTATTATAGGAACTATGCTAGTAATTAAATAATTTACTTAAGTAAACCAGTTTTCATTTTTACACTTTCTAGTATAAGAAAAGATAAAAGTTCATGATAATGATGATAAAGTTAAGTGACTTGATCATCCGGTATGGCATTTTAATTCTCCTTCATCTAAACCAGTGAAAAAGTAAACAGGTATTTTTAATGCCTCTAAAGTGATTTATATACATTTCTTTAGATTAGCTTATCCAAAATAAATCCTCTCTTCGGACCATATAACCTTTAGGCACCCCTTTTGATCTCAATTAAGAAAGGACATGTTTTTCATTTACACTGTCAATATCTGGTGATTTATATACATTTCTTTAGATTAGCTTATCCAAAATTATCCTCTC